>CM045761.1:144295156-145010803 GCA_025200525.1 Camellia lanceoleosa
ACTTGAGTCTTTGGATGTTGGAATGAGTTTGAAAGGCAATACCCTAAGGTTGATTTTAGCCTTAATTGAAAATTGAGTCTCACAGAGTTCTTCAAGGTTGCTCGTTTTGCTATAAATTCGTCCATCCAAAGTTGCAGGTTTTGGAAGTTTGTGATACTAATGAGTGTAATTTCATGTCTACCTATAGAAAAATAGAGATTCCAGGAGTTTGGAATTCACACCGTCGAAAGCATAAGATCCACCACACTCCGATTGATTGGTCTAGAGTCGTGTTCAAAAGAGTGTCCAATCACTTTCTTAAAATCTTAGGTAGTGTTTGGTTTACTTTTTAAAATTCAACTTTGTTGAAAAATCTAAAAATTCCCGAGATATTGATTTGTGATCCTATATCAATTTTAAACAGTAAATAGCAATCCCAATCAAACAATCAAAGATGAATCGACATAACAATTTAACGTGGAAAAATCACAATTGAAGCACCTCCAATTGTGATTAAAAAAAAACTATAGATCAAAGCCACAAAACAATCCGCTATGAAGACAAAAAAAAATGAATTACACAAGTGTACACTCAATTACCTAACGAATCTACGCCCAAATTGAACTGACTCCAATGTGCCTCTTCTACCCCCGTCTTCACCTCGGAATTGTTCTTGCCCAACCAAGTGAATCCACAACGCTGATGTCAAATCCAATTTGACGATGAGCCACTCACGAAATTCACCAAAGCTTTATGCTGCCTAAGTTTCCGAAATTTCATCAATAGAACAACTCTCTATTTTGTGAATAAAAGAAAAATAAACAAACCCCTTTGATGATATTGATATAAAGTTCATAGATCCATTGATCACTCTTAAATCATCAAGGAAACACTCAAAGCAGACCTCCAATATAAAACACTTTTTTTTTCTTCCTCTCTCTCGAAATCGTGGACCGCTCAAATCCTAAAGCAGGCGAAGCTAAATAGTCAGAGATCGCTCGGAACCAATTCCGCTGGTGTATGAAGAGGGCGCTTAAAATTGTTGTTCTTAGCTACTACAGTTCAAACTCATGTCACGATTCTGAATCTAATCTCACAAAAGTGCGTATGCGGAGATCGACAAATCACCAAAGAGTCTAAATCACGCAAATCATTTTTAGAAATCGATTTAATCAAAAGCTAAACATGGATCTTTGCGGTTAAGATTTCATGAGTCGCCACTCAAATATTTTATTTTGGGAAAATTTAGGAAACTCCCCGACTAAGGCCTTTGGCCATAAATAGTCCGCGTGTCTATCGCCATCAAGCTATTTCTCGCTTGGGGAACTTGGGTCACGAGAGGGGGAAGGTCATGCAATGAACTTTTTCTCGCCGCCCGATCAAAGGATCACCTCTACTAATATGATATGTTGTTTTTAAAACATATGTGTTCTTATTCCGTTATTAATTTAGCTTACTATGTGCAATACTCCACAAAGATACAAGTATAGACTAAATCGCTTGTTGCTGGAACAAAAACATGTCATGCGTTTGTTTGTTTGAAAATGGTTTGAAAGTACTACTCACAAGTAGGCTAAGTCATTGGATTTACCACCTCAAGTGGGTTTTAGAAAAATATGATTTTGCTACTCTCAAGTGGAGCTTCTTAAAACTGCATTTCTGATAAATTGTTCCAATTCAAGTAATCCAACCTTCATCTGCACAGTATTCATGTAGTCATATCGGTTAACAGATAGCCTCCCATGGCAAGCATGTTGACATAGTAACATCTCTACACACATGCAAGATGCTAAAGCATAAAGAAGCTTATCTAGTAACTCTAGGAAGGCCGAAAAGCAAGGAAGCTAGCTAGTAATCAATGCATGATCCTAGCTATGTCAAGAATGTCTAATGCAACACATGCGAAAATGCAACTAAGATAGGCTCGGCTATTCTAAGATGTCATGTGAATGCAACTAGATAACATGTATTTAAATTGGTATTGAAATACAATGCAGTTTGTATGGTGCGTCGAGCCCGGTAAATGCAAAACAGATGAATGATGCACGCATGCGAAGCATAAGTATGCTAATTGAAACATGTCCTAAAACTAACCACTGAAAGCGGGTAAATAAAAATGAGAAAGAAATGGGGGTTGGAAGACATGCATCACACACACGCACACTTATTACAACATTTGCCCTCTCGACGGAGGGTCCGAATGAATCAACCAACTAGCTACGCTAAGCTAATTAATTACAAACCGAAACTAATTAACTAACCAGCTAATTAATTATTACAATCCAAATTGAAACAAATAGCTAGGCTAAGCTAATTAGAATATTACAAAACAAAACAAATGACTAGTCTACACGAACTAATCAAAAATAATGAAATGGCCTCACGAGAAAGAAAGAGATGCATGCTCGGTCGGCTTCGCTTGGAAATCCACTACCGTGCCTCTTGTTGCCTCTGTTTGCATTGTTTTAGGCCTCTGAAAATTGTGCCAACTTCCAAGATGTTTCTGATCCACCTTAGGACCATGCTGAGAGGTAATTGGCCCAGAGGAGTGGTCATCGACCAATTTTGATAGCCGATTAGCATACTAAGTGGTCGATCGGCACCTCTCGATGGCTAATCGGCCATCGCTCGCAAATTCTCCTTTTGCAGCAATGAGCACTATAATGTACATGGCAAGGTATTTGCAAGAAAATGTGTATGCAACCACACTCCTTATCATGTCTAAAGCTCAAATGAGTGTAGTGCTCGCTCTTAAGCCATCAATCATGCATCTTAATGCATGATGGCCAAAGAGACCAAGTTGCACAAATCAATGTCGATGAAATGCACACAAATACCACATAAGACTCAATGAACTCCACCTTATCATATATGGTCAAAGGTGTCAAGGACCTAAGGAATGAGGCGCTTTTCATCACCTCAAGTATGAACACCTCGCCTCGCGTTTGGATCAACATCCGATCCAAACACAATGCAATGCGACAAACATGCAAACATAATGCAATATGCAACATGCAAACAACATGAGCATACAACAACATGCTAACATGCAAATGTGACAACATGCAAACATAATGCAATGGAACAACATGCAAACAATATAACCATGGCAAGTAAAGGACAAGGCACAAGGACTATGTAATGTGACACTCAATGGACTTAAACCACATATGGATGCATATAAGAGGGTCCCAAAAGGTGGCCAACCCACCAAAACTTAGGCACAAAAGGCTAAGAACACATGCTTATGCGATGGCTCATCAACTAGGCATAAGAGCACAACTCTCAAATATGATGAAGAAGTGACAAATGCGAGAGTGTAGCAATGAAGTAAGCTCAAATCATGTAAGGAATGATGCCAAATCATGCACATAACACAAGCATAGCATGCTAGGAGGTTCAAAGCTTAAGGCTAACAAAGATTCTTGAACCATAACCACATCAATCAAACCCCAAAGGGCCAAGGTGACCCAAAATGCCTTAAGGCAGTCAAAACAAGGCCAAAACATGCATGGAATGAAGCCAAAACAAGCTAGCATGAAGCACAAAACATGACGATACAAGGCCAATGAGGAGGATTACACTACATCTACCAAAACCAAGCATGAGATGACTTCACCAACAAAAATCAGAGTTGTAACATGCCAAAAAGACTAAAACTCACCGATATGGCAACCCAAAAGCCTAGGCAAGATGGCATACATATGGGCTCATGCTTAAGGTATAAAGCATGACTTCACCAAAAGCATTGAAATAGTGAAGTATGAGAGAGTATAGCCACACTACACATACCGAAATCATGGTAGAAATGAGGCCAAAGCATGCAAACAACTCAAGTAAGTCATGCTAGAGACCATGAAACTCAAAGTTAGTGAGCAATGATGCACTATGGCTATACTAAGCATGGCACGCATTACCAAAACAACATAAAACAAAGCTTGAGCATGCTAAAACATGATTAAAATCTGGCCGGAGTGGAGCCAAAACATGCTAGAATGATGGTCAAAAGCATGATGCACATTAGGCTAGTGAGAGGATTTGCACTACAAGTGGAAGGAGCATGCATGATGTGATCAAACCAAACCAAAATAGTGTTATATCATGGCAAAACAAGGCCTAAGACATGCTGAAATGGAGCCACAAAGAGGTAGAAAACATGCCAACTTGGTGAGCCATCAACACAAGCGCTAAGATATGTGCAAAAGGGACCACCCCCACTTATTTTGGTCTCAAAATATATTTCCACCACCAAATTCCTTTAGAATTCAAGTTGAAGAGGCCAAACAAAGGCTAAAACAAAGGCCTAAAGTGATGGCTCAAAAGCCTAGCAAATAAGGCATGCAAGGGGAGTAGACCACCCCAACACCAAAGAGGCCTTAAACAAACATGTTAAACACTTAAAATTAGAGATTTTTTCTGGCTTGAAAGCAAGGCCTAAAACAATATGCAAGGATGGCCAATATGATATACAAACAAAGGCTTAAAAGGGGAATATACTCACCCTTGAAGCACAACTTGAAACCAAAGAACTTCGAGGCAAAAACCAACTTTTAGAGCTCAAATAACACCCCAAAAACCTCAAACCAAAGATGGCGGTATGTTACTAGGTGTTGTAGTGCAAAAGTTAAGAGAAAACACACTTTAAGTGTAGCACTTTGTGCCTTTTAAGGCTTTTGGTAAATGTATATGGACCCTTCATTCTATTTTGGGAACCTTTGGTGTGTTTGTTGGAAGTCCCACACTCTGCTATAAGACTTCATTCTTTTTGGGAACCTTTGTGTTTGTTGGAAGTCCCACATCGGTTACAAGACACATTCTAAGGTGGACAAACTTATATATAGGTGCAAGTGCATAGGGTTAGCTACCAACTTCTATGGTTCTTTTCTTGGTTTGATGAGCCATACGAACCAAGCTTGAGTTATAAATTTTAGTTGTGCCGCTTAGTTGATTTTGGCCATAGTTCCATTGGGATTTTGGCCATAGTTCCTTCCGCCAAAGTTGTGTTATTTCTCGAGGGCTTTGTGGTGTGTGGTGGAGATCGAAGTTTCAACTCTTTTCATCTTCTCCGCTTGAGCTTGAATTTGAGGTAGGGATAACCTACCTCTTTATGAGCTTTGTCTTTAAATTTTAGCATTTTGATATGTCAGTTGTTGAGTAATTTTGAGAAAGTTTGGGACTTTTGTGCAATTTTAAAAAAGTTAGGGGTTTTATTTATAATAAACCTATATGCATGTTTAGCATAGAGAAATGCAATTAATGTTGCAACATTGATGAAATAGGAACCTTAAGGGTTGTAATGTTAATTATGGAGAATGCTCTAATTACGTTGGTTAATTAATAGGTATAATTAATTATTAGAAATGAGGAATTGAATTGGGAATGTTGAGATTGGGAATGTATGATTAAAGGGTGTAGTTGAATTATTTATCGTCACCTAATTGAAATGTTGATATATTATCCATTTTGTGCATTTATTTTCTTCGCTTAGGAAACAATCGCTTTGGGCTATCCATGAGGATAGTCTTGATTGTTGTAGACAATGCATGATGATTAGGCAAACTAAAACTAATCACTGGTATGTGTCAGTGTGTATGTCGATTGAAAGAATACTTTAACTTTATGTATTGATTGATGTTGTGCATAATAATTGTGTATATGCATTGTGTTGTGTGGTGGGAGATAGGGGATGTACTACTTAGGGAAGATAGGGGATGGACCCTAAACCGTGTTATGTGAGGAGATAGGGATGGACTCAGAGATACAATTTCATATGCTTGTCTATTGATGCGATGATACTACCATATGCTTATCTTTGGAAGTGTGATATAGTTCTTGTGTGAGAGGAGATAGGGGATGGACTCAGAGATACTTCATCCGCTTGTCTGTTGATGTGTTGATAAATGTAGTATGCTTATCTATTGTGAAATGAGGAAATGTTTAATACTTAGTTACCGTCTCATATCGGTTATTTGGTCGTTCAACCATGGTTATAAATTGAGAATTGAAAAGGAATGAAAAATGAAATCAGAATGTGTTATGAAAGAATGTAAAAGTGTTGACCATCTATCAACTGTTAATCTTTTAGTCATTGTTCATAGCCGGTTTAGTGTATTTCTACTGTCATAGCTCACCCTATACGGAATATCATTTTCGAATGCAGTAGTTTGCCACCTCCAAGGATATAGCTTGGGAGGCTAGAGGGAATGGAACTTTTGA
The DNA here is from genome assembly GCA_025200525.1 of Camellia lanceoleosa. Lineage (NCBI taxonomy): Eukaryota > Viridiplantae > Streptophyta > Magnoliopsida > Ericales > Theaceae > Camellia > Camellia lanceoleosa. The sequence continues at coordinate 144,301,352 of CM045761.1, forward strand.
TGTTTTGTTTCCCTCTTGATGTGTTACATGTGGTTTCAAGCCAAGGGCTTTATATGTATTTGAGTTAGTACTCTACTGCGGTAACCAAGTGTTGACTTGAAAAGAAGTCTGTGAGGGCATTTTCTTTGTTGTTAACATGTAACACTGTTGTAAGAACTACTCTGATGAATAGAAATGATTGGTTTATTTTATATCAATGCATGTCTAAAGTGATGGGTTTTATGTAATATTTTGAGGTCGTTACATTAAGGCACAAACTCACACAAATATATATATACAGAGAGAGAGAAATATCTTGTATATCAATTTTCAGAACCTCTGGAAAGGAAGAGGGGCCTCCTTCTTATAGAAAATCAAGTCCCAAGTTTCCTTAGCAAGCTAAAGCTTCGTTCAAATCCCTCCATACACGTGTATGGAGGATGAGATCTGTGCTCACCAGCTGTCACAGCTAGCACAAAAATATCTGCAAAAGCAAATAAAAAGGTCTCGGCCAACAAACATGGCCGATCGACCAAAAATGGTGCAGTAGGCCAAAAAAGGTGCCGACCGGACAACACCAATGGCCGATGGAAAGGAGGAGAGGCCGATAGGCATAGGGCCTAGCCGATGGGTTGTTGGGCTGGCCAACAAGCCACCCCTTTCCCTCAGAAACAAAACCACAAGCTCTTTGTCCACAACCAAGCACAAAACAGACAAGTTGAGAGGTTCTAAGGCAAGGCGCGCAGCCGAGACCTTCAGGAACTCAAAATGAACACGAGCATGGATAATCATCGAGTGTTCAAACGATGATGTCCAAGTCTTGAGAACGGTCAAAAATGGAGTGTCTACAACAGCGCACTTTATTGTAATATGGATTGCAAAAATCATGATTTGGATAAAATATGTTAAACAAATGTATTTTTAAAATACAACTCAAAATTACTTTTAAAACTCCTCTCTTCTCTTTTTTATTATTATTATTCATTCAATCAATTATTTTTTCTCTCCTCTCTCTCTCCTCTCACATTTTCTTACATTCTACACATCAATTAATCAAAAAATAAAGATAAAAAATTACAAATCATCCCAAAACTATTTTCAAAATTCATAACTAAGTAAATTTTCTCTTTTCAAAACTCAACGCACACAACTCCACACCTTAATTCATTCCACTCTCTCTCTACATTTCACTTTACTCTCTTTTCTCACATCTCTCTAGAAAACAACCACTAACACTCATAAATTCATCTTTCCACCAAGATCCATTGACTTCTTGACCCTAGTCCTTGAGACATTTTGGAGAACACGTCGAGAGTTTTGTTTTGTGCAAAGGAGATTATGTTTTGGCAATTGATTTTGAAGCTTTTCTTCCATCTTCCTTCTAGAGCTTGAGATAGGGATTTCTTTAGGTTATATATACATTTTTGCAAGTCCATTGTTTTTAGGTGTAAATCCTTATGAGTTTTGAGTTAGGGTTTGAGTTTTTGTGGGTTTCAAAGAGGATTTTTTCATGAAATTTCTTCAATCTTTCAAAATATTTGAGTTGTGAGATAGTTGGGAACTTTATTTGTGTAAAAATATTTCAAAAATGGGAAAACTTAATTTTGTGAAAACTCTAGAACTTGGGGATTTGGGAAAAGGTAGAGGTGTTGTGAAATCATGTTTAATAGAACATCATTGTAGGAGAATGATAGAGAAATTATTATGTTTATGTTTATTGTTGTAAATCCGTGGAAAAATGAGAAATTGACCTTTGAGGAATTGTACATAACATATTGTTTTACTTGCCTTGAAAAGATAAGGGTGAATTGAGGGTGATCATTATATAGGTTTGTTTTTATTAAATGTGAAGGTAGTGTGTGTGATGATACATTGTTAATTATCTCTTGGAATATATATTGCATACATATATATTGGTAGAGATGAGAATTTGATTCACAATTGGAGATTGTGTTTTTGAGATTGGGAATTGTTGAGGTAATTGATAGATTTCAATGTATTGATATATGTACATTGCATTATCATTTCATTTCATTCACCTTTGCTTTTCGAGTTGGAATTTCTCTGTGAAAAAGAAATTATTTTATGCGTAACAAACTATCGTTTTGAATTGTCTGTGGGTAAATACGTTGGGAAATTCAGATAGGAGGTGTAGAGTTGTGAATTAAGTTGGCTTGAGGTCCATGGTGAAAGTCTAGAAACCCGCGCGATAAGTACCAAGTTCCTTCTGGTTAAGATCCAGTAAAGTGGTGATTGGGTAGTGTTTGATATACCTGCTTGCAGATAACAGCTTAGCGATTACCTGAGTCGCATTTACCGTCCCTTGATTATATATTGAAATCATTGAATTGTTTTTATGTTTTCGAACAAGCATCCTGCATGAGATTTTCAAATCAGAAAGAAATGTACTTTGAGTACGGCATGATATAAGCATTCATCTCTTGAGATTGTATAAAATGTGTATATTTTGTTAAGATTTTCTTTTAAGCTTAATACTCACCCCTAGTAGATTTGTTGCAGAAAAAGATGTAGTGATCTCGCCGAAGTAGAGGCGTGAGAAGTGTTTTGAGAGTACAAGGCTCTTATTCTTTTGTTGTCTTATTTTGACAAGCTAAGAGCTTGACATATATGGGTTTTGATAACAATTTTTGTGTATTTGGGTATAAGCCTTGGAACTTGCAACCCATCAGATATTATTTTATGGTAAATTCTTAGCCCACATGCTATAAATTATCATATTCTAGTTGCATGTGGGAGTAATTGTGACAATCTATTGTATACCATGAATAGAAGTATAGAGATTTGATGATGATATTAATGATGAAGTGGTATATGTTTTGTTTACATACAATTGAAGTGATTAACTAGAAACTACATTATATTAATGGTTTAATGTTGATCTCTAAGGGTTAATTAATTGAAGGTGTTACATGTGTATCATATATATACTTAGTTACAATTTTTTGTGTCTTTAATTATAACTTATTTTGATATTAGTTATGACATTATTTTAATTATAATATAACAATTTTTTATTATACTTTATGTACTGTATGGTTATAAATATATATATATATATATTAATAGTTAATACTTTGATTATAATAAATGACATAACATATCATCAATCTTTAAAGGGTAAGGTATAAATACACTTTTTGAGATTTGTTTAAAATATGATTTGCCCCTACAATTCTAGAAATTATATCACATTCTGTAGAGTTTCCAATTTTATAACAAATGACATTTTTTATTAATAAATTATTAAGTCAATTAACAACGTTTAATGATGTCATAAATTTATTTCAATTAATAATTCAAGTAATTTTATCATTATATAGGAGAGCAGTTAGGAATTTTATTTTTTCAATTGATTCTGTCAAATTAAAAATTCTGATAAGAAAGCATTTGTAATTTTTCAAACCGTAAGGACAATCTATATTTTAAGCGGAGTGTATTTGCAATTTACCGATCTTTAAAAAAGAGGGAATTCTATTTCCACACACCAATTCTCCTCAGTTCACACACGTAATGAAAATTTTCATTAATACAGTTTTGTCCTAGAATAAAAATACTATAATACCTTCATCTTCTTCTACCCAAACTCTAATTCTAAAACAACACGACCATTTTCTAACGCTAGTGCCATCTCTCTCATTCGCCATCCCTTCCCATCGTCTCTTTCCTTCTTCGCCAGCAATCATTTTCTGCCATAAACCATACACTCCTACAAATCTTCCATCGTAAATCACTCAAGGTTGACTATGAAGGTCTAAGATGGAGGGAGATAAGTTAGAAGTGGCGGTGGTGGTGGCGATAGAGGATTGAAAGTAGCGGCAATGGTAATAAAGGAGGAGTGGGTAAATGAAAAAAAAAAAAGATTATGTTTAATCTAATTTTAGAATATGTTTTCAAAAATAAATAAATAAAGACTTCTCATTTCAATATGGTTTTATCTTTCTAGGGGGAAAAAAAATTTTAAATTAAAATAATATTTTTTTGGTATTTATTTTTGTCAAATTAATCTTTAATTTTCTCAAAAAAAATTTAAAAAATTGAAAATGAAGATAATATTAGAATATACAAATGTGTACTAATAATTTATATTTTTATAACGTGTGCATTGGGAAGGTGTTTGTTGTACTGACATGAATTAGTGTGTTAGTGTGTGTAAATAATTTTACTCTTAAAAAAGCAAAGAAAATAGCCGAAACAAGTTTACATCTGTTGAAAATATTCAGGAGGGTGATGATGTTGTAGTGTTGTAGAGATGCAAGAAAGAGTTGTGTTTTATGTTTCTCATGATCCTGGGATTATTTATTTATGGAAAAAGTTAGGGATTATAAAAATTTTGTCATGAAAATGATCATGAAAAATTTATGATTCTTAGATTACCTTGATTAGTGTGTGCTGCTTTATTTTAAGTGTAATCCAAAGATTACAAAGCTTTCATGATTATTTTTATGAAAAAAATTTCATGATACCTAATTGCTATTTATTTATTTTCAGCACAGGTACAGAGTCAAACATTTTTGGTGTAGCCATTATATATCATGCAAACTAAAAAGGTTTCCGGAGAAGCATAGGAAGTTGACGAACCATTTTCTGTCTTGATGCGCTTTGCAATCATCTGGTTGTCGGTGTTCCAAACAAGGCCGGCCTTCGCTTTCCCGCGTATATTCCTCAGCATATTATCACAGATATCCCACGAATCATTCTCACTATACAGTGTTCTAGAGCGAGAACATGGGTTCTACAGAGGGTGTGACAGCATTTTACAAACTCTTTTACAAAATTACCATTGGATGAGCTCTCTTTCTCCACTCTTGTGCCGCAATGCCCTCTTTTTTTTCTACAATAAACAACCCATTTGCGTTTCTGCATTTTCTCTTTCATAATCATAATCATAATCATAATCACCCACTGCTTCAACAATACCCATCTTTGAATTCAAGACTACCCAGTTGTGGATTTTCAAGAAATGTCGTCGTCCATGGAGAATAATCCTCTTCCTCTAATGCCCGCTCGTGTTGTTATTGCTTATGATGCCACCAAGGACCGCAATGAAAGAGAGCTTAAACGCACTGTTGATAATATCCGAAATAGAGGTGACATTCTTCATGGAGGTGATACACTCATGCTGCTTGGAGTTCTGCATAGGCTCCCACACCCCAGTAAGTGTTTGGCCAATTGCCTGTTAGAGTTTAAACTTTTAGTTCTTGTACCTTGTTTCTATGCCTATTATAGTTTAGGTAGTAGTTTGGATCATTTACGAGACTCAATAGTTTGAAATTGAAAGGCGCAGCATGTACCACCAACAGTTGGTACAAACAACCATAAGAACGGTTAAAAGAATAGGAAACCCTGTTTTCTTGCTCATCTTAATGGCTAAAGTTGATCTTCTTATTCTATGTTATTTTTGGTGTAGTGGGTTACCAAATGGAAGCATCCCCTATTTCTTTTTTGGGAACAAACATGAGTGCAATGAAAGACGAAGTTTCAAAAAAGATTGATATGTATGTGAACATGCTCCAACAAAGTGCTGAAGAATGCAAAAAAGAAAGGGTAATGAATGTTCTTTATATTTGCAATAGCTAATCCATATATTTTAGAGGCACTACAATCTATTGAGGTGATTATTTTGAAAGACCAAATATTATTTATTGATAAAAAAATATGTTGATTTTGCATTTGCAGGGGGGCTATAATGTTTTTATCTTCTTGCTGTGTATATATCATAAGATGAAATACTTCACAAGAATCTTTGCAATGTGAAGCACCTGTGATTCGAGAGTAATCATAAGTTTGTGACTTTTACTGAGTTGATAGGAATGTGCTATATTCTAATTGTATTCAGTGGACTTTCATGTGTGAGATATTCTTGTTGTAAATAAATACAAAGCTTAGAGCATACCTATACTTTTAGATCTTTACGCAGTGATTGTTGCATCTTTTAGAACCTTAATTTTATAAAAAAAAATGGTTTGTATGATAGTGTGAAATATAACCCAACACCAAATCAGATGTAACTGGTATTCATTGCATACATCACATAAGGAGAACAATGGAAAATGCATGAAGATATTCAATAAAACTTCAATAAATATTAGGGCCTAGAGGTACTATGGTGATACATATTTTATCAACTGCTTTCTTGTCATAAGATGGTTAATTAATTTAGGTTGTGAGTCTACACATATAACTGTCAGCTAAGTGTTGTAAAAAAATTGATGAGCTTCTATAATATTGTGAAGAACTATGGAGAAATTTGTACCTATACCACAAAATAACTGAAAGGTCATTCTAGCTGCCAAAGTTATGCTTGCTTGTCTGAAGTAGTACCCATAAATGCACTGTTGACTTGATTTAACTTTAATTGAATATAGGTTTCATCAGAAGGCCATAATGCATTGATCGCAATGGATGGTTCTTCCCATTTCTTCTCTTAAGGAAAATTGCATGACAAATCCTACTTTTATCCTATATAAAGCTTTACTTAAAAATGTACCTACTACCTGGTTGATTAGCTTCTCTCTTACTATACAATAAGCCCAATAAGACTGCCATGCGCTAGCAGTACTTTAAATATCGTATCAGTTATAAAAGAAATAGTTGCAATAGTATATATACTATTTTCACATTGTCAATGAAAACATTAGTGAAACTCAGTGTTTTTGGGATATGCAATGTTCACATAAGTGTATACAGAACTGCTAGTTGCTATGTTACTAATTTAATCTAAGAGGAGCACACTGTATCTTGTTCCTTACCTTCATTACAATTATTATTTCCTTGTTTAGGTTGACATTGAAGTCATGATTACTGCTGGAACTCCAACCAAGAAGGTAGTTTTACAAGAGGTTACAGCTTGTAATGCAACTTGGGTTGTACTCGATAGGTAATTTTCTTTTTCTGGTTCCCTTATGTTTATGAATTTCAATTGATTAGGATATTTAACATGCCATCCACTGATGAATGTTAAGTGTGTTTTGTTCTTTCTGTCACTTTGTAACACTACTTAGACCTAGTGGTGAACTGCAAGTTGTAATATCGCGTGTTCTTCTGTTCTTTAATTGAGGATTCAATTGCAAATGTCTTGATATGCTAACACATTGCAAGGTTGGTATTTTTGGTTTCCTGGTTATTTGGATAGTTATAGCAACTTAACTCAATTGGGTGGTTTTGTTTTATCACTTTTTTGTTTAAGAAAATGTTTGCTAAAGTTATATAGCAAAGAATGAAAAGCATAATGGATACATAATCTAGCTTAGAGGGGGTGTTGAAATGGCTCAACAAAGATACTGTCAATCAATACTGGTGAATTAGTGTGGGAGGAATGGTGAATTGGTGAACCATCTCTTTTGCATTGTTCTGTAGCATCAAGCTTTGGCACTGGCTTTTCTGTTTGTCCAACTCTTTGGGTGGCTTTGGGGGAATGTGCTAATATCCTCTTAATTGATTTCCAAGGTTTTGGCCGCAAGAAAAGAGCAAAAGGTGTTATGGTGGTGTGTCGTTTTTTCCATTTTCTAGGGAATTTGGTTAGAAAGGAATGCAAAGGTTTTTTCGGACAATTTTGAGGAAGTTGATGTATTGGGCACAAAGTGTATCATTGGGCATCAATTTGGGCAGCTTCTTCTACTTACTTTAAAGGGCTCCATTTTTTCTTTTATCCAAAGATTGGAAAGCTGTTTCCTGTTTGTGATATTTAGGGCTTTCTGGATCTTTTGTTTCTTGTAGAGGACATGTCCTTTTTTTGTGTTTGTTCATACCTTTTTATTGATAAAATTGTCTTTTATTCCTTCCTTTTTTTTAAAAAAAAAAAAAAAAAAAAAAAAAAAAAAAGAAGAAAGAAAAAGAAAGTAGGTATTATCAATTAATTAAACTTTTCTGCCCAATTCAAATTTTGTTTTTGTGCAAGTGTTGAACAAGACAATAACACAAGTATAACATCCACAAGTTGAACATACCGATTTTTATGAGGAAGCCGTCTAAAGGGGAAAAACCATGGGCATATTTTTTGATGAAGGTAATCCACTATTTAATGAGAGTAATACAAGACCAGAGTAATGACTTACAACCACTATTCAATGAGATTAATACAATACTCATGTGAATACTTACAACCTAAGAAGCATGGACCCGATAAGGTGAAAAAAATATTTTTTATATATCTTTATTTGCTATGTATATGAATTTAATTTTAGTGCATATAAGAGGCATCAATGTATATGTGAGTATTTTTATTTTTTTTCACTTTCCCCTCTCTCTCTCTCTCATTTCTCCCCTCATATATTTTATTTCGACCCCAACTCATCTTTCTAAAATTATAAAAAAAAAACTCACAAAGGTGTCTTGAGGCATGTCCAAACAGAGGCACACATATCTGTAAAGTATCTTGCAAAAAAGTAATAAATTAAAATAATTGACATGCCACGTGGTAGACACACATGTCCTCAGAGTGTCAATGTCCCATAGGTATTTGACACGGACACGACAACCATTTTGAAGTGTGAGTGCTTCGTAGCTTACAACTACTATCTCGGTAGAATTTTCACCTTGAATTTTTGTACTCCACAGTAAGTTGTGTACTTGCAACAAATCCTGATCCCCGTAACACAAGCGCCTTCGAGCCACTAGTCAACCATCTCTTGAATATGGCTTTCATCTCCCATTGAATCTCGCAAGACTTTAGCTTTGTCACAACGGCTCGAACCAACTTTTGCCAATTGAAAATCAATGGTGCACTTTACTGAGCATCACCCCAGGCTGAAGTGGGTCTCGCCCTGATTGATTGGAACCCTAGGGTGGGGATAAAGGGATTGATGTGCATCCTCCTCCCACGAGCTTCGGCTTTCAGGATCAGTGGTCGGTCTTCCTGCATCAGAAAGAATCATATTCATAACTTCACAGATTTGCAATTCAAGAAAGAAGTATCCTAACCATTCGAAATTTGAGTTACAAAGTTAATATTATTCTCAAAGATGCTAAATCTTAAGTTGTGCCCTTGTTGACATATTTGCACTCACAATTATGTATTTCTTGGAAACAAGAGTCATACAGTAAAGGTCAATATTTATGCTTTCTATAATTATTATTCAGTGCATAGCTGAGTTACCATGCGTGGATGTGTGTATACATGTTCTTCATTTTGCTTTATATTTCACTGGTCTTGAAAACAAGTTAAAATTCTTTCCAGGCACCTCAGGCGGGATTTGAGGTTTTACCTCAAACAGATACCTTCCAAAGTGGCAATAATTCATGATAACTTGTTTGTGGAAGTTTTGAGACCTTATGCTACTACTGATACAGACAATGTGGAACATAGGGTGGTGTATTCTATCTCTAAGCCCGTTCCTTTGTTGGCTGTTCAAGATAACGAGAACAATGAGCGATCTATTATCTCTTGCGGAAGTTGTCCTGCATCCATGACTTCCATGGAAAGTTCTGATATGCTTAAGAACAGCTTGGCATCTTCATTTGCACACAGGTCACGGGAGCATAGCTTTTCATTTGGTGATTTTGGCTCTACTTCAAAGCAAGAGAAATCAGGTCAAAAAGCTTCTTGTAACTTTAAATTGGTTCAAAATCATATTGTGTTTATATTTGACTCCTGAGTCTGAGATACCTAGTTCCTATGCTATGCACTTTAGTAGTGCATGAGCTATTACTTCCATTGAGTAGAACACTTGTCATTCTTTTAGCTTCCTTCAGTGACCACATGCACAAGGCTTCTTAGAAGATGGCTCCCAACCAACAGATGAAATTGTTTTCCCAAGGAATGTTTGTTCATGGACATTGTTTTGAGTGTGCTACCATCCATAGAAAAATAGCATGTTTAGCTGTCTTTCATAAGATAAATCAATATTTGAGTTATTTGCCAACTAAGGTAATTTCATAGATGCATTTCCTAAGAGAAAGAAGAAAATTATGATGTCATGATAAGATAACTCGGTTATCGGGAAAGATATGTCCAGTCAGCCATATGTAGAACTGAAAATTATAACATTGTCATCCGTACCTGATTAGTTATAATACAACATTGACTTTTGTATAGATTCATTGTCTAGCTGTAGAAAGATTCTTATGTAGTGATTTTAACATCTAGAAAGTAAGGACCTGAATTGGGTGTTGATATCTAATATAAACAGGAGGCACCAAACATGGGAACTTTTAAGTGAAGTGCACTGAATCTGAGTCTTGACTCATAAATGATGCCTGCTGTTAACATAACAAATTTTAGGGAAAAAAGATATGACGGGGATACCCCAGTCAGATAATTGACTGCAAGTTGTCATGCATATAGTGGATAGGATCTTATGATTAGTTTGGGTAGGACTAAACTAAGAACACACACTAGACATGAACCCAAACACATAAAGATACTGAAAGATATTCTATATTTATATATCTTATATGCATATAAATTAAAATATAAGAAAAGTATATGTAAGTTAATTAGTAGTTTTTGTAACAGAAATTCAATTTATTATATGAATATTTTTACCTAAATATCAAAATGTGAAAAATGAAGCTCCAAAAGATCAAGTATAAATGCATCCTCCAGGTACTTGCTTTCTTAAAGCATTTCAATTATTATTATTATTATTTAGCTTTTCTATTTTAGAAATTGTCTATTGATACTTTACTGATTTTATTACTTTTAGAAATGTGGGACGTGTGTTGTATTACAAAGAATGCCAGAAATTGTTCCTATGAAGAGATTAACCATATAGGTTGTGTCGGGAGTGTTTGAGAAGTGTCAATGTAGACGAGAAGAGTAATTGAAGCTCTTGAAAACTTATGTAACTAATCTGTTAAGAAAATAAGGTAAAACCAAATTAAATGTTATGACAAATATCAAAATTATATTGTACATTTTTTTTGTAAGTGTTTGGGGAAGTATATCAAATGCTTATTATATAAAATGTGTAATTTTATAATGCTTTAAAATATCACATTACATAATCTAAAAACTGCAGTTATTTTTTACTGTTGTACTTCTTAGACATCTAGGATGATTTTTATGAGCTGAATTTTCACTATACAATTCAAATGGCTAAGGTTGCTTTGGGGGCAATCACTCATTCTGAAAACTAAGTGTGTTTGGTTTGAGTTTTCTGGATTAAATTTTTTGAAAACTGAGTTTTTTGGTTTTCGTATTCTTTTGTTTTTAGTGAATATTTTTAAAATTTTAAACATTTTTTTTACTTTTTTATATGCACCTTAGTTAGAGGTATCTAAAAAGTAAAAAATTTGTGAAAAAATATTTTAAAAAATTAATAAATACATAGAAATACAAAAAATATACTGAATTCTTGTATTTTTTTTGTATTTTTGGTATTTAGTGAATTTTTAAAAGATTTTTTTTACAATTTTTTTACTTTTTAGGTGTATTTATGTTAGGTGTGTTTAAAAAGTAAAAAAATTACTTAAAATATTAAAAAAATTCAGTAAAAACAAAAAAACACGGAAAATAAGAAAGTAGAATTTTCTGAAAAGTGTTTTGGAAAACTGGTAACCAAGCACATTCTTTAGACCAAAGAGGCGGGCAGCTCTCCATTCCTGGTTCTCCTGTAGCTGTATCCTTCAGAGTGCCCCTATCTGTATTATAGCCTCAAATTACAAATATAACCTGGATAGCACCATTATTTTTACTTAAATTGTTTGATGGAGAGGGATTCTCTGACCAGACTGATTTAGAAACCATTCTTTGCCTTATTCCATGTCTCTGTCCTTTGCTAGAATTAGAAATTAAAGCTAGAGCTCTAGTTTCTGTACTACAACCTTCTAAAATTGATTCATTTTCTAACAACCCCCGCTGTCCGCAAAGAAATATATATATATATAGAGAGAGAGAGAGAGAGAGGAAAAACAATAATGAGCATACTAGCAGCAACAGTGGCTCTGGATTCTCTTCCTGAAGCAATGGCAGTGATACCTGTGCTCAAATTTGCTTGAAGCAAGACTTATTTCTGTGAACACATGCCAAATTGGAATACTGATAGTCACAAATTCAAAGATTATATGAACTTGGTCTGGTTTAATTTGTCTCATGTAACTGTCATCATTATTAGGTGTTGTTAAATTAATAGACTTTGACAAGTGAGCGGTTCATGAGAGCTATACCCTTATATTTTACTCTATGAACATTCCCACTCATCCATCTTCTTTGACTACAAAGAAAACCCACCTTGTAATGCCCATGTCTTGCCAATGCTGCCACACTGTTGCTACAGATGTATAGAAGATGTGATTGTGTTGTGTCCTAGTGGAAACCAGAACAAGGAAGGGAAGATGCAAGATTCTGTTGCACAGTTGTGTACAAGAATTAAATCAATAGAAGCCATTATCCTTACTGTATAAAAGCTCATTTTCATGAACGTGGAAGACGGAAGTTGATTTTTTGTCATAATTAGATGTACTTACTTCATTATGGTCTAAGTCTTACTTACAAAAGTAAAATTGAGGGGTTATTTTGATTTTAATTTAGTTTATTAATTAATTTATTTATTTATTTTTTTTTTTTGGGGGGGGCGGACACGTGATTTAAAAAATCTTTGTGTTCAAGTTTATATTACCTGCAGAAACATGCTTTGGTAATGAATTCATGTATATGTATATACAAAATGCATTGTCATGGCATTTAGTCTTGGATTTCCTAAACGTAGACTTCTTGAAAATAACCTGTTATTATATTAATTTTTATCAAATGTATAAATGGTGACAAAAGTGATCTTAAGATTGTCATGTGTTTATATCCAACTGAAGCAAAATTTAACTTCTCTAATAGTAGACCTTCAGAACTTGACAATACCATACAAATTTAGAATAGGAAAAATAGAAGAAAAGTGACTTGTGATTAGTTTCAATTGAAACAAGGGAGGATCGAAGTGTCCTTCAGGTTTCTTCATAGTTTTTAGCATAAAAATACCATTTAATGGAAATATCTTTGAAGTCAGAGATGTTCTTAGCATGGTTTCCTAACTCATATATCATATCAACTAAAAATGAAGACTTCAATGGATATAATTGTTTGCATCATATAAAGGCAAGCTGTAACTGTTAGGGAGGTTTTAACTTTCTAATGCCATAGGTGTGGTTTATACATATATTGATGTATGGTAAAGATTAAGTAAGGAAACCTTTTATCCCGTGAAGAACGTAGAATCATCTCTTGACCTTCAAAGCTCTAACATTGGAGGTCTTTCTCTGTTTCTCAATGTTTTGAACAAATTTCAATTCATAACTCATCATTTTGTGAACTATAGAATTCTATGGGCTTTTCCTGAAAGCTTCTGATCCATATTAATTCTCTTCACAAAGGTTTTGATCTGAGCTTGGTTAAACATTGTTTACCAAAAGTAAAATCTGTGCAACTTAGGAAGCGATGGTACTAAACTGCTAACAATATACACCATGACTCCTTTCTATCTCAATCATGTTATATCACATTCCTCAGCTTTGATCATAATCAGTGACTAGGGCAATGTTGGTGATGGTAGCAGTAAAATTATACTACACCAACTGTTATGAATTCGAATGGCTGAAGAGCACTTTGATAATGTCAATATATTATCCTGGCTAGGATAGATATATTGCTTCAGGATAAAATACTATCCTTCTTGTCTTTCTTGCATAGTACCAATTAAGAGAACACTTGTGTCTAATATGCCCATGACATGTCTTTTCATCTGTCATCTGTCTATGCTATATGGCTACTGCATTTGCCAAAGGCTTGGCAGCAGATCTCTCTCACTCTCTATCTGATTTGTTCGACAATGTCAACAGGTGGGAACATGAAAGTGGAAAATAAGTTTGCTACTCCACCAGTCATTCATAAACTACATAGAAGTCCTGCCCAGCAGCAATCCTCTGATGCACCTGTTCTTTGTACTGCTTGTGGGATGAAGACTGAGATGTGTATCAAGGAGTCCATCAGATTTAGTTTTTCTGAGATACAGCTTGCAACAAATGATTTTTCTGCTGAGAATTTGTTAGGAGAAGGTGGATATGGTTTTGTGTATAAAGGAGAGCTTAAAGATGGCCAGTTAATTGCTGCAAAGGTGCGGAAAGAAGCAAGTACACAGGGATTCACAGAATTTCATTCTGAAGTATATGTTTTGAGCTTTGCTCGTCATAAGAACATTGTGATGCTGCTTGGTTATTGTTGCAAGGAAAATCTTAACATACTGGTGTATGAGTTTATCTGCAATAAGTCTCTTAAGTGGCATCTATTTGGTAAGTAATTTTCGGGGATGTTAGTCTCAAATGCCTCCCATCTCAATATTTATTAATTTCCTTTGCCAACAGATTCCTTCTTGTCTATAAAATGAGTAGTTTAACTACTATTTTTTTTATTCTCTTTAATCTTTTTCTCATTTGCTTTACATTTGCGTGGATATTTTTATAGATAAGACAGAAGATGTTCTTGAGTGGCACCAAAGACATGCTATTGCCATTGGAACTGCAAAAGGCCTGCGTTTTCTACATGAAGAGTGCCGTGGAGGTCCTATAATTCATCGGGACATGCGACCAAGCAATATACTAATCACACATGACTTTGTTCCTTTGGTAAATTACTAATTTGAATACGACATTTTTTTGCTATATATTTTTTTCCTATTGAGTTGCATAATCTCTGCCGATACTTCAAAAGGTTTAAATGCATTTACTAGGAAGGGCAAGATTTACGCAGCCTTATCCCCATTACCAGAGATACTATGGAATTTAAATTTTTCAGGACTTTTATGGTTAATAGTCATTTTCTTGTATGATAAGAGATCATACATAATACCAGTTCTCATTCTACTAATACATGTGTCATGTACATGATTAAGTAATGGCTGTTACACTTGGTATGCATTCATTTAATTAAGTTTTGGAATTAGGCTGTGCATTTAATTAAGTTTGATTTCTGACAATTTGTGTATTAGTGTCGTAATGGGCTGTTACGGCTGTTATGCTTGTTATGGAATGCTGTTATGGCTGTTACACTTGGTATGCAACTCCGTTACACCTGTTACATTGTTAGTGCAAATCAAAATTGGGCATATCTTTACCTGGAGTAGAGCATAAACCTATTTTATTCAAGCTGCAACAACCATAGATATTGGTTTCTGTACTCACCACCTGCTGAATCATTATGTAACAATTGACTTTTTAATCATTGGTTTTGTGGATCAACTCACCTCACTGAGGTTTTAGAAAATGACTATTTAATATTTGTATAAATTTTAAATTTATTCATTTTGAATCCACTAAAAGCTTTGAAAAATAATAATAAATGCAATTATGGGGTCAATGCTGAACAATGACAATTGCAAGTTTAGAGAAAAATTTCAATATTTGCTTTATTATTGTTTCATCATTTTACATGTTGTAAATTCTTTATTTTTCTTTAGAAGGAACATTTCGTTACATATTGACTTTTTTGTTTCTGTTCTTTTTCTTTTTGTGCTCTTACATGTTATTCAATAGGCCAGTTGGCACAATTAAGTTTTTATACACCATGTATCTACATGTATACCAAGTGATGCAAAATTTAAAGACACTCCTTTGCTAATTAAAGAGATGGAGAAAAAGAGCGAAAGAGGAAGAAGGGAGGTTATGGAATGGCTACTTTTGATTTTTCATCTTTCAGAGAGCAATGTTGAAGCAATTATGAAATATTTTCATCCTTGAATAACAATCAAATAATAATGGAAGAACTACATTTTACATTAAAGATTAGTTATTAGTTGCATCAACAATAAGACTACAGAAGAATAAAAGAATGAATTGGCTTAATCTCAATTGAGGTCAGCCATGAATATATAGATCAATATGTACAATATTAGCAAACTGTACAAGATAGGAAATAACATAGAAAAGGAAATAAAATCAAGGCCTAAACAATGGCCATAACAAAAAAAAGGTCCTATTCTAGAATATTCTATGCACTATATTTCAACACTCCTCAAGTTGGCGTGAAGATATTTGATAAACGCAGATTGGCAATGGATGATTGAAGCAAAGATGGTCCCACGGACTTGGTAAACATGTCTGCTAACTGCTATGAAGAAGAGACAAAGGATGGACTCACAATTCCAGCCCGAACCTTTTCTCTAATTAAATGTATATCAATCTCAATATGCTTGGTACGCTTGTGAAGCACAGAATCAGAGGATAACATAATGGTAGACTTGTTATCACAAAATAAAGAGGAAGGAGTAGTCTCAGTAAAACCCAACTCTATCAAAATAAAGCAAAGCCAAAGAAGCTCACATGTTCCTTGTGCCATAGCTCGACATCGGCCTCTTCAGACGACCTAGACACAACCGCTTGTTCGTTACTTTTCCATGATATAAGATGATCACCATAGAAAGCTGAAGCGGATGTGGAACGTCGATCAATTCTAGATCCGCATAATCGGCATCGGTGAAACAAGAGAGTCCAGATTGAAGACCAGTGAAAACAGTTCCAAGCCAAGAGAAGTCTTCAAATACCTCAAAATATGACGAACTACGTCAAGATGCTCTGTACGAGGTGCATGCATAAATTGACTCACAACACTAACCGCAAATGTCAAGTCAAGTCTAATGTTAGTCAAATAAATTAGATGCCCTACAAGACGCTGATACATGCTAGGGTCATCCAACAACTCACCAAACTTTG
The DNA here is from genome assembly GCA_025200525.1 of Camellia lanceoleosa. Taxonomy (NCBI): domain Eukaryota; kingdom Viridiplantae; phylum Streptophyta; class Magnoliopsida; order Ericales; family Theaceae; genus Camellia; species Camellia lanceoleosa. Next base: position 144,317,984 of record CM045761.1, read on the forward strand.
ATGTGAGCTTGACATTAGGATCCATAGAAAGCAGGTTTACACCCTAACATACCAATATCCTTAAGCAAGTCAGGAGTATACTTTCTTTGAGACAAAGAAATTCCCTATTTTGGGCATGCAACCTCAATCCCTAGGAAATTCTTGAGACTGCCTAGGTCCTTGATATCAAAGTCTGGCCCAAGTTCTCCTTTACTTGACCAATGTCGGTAGAGTCATCACCTATGAGAATAATGTCATCTACATAAACCAACAAGATGATACACTGTCTCGCAAAATTACGCTTGATGAAACAAGTATGATCTAAATGGCACTGAACAAAACCAATGGAGATGATAACAGAACTGAAGCAACCAAACCATGCTCGTGGAGACTATTTCAAACCAAATAGTGATTTGTGTAATCGACACACTTTCCCTGAATACTCCCACTTAGCCCGAAAACCGAGTGGAGGATCCATATAAATCGTCTCAAGTAGATCCCTATGAAGGAACGCATTCTTGACGTCAAGCTAATGAAGAGGCCAAGAATGTGATACTGCAAGAGAGATGAGGAGACGCACAGAAGTAAGCTTGGCAACAAGGGCAAAGGTGGCGTCAAAATCCTTGCCAGGAATCTGGGTGAAACCTTTGGCCACCAAGTGGGCCTTGTAATGGTCAACTGAGCCATCTGCAAGATACTTGATAGTGAATACCCACTTGTAACCAATAGTGCTTTCCTCAGGAGGTAAAGGCCAAGTATGGTTCTGTTCTAAGGTAGCCATCTCAATTTGCATAGCCACTACCCATTTGGGATTCTAAAGGGCCTCTGACACAAGTTTGCCAAGGAAAGCGAGATAAGAGTCGAAAACCCTATCATAGGAAAGATACTGGGAAATGGGATGATTAGTACCAATGTTTTGAAAACCGGACCGGTGAGCGAATCGGAAAAGAGACCGAGTGGACGGTGTGAATTATGTAGTTTATATTATTCATTAAGGATAGTTTAGTACTTTAGGTTTTTTAGGGTTTCATTCTATTGCTTATATATTTGTACTTTGTACTTCTTTTGATTAATCAATATACACTAGTTTTGTCATATGTTAACATGGTATCAGAGCCAGTGATGATCATATCATCCACATATAAGAGAAGAAGAACAAGGCCAACAGAAGTACGCCGAACAAATAGAGCACAATCATGATGACTAGGGCAAAATCCAAGCTGAAGTGCAACAGAGTGAAATCGTTCATACCAAGCACGAGGAGACTGCTTAAGACCATAGAGAGCACGGCGAAGACGACAAACCACACTAGGAGGGTGTGAGAGACCCGGTGGAGGGCGCATATATACTTCCTCTGCAAGATGCCCATTCAGAAAGACATTTTTTAGTTGAAACAAAGGCCAGTGATGGGCAGCAGCAATAGAGATAAGAGTGCGAACAGTAGTCATCTTGGCAACAGAAGCAAAAGTCTCATCGTAATTAATCCCATACTCCTGAGAAAAGCCCTGAGCAACCAAACGAGCCTTGTATCGTTCCAAAGAACCATCAGAAAGGGTTTTGACCTTATAGACCCATTTAGAGCCTACAATATTCTTGCCAGTAGGTGATGGAACCAAATCCCAAGTCTGAGTGTTAGCCAAAGCAGTTAACTCGTCATTCATGGCAGAAATCCAATTGGGATCATGACAAGCTTCCTTGTAGGACCTAGGCTCAAAATAAGTATGAAGACAACATGGTCTTGGGTAGAACTCACCCCAAAAGCTAGCTATTAAGGTGAGGGTGCCCTCACGTTTATATGTTTAATATTACTTTAGTACTCAAGTGATGTGGGACTTTGCTTCACACCCTCTCTCATGCCCAGCGTGCTCACTCGGCAGCACCTGTGGCGTGTAGGCCAGGGACACGCACCCTACCCATCCTTGAGTACTCTGGCTCTGATACCATGTTACACGGTCTTGGGTAGAACTTACCCCAAAAGCTAGCTTGAGTACTAAAGTAATATTAAGCATATAAACGTGAGGGCACCCTCACCTTAATAGTTAGCTTTTGGGGTAAGTTCTACCCAAGACCGTGTAACAGACGGATCACCGGTTCAACTATCAGGTCAAAGCGGTTGAACAGTGACGTCATAATTAATATTATATAATTATAAATATAATTATAAATTATAAATAAAATATATATATATATAAATACTCAAATAAAAATAAAAATTGTTGCATAGTATTTATTAATAATATTTAATAAAGTCATAACTGATAAGAAAAAGTCACTTGTTTTAAAGAAATTAAATTTTTTTAACATTTCCTTCAAACAAATTGATTGAATGCTAGATTTAATTTTGGACGGAAATGAAATTTTTAACTCTGTCCAATCAATATGATTCAAATAATTTGATTGAATCTCACATAGAATTTTGTAGGCTCTCTTTGAAAAATCTTTTCCTAGAAATAGCAATAGACTTTCATAATCTCCTCAAGCTTCCAATGAGACTCCTCCTTATGAGAGGAGACTCTTGAAGTAAGAATTTTTAGTTAAAATTTTGAAATATATATATAAATATATAAGAAAGAAAGAAAGAGAAAAGAAAAGAAGAAAAAAAAAAGTTAAAGACAAAAATAAAAATAAATTAAATTAAATTTTAAAAAAAGACGGGCCAACCCTCAAAACCCGGTCCGGGTAGCCGGTTTTACCAGTTCGACCGCTAGGTCTGCTAGTTTTTCAATTTTACACCAGTTTTTCCCTTAGTCTGGGTTTAGAGGGTTTTCCAGACCGGAACAAGGCCCAGTTCCCGGTCCGACCGGCCGGTCCAGTTCAGGCTTCTAAACAATGATTAGTACTACTCAAATGAGTTGGATGGTGTCGAGCCCAAGGTGGGTTACGATGAGGAGGTGGGGAAGATGGAGAAGAGTTACCTGACTCAAAGATCGGAGAGGCGGCAGAGGGTAGCTGAGAGCGTAGCCGACGAGAGTATACCTGCAGTGGGAGAGGGGAAGAAGGGAAAAGTTGAGAAGAAGGGAGGGGAACAATCTCATCCTCAAACCTCAATCTCATCCAAATTGACGCCGGACGAACACTAGAAGAAACGTGTGTAGAAGCTTGCAAAGGAGATTTCCTTTTGAAAGTGAGTCGTTACGGTGTTCAATTATTAAAGGCAAGTATGAAATTCACTCCAATGGTAGGGATTCTAATGTAGTTAATAGAGGCAATTGTCGTTCTCCGTGAAAATCCATTTCTCGTTTGTATCCTCTTGTGTCTAATTGTCTTTCATTCAAAGTGGGGAATGGGGAGAATGTTCTGTTTTGGGAGGATGTTTGGTTAGGGGATATTTTGTTTGCTAGATCTTTTCCCCTTCTTTACAGGTTGGCTCGTTCTCCAAATGTGTCTATAGCGTCGGTGGCTTGCTCGTCTATGGCACCCATATCCTAGAATTTTGGATCTCATTAGAAACTTGAATGATAGGGAGGCGGGGGAATTGGCTTCTTTGTTGGTTGTGCTTAAGGGGGTTTCTCTTTCTTCGTCTCCCGATAGTAGGGTGTGGAACCTTGTCTCTTCTGGGGTCTTTTCATGCAAATCCTTTTTTGATAAGATTATTGATAATCCCCCGGTTCCCTTGTTCCTTTTTCATAAGAAACTTTGGAAAGCGGGTGTCCTTCATAAAGTGAAGTTTTTCATGTGGTCTTTGGCTCAAAAGGGTGTTACAACTAATGATGTTCTTCAGAGAAGAAGGCCTAATCACTCTCTATGCCCCCAATGGTGTGTGATGTGCAAGAGTAATTTGGAGGTAGCGGATCATCTTTTTCTTCATTGCCCGGTGGCTACAGTATTATGGCAGCGTCTTTTTAGGTTATGTGATGTGCAGTGGGTTGCTCCACGAGAGTGTATGCATATGCTTCTTATTCAGTTTGACGGGTTTGGGAGTACCAAGAAAGTCAAAATAATGTGGTTAGGCATTGTTTTTGCTATTTTTTGGGTTATATGGTTGGAGAGAAATGTTCGACTTTTTTAGGACAATGAAGTAAGTGTAGAGGCTTTGTGGGATAGGGCTGAATATTTGGCTTCTTTTTGGGTATTTGTATCTCCTCCTTTTAAAGGAGTCCATTTGTTTTTGATCTCTAGGGATTGGGCTGTTGTTTGCCATTCTTAGAGTTTAGAGTGTTGTGATTGGTTTTGCTTTTTCTTCTTCTTTTTTCTCTCCTTGTAAGAGGACTTCTTGTCCTCTCTCTCTTTCGCGTTTTAATAAAATTTTGTTGTTATTCAAAAAAAAATATAGCTAGTACAAGTATATTTAGACAACTCACAAACTACACAATGAAATTTATAGTCTTTGCACGCTTTATTAAAAAGGGGAAAAAGCTTACATAAATACTAAAAGTTAACATGACCTGTACAAGCATGCCAAAGTTCTAAAGTTTGAATATTAAAAACACAAGACAAAGAAGTAGGCAAAATAGAGGTCTGGAAACTAGCTAAAGAGGAAGTAGAAGGCTCGTCCGATGGATCCCCAAAGTAGTAAAGCCCATTATGCTCATAGGACTTGCCAAAAATCCTCTTTGAACTTAGGTTCTGTAAAAGACAAGAAGAGGGTAAGAAGATGACAGCACAATTAAACTGTTTGGCAAGACGACTAACAGATAAGAGATTATATGCAAAATTGGGGACATGTAAAACAAATGATAAAGTAAGGGTAGGAGATAAAGACATGGCATCCTTATGATGAACATAAGCTGAAGAAACATCAGCCAGTGTTATCAGAGGCGAGCCTAAGCGCTTGCCTAAGCACTAAGCGAGGCGAGGCGAGGCTTCAGCGCTTCAGGTGTATTGAGGCGAGGCGAAATGGTGAGGCGATGGAGAAGCGCCTGAAGCGAGGCTTAGGCGAGGAGGCGTGAGGCGAAACGAAGCAACGCTTCATCAGATTTTGAACTGATTCAAGTTCGAATCATCATCTGGGCCCTTCATCGACTTCGTTCGAATCATCTGGGCCTTCGTCGACAAAGTTAATTACTAAATACGAAGTCCAAACCCTAGATCGACTACGTTCGAATCATCTGGGTCTGCTAGGTCTTCTTCTTCCGAAGTCGAATCGTCTGGGTCTTCGTCGAATCATTCCGAGGTGAGTTCCTTCTTCTTCCTTTCTTCTTCTTCTTCCTTTCTCCTTTGTTCACTGTCGGATCCTGTTTTTCCCTTCGACTTCACCTGTTCTTCCCTTCGACTTCACTATTCTCCTTTGTTCGACTTCGACTTGAAGAAGAAGAACACTGTCGAACCTGTTCTTAAAATTAATTCAATTATTTTTTAAAATTAATTTTTAATTCGCAAAAATTAATCTTTAAAATTAATTTAATTATTTTAAAATTAATTTTTTTTCAGTTAATTCAATTTTTTTTTTCTTCTGTGTTAAAATTTCAATTATTTCTTAAAATTTCCTGGTTATTTTAATTTCCTGTTATTCAATTAATTTGTTTATTTTAATTCAATTAATTTCCTGATTATTTTAATTTCCTGGTTATTCAATTAATTATTTTAATTCAATTAATTTGTTTTTATTTTAATTCAATTAATTTGTTTATTTTAATTCAATTAATTTCCTGGTTATTTTAATTTCCTAGTTATTCAATTAATTATTTTAATTCAATTAATTTCAACTATTTTAATTTCTTTATATTCTTTAATGTTGTTAAAATATGTTCTTTGGAATGATAACTACATGATGGTTCTTAAAAATATTTATATTTTTATCTATATCATTTGTTTTAAAAAAATATCCTTTCTGGTCGCCTCGCTTCGATGAAGCCCTCCCCTCGCCTCGTCGCCTCGCGCTTAGGCGTTAGGTGATCTTGTCGCCTCGGTTCGCTTTTCGCCTTAAAAAACACTGACATCAGCAAGGCAAACAGATTGGGCTATGGTAGTAGGGACTGGAGAAAAAAGAAAGAAAAACTCACCCGTCATATAATCATTAGTCCCAGAATCCAAAACCCATGAGGGACTAGCAAACCGAACATGAAAAGCAGTAGATGTACCTGTAGCAAGGGTGGCAGCAGTGGAAGGTGATAGGCCATGAGAACTAGCAAGGGATCCAAGCTGAGCTTGACTAATCTGAGTTTGTAACTCTTGCAAGTTAGGGATAGCGTAAACAAGAGTAGCTTCCACTAAAGCAAGTGCAGTAAGGGGTACCAGGACCACAAGAACGAGTAAAACGTTGCCTCAACTCAGGATGAAGTTTGAAGCAACGCTCCTTGACATGCCCAGAAGCTGGTAAGTGTGCTGGCAAGCAAGACATTTGGACACAAGAGAAGCTATAGTGGCGGGCAAATCAGTCAAGGGTTCATATTGAGCCAATTCTTCCCAACAAGCCTAAAGGTATCTAAAGAACTCGGATACAAAAAGGCCTAAGGCAGACTTAGAGGCACGAGCAATATCTTGATAAAGCTCAAAGATGCGAGCATCATTATGAGCATGGGCATACATTTGGGACAAGGCATGCCAGAGGCTAGGGACTGTGTCACAATAAAGAAACACGTGATAGATACAATCCTCCATAAAATTAAACATCCAACCCAAGATAGTGCAATTATCAATATCCCACTGGGTCTATTTAGGGTCGGCTCCATCAAGTTGGGTAGTAGTAGGTAAGAGCCAATGAGCTTTGCCCTTGCCCTCTAAATAAAGGGAACGACTCCAAGCGGCAAAAATTTTCCCATTTAGCACTACACTCGTAATGCAATGAATAGAAGTTTGGTGAGAACGAGAAAAATCAAAACTCATGGGAATAAGTTTAGTGGTCTCAGTAGAAGAAGCAACAGGAGGTGTCTCATCAATCATGGTGATAGATTTGAAAGACACACAAAGTCACAGCAACACAATCCAAAAAACGAAAGCAAGAGGCCGGAAAAAACTCAATGGCCTATCAAATTAAATGCGACCAAATAAAGCCAGTAGCCCACTCCACAAACAGGAGGGAAAAAAATGGTCAATACATTAACTTGGAGCATCCAAACAAGGAAAAAGGGCATAACAAACCCTAGGAACAAAACCGAACTAGTCTCATTCACATAAGAGACTGGTCGGCACTCATATAGCCCTCAGCAAGGGTTTCTAGAGACTGCCGAGGGTCAAAGGTTAAGGAAGGGGGGTTGTCAACTAGTGGGTAGGGGCTGGGAAGGAGTTTTGGCTGGTGGGCAGGGGTTGGAAAGGAGTTTTGACTGGCTAGGAGAGGACGACAGAGGCTGTCGGCTGGTGGATAGTGGCTGGAAAGGGGTTTTAGTGGTGGCTGGTTAAGAGAGAGGAAAAGAGGATGGCTAGAGTTTTTAGGCTCTGATACCAAGAAGAATAAAAGAATGAATTAGCTTAATCTCAATTGAGGTCAACCCATGAATATATAGATCAATATGTACAATACTAGGAAACTGTACAAGATAGGAAATAACATAGGAAATGAAATAAAATTAAGGCCTAAACAATGGCCATAACAAAAAAATGGTCATATTCTAGAATATTCTGTGTACTATATTTCAACAACTATAAGGAAAGATCTACCAATAAGTATTAAGGCCTCGTTTGGGAATATACTATTTTAGTAACTTTTTAGTTTTTTTGTTAAAATATGAGGTAAAAAAATTAGTAAGTTTGGAATGACTTTTTAGTTTTTCACGAAAAAATGTACAAAAAGTAGAGAGAAAATGGAATTTTTAAATTTTTAGTATAGGTTGTCATGGTTGTCAAATCGGGATTTGTATTGTGAATTGAAATGGTCTCGCATCGTATTGCGAATCGAATCGAATCGAATTGTGAATCGTAAAGATTCGGTCACTTTTTCTAAATTACTTGAAAACATATATCTACATATTTAAATGTTAAATATATTTTATGAATATAAAATATTTAAACTTGAATCAATGACAATGTTATTTTGAATGATAATCACGCAGTTTAATAGGTAAGAAGTTAACAAAAGTTCCTATGTAAGATCACCATCTTACCTTTTTTTCTTTTTTAGATATTTCATCTTTTATTGTAAAGCCTAAAACATTTTAAAAGGTATAACTGACCTCACACATGTAATATTCAATTTAATAAAATAGCAATAGATAAATCATAGTGTAACTTTAATCTTAAACATCTTTAGAAGATATATTATTATTTTTTAAAGGGGAAAAAAATGAAAAAAAAAGTTAAAAAGATGTTGGGTCTGATTGAATCTGATTGGATCCTATTGAAAACTCCATGATCACTAAAATAAAAGCAAATCATGTATATATGTTGGTTATTTTGGTATTAAATGTTATTAGAAATTGTATTATGTCATTTTCACTAAACAAATAGAGAAAAAAAGAGTCGGAAATATGTCGAAGACAATAATTTCAAAAATTGCATGAATCGAATCGTGAATTGATTGTGAATTGTGCGATTCATTAAAGATTCATTTCCAAAATAGATTCACCCATTGATTCATATTGATTTTGCAAAATTGCGAATTGAATCATGAATCGAATCGCGATCGTAAGATTCTGATAACAGAGTAGATAGTTGGCTTTTTAATTTTTTTTAGTGACTTTTTAACTTTTAGGCTAAAATATTGAGTTGCCAAACAAGGCCTTAATTTACTTCATAATTGTACAAAGTAAAATTTTGGGAAAATTATAAAATAAAATAAATTCAAAAATAGGGTTTGACCTTGGTGACAAATTAAACCCCGAATGTTTAAATGATACCAATTTTGACCATCCATTTTTATTGTTAACTAAAACTAACAGTGAAGGGATAAATTTGCTCGACACTTGCATTAATTAAAAGTTTTTCATACTAGCATTTGGTATTTGGAAAACTTTTAGACAAGGGAATCTCTGTTTTTGCATTGCTTGGAGGCATTGAACATTTCTATTCCACATGGACTTATATTACCATTAGAAACAAAAAAAGAAAAAAAAAAAAAAGAAAAAAGAAAAAAAAAAAGACATTTAAATGCATTATCATGGTTTTTGCTTATGATTTAATGTGGTTCAGATTTCCAGAGATCTGTTTGTTTGTCATCTGAGTCAGATTTTGTTACCTGTCTACGTGATATGGCATGTCAATTGTGGGAATACCCATGTCGTGTTAGCATGTAACCAGTAGCGGTGTCTGGAAAAGGAGGGATTCTTGGTTTGCCTTATATTTCTAGGATCTTTTTAATATATATTTTTCTTAGTATCTGGAAGTGTTATATAACTATTTGATGAGACTTAAGGCTTGCCTTGGTTTGGTTTATCTAGAAGTGTTACATAAGCAGGGGTTCACTGGTTTAGTAGTTAAAACTAGGCCTACTAACCTTAAGGTTGTGGGTTTGAAAGTATCCACTTTGTGCAAATTATGCTGAAGGTTAGCCTGCACCCCATCTACCCCTCTCAAACCCGCATCCAATGGGGACTAAACTAGTAAATCGGGCATACTTTTATATTTTAGCGTTACATAATTAATTAAAAATAATGCCAAGTTTTCTTGTAGGTCATTCTAAGTTGCATAGGCACTTCATCTCATCCAGGTGATAAAATAAAAATTCTAATAACCTCAGAGAAGTACCATGTCCGTGTGTTAACCATTCAAGGTTAGACAGCTACGACACCTAGTTTTATCCCTTTGTTACCTTGGTTCATCAGGTTGTAAGAACGGAGATATTTGTTAAGCTAGACATGACTTTAATGGTAGATCATAAGATAAATGAAGTTTTGGGATGTAGGTGTAAATACCAGTTATTTCTTTCCTTGTGGCTTATAGAGTTATCTTTACAGCTAGGTGACTTTGGCCTTGCTAAGTGGAAGGCTACTGATCCTGTCCGAACAAGGATACTCGGTACATTTGGGTGAGTGCTCTACAATTTACATTTTACAGAAGCATGCCAAAATTATGCAATTTTATGACTGTATTTGGTTATTTCTAATTAAACAATCACAAGAAGGTTTCTATTTATGCAGATACCTTGCTCCTGAGTATGCAGAAAATGGTATTGTTTCTGTACGAACAGATGTATATTCGTTTGGCGTTGTTCTGATACAACTGATGTCAGGACGAAAGGTGGTTGACACTACGAGAGAAGACCAACAACAGTCCCTGCGACAGTGGGTATGTTATCTGGCTCTGTTGTAGATACAAAATTGTGCCTGTTTCACTGGTCTCAAATCAATCTGAAATGCTTTTCCCCCCTCCTGGTTATGGACTGCATGTTTAACCAAATGGAAAACCATGTTTTTATTTCATTCTGTCTCATTGTGATTAAGGCATCATATCTTGTGGCAATTTAGGCAGAACCACTGATTGAGAGACTTGCCTTACATGAACTCATTGATCCTCGTCTTGGTGAGGCATATGACACATATGAATTGTACCACATGGCGAGAACAGCGTACTTATGCGTTCAAAGCAACCCTGAGATGCGCCCATCAATGGGAGAGGTAGTTTTCTTTCATGCTTTGAATACTCATTCTATATGGGGTTTTTGTGGGTGTACAAATTTCTTGTGGTTTGCCAATTATTCGTGTTCCTAATAGGAAAAAAAATGTAGTACTTTTGTTTGTTATGTTGTTTGTGGGGACCTAAAGCCGTTTTGCAATTGATCAGATTTTGATAAAACATCACAGGGGCATTTACCAATGTATTTTTGTTTTGTTAGCAATCAAAAGATAATCTGGCATCATCAAATGCTAGAATTACCATGTTTATGTACACCATATTTTATTTTCCATCTCATATATTGATTAAATGGGTCCCATCACTGATGTCTGCTACCAATGCAATGATAAGATAGGAGATGGTAAAAAAAAATGTGGTTATCCTAGCATTATTGTTCAAAATAAAAGTTAAACTGGTTTAACTGGTTGTCAATTGCCAAAGCATAACAAGAATTATTTGGTATAAATAATCATTAGGCCCTTGCTCAAAAGGAATATTTTCCTACTTTTAGGAAACATTTATTTTATGAGTACAGTCAATGGCATTCGTAGGTCAAGATATGAAAGCTTAAATGGTAATATTTCTCAAGTCATATACCTGAAATATCTGTCTTCTTTAGTCTATCACATTTCATATTTCTTTTTTTCCTTTACTACTTAGATGTTTCTACAAACATGATGGCAGGTTGTGCGCCTTCTCGAGGGGGAAAATGACCATTTTCAAAATTTAGCAGAGCAATTCATACCTCATTTTATGAAATAATGAAAAGAATAACATTCTATATTTCCACTTTGCTACTGGAATTGCATGTTAGTGGAACCTCAACGAACTCAAGACAGCTTTGGCACTAACCACATGGTATCAGCTCAAAACTTCTAGTTATGCTTCACCTTTCTTTCCTCTTTTTTTATTTTTTTTTATTATTTAATTTTGGTTGTAAATCACATGGGGTTGATTTTGTAACAGAGATGCACCATATCTGAATAAGCACTACATGGTTGGAACTTCTTTCAATCATAGCAGAAAATAAAAATACAGTTAAATCTTAGGTTTTCTACATTTTGATGCCTTGTGTGTCCCTGTAATGATTTTCTTCCCCATTTCTGTGAGGACAACAGTGCGGAGAGCTTAAATTTTGAAATGCCTGATGTCCATATTGGGCAATGGATGTGTTGTAAGCTGCAAACTCTCTGTATGTAGTTGCACAATACAGAACAGTACATTTTCTCTAGAAAGAAAAGTTAGTTTGTACGACTCTTATAATATTCTTCTCTGAATTGCTTTTCCTGGTTATAGTAATATGTATCTTGCTAGCCCTATCAAATAGTTATTATCCTGTTTCGAGCAGGACTATGAGCATGACAAATATGCTTAATATCAGATATGAACAGATTTTCTACTGATTATGTCATACTTTATCTTCCTCTCGTTCTAGTATGCTTAGCAAATAATATGTTTGATTGATGCTATGACTAACTCCTAATTGACATGCAATCCCTTAACTATTGTTGATACTTCCAGAATTATGTTCACGTTGTTCGCAAATTCATACATTTTATTAGCATTTAGTTACGTATATAATTGTTTTAAAATTTTCCCAATTATTTCCAGAAATTTTGAGTTATCCATTGCGTGAAAAGAGTCTGACCCTAATTGTTGGGACATTGATTGATTCGGGGCAAAGATTGGTTGTTAGGACATGAAACCATTTGACTACAAATTGGCTTGGTTTATCTGTACCTGTTTCTGGGGATTTACCTGCGGTAAAGATGTTGTATATAATTTCTTAGCTTCTCAAAACATCCAAGTATTGAATTCAAGCTCAATCAACTGTGTGAATTGTGAAATGTACCAAATGAGAAGTTTGAATACCTACTTGGGACTCTAGTCATTTTTTTCACATTTTGAAACTTGGTTCCTGTAATAATGTAGTTTTTGAGTATAGGGGCAACAACCTAACCCTTCTTAATACCAATTAATTTTAGGAGAGGGTGAAAATAGAAAGAACAAAAACCCTAAAAAGTGGAATCAGAGCACAAGTGGATTTGAGACACCCAAGTTATTTTTTGGGAAAAGATTAATCAAGCAATTCAACCTGTGGGGGACCTACATAGGGACTTCAAGTGCTGAAGAGACTAATCAGTCAATCACAAGGGGCCTTAAAACCACAATTCTTAACACTGATTAATTTTAAAATAGATGATGGAAAGAGAGTGTGCGGTGCAAAGATCATTTAGTGGAACATTAGCTACAATCATGTTAGATGTAGGAGCTCAGCAAAGTGAGAAAAATCACTAACCTTAGCTTAGTATACTCTAATTTCTCTGGTAGGGTATAGAATCCAAACCTATATTGAAAATGTTATAGGGATGACTAATGATTTGACGTATAAAAAAAGGTCAAAGGTATACTCACACTAGAAATCATAATGATTAATGATTTGAAAGTCATGAAACAGAATCCTCAACCAACTCTATTGAGATAGGGCTTGGGCAACTATGCTTTTTGCAAACTGCTTTAATATGTTGCAACTAGTGTCTTCAACAGTTGTTGCATTTGCCAATCACACCCTTTGCCTACCACCTTGGATAGAATTTTTATTTATTTGGAGAGAAGAGAAATGGGTAATTTTGTATATGAAGATAAGTAGGAGATCTTTAATTCAGATTCCAAGGTCTTTCTCCACTATACAATTATGTCAAAGAGACTCATCGTGTGGTATAGATGTGAGTTGGGTGGGTGCAAGATGTACAGAGGAGAGGGTAGAGAGGTTTTGTCTCCTCAAGATGTAGGTTGTATTAGTTATTAATATCCCTATATGGATAAACAATTGTGGTAGAGACTCCCATACATATATGATTCCCATAATCCTCACTCTCATCCCAACCATTCATAATGTGAGACTCACACATATATGAGTAGATTCCACACACACATTAAGGACTAAGATTAAATTGAGAGTCATGAAAGCGGGTCCTAAACATTTTTCATGGATAAAAAACACCAGAAAAAAGGAATCATCATCTTCAGACCAAGAAATAGTACACCTCCCAAGGTGGGTAGGGGATATTCTCTAGCATAAGAAGAAATATGCTGAACCATTTGTGTTTGTTCAGCTTTTACCTTGTCCATCTTATTCTGACTTTTTTTTTTTTTTGGTTGGGTATAGATAATATAGAAAGGGATAGGTTCATATAGCATTAGACTTAAATCTGGACATCTTGTCTAAGGAAGCACATCATCTAACCCTTGGTCTCTAACAATGAATAAATCACTATTTACTCACCTTGATTTGTTTCTTCTTCTAGCAAAAATGTGTGCATAGAATTCATGTACGGAAACCTACTCAAAAAATTCAACTTTTACGTGATGGGGCCCACATTTTAAATTAATTTGGGTCACATATTTTCTTGTGTATGATTTTTGTGAATGCAGCATTGTTCTTCTTAGGTGGAGTTTGGAAATTGTTTTTTTGGCAATTTTTTTATTGCTTTTTTCTTTTCTTTAGTGAATTTTTTTTTTTTTAATTTATCAAAAAGATTTACACTTTTAAGTTTTATTAAACTAGACGTACCTAAAAAGTAAAAAAACATAAATAAAATTTGAAAAAGGTTCAATAAAGACAAAAAAAAAAAAATTGATTATATACATTTTTTTTTGTCTTAGTGAACTGTTTTTTAATTTTAATTTTAATATTTTTACCCTTTAAATCCTTATATCCTAGATTGAATTAAAAATAATTTTTTGTACGCAATTTTTTTTTTTTTTTTAAAAAAATTCACTAAAAACATAAATTTGAAAATAATGTAACTTTTACAGGTGACTTGGCTCTCTAGGTCTTATGTATACATCACATATCTATCTATGTTTAAATGATATTCGAAATTTAACTACATTAATGGACCCAAAAGTACAGGGAGCCAAAAAAAAGAAGAGTCATACAACATATGATTACATAGGCATTCACATTATTATGGAGCATGACAATTTAATTTTCTTTGTTCTTTTTCTTTTTCAATTTTTATGGCTAACGAACTTTGTTAAATCCACAATTCATAGTAGGAGATTTGAAGAGATCATTTTTTTAAAATTTTGGAATTAGTAATTGGTTAAGAAAATTTTATTTTATCATAGAATATTTTATAATTATTATTATTATTTTTTTACTTTTTCTATTTTATTAATTTCTTATTCTATAAAAATTAGGTCTAAATTTTTATAAACAATGATATAAATTTTGGGGCTCAATAGATTTTGAGAATTAATGAAAATTTAAATTATTTACTATTTTTTCAACTTTTCTGGGTGATCAATCATTTGTTGATGCCTTTATTTCTCATTGAATCAATGGATTAGAAAAGGTAAAGTTTTCAGTAGTTGTGTCGAAATCAACGGACCAAGATCATATTATTTTATTTTTTTACCTGTTTTCTTGCATCAGTAATTGATTACATGATTTTTTTTCCACACAAACAGAAACATCAATCTTTCAAATGAATCCACCAAGTAAAGAGATCGAAATGTAATGTTTTGATAACTCAGAGTGTCCGAGTCAGCTTGCGCGAACTTCGACTAATTCTTAAGAGACCAATCCCACCGTCTACTAGCAGGGGCTCATTTAAAGTCAGAGCAAAGCTCTGTATAGACTGACCCAACACAAAAATTGATAGCACCTAAAAGATTTTTGAACCTGAGACCTAGAGAGGAACAAACTCCGAAGTTCCAAACCTCCACCACTAGGCCAACCCTTGGGGTTAGATCAATATGTAATGTCATAATAATTGCAAAATGAATTCACCAAAATAAATTTTAAAAAAAACACCGAACCTCCATAGCAATTTTTACACTGAAAGAATCTCAAATCGTACATGTAACTTTTGTTTAGGGCTTCGTTTGAAATGGCTTTATTTTTCTTTTTCTTTTTTTCAATTTCTTAAAAATCCCAAGAATTATTTATTTTTAAAATAAAGTTAGCTTTGAATTGTTTTTATCTTTATGATATACGCGAGTGGGCTAATAAACTCCTATAAAAATAAAAATAAAAATATATATTTTTTCTTTTTAGCAAAAAACATATATATATATATATATATAACTTCACGTGTAAAATATTGGAGAGGGTCGTTACCACAATCATTATTAGATCTGACCATAGTGAGTTGTCAAGGTGCCCACATCTCCTATATAAACTTGTCTCCATCATATTATAGGTGTTTTGAGAAATTAATTAAAATTAATTTTTAATTATTTTATTTTTTATAAATAAAAAATATGAGAAGTGATATGATTCAAAATGAAATAATAGTTAAAAATTGACTTTTAATTGAGTTGCCAAAAGATGGCTTATTATGATGTCACAGTTTTTCATTTTTTATTGGGCAATTTGTGTTAAGTAATTTATATATTTCTATATTTAGTTTTTTATTTTATTATTTTAAATCTTATAATAATCATGATTACTATATGAAATTAAACTTTAAAATTCAACCACTCATAAACAGGACGGATCCAAAATTATGTCTTTAAGGGCTATTATATAGTTTAAAAATTTGGGAGCTACTCTATATAATTTTGAAATTATCTACCAAAAATTTGAGAGTGCAAACTTTTATAATTTTAAATTATTTTAAAATTTTTAATATAATGTATAATATTTTTAAATTTTTTTAAAAGTGGCTGCCCCTAAACCCCCTCTCCCCTAGATCCATCATTGCTCATAAACACATAGTGATTGTTTAGGTGATGAAAGCTCAAATCTTGAACCTCTTTCCTTACAAATCAATGAATACAATTGCTATAGTTAAGATCAAGTTTAATAAAGTTTTTCAATTAAAATCTCACCTGATTTACTTTAAAGTTGTATAAAATTCTAAATTATAGAGATTGTAATGATCAACTCTGATTTAAATTTTTCTTTAGGAAAATGAAAATCCTCCCTACAAAGACTCCTCCTAATCCCACTAATTTCCATTTTTGACAAATTATTTTTTTTTTTCTGTTTTTTTTTTTTTTTACTTGAAAGGAAATTGTGGGGATTCAAAATAATCACCACTATTTTTTTTAATAGTTTAAATGTTGAATAAGTTAAAACATCACGATAATGATCATAAATAACTACAATGGTATCCATTACATTCATCAATAATATTTGAGAGTTCTAATTTAATAGCTCTAATACAACTTTAATAATGTGGAGAGGGGTATGTGAAGGTGGGACTCACACTCCTCTCTCTATCTCTCTCTACTTTCTCTCTTTTTCACTTCACTAGAGTTTCATTTAAAATTCTCAAATTAGAATTATGTATTGTTAGAAATGATTTGAAAAAAAAATTTTGGAAAAAACAGAATTTTTTCTAAACTTCGGTCTAATTTTTAGGTAGGACCCATGCGCTAAATTTAGCGGGTCTAAGTGGTAACGCGTTCTATGCCGCATTGTGATTCACATGATATATTTGGTTGCTCAAAACCATTATTGGGTGAATAGAAAATTGAAACCAAATTATGCTCTATGGAAATAGAGTTTTTGTGGAAAATCTTTAAAAGTTTGAATAAAGGCTTGTTCCACATTGATTTGGTGGGAAGAAATTTATGAGTTTATAAAATTTGGAATTATAACTTAGAAAGGGCCCCAAGGGGCACCCCAAGTTTGTAGAAGGGAGAGGTTATGGGCAAATTGGGCTAGACTCATTGGACCAAAAAATAACCACACGCGCGCTGCCGCCGTCCGTCTAGGCTGGACTGGGCGCGGGTATGTGGTGTGAGGTTGGGCTTGTCTGCCCCAATATCTATCTTTTTGGGGCAAAAACATTTGAATTTTATTCTTCTAAAATTAAATTTTAATTTTTTGAATTTGAATTTAAGAAATTAAATTCAAAATTGGGTCCGATTTTTCCCCACCCGAACAAAATTGAATATGTTTAAAATTCAAAAAATCCGGTTGAAATTTTGTACAGGTTGATATCTGTCCGAATTCAAATTTGAACCCAAATAGTTCTAATTCAAACCCAATAGGTTAAGTACCTATTCAAACAGGTATTCTACCTATTTAATTCAAACTAAATGGATACCACTGCATCTATAAATAAAACAAGTCCCTCATTTGTTTTTTACTCTAATTTCCGTCTATAATTCTGCTTTTGCTCTCTGCGTATTTTACTACATTATTTTCTTGTAAAAAAGAATATAAACACATAGTTTGTTCGTTGTACAAATAAATTGTAGTGTCAGATTTATTTGTTGTTGACCATGTTATCTTGGGAGATAGGCGTCCAAAATCTGAAAGCACCGTGGAGAGGATTTAATCTGTCTTAAGGATACAGTGTTAAACACTAGACTTAATCAAAAGTTTGTTCAAGAAATTAATCAAGTAAGTTGTTAATTTATTTTCTGCCTTATTTTTATTTATTTAAATCAGATTTTAATTTTGTTTTTGTAACAAAATAAAAAAATCTGTTTTTATTTACTTATTTTTATTTATTGGTTTGATTTTTATAATCAAACAATCTCTCTCCTTTCCTATTTTTCTTTTGTATTTTATTTGTAGTTTAATACACAAACATAATTTATTTATTTAAATATAGTGAAGATTGTCCAACAATCTTAAGATAGATTATTTTTTGTGTCTTCATTGTATTTAATTTTTTGTCTTTTCACAAAGTGATATTCTGGTTCGAAAACAAATAATAGTAATATACTGCTTGATGTATAGTAGTAATATAACGCCTATTTTCTTGACAACTAGTAGTAATATATTGGTGTCATTAATAATTGCAGAATATTAATTTGTGTTATAGAAAATTATTGTGGTATTTTATTTTTCTAGTTTTAGTAACAAGAAAAATAAAATTATTTTGTGTTATAATTTATTTTCTGGTTTTAGTAACTAGAAAATTAATTTGTATTTTGATTTTTTCTGATTTTTGTAATCAAATATAATGGCTGCTGAAAATAGTATTCCAAATCCGATCGTTACAACGACTCCGGTCCCTATCCAGAACCACGTTCAAGTTCTGATAAATCATGAAGAAAAATCGGCAAAATTTAATGGCACTGAGTTTAAGAGATGGCAATAGAAAAATGTTGTTCTATCTTACAACTCTAAATTTGGCCCGGTTTCTCTGTGAAGAAGTTCCAGTACTTAGAGAGGCTGAAAGTAATCGGCAAGTTGTTGCCACTGTAGATGCTTGAAAACATTTAGATTTCCTATGCAGAAACTACATCCTCAATGGCCTTGACACCATGCTGTATAATGTTTACAGCCTTCTGAAAACAGCAAAAGAATTGTGGGATTCTTTGGAGAAAAAATACAAGACAGAGGATGTCGGCACAAAAAAAATTGTTGTCGGTAAATTTCTGGATTTCGTTATGGTAGACTCACGAACTGTAATTTCTCAAGTTCAAAATTTTCAAATAATTTTGCAAGATATTCATTCTGAAAGTATGTCTCTTAGCGAGTCTTTCCAAGTCGCTGCTTTAGTGGAAAAGTTACCACCGGCTTGAAAAGATTTCAAAAATTATTTAAAACATAAACGCAAGAAGATGACCGTAGATGAATGAATTGTAAGATTGAGAATTGAGGAAGATAATCGAAAGGTTGAAAAGATGAATGGGAAAAATCTCATTACGTCTAAGGCTAATGTAGTTGAACAAGTGCACAAACAACATAACAAAAAGAGGAAGTTTACTGGAGATGGTCCTAAACAAGGCGACAACAATGGCAATAACAAATTCAAAGGTAAATGCTATAACTGTGGCAAGACCGGACATCGAGCTTCTGATTGTCGCCGCCCTAAGAAGGATCGCGGAAGTATATGCAATAAGACCACCAATCAAGCTAAAGTGACAGAATTAGATTACATCTCTGATGGAATAAATGACATCAATCTCTTTGATGTGGTGTCTGTGGCTAATTTGGTTGGAAATCCCAAAGAATGGTGGGTTGACACTGGGGTAACTCGTCACATTTGTGTGGACAAAAAGATGTTCATTACCTACAATGAGGCTGCAAATGGTGAACAACTTTTCATGGAAAATTCTTCTACTTTTACTATGGCTGGACAAGGAAATGTGATATTGAAGATGACATTAGGGAAGGAACTGACCATCAACAATGTAACGTATATATCGACATCCGAAGAATTTAGTTTCTGACTCTTTGTTAAGTAAAAATGGTTTTAGGCTTTTTTTTAGTCTGATAAATTTGTATTAACAAATAATGGTATGTATGTTGGTAAGGGATACATGAGTGATAGTCTCTTCAAATTGAATGTAATGACGGTTGTACCAAAAGTTGCTATTAATAAGAATAACACATCTTTTGCTTATATTCTTGAGTCGAATTTATGGCATGGTAGATTAAGACATGTGAATTTTGATGTTTTGCGTAGATTAATTAGTTTGGATTATATACCAAAGTTTGAAATTGATCCTAATCACAAATGTGAAATTTGTGTAGAAGCGAAACTAACTAAGGCTCTATTTAAATCGTTTGAAAGAAAAACCAAACCTCTAGAATTAATTCATACTGATGTACATGATCTTAAATTTGTTCAAACTAGAGAAGGTAAGAAGTATTTCATAATATTTATCGATGATTGCACAAACTATTGTTATGTATACTTACTTAGAAGTAAAGATGAAACTTTAGAAATATTTAAACTCTACAAAACTGAAATTGAAAATCAACTTGGTAAAACCATTAAAATGGTTAGAAGTGATAGGGGTAGTGAACATGATGCACCATTAAATGAATTTTGTGCACAATATGGCATTTTTCACTAAACTACAGCACCCTATTCTCTACAGCAAAATGGAATTGCTGATAGGAAGAATAGAATCCTTAAAGAAATGATGAATGCCATGTTACTAAGTTCAGGCTTATCGCATAACTTGTGAAGGGAAACAATATTGTCTGCTAATTATGTTCTTAACAGAATACCCCACAAGAAAACCAACAGCACTCCTTATGAATTATGGAAAGGTCAACTACATTCCTACAAATACTTAAAAGTGTGGGGGTGTTTGGTAAAGATAGAAGTTCATGTTCCTAAAAAGATTAAGAAATGACAAAAAGCAGTAAATTGTGTGTTTATTGGTTATGTTCAGAATAGTAGTGCATATCAGTTTCTAACTTATAAATCAGAAATACCTGATATAAATATGAACACTATTATAGAGTCAAAGAATGCTGTGTTTTTTGAACATGTCTTTCTTTACAAGAAATGACAGGAATTAAGTTCACAGAAAAGAACTTATAATTGTACACAAAGTCAAGAGACTAATGACAATCAAACACAAGAGACTAGTAATGGTCTCGACCAACAAGATTTAACTGATGATGAACCAAGATGAAGTAAGAGAGCAAGAACATCAAAATCTTTTGGTCCAGATTTTCTGACATACCTGTTAGAAAATGAACCTCAAAGCTTGAAGGAAGCAATGACAGGTCCTGAAGCACCTTTGTGGAAAGAGACTGTCAATAATGAAATTGAATCCATTATGCAAAATTATACTTGGGAATTGGTGGATCTTCCACCCGATTCTAAACCTCTTGGATATAAATGGATATTCAAGAGAAAAATGAAAGCAGATGGTTCAATAGACAAGTATAAAGCAAAACTTGTAGTAAAAGGTTACAAACAAAAGGAAGGTCTGGACTATTTTGACACATATTCTCCTGTGACAAGAATAACATCCATTCGCATGCTTATTGCTATAACAGCATTGTATAATTTAGAAATACATCAAATGGATGTTAAGACAGCTTTCTTAAACGGTGATCTAAATGAAGAGATCTATATGGAGCAACCCGAAGGGTTTGTACTGCCGGGGCAAGAAAAGAAAGTTTGTCAGCTTGTAAAATCTCTTTATGGATTAAAACAAGCACCTAAGCAATGGCTTGAAAAATTTGATCATGGTATGCTTACTAATGGGTTTAAGATAAACGAATGTGACAAGTGTGTCTATGTTAAAAACACTGACCAAGGATATGTCATAATTTGTCTTTGTGTGGATGACATGCTTATTATTGAAAGTAGTCAAAACATGATCAAATCAACTAAGTAAATGTTGAATAGAAGATTTGATATGAAAGATATGGGGGTCGCAGATGTTATATTAGGAATGAAAATTACTAAAACATCTGATGGGCATGCATTATGTCAATCTCTTTATATTGAGAAAATTCTTGGTAAATTTATCAAAGATTGTATGAACGTAGCTAGAACACCTGTAGACATCAGTATTTATTTATCGAAAAATAAAGGAGATACGGTGTCTCAGTTAAAATACTCCCAAATCATTGAAAGCCTAATGTACTTAATGAATTGTACTCGTCTTGATATAGCCTATGCTATCAGTAAATTGAGAGGTACACTAGTAATCCCAGAGAAGACTATTGGAAAGCGATCATTCGGGTTCTTAGATATCTAAGATTTACCCATGATCATGGTTTGAACTTTACTTGATATCCAAAGAAGAATCGGTTATTGTGATGCCAATTGATATCGGTACTAAATATTCAAAATCCACTAGTGGATATGTCTTTATTTGGAGGCGCCGTTGTTTCTTGAAATCCATGAAACAAACACGCATCGCACAATCCACAATGGAATCCGAAGTTCATTACTTTAGACAAAGCATAAGAAGAAGCTGAATGGCTTCACCACTTAGAAGACATTCCAATGTGGCCAAAACATATGCCACTATCTCATTCATTATGATAGTCAATCGCATAGGCAAGGCACATAATCATATATATAATGATAAGTCACAACATATTCCTCGTCGACATAATACTATAAGGCAATTGTTTCAAACGGAATAGTCTCAATAGATTATATAAAATCTAAAGAGAATATTGCGGATCCGTTAACAAAAGGTTTGACAAAAGAGCAAATGTATAGTTCATCGAAGGGGATGTGATTAAAGCCTATTACATAAGAGTCATCATAATGGTAATCCTACTTATATGACTGGAGATCCCAAGAACTAAATTCAAAGGGACAATTAAGTTATGTATGGCTTGCCAGAAATCACCAAGGGATTAAATTCCCTACCCATTCCTATGGTGAGAGTGATATCTGCAACATATGTTGTATGCAGGGGTCTAAGGATAAGCTTAGCTTTTAATGATTACTTATATCTTGATTTAGGCATAAAAATCAAGACGAGTATAAGGAGATACTCACAATAAGAATCACTTATATGAGTGTCGAACTAGGGCCGGTTCTATGAGAATGAAGAGGCTAAATTCTCTAGAAGCACTCATGAAAACCAAAGTGCTCAAGGCCAAAATGAACACAACTGTGAGAATCATGATGTATCAGAAGATATTTTGTGTAAAATCTATTGTCTTCACTTACACAAACGGCTGAACAATTCAAGGCATCGTGTCCATTGATTAACTAGTAAGTTCAACAGGTTATCACTAGGGAAGTTTCAAGGCCAAAAGCTACCTATTCTGATGCAAGATATTTTCAATTTATACTCTTTCGAAAAATTCGCATATTGTTACATTTTCGTTGTCATCAAATTCCATTCATGTGGGGATTGTTAGAATGGTTCGAAAAAATAGAATTTTTCTAAACTTTGGTCTAATTTTTAGATGGGACTCGTCGCCAAATTTGGGTCTAAGTGGTAACGCTGCTCTATCCGCATTGTGATTCACATTGTATATTTGGTTGCTCAAAACCATTATGGAGTGAATGGAAAATTGAAGGCAAATTGTGCTCCATGGAAATGGAGTTTTGGTAGAAAATCCTTAAAGTTTGAATAAACGCTTATTCCACATTGATTTGGTGAAAAGAAATTTATGGGTTTATAAAACTTGGAATTATAACTTAGGGAGGGCCTCAAGGGGCACCCCAAGTTTGTAGAAGGGAGAGGTTATGGGCAAATTGGGCTAGACTCATTGGACCCAAAATAACCACACGCCGCCACCGCCATTGTCCATCTAGGTTGGGCGTGAACGTGGTGTGAGGTTGATTGGGCATGTCCAAATTTATACCTATCTTTTTGGGCCAAAAACATTTGAATTTTATTTTTCTAAAATTAAATTATAATTTTTTGAATTTGAATTTTGGAAATTAAATTCAAAATTGGGTCCGATTTTTTCCCACCCTTAGAATTAAACTGCTTAAATTTCAAAAATCCGTTGAAATTTCAGATAGGTTGATATCCGTCCAATTCAAATTTGAACCCAAATAGCCCAATTCAAACCCAACAGGTTAAGTAGTTGTTCAAACATGTATGCTACCTGTTTAATTCAAACTAAAAGGGTATCATTGCATCTATAAATAAGACAAGTCCCTCATTTGTTTTTTAGTCTAATTTTCGTCCATAATTCTGCTTTTGATCTCTGCATATTTTGTTGCATTATTTTCTTTTGAAAAAGAGTATAAACACATAATGTGTTCGTTGTGCGAATAAATTGTAGTGCTGCATTCATTCGTTGTTAATCATTTTATCTTGGGAGATAGACGTTCGAAAATTTGAAAACACCGTGGAGAGGACGAATCTGTCTTAAGGATACAGTGTTAAACACTGGACTTGATCAAAAGTTTGTTTAAGAAATTAATCAAGTAAATTGTTAATTTATTTTCTGTTTTATTTCTATTTATTTAAATCAGATTTTAATTTTGTTTTTGTAACAAAATAAAAAATCTGTTTTTATTTATTTATTTATATTTATTGGTTTGATTTTTGTAATCAAATAATCTCTCTCCTCTCTCTTTTTTTTTTTGTATTCTATTTGTAGTTTAGTACACAAACATAATTTATTTATTTAAATACAGTGAAAATTTTTCGACATGTATCATTATTTATATGAATAAATTTTAATATTTAAAAAAATAAAAATAAATTATAATATACCTTTTTGAGATTTGCTTAAGATATGTATTATTCTCTATAGTTTTAAAAATTACAAATACTACATAGTTAGAATTTTTTATGTAACAAAATTAACAAAAAATGAAATTCCTAACTACATTTTTATACAATAATAAAATTATTTAAATTTTTAATTAAAATATATTTTTAATATCATTAAAAATTATTAATTAACTTAATAATTTATTAATAAAATAAATAATTTGTTATACGACTAGAAATTTGCAAAGAGATGTAATTTTTAGTAACTAATGCCAAACTAAATGAAACTAATACAATTGATGTGTAAAAAGGAAAGATAAATAATAATAAAATATGTATTTTAATGTATAAGGGATGGTGGTATTTAAATATATTTTTTTAAATTGTAAAAAAAATTTAGAGGTGTTTGGAAAAATGATTTGTAATTAAAATAGTCAATAAAAATAAGATAAATTAAAATAGTTAATATAAGAAAATATCACATTCAAATCATAATTATTTGATTTTATTTTATAATTATCAAATCAATTAAAAAAATTAATTATTATCTCAAACATAATTTTTTAATTAAACTAAAATAATAAAATAAAAAATAAAAAAATCAACTAAAATTAAGTTCCAAATCAGGCTATAATTTATCCTTCTCTCGGGCCAAGTTGTGGTGTGATGTAAAGGCATCAAATCAAGTGGCTCCAAAATGGGTCCCCTGAGAATGAGGGTGTTTGGCAACTGAGGTTTAGGTTTTTTGTTTTTGGGCTAAAATTAATAAAAAAATATAAAATAATTAATAAAATAAAATATCATATCAAATTTATAATTATTTTTTTTTTCTCACAAATATCACATCTAATTATAAAAAAAAATTAATTAATTTTTTAAATATAAAAATTTTATCTTATTAAAAAAATTAAAATTAAAATAACTAATTAAATTGGCTAACTTCTCAAACACCCACAATGTGTGGTGGACGATGGAGACACCCCAACCCGAATCCAACAAAAATCATGATTCCGAATCCAACCCCGACAGAATTTGACATCATTTGAGTCTGACTTCCCCCCACGATAAATAATAATCCATCTTGGGTTAAATGATGGATTTTTTTTTTATGTATAAATATTTCAAAAAATTAAATTATTTATTCAAGTAATTCACTTTTTAAGTTATTTAGCAAATTAATTAATTTTTTACAAAATACAAATTC
Organism: Camellia lanceoleosa; assembly: GCA_025200525.1. Taxonomy (NCBI): domain Eukaryota; kingdom Viridiplantae; phylum Streptophyta; class Magnoliopsida; order Ericales; family Theaceae; genus Camellia; species Camellia lanceoleosa. The sequence continues at coordinate 144,343,464 of CM045761.1, forward strand.
GTCATGAAATCACAAGTTTAAAATGTAATTTCATGAATACAATTTTATATTGATATGACTTACTGGAATTATAAACGTAAGTATATCATGATAAAATAATATTTTGAAGATGTAATCATATTTTGAACTTGTAATTTTAAAAAATCAATCAATTTGATAAATAATTTGAAAATTAATTATTTTCATAAATAGTTTAATTTTATAAAATATTCAATTTAAAAAGAAATCTCCAAATAATCTTTATTTTTTTTTAAACATTTATTTATGTGGAATTGGTTGACCATATTACATTTATGAGGAAGTCGTTTTGGTTTGAATGAACATATCACATCACAAAAGAATTCATAAGATAATATTTTTAATGGTAGACTTGTGATAGAAAGAAAGTCACGCATATATAGATGTAAATACCAAATAAATAACCAATGGTGAATGGCATTATCGTTAAGGTTTGAGATTTAAGTCTCAAGGTTATGAGTTTAATTTTTTTTTATTGACTAATTTTTTGAGCGAAGTAGTTGGTTAGGAGGTTAGATCTCAAGTTGTCTAATCAAGATTTGGTGTGGGTTCAATGCTCCCATCGTAAGTAGTCCTAACTTAAGCGGAACTTATTTGGTGAGGTCGACAAGTTCTCAGTTATAGTCTCCTTGCTCGAACGGCTAACTAACAGTTATAGTCTCTTCGCCGGAACGCTAACAGACACGGTGATCTCTGCAAGCCAGATTGGACCTCAAGGAAGGTAGAGGATTTTCTTGTAACAAAAAAAAATCAAATAAAGTGGTGGCTAGAGAACGGCAAGGTAATACAATTTTTAATTTTTATTTTTGATTGGGGATTTTTAAACTTATAAAATTTACAACAAATAAAAAATTTGACTAACATGAGTAATTTATAATATTACAACTAGAATAAATCATTAATATTATTATTATTATTATTTCTGGCTCCAATTAATCAGTAGGATCATGACTCTCTTTTTCCTCAACCCATCGATATGCTATCCTATCAAGACCTGAATATGAAAACTAGAACAATGCAACTTTTATTGAAGAATAATCATGTACGATTGGCGACATCGTTCTGAGTGAGTGGTATGTAATTGCGCTTTAAAAGGCGATAAGTGGAAGATTTGAGTATGGGCAACACACAGGATGTGTGTGTAATTTAGATAATTAATAATAAAAATAAATAATAAAAAATTTAATATTATAATATATATATATATATTACTTAAGTGATAATTATATTTTTAATGAAATTTAAGATTTTGGGTTCAAAATTTGTTTACGCCGTATATAATAATTTTTTTATTTTAGTATATATAAAGTTACCACGTGGCATGAAGAGAAAAAGGTTTTACTAAACCAATTTATATCTTCACTTAATAATTGTATAGATATACTAACATTCCATCTTTGATACAAAAAGAAAAAACCAAAAATGAAAAATTAGATACTATTGCTTATTCCCCGTTTGGTACATGTTTGACAATTGATTAATAGAGTTAAAAAATTAATATGAAAAGTAAATTCACTCTCTTTATTTTTTTTATGTCTTCTCATAAAAAATTTAAAAAAACTAAAAAACAAAAAAAAAAATTAATTCACTTCATAGTTTTTTTAGCTCAAGTCTTGAAAATGTTTGATATATTGTAACTTTGGCAACTGTAGGTAAAACTTTTAAAAGTTTTTAACTTTCAATTTTTATACTTTTTCAGCTCAAAGAACTAAAAATAAGTTTAATTTTTAAAAAGAAGAGTTTGGTATGAAAGCTAGTTTTATGTGAGCTGTCAATGAATTTTCCCAAACAAGAACTTAAAACGATATAACTATTACTTGTATTTTAATGGTATTATTTTATTAAAGTTATCAAGTTGGTTTAGTGGGTGTAACTTGAAATCTAATGTGCTCTATATAGGTCTTAGGTTCAACTCTCATTAGGAGCAATTTGCTTCTTGGGACCACACCCACGGGCTTTGCCCGGTCCACATGAAGAGAGCGCTTTGCATGAGTCCTGAGATTAGTCGATGTGCGTGTAAGATGACCTGGACACATAGTCATCATAAAAAAAAAAAAAAAAAAGTCATCAGTATTAGACCACTCCAAAAAAAATAATAATAATAATAACAATAAAGGAAAATCAAGAAAAAAATTCAAATTAAAATAGGTAAATTACACTTTGCACTTTGGAATTTTCTCTACTATATATCTACATATATTCCCCCTTTATTTCTCTACTATATTTACTCTCTGCTGAAAGAGAAAAAAAATATATACATTTACATCCTAAAAATGCTTTATGTGAGGGTTGAATTGCACTTTTCATTAACAAATTTTACTCCAAATTAATAGAAGGATCACATTGCAACTAGATTAAAAATACAAGGGGTTCATCGTTACAATTGAAAAATGAGGGTCCAAAGTGAGATTTTATATAAGTGTAAGGGTTCAAGTGTAATTTATCCAACGTAAATTTTAATTTTGAAAGGAAACAAAATTAAACGAAAAAAAAATCTCTTTACTCCTTAAAAATTAATTTGAACAATTATCACCTTAAACTATTGATATTAGTTTACTTTATTGTACATCGTCTACGAAGTTAATATTTTTGATTGAATGTTATCACTCACTACACGTATAATATTTATTAGATGATATTTAACAATTCTCTTTTTTTTATTTTTTTAAAGTAGTATTATAAATTAATACAGAACAATATAAATTTTTTTGATTATCATTAAAAAAAATAAATAAATCATCAAGTTGACTTACATTTTTAAAAATATTTCTACCATATCATTGTCTAAAATTTTGTATAAAATTCTATAAAGATATTTATTTTCCTATTTTCTATTAACCCTTCCACATAGACTGGAAAGACTTAAAAATTCTCTCTCTACTTTTTTGTTTTTTCTCTTCCCCACATTTGATTCCTATGAAAGTTTAGTGTTTTGTGTCATCCTCTGCTTTTTGTAGCATATATGTATATATCTTTATGCATTTAGAAGTGAGAAAGAGAAGCTTAGCTATTACAATGTACCTCCATTCAAAAAGGGCAAAAAAAAAAAAAAAAAATCATAATAAATTGAAGCCAAACTTTGTAGTATATGCTCTCTTTTTTTCATGGACTAAGGAAATTAAAGAATAAACTTTGATTAGATCAAAACAAAAAGATCAAGCATATGATTCCTGAATCATGAGTTCTTCTGAAGAGATGAGGTGAACCCTAAATGCCAATCCAATTGTTGAACAGCCCAATTATGTATAAGTTTGAAGAATTATATATATAATACTGTTATTGAGTTGGAATTTGATTCTATTTTCTTGGTTTGAAATCAACATGCAAAGTTGGAGTTGATAGCATTAGTCCTATTAACACAATGCAAGAATCTCATCAACTTACTGGCCTAGGGTTTAGCCTAATGCCTTAATTTATTTATATATATATATATATCCACTCCCTATACTAGCACTATCTGTAGCAATTAGGTGTTCATAATGCCAGTACACTATCCATTTCCAAAAGTTAGGTGTTCTCCTCCCGTCAAAGCCACAACCAACGCCATTGTTATGGTTACTGCCAATACCATCGCTATTTCCACCACCATTATCATTCACGATACATACACCACCATCTAGTGGCAGACGCAGAAATTGTGCAAAAGGGCTAAAACAAAATGATTTAGATTTCAAAGGAATTGAAGTAAGATTATATCAATTTTGGGAATCAAAATACTAATTTATTATTTTATAAATACTCAAAATTACATGAAAGTAATGAGATTTTTCAAAAAATTGGGGTGACTAAAATATTCATTTCTTCTATAATTACTAAAAAATTGTATGAAAATAATGAAAAATTTCAAAATTTAGTGTAACAAAAGTAAAATTATTTTGATTCTAGAGGGGTTAAAGTGAAATTATATAAATTTTGAAGGGGCAAAAATGCAAAAAAAAATTATAAATATTCAAAATTGCATGATAAAAGTGTAAATTTATAAAAGTTTGGGGACAATGCCCTACTAGCCATCTCTCGTGTTCATTTCACTACCACCACCACAATCATTGACCACTTTTTTTTATTAAAATGTATATTTATATTTATTTATTTGAATATTTACTGACCAGCTATATTAATTTTGATTGTTTTAATTTTGCTTAAAAAAAATTAGTACAATCATATTAAAAATGTAGGGTCATACTACTATATGCATCCCAAAAGGTGTGTACCATATATAAGTTATAACATTTGTGATGTTAATTACTATAAATATCCTAACTAAATTATTTTCAGTCATAACTAAAAAAAAAAAATAAATGAGTTATAACAAAACACCACGTAAGGTATAATAATAAAATATTTTGAATTATAACTAAAATAATATTATAACCAATACAACAATAAGTCATAACTATCACTGTAATAAGTTATGATACATGGGGTGTATTATAGAATTGCCAAAAAAAACGTAATATTAATTGGAAAAATTACCAAAAAAAATAAAAATCTTGAGTTTGAGCCTTATAACAAAATAAACTTTGAGTTTTTAATTTTGTTAATTTAAATTCTAACCTTTTGATTTGTTTTCATTGTAAACCATTTGTCTATTTTTGTTAAGAAAAATTGTTAGAAAAAATATTTTTTGGTAATTAAACTTAATAGAAACAGTTATTTTAGACATTTTATGTTTAATGATTAAAATACACTTTTTCAAACAATCTTACTTAACGAAAGTAAATAAATAGTTTAAATTGAAAATAAATAACAAAATTTAAATTGATAAAATTAGAAATTAAGGTTTATTTTGTCGTGTGTGAAAAGTTTCGTGCTACTCCAACGCCATTTGGTGATTTTAGAGCGTTAACACCTCGAATTTTAAGTTTCTTAAGCAACTAGTTTGTCTAGAATGAAATCCGGCTCTAACTCCCAAATTGGGAACCCGATTCGAGTCCCGTCTTTTCCCACAAGTCGCTCATGCCTAGGTGGTCGTGTGTGCCAAGTTTCGTGCTAATCCGACACCGTTTGGTGATTTTGGGATGTCAACGCCTCAAATTCTAAGTTTCTTAAAAAACTAGTTTGCCTAGAGTGAAATCCGACTCTAACTCTCAAACTAGAAACCCGATTCGAGTCCCGTCTTCTCCCACAAGTCTCTAGTGTCTAGGCGGTCGTGTGTACCAAGTTTCGTGCTACTCCGACACCATTTGGTATTTTGGGACGTTAACACCTCGAATTCTAAGTTTCTTAAGGAACTAGTTTGTCTATAGTGAAATCCGGCTCTAACTCCCAAACCTGAAACTCGATTCGAGTCTCGTCTTCTCCCACAAGCCTCTCGTGCCTAGCCTGTCGTGTGTGAAAAATTTTGTGCTACTCTGACGCCGCTTGATGATTTTGGAGCGTTAACAGCTCTAATTCTAAGTTTCTTAAGCAACTAGTTTTTCTAGAGTGAAATCCGGCTCTAACTCCCAAACTGGGAACCCAATTCGAGTCCCGTATTCTCCACAAGTCTCTCGTGCCAAGGCAATTGTGTGTGCCAAGTTTCGTGCTAATCTGATGCCGTTTGGTGATTTTGGAGGGTCAACACCTCAAATTCTAAGTTTCTTAAGAAACTATTTTGCCTAGAGTGAAATCCGGCTCTAACTCCCAAACTAAAAACCCGATTCGAGTCTCATCTTTTCCCACAAGTCTCTTGTGTCTAGGCGGTCGTGTGTGCCAAGTTTCGTGCTACTCCGACGCCATTTCGTGATTTTGGGGCGTTAACATCTCGAATTTTAAGTTTCTTAAGAAACTAGCACTATAACAAAAAAAGATTTTTACAACACCAAATGCACGCCGTGGATATGATTCTACGACATGCAAAGTAAAGTCGTATTATGACCAGTCATGAAAGGTCATTTACTTTTAACGGCATGTTGTAGTACGCCGTTAAAAACCCTTTAACAGCGGATTTCGTGCAGAATGCAAACCATCAAAATAGCTCAATAATTATATAAATTGAACAAAGAATGATAAATGTGACAACAATTTTCCAAAATTTAATGATAATCATAAAATCATTAAAAATTAGACAAAGTGATAATTATAGAACTAGAATAAATACATAGTTCTTTTTATTTTCTTTCTTCTTTTTTTTTTTTTTTTCCAATAACATTATATACATACCCATGTATACATATTTTGATAAGTATAAGTTGCCAATAAAATGAGAAAACTTACCTTGTGTGTGCAAAGATTTGTTGCCAATTGGTCCATGATGAACCAAAAACAGAAGTTGCAGGGACGACCTGCCAAAACATGAGAATTTAGCATGTCAACATATGCAAGGTACAACAACCAACAACCAAATGAACTTGCAAGGTGACTTAGAAGTAGATGTCTGCATGTTATATTAAGATATATTTGCAACTAATAAAATAATTGATCTCACATACTTTCCTTTCAAAATCAAATAAACTACTAGACTTACTCCTCATCAACCCACATACCACCACAATTACTATATACACCTGCAAGTAAAAAAAAAAACAAAGTAACATATAACATTTAGGTGCTTGGTAACACAATAAATCCAAACATATGATATGCTAGTTCAATAATAGGTGTTCTGTTTTTCACCTTTGTTAGTTTATTGGTTAAAGAAGTTTTCTCAGCTTTGTTCTCAACAAAACAACAGAATAGCAAAACTATAGTCGGCTATCATCATTACAACATATCAACACCAAAGACTAGTATCATAAACAAAGAAACCGTAACCAAAGAACATAGAAGACCAACAACACAAGAATCAAAGACCAACAACATAAAGCCAATAAAGACAAATAGCACAAAGATAAACAACAACCTTACAATAGGCTATAAAAACCAGTCTACCTAGCCAAGACAATATGTAGAAATTGCACTTCAAGGTTCTGTTCAAACTCCACATACCAAAGACCATGAGGGGGAGGGATTGAACAAAACAGGTGCAAACAAATACAATTACTCAGCACTCAACACTCCAAACAGTATATGAGCTAATTCACACTCAACCCATAACAAAGACTTCCCTAACAAGAGTGTCAGCTTTACAATCTGCAGAAGAAACAGTTAGAGAAAAGGTATATGGCTCACATCCCTCATCACACAAACAGCAGAACCCATATGTAGAACCTCACCAAACTCAATCCTCCTCCCTACTAAGAAACGAGCTTGACAACCTGCAAAGGACAAGATTAGAATACAAATACATAACAGATTTATGATCTCACATCACTCAACCCTCATATATTAGCTCACGATGCAACTCAACCCTCAATGCTCACCACACTCCACTTTAAAAGACAATCACAAGCCACCCTAACTGCAGTAGCTCACAACACTTAACCCATAACATCCCTAAATAAGTACCAGCACAACCTGCAAGTAAAACATAGAGGTAATATGGTGCAGCTCCAAAGATAGTCCAGGAGACCTGCAAGAGGGAAACTAACACACAAAGGAAGGATTAGAAAATCTAATAGACAAAGTAAAACATATCGGGGAGAATGGATCCTTAACACTATATGAGGGATGTGCCATGAACTCAAAAACCAATCATTTGCTCCATCTTCCTTTAAGGTTGTGTTCTTGTCAACAAGATGGAAGAAAAACTAACTACTCACCATTTTAGTCTTATTTATTACCCCTTGGTTAAAGTTGTAACACTAAATTTAAATCCAAATTGTGTTGTAGAAAGATGAGAAGGTCAGGCCTAAAAGCTGAACTAAACTCTCTATCCAATCTATTCTAACTGAACTTGTGCATAATTTAAACTAAGGCAATTCTAAACTCCATCACTACTATTGAGTTAAAGGTTTAGAAAGGAACATGTATAGAAACGTACAGTGTGTGTGCGAGCTGTGTCTTTCTAAATTTGAATCAAACTGTTGATAAACCAAACCATTAGAAGTTTGGAACCAAAATTAATAAATTTAAAACTGAAAATAGAAGAAACGACTTAAAAATCTAAAACGTAATAAAGGTTTGAACATGAGGAAGGGTGTGGTTCTCACCAGACTTTCCCAAAAGTTTCTGTAATTACCATAGTTTCAATCCTGCCTTAACCAATTCAAAAACATTATTGTTACGTACAATAATGACAGCTAGTGTATCCATCAACAAATAACATATAATTAATATTGAAAATTACCACCGAAGAGTTCATCTAGAGCCTAGCTTCTAATTGTGATGCGAGCCATCAATTTTCTCTATAAACCAAACGAGAGCAATCAATAAGGTTACTTAACTCAATCAAACAACTCGTGAAAGTTATCGACATGCACCCATTGTTTTGATCCTCAAAACTGATTGTATAAATTCTACAATGTTGGTAACCTCCAAACAATGTCTTTTCATTTTTTTCCTCATTACATAATAATGAAATCTGAATATGCAGGAAGACATAGAGAACATGGACCAACCCCTCATTTGTTCAGTAATAGTTCCACAGTTTTTTAACTTAATATTGTCCCTTATGTATAGCCTACTTGTATCTTCACTGTTCCGAAATTCCAACACATGGCCTTTTTACATACCAAGGCATAGAAAAGAGATGAATTCTTCCACATGTATTCTGTATTAAACAAGATATCACAACAAATGAGATCATCTTAAACTCCTTATGTCTATAGACTTCCTACTAGGAGTATCAATGCATTTACTCCTTGAAGTACTTTTACATATTTCTATTGAGCAAACAGTTTGGTAAGCAATGTGTATGTAAACATGCATTAAATTGTCTGAATCTTATACTGAACTCATTCTAGCTCTAACATCTTCCATAACTACTTTATTAATAAATCATGCATATTCACAACTACAAGTACTTGAAGAAATTATTCATACACAAATGAAGAAATTGTTCCAACAAACATACCATTTAGTCAATTAAACAAACAAATAAAGTGCACAGTTAAGACTAGTACCAGTAATCCAAGAAACCCACATTGAATATGACTATATCATACTTACATTTGAACAGAAATTGAGAGAAAAATTAGGGCAAAGATGAACTGTCCATCTTTTGATTTTGTTTCTAACGCACTAATGTACCTCGCCGCCTGATCTTTCTCATCGCAATCAGCCCATTTGAGATCACTGTTTTGACGAGTTCGACGGTAGTCCTTTGTAGACAAAGGTTTTGAAACAGTCAAGTGGAGTGTAGGGTCAAAAAGATCGGTGAAGAGAATAGAAGAAGAAAGAGAGGGTGGTGAGAGAGGAGGTGTGGCGGCGGCAGTGGTGGTCGTCAGTGGCGGCACCAGAGGCGACGATGCAGGCGAAAGAGATAAAGAGAGATGAGAGTGAGAGAGAGTGAGAGGGTGTATTAGGTTAGGGATTGGGGATTGAGATCGTGTGAAACAAAATGGGGGAATCGAATAGAAATTGCGGGAAAACGAAAAGTTCATTTTTTTTGTTAAAATTTTTTTTTTTTTTTTTTGTAGTTAATGAATTTTTTTTTTTTTGATTTTTTTTAGTTAATGATTTTTTTTGATTTTTGATTTTTGATTTTTGATTTTTGATTTTTGATTTTTGATTTTTGTTTTTCATTAAAAAATTATTTATTTCATTTTTATTTTAATGAAAAAAAATTATTATTATTTTTTATTTGGTAGAAGTAGGGGTAATATTTTAATGAAAAATATTTTCTGTTAAAATAAAGTTAATTTTTTGTGGTCAATGAAAAATATTTTTTTGCGGCCCATTTTTTTTTTTTTTTTGTTACTATAAATCAAGAACTAATTTTTTGTGGTAGAGAGAGAGAGCGCGACAATAGTGGTGAAGGTGCTGGATAAGAGGTGATGGTGGTGGTGGTGATAACGAAGGAGATTAGTAGTGAAGTTGTGGTAGTAGTAGAGGAGATGGAGTGGCAGTGGTGGAGGAGAGGTAATGGTAGTAGTAGTGGTAGTGGTGGTAATGGAGTGGTGGCGATAGTAGTAGTAATGGTAGTTGTAGAGGTGGAATGACAACAGTGGTAACAGTGGTGGTAGTGGAATGACATTTGCAGTAGTGGTGAAAGTGGTAGAGGAGATGGGGGGTGAAAGAGAGAGATGAGTGAAAGACAGATAGAGAAGAGAGATAGAGACAGAGAGAAAGACAGAGACAGAATAATGAGCAAGAGAGAGACAAAGTGGTCGTTAAAAGTGTATTTTCTTGTAGTGGATCGATAAATCGAGAGGGAGCTAAGTAAATAGAGAAGATAAGAGAGAGAAAGTGAGCAAGGCGAACACAGTAGGAGAGAGAGAGAAACAGACAGAAAAACAGATAGAAAGACAGAGAGAGAAAGAGAGAGACAAAAAAAGAGAGAAACAAAAGATGAGTGAGAGATAGACAAAAAGAAAGGGAAAGAGAGCGAAAAGAGATAAATGAGAGAGAGACATAGAAAAAGAGAGAGATGAATGAGAGAGTGAGACAGATAGAGAGAAGAGAGATAAACAAGACAGACAGAGAGAAAAGAAAAACAGAGAGAGATGAGAGAGAGATAGAGAGAAAAGAGATGTGCGAGAAACACACACAGAGAGACAGACAGATAGATAGACAAACAGATAGACAGACAGAGAAGAGTGATGAGTGAGAGAGAGAAAGAGAAGAGAGACAGAGACAGAGAGACAGAAGATGAAAAAATGGGTAAAAAGAGAAATGTTATATCAAAAGAGTAAGACGACGTCGTTTTTTTTAATTTTTTTTGTGACAGAAAAATACCGTTGCATTTATTTAAACCATTTTGTGACTATATATATATGAAGTCATCTCAAAACCACAATATTTTTTTACCTCTTTTTTTTTTTTTTGCAACGGTACCTATTATAGTCGCAAAAAACTCACTTTTTTTTTTTTTTTGTGACTGCAGTTGGTGCCGTCGTAAAAACTCTATTTTTTTGAAATAGTAATCTCCGTTGTCGCAAACACTTTTTTTTTTTTTTTTCAATAGCAATTTCTGCCGTCGCAAATACTCTCATTTTTCGCGACAACATTTCTGCCATCGCAAATACTCTTCTTTTTCATAACAGCATTTTCTGCCGTCGCAAAAACTCACATTTTTTGCGACAGCGATGGCAAATGCTTCTGTCTTTTAAGCCCACTTTTCTTGTAGTTTTCACATTGAGTGTTGGTTAATTTGTAGGTGGACACCCCCCAACTATAGGTTTTAATGACGCTCTGTTTTCTTATGATTAAAAAAATTGTGTACTAATAAGTCTCGTAGTCCACACCATTCAAAACTAGTGAGGCTACCAACAATTTCTTCATGGTATATGTGCGCCCGCATGATGTAACATACTGCAGGTTTGCAATCCACCCTATAAATGCAAAATGGTTATGATTAGCACTTGACATGTATGTTTGCATAATGGTTATGGAGAATTTTTAAAAAATATAGCGAGGCTTACGAGTCGTCGCCCTGCAGAGGACATACATCAACTAATGTGATTGGTTGTGACGGATCTTGGCCTACTAACTTAGTCCATAGCGGTGATGACTCGCCAATAACGTATACAACGTTCTCGATGTATTTCATCTGTGTAAGGAATTTCACATTAGGCACCAATGAACATATGTGTGTACATTGATTTTTGGAATTTAACACATGATAACAATTTATATTTGTGTACAATAAGAGCCACTTACAACTTCCTGTGCTTTGTTGATATGCGGGTCATGTATGCCTGTCCTTGGGCACAATAAGTTATAATGCCTCTACAAATTGTCTTTAACATCATACACAACTATCGTCCAATGGAAGTCATGATGCAATGGGAATAGTAGGTATCTCTCTCTTGGTAGTTTTTCACATGTGTATCAATGTGTTTACTTCTTTTGCGAGGATGGTACTTTCGTATCACTTTCTGTACACATTGGACAAATAATTAATGGACTGTGAAGTTTCAAATTCACATTAGCAAAAATGAAATGTTAGATTTTACCAAACACATGCTCGTGATGATGAATGATGCTTCATCTGAAGTTGGGTTAACCACCTTTTGTTATTCATGTAATAGTTCGGCATATGCATCTATCAACTACACAAACATAGGGTTGTATTATATTATTTGTGGTGGGTAAACAATGTGTGTCTGTGGCTGTGGCTGTGGGTGTATGTATATCTGTGTATATATGCATGAACAGTGAATCATCTTGGTAATGGCATACATTGTTGTGTATCGATTCCTCCTTGATAAGGTTCACAATGTCATCAAAATACACGTATGTAGACTTCGTGTCTCCTTTCTACATAAGCAACCTGTGCATTTTAAATAAACTAATGTGAATATTAGCATTGCACAGTTTTGAACAAATCAAATAAATAAGCACAGTGGTGAATATTCACAATTATGGAATGTGAATGTTGACATTAGGTGTTCGTACGGTCACTTACTCATCGCCTCCACTCTTTTGTAAAGCTTGGACCTTTTGCTTGTCGTGTTTGGACATTATGCTCCAGACTTTGAATTTGTTGGTCAAGGTCAATAATTTTTTTGGGTGCTCGCTGGTGGGTGTTTTTCCACATCTTCAACAATGTGGACTGTATGGAGTTGTTTTGGACCTCGATCATGCTCTTTTTTTTGGCCAAGTAAGTCTAGGTACTGGAAGTTAGGCAAGCGATGCTCTTTTCGATCTTTCTCCTTGATACGCTTCACCCTAGAAGGTGGGCTGAGATTGTGTTGCATTGGGGTAGGGGGTTGCTTCTGCGCCTCGCCCTATGTGACAATGTGAGCTGATTGATCATCGTAAAGGTCCTGAAGAACTATTTTCTCGCATTCTAAGTCGATGACCAGTTGCGTTAAGCGCTTAATTTCTTCATCCTTTTGCTCCATGCACTTTTTTATTTCAGTATTCATATTGGGTGGGCTTGACTGGTTGAACAATTTATCTTCAAGATCAGCTATCACTCTTGCCCTTAACTCCCATGAGAATTGAAGGTGTTTTTATTTTGCTTGTCACTGCCTTATGATGTCCCAAGCCTTCCGATTTTCTTTGACAAGCATATCGATGATGTCAGGTTGGCATGTGCTTGCTATGACAATAGCTCTCTCATCATGTGGGCTTCTAAAGAGAATGTGAATGTCCTCATTACTGTCATTTAGCTCAACTTCATCCCCAGAAAATTGAGAGTTGTTGCCACTATGTTGTTCTTCCTTGATGTTAGAGAGGTTGGGAGATGTGGTGGCTGATTCATAAATTTCGGGCTCCACCTTCAATGTTGTACGCCTGAACTTTTGTAATTCTATTGGAGTTGCAAAGAGTTTGCCAGCATGAACCTAAAATGAAAAAGTTATGTTAGTTAACGTATATATTTGGGTGGTGTCATAACGTGAATGTTTTGATCAACAATTGAAGGTCATACCTCATTAAAACCAATATTAGCCAAAGATGTGGATTTCATCTTCTTCTGTAAACCAGTCAGATCCCACTTGACACAGTCAGGAATGACATTGGACTTATGAGGTTGTAGGATGGCTGCATACTCACACAACCAATACTTTAACAAAACAACAAAGACATATATTATTTAGCCTTTGCAGAGTAATGTCAACATATGTGAACATTCACAACAGTGGCACTGTTGTGAACATTCATAGCAATATATCATAAGTGAATATAAACATTCACATCAGTAGTATAGATGTCAACATTCACATCTGTAAAACATAAGTGCATATGGACATTCAAATCAGTGGTACAGATGTGAATGTTCACAGTTGGCATATATGAACAACACTCAAGGACATGCAAATGTTTTTATTTGAGAACACGGGTACTTACCATCAATAACATGACACAATTGGTGACTTTTACTGACTTTTTGTCTTTTTGGGAAATAGAGGATGTCAACGTTATTCTAATTTACTTGGCCCAATCATATTCTTGCATGCTTTCCAATGGGGACTATATGTGCGTAGTAGCCCCATCATATTGTCTCACCGCTTGTCGAGAAAAAAAGTTTTTGGCAAGCATACATGCAGACTAGTCAAACGACTTCTTCGTTGTCATCTTTCTTTTTGCCTTTCAATGCCTCGGTCAAAAATGTACGTATTCATTTTGAAGTCAATCGACTGACATTTTTGCACATTTTGTTTATAATGCCGCCTTTTGGTTTCAAGACTATATGATATGTCCATTGGCTTGGTGCCACAGTCCATCAGCTTAATGTCGTTGTCGTATATGTTCATCTTCTTCTCTCTAATGTAGAAGACATCTTTTGAAGCTTTGTACATTTATAGGACATGCACAACAACATCATCGTACTTCATGCATTTATCAAGATCGATCTCACCATTTCTCAATGCATCTAATAAATGCCAGAAAGGTGTTTGCCGCAGGCGGCCGAGCTATACTTGTGTGAATTTGGTGCTTTTCATTAATTTTACCAGTCCGGTCATGTTAGATCTGTAGTTGACATGCCGCATGTCAACATTGCTGCTAGTATTTGCTTGTGAGCTTTCTTCCTTGACATGGTACTCATCTCTTTTTCTCTGTGAGGTTTTCTTCTGTGCAATATCTGCAAAATAAACTATTAAAAAAAAATTAAGACAAGGCTCATATAATTAGCATAGTGAAACAGATATAAACATTCACAGTATTGCCATAGATGTGAATGTTCACACATTGTACATGGGTGTGAATGTCTATGCTTTGTGCATGGATGTAAATATCCACATCTATAGATGGATGTGAATGTTAATCGTGTCAATACAAACACAATGTACATAGTATGTGAGTGTGTAAAAATCATTGTATGTTTATACAACCATGAACAACATTCAAGAACATGTGGATGTTAACCCAAACATATAAAAGGATGTTATGTACATTTATAGTACTAATTTGTATGACAATGCACATTCTTACTACAATCATGCAATACCAATTTTATAATACAACCTCAAAATTGAAATACAATTTCAAACATGGGATAACAAAAGTGATATATTTCTTCTAAACACAATGGTTAATGTTCACAAAGTGTCTAATTAATTTATACATGTAATGAATGTTCACAACATAATTATGTATCACAATAACATTTGACACAAGAAATTTTAAATGTGAATGTTCACTACGGTTAATAATAACAATTTGATAAAAGGTGGGAGGGAAGGATAGTGTGAACATTTGCATAGACCAGATTTCATGCCACTTTCCGAAAAATAATCAAGAATTGAAGGTTCAAGTTATTGGATCACCATTAACAATCAATAATACTACCAAGGCAACCATTCACAAATAGGGAAAGTACAAAAAGTAACTACAATATTACAAAATAATGATTGGCCAAACATTTTCAATCCACGTGAATGTGCACAGCTTTCAACAACAACAACAATAATATCTGAAATAATTTGATTGTTCAAACATTTTAATCCATGTTAATGTTCACGACTTTCAACAATGTAAACAATTTGGTTTACCCAACATTCTTCCAAACCATTTGAATGTTCACAGCCAGAACACAACATAATGGCAACTATAATGTTTTTGGGTGAAAAAATCCATATAATTAGGGATTACGATTAAGGGGTTCAGATTAAAGATTAGGGCATAAACAATATGGACTCTTATATATTGTATAAATAGAAACAGAGGATATTTGTGAAAGTTCACAATGTTGTTTGTTGAAAAAGAGATTTAGGATTTACATACAAGAATGATTAGATTACTTATGTTTTTTGCCCATTTTGATTGTTGTGTTGTCACAAATTGTCATCGAAGGTGATTTTGAAGAAGATAGACCTTATGGATGTTCAACAATGGTGATTCCATGATTTCGATGACCGATGGCGTAGGGATGACAAAGAAGATGATGAGGCGATGCGACGATGGAACAATGAGAGTCTTCTGGGTGTTGAGACGATATGGAATACGGCTTTAGATTTTTGGAATGGTGGAGATACTGTGCGTGATTTCCTGTAAGAAGAGAGGGAAAGAGAGAGACGGTTATTTGATTTAAAGAAAGGATAGGCGTGTGTTTGTTTGAGGGTTTTTTTGGTCTTTTAGTATGAAATAGGACCTAATGGAACATTACAAAACACTATGGGTCTTATAAAATAGGACTCTTAGATAATGGATTTACTGAAAAAACTCCCTTTAAATTATTTAATTTTTAACATATATCAAATAAAACATATTTATTAATGTGTGAGTGAATTTCCGATCACACTGCCCTCCTTAGTAATCCAGCTGTAGAACACAGGCAGAATAGATGGCACCCTGTAATTTGCACAGAAAGAAAAGGCTCCGGCGGTGGTTCTTCCACCCGGGGGCACTCCGACGATCAAGTCAGTATATCTCTCAAAGATAATCAAATATTCAACTCACAAGCTTGAGTATCAAAAAGCATACCTCAGACCCATGGGGATGCCTCTCTTTTATAGCCAACATAAACCTAGTCCCAATAGAAGCCTAACTTCTATGGACTCCAATTCCGGATCTACTTTGGACTCTTCTAAAGATAATGATAGACTCCCTTAGAGTATTACCTCTATCCATCTTGTAGTCTTTCTTCTTTCTAGGACTCCAGTCCCTTATCCACTCATCTTGGACTCCGGTATCTTCAGAGATAACCTCGGCAACCCCGAGATCACCTCGGCATATCTGTCATGACACGTGGAACCTTGGCTGACACTTCGGCGTCACCTCGGCCACGTATTGGTACTCAGAAAATACATCCCCACAACTGCCCCCTAGGTTCTATTACCTCGGCATTCTGAGGTGATGGAACCTATATTCGAACTTTTTCTCGTACGTCGGCTCAAGAACTTTCTAGCCGAGATCATTTATTTTCGGGCCGACATGTCTTCATCTAAGAACAAGAATTCAAACGAACTCTCCCAAGTGCATGAACTGTCATGCACCATTTTTCAACCGTTCTACTAATGCGTTTTCCTCATCGTCTGCGGGCGCGACGCTTTATTGGCCGTTTTTTCTCGTCATACCGACGCTGCGCGTTGCCCTAGGCACAATAATTACCTTTGTTTTGCCGCCGTTTCACGTTTTGGACAAAACGCTTTGCCTCTCTTTCTTTTCACTTCGCATTTGAATACTCCACATTTTCTCTCTAAAGCTTTCTTTCCTTCGAATCCGCCATTGCTCGGCTCTCGACTGCCATCGTCTTGCATCTGCCATTTCTACGAAGCTTCCGCCACTGTAGCGTCCGCCGTCTGACCTCGGCATAGCTCATTCCGGCCTTCACCTTTTCTGGTAAGCAACTGGCTTTTCTTCTCTAGTTCTTGATTTTTCCCTGGAATTTCTTGCCATTGTTGTTCTGCTCTAGTATTTAATTTGTGAATCGTTCACCTTAGTGTGTATTATTTCCTGGTTTTTTGCACATTTCGTGTTCACTCGCACTGTTGCACCTCTTGTTCTTGGTCTTCTACCCTTTCCGTTCTTGAATCTGAGACTTCGTTTTTGCTTTTCTGTTTTCCAGATTTCTGCCCTTCATACTCTTTCTTCGTAGATTTAGGTTTGGGATTTGCTTATAGATCCAACGACCTTTAGGAAAAACTGAAACCAACTTCACCAATATACACCTAGGTTTAAGCCGAGGTCCCAATAACCCTTCGATAGTAACCTGTTTCTGTAGCCTAGTACTTTTACACCAAAAATCATGGGCATGTGGAGAAATAGGGTTAACACCGCAACCAAACTAGAATATTTTAGGCAAGAATTCTCCATTCTTGCCGATGTTCACCTAAGACTGGCTGGAGAGGGCGACTCCATTATGCCCGAGGATGATAACATGCCCTTTCCTGTTGTAGCCTTTGTGGAATGTGGGCTTCGGTTCCCTCTAGATCCCCTTTTTCGCGAGGTCCTTCATTACTATACCTTGAACCCTATGCAACTCACCATCAACGCCTATAGAACCCTTAATGGTATAATAGCCTTAGCTCGGCAGGAGAGTGTCAGGATCACTCTTGCCGATATCCAATACTGTTACACCATGTGTGCCCTCTACCTAAAGGAGAAAGGTTATGTGTACTACCTCAAGCCGAGGTCCACCGAGTTTAAAATTGTAGCAGACCTTCCTGACTCCAACAAAGGTGCTGGAGATGACTACCTTATTGCATCTGGTAACTGGGAGTTTGGCCCAGATGAAGAAGTCCATCTTTTCCCTCTCCCCCGAACAGTAAAAGAGGGCAAGGGTAAGAGCCCAACTTCAATTGTTTAGTTGTTGCTTTCTTCAAGTTTTTCCAAAAGATTTTATCTGTTCCTGATGTTTTGTTCTGTTTTGCAGACGTTCGCAAGCCTCCCAAAGACTTTTGCCAATCCTATTTTCCTGGGAAAGGCCTGAAGAAGCTCCTGGACCTTCCAATCCAGAAGCGCAAAGCTCCACTGGTACTGAACTTCATCCCAACGTATAAGTCAACTTTGCCTGACGTCCCAAGAATGAAGAAAAAGAGCTCATCCACAGCCACAACTCAAACCACATCTACATCCCGGACAGATCAAGGTTCTACTTCTGACCTAGCCAATCTTCCATCCACTTCAGCCCAATACCTGATCCTAGTAACAGAAAGAAAGCGTCGGCGACGACTTGTCAAAACAGCCAAGATGGTGCGCCCAAAGCCAGTGGTGCTGGACCTTCTAGCCAATCTGCCAACCGATGTGGATGCTGTACCATCCCAAACAAAGGTCCCCACCGGCAAAGGGTCAAAAAGGCCCAGCCAAAGGCCAAAGCTACTGAGGCCGAGGCTGAAGATGCCCTGCCCATCTCCCAACTAACCTCAACTTTGAAGACCACTTCTGCTCCCGCCAAAAGATCCGCTGAGGCCCAGCCATCGGGGTCAACTCAGCCAAAGAGGCCGAGGTCGTCGTCTGCGACGACTTCGGGGTCCAGGGTTCCCAAAGTTCCCTGGGAGCCCAAAATTACACTTGAAAACAGGCCCGTCTACGCAAACGAAAGCGCCGCCGATGTAAACATCGGCGTGGCACTCAGCACTGCAGTGCTCCTTGAGGGTGATCTTGAGCGTAATGCCAAGATGAACGAATACGAGAACTACGCCCTCATGCTGCAGCGCTCTGTCCAAGTAAGTCTTTGAATTTGATAACTTTCCTTACTGCCACTTTTCTTTATACTTGTAAAGTTTTGCAATATTTTGTGATAACCTATGCCTTGTGAACTTTCAGGTCATTCAACACGCCCACACCTTCTCCATGCAAGCATTTGAAGCGAATGAGAGATTGTCCGAGATGGAGAAGGAGTTTGCTGCCCTTCAGAAACAAAACAAGAGTCTTAAAAATAAAATGAAGACCTTGGAAGATCAAGCCGAGGTCAGAACTCAAAGCTCAAGAAGAGGTCGATGAAAGGGCCGACGCTGCGGAAGCCATTAAAAACGTTGCCGAAGCGCAGAAGAAAGAGGCTGAGGAAAAAATGGCCTAGGCCGAAAAGGAACTACAAGAAGCCTCGGCCACCAAGGCAGCCGAAATCAAGGATGCCGATGAAAAGGCCTACAGCCAGGGGATGGCCGACGTCGCTGAGAACTACAAGCTTCAAGTCAAGGAGGCATGCAACAGGGGATTTTTCCTTGGTTGGATGTCCCTGGCCAAAAAGCTGAACATCCCAGATGACTCGCCATGGCGCAAGGCTGATGCTGTCCCTTTGCCTTTTCCCCCTCCTCCTCCAAGTCAGACTGAAGAAGCTGAGTCTGAGTCTTCAGCCGAAGATGAAGATGAAGACAATGATGAAGCCTTGGTGAGGAAATCCAAGAGTGCCACGGAGACCAAGTCCCTTCCTCCAACTAAGCAGGTTATCAACTTAACCCAAGACGAAGAGGGTGATGAGGTTGATGAGGTATCCAAGGAAACTCAACCAGTCCATTCATCGTCCAACCTTCTTCTGGCTGAGGGAAGTGTTGAGAAGACTTTAGCCGAGATAGACGCCGAGATTGCGGCAGTTAAGGAGGTCGGGGTTGAAGTGGAAAAGCACGCCGAAGTTGTGGTACAAAATGACGCCGAGGTTGTTCTTCCAGAGACTTCCGAGGTCCAGATTCAAACCGCTCCTGAGGCTGAAGAAACTTAGTTCTCATGTTTGCTTTAACTTTTGTACTTTCTTTTGTTTTCTGAACAATGTAAGCTTTGTTTTGTGGCCGATGTGCCTTTTTGTTGTTTAAGAACAATTCACTTCAGCTAGGCCGTTGTGCCTTCTTCATATACAACTGTTCTTATCTTTATGCTTCAGTCTTTAATTCTTCATTGTTTCTGTATACTTAGAATATTTCGCATGATTCATATAATTCTTCCCTTGCATAATCTCCTTGGGGTTACATACCTCGGGTATGTTTACCTGAAGATTTACCTCGGCTAGGACTTCACCTGTAAACTTTCCATAAACTTCAACAAGTATAAAGCATATAAACTCAATTTAACTTCATCTTGTAAATTGCTATAAATTTCAATAAGTGAAGGTAAAGAATTATATCGGCTTAGCTTTAACTTGTAAATTGCTACAAATTTCAACAAGTAAAGATAAGGAATTTATCTCGACTTAACTTTAACTTGTAAATTGGTACAAATTTCAACAAGTAAAGATAATGAATTTATCTCGGCTTAACTTTAACTTGTAAATTGCTACAAATTTCAATAAGTAAAGATAAGGAATTTATCTCAGCTTAACTTTAACTTGTAAATTGCTACAAATTTTAACAAGTAAAGATAAGGAATTTATCTCGGATTAACCGTGTTTAAACATAATCTCGGCTTAACTTCGGCTAAGCATTACTAATGTCTTCTTTCTGCCCCCAATGTGAACCTAAGTTCTTCTTGGGTTCTCATTATTCAAAAAACAACATCATGCAAAGTTGTATAAGTTCGAAAAATTTCGCTAAGATTTTATTGATCACGCGGCAAAAAATCAAAGAACATCTAATGATAGAAAAACTTTAAATTACAAGTGTTCCATGGTCAGGCAATGCTTTGCCCTCATTATCTTCGAAATGATATGCCCCATTTCCTAACACCAAGTGATTCTCAGGACCTTCGCTTTGGGCCAAGCTTGCCCTCTTGGGATCCTTCTTATTGCCGATTTACTTTTCTCAAGACTAGGTCGTTGACTTGAAAATCCCTTGGATTGACCTTCTTGTTGTAAGCTTTGGCAAGTCGTTGTCGGTATCTTTGTCGCAATTGCGACTTTCTCTCTTCTTTCTTCCAAGAGATCCAGATCTCGCTAAGAGCACATCATTGGACCCGTTCTCAACTCCTCGTGTTCGATCCTCGATGCCGATCTCCAATGGAATGATCGCTTCGTGCCATAAGCCATGGCAAAGGGGATTCCTGTTGATCTTCTTCAGAGTGCGATATGCCCAGAGCACGTTGGGCAATTCGTCTACCCACTTTCCTTTTGTCGTCTTCTTCTTTATTCCATCCGTAATGACTTTGTTTGATGCTTCGCTTGCCCATTACTTTGGGGAAAGCTTGGTGTTGAAAAGTAATTCTTTATCTTGAACTTTGCGAAAAATTCTTGATGAGTTTGTTGTCAAACGTGTTCCATATCGGCAATGATTGCTCTTGGAATCCCAAATCTGGTGATGATGTTTTTCCAGATGAAGTTCTTCACATCCACATCTCGGATTTTGGCAAGAGGCTCTGCTTCTATCCACTTTGTGAAGTAGTCTGTTGCTACCAGTAGGTACTTCCGCTGCCCAGTTGCTTGGGGCAATTGTCCAACGAGGTCCATGCCCCATTGGGCAAATGGCCAAGGGCCGAAACCGGTTCAGTCAAGAATGGTCGATGTATCAATCTGCAAACCTCTGGCATTGTTCGCACTTCTTCACATAAGCTTCTGCATCTTTCTGCATATAGGGCCACCAATACCCCTGGGTAATGGCCCTGTGAGCTAACGATCTGCCCCCTGCGTGGCTTCCACAAACTCCTTCATGAATTTCATATAAAAAGTCTTCAACCTGAAGAGGGTGTACACACCTTAAAAGAGGTCCAGTGAAGGATCTTCTGTAGAGATGTCCTTCTGCTGTCAGACTGAATCTCGCCGACTTCAATCTGACTTTGTGTGCTTCCTTTCGATCTTCTGGCAGCTTTCCCTCTTTTAGGAATGCAATAATTGCATCCATCCAGCTTGGTCCCATGTCCACACATAATGCCTCTTGCATTGTGTTCGGTGGCTCTATGCTCGGTCTTGATAGGTAATCGATCATTATTGTCCTCGTCTTTCCGGTTTGCATTGAACTCGCTAAATTGGCCAACGTGTCGGCGTGGTTGTTATCATCTCGGCTAACTTGAAGAAGTCGGCAGTTTTGAAACATGTCTGCCAGCCTGATGACTTCTTTTGCGTATGCCGACATCCTTTCATCTTGGGCAGCAAACTCTCCTGTAGTTTGATTTATTATGAGTTGTGAGTTACAAAAAACGATTACCTCATCTGCCTCTGCTGTTACTGCCAGCTTCAGTCCAGTAATCAATGCTTCATATTCCGCCTCATTGTTCGAGGCTTTGAACCCCAGTCGAATAGACTGCTCCAATATCTCCCCATCGGGGGAAATTAACACTACTCCTGCCCCTGCCCCCTGCCGGTTTGAGCTCCCATCAACAAAAAGTTGAAAGGAGTTGCCGATGTAAATGCTGCAGGGTCTGAGTTTTTCCTTCCTTGGTTCCTTAGCCTTTGGCTGGGCTTCTCCTTCCTTGTTTGGACATCGTTCATCTCAGCTCAGCGGAGCCCGATGTTCGATGTACTCTGGCGAGAATTCGGTCACGAAGTCGGCCAGGACTTGGCCCTTTATCGCTGTTTCTACGAACTCCAGTCATATTGGCCCAAAACTACGCCCATCTTGCTATTCTCCCGATTAAGTCTCCTTGTTGCAACAAGGATTTTAGTGGTGCTCTAGAACCACTATCTTGTGAGCACGAAAATAGTGGTTTAACTTCTTTGAGGCCATTACCAAGGCCAAAGATCAATTTCTCCAAAGGGTAGATACCTTGTTTCAAGGCACCAAGGTTTTACTTACATAGTAAATGCTCTCGCTTCCTTTTCTTCTCGGATTATCACAAACTTCATCGGGCTCAAACTGCTAAGTATAAAAACAGTTCCTCCCTAGGTTGAGGTGTTGAGAGGACTGGGGCCGAGGTGAGGTATTTCTTCAGGTCGGCCAAAGCGGCCTCACATTCCTCTGTCCATAGAAAATCCGTGGCCTTTTTCACCAGATTGAAAAACAGTTTACATTTGTCCGAACTTCGGCTTATGAATCTGTTTAGGGCTGCGGCCCTTCCAGTAAGCATTTGAACCTGTTTTGCCGACGTTGGACTCTGTAATTCCAGAATGGCCTTGATCTGATCTGGGCTGGCTTCAATGCCCCTTCTAGTCACCAGGTGTCCCAAGAACTTACCGGATCCGACTCCAAACGCGCATTTTGATGCGTTTAGTTGGAGCCGATATGTTCTGAGTATGTCAAAGACCTCTTCTAGGTCAGGAAGATGATCCTTTGGTTCCTTGGTCTTCACGACCATGTCATCAATGTAGACTTCTACAGTTCGGCCAATCAAGTGTTTGAACATCTTGGTTACCAGCCTTTGATAAGTTGCCCCTGCGTTCTTCAACCCAAAAGGCATGACTTTGTAGCAAATACAGACCTTTGGGAGTGATAAACGCTGTCTTCTCCTCATCTGGGGGGTACATGGCTATCTGGTGATACCCCCTATATGCGTCCAAGAAGCTCATCCTTCCGTGTCCAGATGTGGCGTCCACCAACTGGTCGATCTTTGGCAGTGGGAAGCTGTCTTTGGGACAAGCTCTGTTCAAATTTGTAAAATCTACGCAGACCCTCCACTTGCCATTCTTCTTCTTTACTACCACGGTGTTTGATAGCCATGTCGGGTAATTGGCTTCTCTGATGGCCCTGGCCTCTAGAAGTCTGTCTACTTCCTCCTCCACTGCTTCGACGTGCATCAACGTCGGTCTTCTGGCTCGTTGTATCACAGGTTTGGCTGACCTGTCAACGTTGAGTCTGTGACATGTGACCTCGGGGTCAATGCCAGGCATTTCATAAGGTGTCCAGGCGAACACCTCAATATTTTTTCTCAAAAAGGCTTCCAACTCCCTTTCTTCTTCTTCGGCTAATCCTGTGCCGAGAAGAAAGAAGCGTTCCTCATCGCCCTCTTGGACGAAGATTTTCTTTAATGCTTCTTCACTTTTCTCGGTCGGCTCCTTGCCGACATCATCTAGGACCTTCGTGTCTTCTTCTTCAACTGCTGCCTTCTCTGGTTCCCGAATGCTGCAGGTTAACTTCATTGCTGCTATGGAGCAATTTTTCGCCTGCAACTGATCACCTCTGACTTCCTCAATCCCATGTTCTGTTGGGAACCGTAGCAGTTGATGCAATGTTGAGGGAACTGCCCCCATTGCATGCAACCACGGCCTCCACAAGATGATGTTGTAAGGCGAGGGCATGTCAATCACAATGAATTCTGTCTTGATCTTCTTCGTGCCAGCTTGTACCTCCAAGCTTGTTGCGCCTAAAGGCCATGTCGGCGTTCCATTGAAGCCGACCATCGGGCCGTTTGACTGCTCCATGTCATCAGGGTGAAGGCCTAACTCCTTGTAACATCTGACATACATGATGTCGCAGGAGCTGCCTTGATCAATCAAGATGCGTTTGACCTGGCACTCCCCGACCTGGAGGGATACTACCAGGGCGTCATTGTGCGGGTGCTGAACCATATCAAGGTCGGCTTCTGTGAAGGTTATCATCGGTCTTTGGCAATCTTCAGGCCGAGGTCTTTTCAGTCCGACCTGGTTGACGTGCTGCAGGTGTTTTACCCTCTGTGTCTCCCCCCGTATGTCGTTTTCATTCACCTTTAAGTGGATCACGTTAACCACCCGAGGTCACCTGCCTGTGGTTGCTGCGCTGGGGGGGCGGGGCTGCTAGTGCTTGAGGCAATCGTGCCTGTTCTTCCCTGGTTCTGGCCTTATCCACAAGGTCTCTCAGATGGCCTTGCCTCACCAAATCTTCTAGCTGTGCTTTAAGGGCTCTGCAACCCTGAGTTGGGTGCCCCTCCGCATTATGGTAAGCACAACGCCTACCAAGGTTTCTTCCCATGAATTCCCCTGGTGCTCTTGCGGTATACAAGTAGGGTGATTTCGAATTTGATCAAGGACTTTGTGGTGGAATTGAACACCGTCATCCTTGCTGGCGCCTCAACTCTGTCTCCTGCTTGTTGGGTCCATTGTTACCTTGGCCTCGCTTCGGCGAGCCGTTGCCTTTTTCTGTCTTCGTCTCCTTGTTCCCCGAGGTATCTTCCTCGGCTCGTGCATACTTCTCAATTCTCGCCATGAGTTCTTCCATGCTCTTTGGCGGGGTTTTTCGCCAAAGACTTCATAGCAGACGATCATCCTTCAGCCGTTCTTGAAAGACACACGACCACCTCTTGGTTGCATTCCGGTGATTCATTGAACACCTCATAGTACCTCTTTGCATAAGCCCTAAGGCTTTTCGTCTTTGCTAATTTTTAGGGCCATCAATGCATCCACCCTCAATGGTCAGCTTGTTCGTTATGAACTGCCACAAACATCTCGGCCAGCCGTCCACTCTTCACGCTCCTTCGGTAGTTTGTGGAACCAATCGATGCAATCTCCGGAAGGATGAAGGAACACTGCGAAACAACGACTCGTTCCTTTGTACAATGCCATTGAATTCAAAAATAATCCAACATGGAAGTTAGGGTCCGACTTACCATCATATATCCGGAGCCTCGGTATCTTGAATCTTTTCTGACGAATCTATCCAATTCTGCCGAGAATGGAGTCCTCAAACCGAAGTTACTTGGCTCGGCATTCTCCTGCTTCCTCTTGAGGTAATCTCTCAAGTCCTCTTTACTTATCCTCGCATTTGTCATTGGATTCAAATTTTTGGCGCTTTACTCTCGACCTCATGGTGGCCCTTTTCGACCATTCTCCGCGGGACGCGAACACAATATCCACCGGAACATGCCGATGTTCTTTGGGGTCTGCCTTCCTTCGCGATATGTCGCCGGGACTCTTCTCTTCTCGGCTCTTCTCGGCCGACTTCCTGAGTTCGGTGAGAGTGCCTTCCACTCGTGTCTTTGAGGGGCCGGGATTTCTTTCCGCCCCTTCTTTTGGGCGTTCGCTACTGGCATTGGTGTGTCCTGCAGCGGGTATGGCGGCTGCATGACATTATTCTGCATCATGAAGTTGACGACCGATTGAAGGTCTGCCAACTTATTTGCCATCTCTTTTACTTCCTCATCCCTCCTCAGACATCTGTCTTTCCAGGTCTGGAGGTCGTCCTCGTTATAGTATTTGCCCCTGTCCGCTTTCTTTGATGTATCACCATCTTGGCCGACGGCTTTCTCTGCGTGATTTTGATCACAAGCTTCTTCGTTGTGGTCTCCTCCTTCAGCGTTAGAGTCGACGGGTCTTCCACTCCCAGCCGGAGCGTTGTCCCCAATCTTTTCCTTCTACGTGTTACTGGCCATCTACTCTTTTTCGTTCTTCCTACGACGCCAAATTGTGTGAGTGAATTTCGATCACACGCCCTCCTTAGTAATCATTTGTAGAACACAGGCGAGAATAGATGGCACCACCTGCAACGCGAAAGAAAAGGCTCCGGCGATGGTTCTTCCACCCGGGGGCACTCCGACGATTAAGTCAGTATATCTCTCAAAGATAATCAAATATTCAACTCACAAGCTTGAGTATCAAAAAGCATACCTCAGACCCATGGGGGTGCCTCTCTTTTATAGCCAACATAAACCTAGTCCCAATAGAAGCCTAACTTCTATGGACTCCAATTCCGGATCTACTTTGGACTCTTCTAAAGATAAGGATAGACTCCCTAAGAGTATTACCTCTATCCATCTTGTAGTCTTTCTTCTTTCTAGGACTCCAGTCCCTTATCCACTCATCTTGGACTCCGGTATCTTCGGAGATAACCTCAGCAACCCCGAGATCACCTCGGCATATCTGTCATGACACGTGAAACCTCGGCTGACACTTCGGCGTCACCTCGGCCACGTGTTGGTACTCAGAAAATACATCTCCACAATTAAAAATTAAATTGATTGAATATCTATAATCCTTTCATCAAATTACATTTGTGTATAGTTATAAATTTTAAATTATATTTACCATCTAATTTTTAGATACAAATACAATTCAATAAAAAGGGTTATTAATATTGATTAACTTAATTATATATATATATATATATTTTAATTGATATATTATGAAAATGAAAATTTTAAATTATCGAAATAAATCTCAAGACCCGATTGATCACATAACAGTGATATTGTGCTCCATTTCCGTTTTTTAGCCCGGGAAATATATGAATCCAAGCTGAGTTGTAAATCAACAAGCAAAACATGACAAATAACGACCAGCAACCGACTGAAAAGATGCATCAACCTCGCTCACTTTCACGGCCTTTTCACTCGTGCTATCCACTCCCCACCCCTTTTTTTTTTTATTTTTTATAATAAACATCACTTTATTCTTGTGGTTTGAGTCATGTGTGATTTATCTCTTAACGTTTATGATTTGAGTCATGTGTAATTTATTCCTTAACATTTGAAAATAATCACATAATCTTCTTATGATTTGTGAATTGAAATGCACCGCTATGATTGTTAACAATTTAATAAAAAAGACTAAAACATCTTTATATTTTCATCATTTGTTTAGAAAGAAAAGTACACTTTAACTCCTGTTCTTTATTTCATGTGCAATTTTTAAAATTTAAAAATAAGTATATAACTCCGTTTTATTTGTTCACACTTGTTATTAAGTTTGATAGGATGTTTAAGCGTATTTAATAGTGCATTTTAATTTACAAACGACGTGAGGCTTATGTGGTAATTTCTAAATGTCAAGAAAGTAAATTATACATAACTGAAACCATAAAAGGTAAAATGAAGTTTGCCTTTTTATTTTATTTTAAGACAATCTCGTTGTAAATATACGAATCTAAATGTTGTATTTAGAATTGATATTTTGTTTTTGACGAAAGTTAATAATTATTTATTGGATTAGAATTTTTAACAAGTTGAACTACCACCGTCTCCTTATAAGCATCTTATTTCACCCCTAAGAGTGAAACTCAGAACTCTCCAATTAAGAAAAACTTGGTGGCAACAGCATTGGCTACACATGCTAGAACCCTTGGTTCTATCTATTTAAAATGGATTTGTTTAGTGATTTTTCTTTATATTAATTTTTTAAATAAAAATGTGTTAGACAATCTTCACTGTATTTAAATATATATTAAATTTTGTTGTGTACTAAACACCAATAAGAATATAAAGAAATAAAGGAAATGAGAGAATTTGTTTGATTACAAAAATCAAACTAGAAATAAATAAATTAATAAATTTAAAACAGATTTTATTTTGTTACAAAAACAAAATTAAAATCTGATTTAAGTAAACAAATGAAACAAAAAATAAATTAAATAACTTACTTGATTAATTGTTCGAATAATAATTCTGATCAAGTCCAGTGTTTGACATTGTGTCCTTAAGACAAATTCGTCCTCTCCACGGTGCTTTCAGATTATGGACGTCTATCTCCCATGATGAAATGATCAACTACAAACAATAGCAGCATTACAAATTGTTTGCCTAACGAACACACTAAGTGTTTATACTTTCTCATAGAAGAAAATAATGCAGCAATATGAAGAAAATGTTTGCAGAATTATGAAGGACGAAAATTAGAGTTACAAAATTCAAATGAGGGCTGTCCTATTTATATTTGAACAGGTATGGTTTTGAATTTAAATTTAAACAGATTTGAATCTGTTGGGTTCATAATTCAAATAGATAAAAACGGGAAGGACCCTATTTGAATGTACAGGGAAGGACCCTATTTGAATGTACAGTAAAACCAGACTCTGGATTTAAATTCTTGGCTGAACAAGCCCAACCACACACTTTCGGGCCAGACGTGGTGACGTGGTGATTTTTGGGTCCAATGGGTCTAGCCCAACCCAACCACGCACCTGTGCCCAGTCCAACCTGCCCGCCCGAACGACAGCGTGCATGTGGTGATTTTTGGGTCCAATGGGTCTAGCCCATTTTGCCCATAACCTCTCCCTCTAAAACACTTGGGTACCCTTTGGGACACACCCCAAGTACCAAACCCATGCCTTATAAACCCATTCAAAACTTCCCACCAAATTAATGTGGGACAAGCCTTATTCAAACCTTTAAGGATTTTCTACCAAAACTTTATTTCCATGGAGCATACTTTGGCTTCAATTTTCCATTCACTCGGTAATGGTTTTGAGCAACCAAATATACCACGTGAATCACAACGCGGCATAGAACGCGTTAACACTTTGACCCGCGAAAATCGACGTACGGGACCCACCTAAAAAATAGACCAAACTTAAGAAAAAATTCTAGTTTTATGTAGAATTTTATAACCATTTCTAACAAAATGTTAATATATATGAAAATTTTCAATGACTAATTTCTTTTGAGTAAAAAAATAATAATATGATATTTAATTTTTATTTTTTATGACATAAATTTTGGACTTTTTGAATAAATTCTAAACGAGAAATACCCCCCCCCCCCCCCCCAAAATAAAGATTTGAATTTTCTAATAAAATAAATCGTGAACTTTTGATTTGTCAATTTAAATTTAAATTTTTTTATTTGTTTTCAATTTAAATCATTCATTTATTTTTATTAAATAAAACTGACGAAAAATGTATACTACTTATTAAACTTAATTTGTTGCATTAGTACTTTTATTTGTGAACCTTTTTATTTATTTTCAATTTAAATCATTCAGTTATTTTTGGTAAGTAAAACTTAATTTGTTGCATTAGTACTTTTATTTGTGAACCTTTTTATTTATTTTCAATTTAAATCATTCAGTTATTTTTGGTAAGTAAAACTGACGAAAAATGTATATTAGTTATTAAACTTAATCTGTTGCATTAGTACTTTTATTTGTGAATCTTTTTATTTATTTTCAATTTAAATCATTCACTTATTTTTGTTAAGTAAAACTAATGAAAAAAATATATTAGTTATTAAACTTAATATAGATATACGTAAAATTTATAAAATATAAATTTTTATTGAATTTAATGACTAAAATTTTAAATTTTTCATCAATTTTACTTAATAAAAATAGACAAATGATTTATATTGAAAATAATTCAGAAATTTAGTATTTAAATTGATAGTTTAAAAATTCAGTGTTTATTTTGTTACAATGGTCAAACCTTTGAATTTTTTTTTGAAAATAGTTTTCCCAATAATATATATATATATATATATATGAGTTCAATCATTTATAAAATTATATAAATTTGTGACAATATTTGATTTTTTCGAACTACCAAGGAATATGATAACTTTCATAAATTTAGGGTTGTTTTAGAAATTGACCTTTTCAATATTTTTTTATTTTTTATAAAAAAAACATGTAAAAAAAATAAAAAGAATAATTTTTTTTTTGTAGTGAATTTTTAACTTTTTAGTTAAAATTTCAAAATTGACAATTCTCAATACGTAATAATAAAAATGTGTTCGAAATTGAGATTTTTAGTGACTTTATTATTATTATTTTTAATTTTTAGTGAATTTAAAAAAAAAATCAAAAAGTTCTAGACTTCTAGTTTCAATTTCACTAGATGGACCAAGAAAGTGAAAAAATAATAATATGTTTGGTTACCACTTTTCAAAAACACTTTTCAGAAAGTTCAACTTTCTTATTTTTCGTGTTTTTTTGTTTTTATTGAATTTTTTTAATATTTTGAACAATTTTTTTAATTTTTAGATATACCTAACATAAATATATCTAAAAAATAAAAAAATTAAAAAAACCTTTTAAAAATTCACTAAATATCAAAAATACAAAAAAAATATGAAAATTCAGTACATTTTTTGTATTTTTATGTATTTATTAATTTTTAAAAATATTTTTCCACAAATTTTTTACTTTTTAGATACATCTAAGTAAGGTGCATCTAAAAAAGTAAAAAAATGTTTAAAATTTTAAAAATATTTACTAAAAACAAAAAAATATGAAAATCAAAAAACTCAGTTTTTAAAAAATTTAACTCAAAAAACTCAAACAAAACACATAAAATTTTGAAAAAAAGTTCCATTAAATTTTTTTTTTATTAAATATTTTAAAATTTATTTTACATTTTAAATCCTTCTATACTAAGCCTCCGTTTGGGAAGTGGGCTGACTCTTTGACTTTTTGGCTTTTTTGGCTATATAAGCTTGGGCTCAAAAGCTTAGTTTGGGAAGGGCTCTTAGCTTTTTGACTTTTTTGGCTTTTTTGTGAGAAAAGAGTGTAATAATTATGGGGTTAGATGTGATGTTTTGTCTGTTGTGACTCATGAACCTATTTTATCTTTTGTGACTCATGAGCCCAATGAACTCTTGCCAAACGGATAATAAATGAATCCAAAAAAAAAAAAAAAACTAGGCCTTGTTTGGGTACTCAATATAAGTGCACTTATTTCATCTTTTTATCTTTTTTAGGTCACATCAATCAACATCTCCTCTCTACTTTTTCTACACATAATACAAGAAAAGTCAAAAAGTACATTTATTCTAAACTTCCCAAACTTGGCCTAAGACAAAAATTTAAAACATGGTTACTTTTTGGAGCGTGTAATGACGCGAAGTAGAGATCGTGGGAGCTAAAAGGCATGCTCATTTTGCTTTGTAATTGTACGATTGGAGTTGCGTCTGTTTGGTCGCCGCGTCATTGCCTACACACAACAACACTGGTTTATTCACATACCAATTTTAAAACCAAAAAAGGCGTGTTTCTACTCATTATATACACTACACACTATATCTACCTCCACTACCATCACCACCACCAAAGCCCAAAGCCAAAGCTCAAGCTTAAGCTTGTCCGTTTTTGTAGAGAGAAAGTGACTACACTAGAGAGAGATAGAGAGAGGGAGAGCAAGCAAGCACACGTTGTGCGAAGTGCTCTTCCAACGTCGAAAGTGGAGGATTCTTTAAAGGTCTTGTGCTTTTCTCGACACCTCTCTCTCTCTCTCTCTCTCTCTCTCTCTCTCTCTCACAGCTTTCTTCATTTTGTGCCTGTATATATATATATAGATACGCAGAGAAAGCCTATTGCTAACAGAGCTGATAGAATCGAGGTGAGTCCATTGCTTTTTCTCACAAATTAGGTTTTCTCTCACTCTATCAGCTTCTCTCAACTTTCTCCATGTGTGTGTGTGTGGAGTTGAGTTTGCAGGTTTTTTGTGAGAATCCTTCGACGGAAGCGAGAGATTTCTCCAAATCGGCTTCTCTGCCCTGGAAATTCTTCTTCTCTGGTACACTCAATTTTCCTAGAAAATAGCTGTGAAAATCTTTACTAATTCCCGAGCTTCAAATACTTTGAATTTTCCTAGAAAATAGTATTTTGTTTTGTAGTTAAGTATTTATTTATTTTTAAGGTTATTTTGTTCTTTTTTTTTTCACTTACATTTAAAAAAACGGTGAGGTCGTGATGTTGGTCGTATAGATGCGAGTTATTGCACTCCCCGAATACCTTTAATTTGAAATTTTTACTTTATCGATAAAAAAAAAAACATTGAATTTCACTATTCTCTTTTTCTTGATAAGAGAAGAATTCTCATTGCAGAATCTAGAAGACTTGGAGCCTTTAATTTAGTAAATATTTCTTGATTTCCTTATCTGAAAATCTTGTTTTAGGAAAACTTTTAAGTGTGCATTGCATATCATATGCATGCACTTTTATTATGTAATTTTGTGGTTGGAGTTATATATTTTTGTGAGATGACTTTTGTATTCATGAAAACTTGCGTGATTTCGTGAATTGCAATACTTTTATGAATAGCTTACGCAGATTGTTGTCCAACTTGCGTATTTTGGTGAGATCAACTACATAAATTCGTGAAAACTTACGTGATTTTGTAAATTGTGCGGATGGTGTAAGGTTGCACACCCAAACACTTGTCCTTATGTTATGGGACACTGAGTAATGTGTATGTCTCCCAATATTTTTGTGTGGTTGATAAGCCAATGGAATTTTTGAAAATTTTTAATCTTCACTTTTCTATGTTACTCTTTATGTTTAAACACAATCACTATTCTCGAAAAACTTATTTAAATTAGAGAATGTTATTTTTCTTAATTTATCATTTATTCATTCACTGTCTAAACTTTGTGCATTGACATAAAATGGGACCGAGCGAGTAGGAATTTTCAGATTTTGAGGGAAGAATTAGAACAATGCAACCATTTCAACAACTCAGGTGTTGCAAAAATGGCATGAGTATTCCGCTGCTTTCAGTTAATTTATCCCTCACCCTGAGCAGAAATATCTCCCGGTTATCTATACAATTTCTACATGAAATTTACTTGGAAAATAATTTCTTGTGGCGGTTCTAATATGCCGATAATTTCTGCAGTATCAATACCTGATTACAGGATTTATTTGATACAATTAAAAATTTATATTGAATTATTAGAGCTAAAATATTTAAGTAAGCAACTTTAAAAATTGAAATTGTAAAAACATATTTATAGTTCAAATTAAATTATAATTAGTTTTTATTTTTGTATTTAGTGTTTGATGGTAAATTATATCTCTCTAACTTAGATTAGGACATTTTTAACCAAATTTTCAAATTGAAGTGATCACAAGTGAATATGCTATATCAATTACAGTAAGCAAAATAGTCATTGAAAATTGCTAGACTTTGGCAATTAATGGAGTTAGTAGACAACTCAATACTAATTTTTGAGCTAAAAATATTTCTGTAGTATATATTAGTAGCTTTTTGTCTACTTCATAGCCATAAAAATTATGACCTTGTACATGACTACATATGATGTCATATTTGATAGAGAATGCTGTTTATTGACTATTGTCCATATCATATGGGCGTCTATTTAGAAAATTGCTGAAAATAAAAATGTTAGTGAATAAGTAAAGTAAAATAAAATTAAATCACAAACCTGTCGTTTGTTGCTAGAGTAGGGCTGGCTCATTTAGAGCAGTTTTTGTTTTTAATAGTTGGACATGGTACCTTGGGACAAGTATATAATTTTAATCTATTAGTAATGGGAATCTCCTTCCCCTAGTCTTTCAATTATGTGACTACAAAACAAATTGAATGTTTTGTTTTGTTTTGGGGTGGGGTGAGGGGTTGTGAAAAATTTAATGACAGATCATTTTATGTTATTGTCATTTTTTTTGCAGGTTACATATGCTAGCCACTATGTGAGGACATTTGTCCACAAGTAACAAAAATGGGATTAGGGTGACATTTATGCCTGGAAAATAACTTCAGTGGAGTCCATTCTCATCTTTCTTGACCACGGTATTGTTTTTATCTCTCAAACATTAATTGCTACCTTATGTTGTTGGAAAGGGCTGCAGTTTGAACTAAATCTAACAACAGTTCTACTCAATTTCATAATAGATAAAAGAAAATTACAATCTGTTCTTTGTTTTGGGATAGAAAGAATCCTCAACTTGGATTGTAGACTTTGAAAGTCACTGGTGGAAGGGGAGGATTTACATGTGAATTTTTTTTATCGGTCCTTATCTCTTCTACATGGCATATCATATGGCTAAATCAACCATAATTATGGTTGCTTGAATAGTTTGGCGTCAGTATTGTTTGAATATTTTAATTTATTTCCAATAACAATATTGTTGTTGAAACTCCATTTAAAGACTAGCATTTGATCAGACATGCGTTATCATACAATTTCAAGACTGTAAGAGATACTACTTATATGGAAAGCCTTTAGCAAGACCAAGAGGAAATTGGTTTGTGAGTGCATTCTTTAATTTCAGAGCATAATGCTTGCCATATTTTTGAAGAGAATGATGCAACATGAATTTATTGGGGGAAAAAAACATCTATATTTGCTCCAATTTCTAATGACATTTTTCCTACCTTTGATGCTGAATAAATTATAGGTAGTCATCAGAGAGGTCAATTAAGGCTGTGCACTCGTTTGGCATGAATGGTTTGGGTTAAAATAGCCACAAAAAGACAAACTAAGTTAAAAAGTCAATAAGACAAAATGTCACATCCAAACCATAATCATTTCATTTTTTTCTCTCACAAAAGTCAAAAAAAGTCAAAAAATTCATCCTAAACGAGGCTTTTTAGCCTCTCAGACTAAAATAGCCAAAAAGCCAACCCACATTCCTAAAGAACCCACATGGGGATTTGGGAAGGGATTTGAAAAGGAAAAGGAAAAGGATAAGTGAAATGTGAATAAAATATATTTAAATTTCATTTAATTTCACACACCTTTTTCCTTTTCCTTTCCAAATCCCTCCAACCGAACATAACCTAAGAGAATATAAAATGTGGAATATGTTTAATGTTTCCAAGAATTCTTCACTTGGATGAATATTGGTCAAAATTTGTATGCATTTCTTTGTTGGTAATAAAAAAAAAAAAGCATATTGACTGCTGTGTAGTAATTATTAATTTGGTTGTAATGCAGAGAGGTAGAGAGAAGCAGCTTCAGTGATTGGAGAACTGGTGGTTCAATGGCTGGAAATTCTTGGCCTTACTTTGATCCTGAATATGAGAACTTAAGCATCAAAATAAACCCTCCAAGGTTCTTTTTCTACACCTCTTTTCAAGATTTCTTTGATTGGCTTGGCG
Source organism: Camellia lanceoleosa (assembly GCA_025200525.1). NCBI lineage: Eukaryota > Viridiplantae > Streptophyta > Magnoliopsida > Ericales > Theaceae > Camellia > Camellia lanceoleosa. The sequence goes on from CM045761.1 coordinate 144,379,085, forward strand.
AGTTACCACTTTAATAACCCTCATGAACCCGTTATTGCAGTACCTATGGTGAGACAAGTACTTGTCACAAAAGCATATGCTGTTTGAAAATAAACCAAAAAATGCATCTCAAGCTCAAGGACCCTCCCTCCAGCTTAAGCTATTAGGGAGTTCTTTTATTTTTATTTTGTCTAAGTCTCTTTGTTTGCGTTTGTTCCCCTATCCTATTTTTTGTTTCTATAACATTTGTTAAGTTTACCTGTCACTCCATGTGCAACAAGGTCACACATTGAAAAGATTGTTTGGTTGGGGCAAGTGGTTTTGTAACACCTGAAGATTCAATTGTTGCATAACTTGATAAACATTGTTGGACCCATTTCCTAACAATTTAAGCTTTTGGGATAATTGGTGATTTAACATTGTATAAGAGCTTAGGTTGGAAAAGGTCTTGAGTTGGAGTCTCTCCATTTGTTTTTGTTCTCTATTTACATTATTTCTTCTCTATGTTTGGATGTTTGCATTTTCACATGCAAGACGTGACTGCACATGAGGGTGGGTGAATAGTGGTGACTTAACGCCAATATCATGGGACATAAATAGTATAAGCTAGTCAGAGTCAGAGTTGTATTGTTTCTGTCATGTCATTGCTATTTTTATGCATCTTCAGTATTCTAATACACACTGATGGAGCCCTTCAATTTAGTCAAAATGGTGGATTCTTAAGCATATTCAACAGAGAGCTATAGGGGCAATAGAAAAGAGATGCGATGCAGTGACGGTTGATGGAAGTGTTATGGGACTGGGTAGGCCTAGATTAAAGTTGGCTAGCGTTGTAAATAGAGATATGGATCTACTTAATTTGACTAACGAAATAGCCTTTGATAGAATCGCGTGGAGGAAGAGGATTCATGTAGCCGACCCCATTTGATAGGACTTAAGGCTTGGTTTGGTTTGGTTTGGTTTGATGGATTCTTAAGCCTTTTAGATGTAGTCATTTTGTTGTTCTAATGCCAGTCAGCAGTCACTTTTGTTCTCTCTTAACCTTGCTTACACTTTGCAGGGTCTCTATAGACAACACTACTTGCAAGGACTGTACTCTAATCAAGGTAATTACTTAACCCATTTTGAGGAAAAAAATGCCACAATGATGATGATGATGATGAAGCTGAGTGGTAATTTGGCAACTGAGCTATGTAGATAAATGATCATTCTGGATTCCCTAGTAAATGTTTTGTTTCAGTATAAAGAACTGTCTGAAAATGTCAGTACGCTTTGGTCCTGCCAAGCTACAGGCCTTATTCTCAAAATTACTGGTGACAAAAGTTAAAACGGTGCAGTAATTTACAAATAAGTGGGAATTTGCAAACTAAAAACTTGCACCCCACCTATTTGTAAATATTTTTGATCTTCTATGCTGAAATGTTTTTTTTTTCCTTCTTCTTCCCTTGTTTTATTTATTTATAATAATAATAATTGACTGGAATTACCAAAGGTGGGCCCAAGACCAGGAACCACTATTTCAATGTAGGTTGATTTCTTGCATCCTGCTTATTAGCCTATTAGGCCATGGCTGCCTGAAATTAGTTTCTTTTAAAAGAAAAATGGTTTATGAGCACATTTTTCCTACAGATATCTTTTCCAAAATGACATGTCAGTTATATTTTCAGTTTGATTGCATATTCACGATCCTTTGTTTTGAAGTGATAGGCAACAAATGTGACACATTATTTGTATGCATAATTTCTATAAAGAAATCAGGTCTCCACCACAATATTTCTATAATGAACTTAGCTGTCTCATAGCAACATTCTCTTTATTGTGTCCCATTGAATAATATGGAACATGATGAACTTAAGAGCTAAACTGATTGCAATTTTGGCCAAACCTTTGTCCTTCAGGGGCCTTAGTCACTTTATTGGCGCTGCTTCTAGCCCTTTTTTTTTTTTTTTTTTTTTTGTGAGGTGGTAAGTGGAGGTCATGTGTTGGAGGCTTGAAAGATGTGGACTTAATGACAATTTTCAAGCCCCCAGAGAGTAGTAGACCCAAACCTTTGGAACACCACCAAAAGATCCTACCAGCTAACCAAATTGCATCTTTATTAAGTGGTGCACTGACAATAACACTCTTATTTTCTAGTTCAGATTCAGACTCTTAACACTTCACTTTATTATCTAGTTTTCTGTTGCAATGATTAGATGAAGGTTGTGGGATGTATGTCAGGTTGACAGCATGAACAGACCAGGAATACTGCTGGAAGTGGTACAAATCCTAACAGACCTTGACCTCACCATCACGAAGGCTTACATCTCTTCTGATGGTGGATGGTTCATGGATGGTGGGTTTACTCTTTTACTTGCTATTTCCTTAATGTTAAGGCTTATAAAAGGGCATACTCATCATGTTTGCAATAAGCTCTCTTTAATCTACACATTTTTAGCATCTTTTCTTTTGTGTGTCTGTGAGCAAATCTACCCTGTTTTTGTTAAATTAGCTGAATTAACTACATTCTGCATATGGTCTCCACTACTTGGTTTTCACTTTGATCACTCATATCCTAATCAAGGTTCATGTGAAGATGTTCATTGAACCCAAAGAATGAATTTTAAGCTGCATGGCCATATACAAGTGAATTTGGCATTATTATTTTGATGGTAATTTTGGTCGTGGAACCTATATGCATCCCCATGATCATACACATGCACCAATGAGTTAAAAAAACCAATAGGGAGCTTATGGAAATGTGCCTCTTTATGGCCTCCACGTTCTCTCTCTCACAGAAGCACACACACATGCAGATAGTTGACCAGTTTCAGTTCTCTTAACAGTATTTCATGTCACTGATCAACAAGGGAACAAGATTACAGACAGTAAGACCATTGATTTTATAGAAAAGGTATGATCTTCAATTCCCTTTATAACCATCTGTGCCTTGTTTTAAAACCTAAACAGGATATCCAATCTATGATTCATAACCCACAAAATATCAATGCAGCGACAACAGAATAAAATGGAAGGCCATGCTAAATTAGAAGTAATTCATCTTTTGTATAGTGCTTTCTTACTCCCGGTCTTAACACATCAGATACCAAGTATTGTAGTAAAAAATTCATTACATAGGTTAAACCAAATGGGTCTGATATATGATTTATTGTCTTAACAATGCAGTCTACCATACTATATTTTGCACCAACGCAATTGTAATGCACTTCAATGCCTGCCAACTCATTGTGACTATCAGTATGCAGTATAGGTGATTGGATGATCAGATTGGTGATATAATATATCAATTTAGGACCTTTTATTCTTAATGCATCTACAGTTTGTGGTCCATGTGGATGCCACCAAGAGTCATCTCCAGTTTCCTAATTACAATTCACTCCGATCCTATTCATTCGTTTTTAGAGATTTCATTCAAGGAGCTGAGTGAACTAGAATAAACAGTTTACTTTTATGACTCAAGGCTTATGGATAATTTCTTTAATGCTTCATTTTCTTTAATTTGTTTACATTATAGGCTCTAGGACCCAACGGTTACACCAAAGATGGCTCGAAGAGCTGGCCAGAAAAGAGGGTGGGAGTGCATTCTCTGGGTGAACACACAGCCATTGAGTTAATAGGCAGGGACCGCCCTGGTCTTTTGTCAGAAATCTCTGCTGTCCTTGCCAACCTCCACTTTAATGTAGTTGCTGCTGAAGCTTGGACACATAACAGGCGAACAGCATGTGTTCTTTATGTTAATGATAATACCACATGCCGTGCTGTCGATGACCCAAGCCGATTATCCACTATGGAGGAGCAGCTCAAGAACATCTTCTTGAGGTGTGAGGATGATGAGAAAGTAGGTTGTACTAGTTTCTCCATGGGCATCACCCATGTTGATCGGAGACTTCACCAGATGATGTTTGCCGATAGGGATTATGAAGGTGTCACATTGGCGACTGAGACAGATTATCCTCCATTGAAACCAAAAATCACAGTTGACCGTTGTGAGGAGAAGGGGTACTCAGTGGTAAGTGTCAAGTGCAAAGATCGTGCAAAGCTTATGTTTGACATCGTGTGCACCCTCACAGACATGCAGTATGTTGTTTTTCATGCCAACATTTCATCTGATGGCCCGTGCAGCGTCAGGTATTTCTTCAACTATTTCTGATGAATAGTCTTCCATGCAAGACAATTTCTGCATAGAAGTAAATTTCAGGAAGCAATTTAATTTTCCTTGAACATAACCTGCAAATAACATAACTTTTAGATATTAAGATTTATTATTTCAATTGTCTTCCTAGCTTAACTGCATGCAATACAAGTAGGGAAAAATTGGATTATCATGATTCAGAGTATTCACCATGCCTTTCCTTATATTCTTCAAATTCTATATCTAAAAAGAATTAAGCTTTATGATGTCAATTGTTTGCCAAATTTCATGCCTTGCCGTTAGGGGGAAATCTTGCATATTTGTGAATCCAAGTATTCTCCACTTGGTTCTCGTGCTGATAATCCAATTTATTCAATTGAAAATAAAAAATAACGCCCAAATAGTACACATTAATGTGTGTTTGGGAGAAAAAATTGGGTATACACTTAACCTTTGGCATAGTGCATAAAGTGGTAGTTCCAAGACTTGAACCCATAATCTCAAGGTTAGTAGGCCAAGGTTTCACCATTGAACCAATGGTCACCCCTTCAATTGAAAATGTAACTATAAAAATAAACAAAATAAAAAAAGGAAAATTAATGTGACAGAAGTTAAGTAAGAATTACTAAACATTTCACTTCACTAGATGAACTCAAAATGATTACGGAACGCTGCTCTTTAGTCCAATACCTCTAACCAGTGAAGTGGTTTTATATACATCCTAGGTCTAAACTTCTGAAACCAACTATTTCTGGGTTGAGATTGTTTAAGCAATCAACTTGTTTGCTCAGGAAGCATTTGGATTCACCATGAAAGTAGAATCATTGGCCAGGATTGCAAAATAAAGCACATTTTATTTTCTGAACCTGTTACTATATGTTTCTTTTTGTACAAGATTAATATCAGTGAATGTCATCATTTACATGTTGAAAAATCCAAACCCAATTCCATCAAGAACCAGAAGCTTCGTACTTAGCAATGAAGCATCACATGTTAAATGTGTCGAAGAAAGAAGTAGCTTGCAGAATGATGAAGAAGATTGAAGAAGAAAGAAGAACCCAGAAGCATGAAGAAGAAGATGAGGAAGCTTCATGGAAGCTCACCTCCACTAATGGTCAAAACCTTCACCATGAAGGAAATGAGAAAAATGTGGGAATTGAGCTGTACACAGCTCATAGCCATTAGGTGTTCATACCTAGGCTTAGGTCTATAAATAGATTGCATTAGGTGTTGTATTAGATTATGAGATGAGAGAAAGAGATACTACATGTATCCATAATTCAAAGAAATAAAATTAGAGTGTTTGTTCTTCCATTTATATTCTCAAATAAATCATTGGGATTACATTCCCATATCTCATCAATTGGAATTTAATTTTTCCATCAATGGTATCAGAGCCAAGGTAGCCTGAAATTGCAGAAAATCTACAAAAGCAGAGAAAGAACGAGCAAAATTCGAATTTAGGAGAAATCAAAGTTCTCAAAATCCTTCTTTTTTTTTTTTGAGTATACCAAATTGACGTACTCATCGAGAGGATTCCAACAACGCAAATATCAAGCAAATTGGAGCTAAAAGCGAAGCCACCGGGCCAATCAAAGTTTGTCGAGAAAAGTCACTCTGCGGAAGACTACCAATGCTAATGTCATCACCGTCGATTGCTAACATCATCGCGCTGATTGTTGACATCATCACGAGCCGCCAAGCCGAGCCGACATCCGAGTGAGTTGCGAGCCGTTTGCTGGTGTCAGACGCCGACATGACAACAACGTCATCTGACGCCTTGAGATAGGAAGTGCTTCGCGAGCACAAATCTCAATAGATCTGAACCATCGATTGTTTTAGCTAAAACTAAGCCATTACGAGTCCAATTACAACAATCCAATAATCATTTCGAACTATTTGGATCATTCCGTACACATCCATGAGGTCAAAATTTGCAAATTTAATTCAGAAAAATTGCAGATTTTATTTTGAAGACCAACAATGAAACAAGAGAAAAATTAATGTTCACCAATTATAGGAGAAGGAAGATTGAGCTTTACGTCTATTTTGGAATATGTGATCTCCAAGACGTGCTCTCAGAAGATTTTTTGTATAAAAAACTGCCTAAAAGAATTCAAGACAAGAAAAAAGCAAGATTACTTCAACTATTGACAAGGTCAATACAGTCACAGATTTGGAAACATATTGAAGATTCCAAATGCCCACAACAAGTTTGGAAATCAATTGATGACATTGTCACCAAACTGTGAGAATATATTGTATATATGACATGTTGTGTTTATATGGCATGATTGTGTAAATAGGAATTAGTTAGTATTTCCTTTTTCAATCATAAATTTAGGACTATATAAATTGATGAACTCTTTGTAAATTGATACAAGTTGAATATACAGAAAACTTACATGATATCAGAACTGTTCACAACCTTAGCTAGTTTCTGAGTCACGAATCGATAGAGTTCTCCCTCTCTCTCGATTTGCGATATCTTTCTTGTTCTGTCTAGTTCAAAGTTTTGATCAGGTTCATCAGCTTACGTGGTTCACCATCGAACTTCGTAGGTACGATTTCACTAAACTCATCTGAAGTTTTGATAAAGTTCATCGGCTCACGTGGTTCACCATCTCCATTGCTCTATTGTTCGTGACCCATCTGTTCATGGCTGGTAGTCGACTTGTGATTGGTAGTTAATCCATTTGGATTCTTCGTTTCAGTGCTTCGCGATTGCAAGTCGACTCCTCATCGCGGCTCGTCTTCTGTCTCCGGCTCTCTTGTTCTCTCTCTCTCTCTGGTTTTGCTTGGGTCGTAATATTGCTCTTGGTTATTTTGAAGAAATTTGAAGTCAAAGCAGAGCTCAGTCTCCTTATTCTTGTTTGACCCATTATTCTCTGTTCATTACACTTAGACCCTCTTTGGCTATTTCGGTTTTATCCTACTTGAATCCTCGGTTTTTTGCTTACTATGATGTCTCGCTTCGATGAGTGTGCTTTACGCCATCGAAAGGCCATTGGAAATATCATTGTCCCAAGAAGGATATTTGTCTACCGACTATATGCGCCTTCTCGGCAATTCGATCATGTTCTCGCTCCTCCTCTAAGTGTCGTTTAGCCTTCTGCCGATTCTACTGCATCTACTTCAGCTCTTAATCCTCACTTAGTTTCCTTGACTGCCCAGATTAGTCAACTTGACATACTGCGATTAGTCGACTTGACACCTGCGATTAGTCGGTTTAAGATATATTGTCTACCTCCCAGCCATCGCCGTCTGCCTCTATTGTTTCCTCTATTCATTTAAGTTTGTTTGGGTCTTCTTCAAGTATCTGTTCGTCTGTTTGGATTTTTGACTTTGGTGCCTCTCATTATATAACTCCCCATCTCTTCTTACTTCAAAATTGTACTCCTCCTCCCCTTCCTATTACTGTCAATCTTGCTAATGGGTGCAGTATGTTTGTTATATCTCTGTTGGGTCTCTTCTTGTCTACTATGTCTCATTGTCTCTATTCCATCATCCTATATGTTCCTCGATTATCTATCAATTTATTATCTATCGATCGACTTAATACCTCTAGTTTTGATATTATCTTTTCTTCTTCTATTTGTTTGTGTAGGATCGGATGTCTAAGCGGATTGGGACCGCCATAAAGTTGGAGATCTATGTGGTGGAGAGCTTGCATCGCCTATGGCAACCTCTCGAGCCTTTTTCCTTTTTTGATTAGATTTTCTGTCTAGTCCTTTCTACTTGTGACATTCTAGATTAGAGCATTTGTTTGTTGATAAACTTACGATCTTTAGCTCGATCGGGTATATTGGGTAAAATTTCTCCTAATGAACTTCTTGAATGTCGGGGTGTAAACTTGCCAAAATGATAGCCTTATCTTTCATAAAAGTACTTCTATATCGATATACTATTTTCTTTAGTTCATCTTGATATTTGTGACCCTTCTCTTGTTTTCACCAAAGGGGTTCTACATACTATGTGTTTTTGTTGATATTTTTTGCCGTTACACTTAGGTTTATCTTATAACTCATAAGTCTAACTTCTACCAGATATACCGTACTTTCCAGTCTATGGTCACTACACAGTTTGGGTTTACTATTAAATTATTGCGGTCTGATTTGGGTGGAGAATACTTTAAAATACTGGGCCAAATTGGGTACCATTCACCAAACTTCTTGTATTGATACACCTGCCCAAAATGGTCAAGCTGAGCTTAAACACTGTCATCTTCTTGAGACAGCTAGGTCTCTCTTTCTCTCTGCCTCCGTTCTGGCTCCGTTTTGGGGTGAGACAGTTCTTACTGCTGCTTTTCCTCTCAACCATATACCTACTCCCGTTCTTTTTGGTCGGTCCCCTTATGAGGCTTTGTCTTCCCAATTTCCTAATTACTCCTCCTTCGTGTATTTGAGTCTGTTTGTTTTATCCTTTTACCCTGTAAAGATAGGACCAAACTTAGTGCCCGGTGTGTCTTTTTGGGTTATAGTCCCACTCAGAAAGGTTATCACTGTTATGACCCTGTTTCCCGTCACCTTTATGTCTCCCTCCATGATGCATTTCTCGAACGTCTACCTTATTTTCAGCTTCTTCATCTCACCGCCCCAATTTTCAAAGAGGATTTGGTTCATATTGATTGATTTCCTTCTAAGGTCCCGTCTGATGAGTACATCTCTACTGTTCCTCCTGAGTTTGTTCCATCTTCTCCTCCTACTTCACATCTAGTCACTTCTCCTCCTTCAGCTTCTTTTCCTCCTCCGTTGTTAGTTTATTCTCGTCACAAGCTCCTCCTCCACCAGTTGTCCCTACTCCTACTGTTGATCCTCTTGCTTCTGACAACTCTGATGCTGTTGTTGTACATCAATATCCTACTTGTGAGCGTCATCCTCCAAACAAGTTGGGTTGGTCTAATACATATTTTTTTACTTCCTATTGTACGTTTTTGTCTGTTTTTCATTCTTTTTCAGAACCTCAGTCTTACACGGAGGCCTGTCAGGATCTTAATTGGGTTCAAGCTATGAAGGATGAGTTGTTTGCCTTGCAGAAGGCTAACACTTGGGAGTTGGTTCCTTTGCTTGTTGGTAAGAATCTGGTTGGTTGCAAATGAGTCTATAAAATTAAGACTCATTCTGATAGTTCTTTCGAGCGATACAAAGCTCATATGGTTGCTAAGGATTTCTCGCAGGAGTATGGTATTGATTATGAGGAGACATTTGCCCCTGTTGCCAAGATGACTACTGTCCGTACCTGGATTTCTGTTGTTGCTGTTCAACATTGGCCTCTCTATCAGATGGACGTTAAGAATGCTTTTCTTAATGGTCATCTCACTGAGGAGGTCTACATATGTCCTCCCCCTGGCCTGCTCTACTTCTCTGGGAAAGTTTGCTATCTTCAGCGTACTCTGTATGGTTTGAAGCAATCTCCTCGTGCTTGGTATGATCGCTTTCAGACTGCTGTTACCGAGCTTGGGTTTCATTCTTCTGCTTCCGACTCTGCTTTGTTTCTAAGACATACCTCGGCTTGTTTTTTTGCTCTCTTACTTTATGTAGATGATATGATCATCACTGACTTTGACTCTTTTGCTATCTCTGAGGTCAAGCAACATCTCTTCCACACCTTCAAAATGAAAGATTTGGGTCCATTACGGTATTTTCTTGGTATTGAAGTTGCTTCTTCTCCAAAGGGCTATTTTCTCTCTCAAGCCAAGTATGCTAATGAGGTTATTCACCGTGCCGGTCTTACTGATATTAAGGTTTCTGATACCCCTATTGAGCTTAATGTGAAGCTCAACTCTATTGATGGTGTCCTTCTAGATGATCTCACTTTTTATCGCGAGCTTGTGGATTGTTTAGTTTATTTGATTGTCACTCGCCTTGATCTTGCTTATGCTGTTCACGTGGTTAGTCAGTTCATTTCTGCTCCTCGCTCTACCCATTAGGCTGCTTTGGTTCGTATTCTTCGCTATCTCCGGGGTACCATCTTTCAGGACTTACTGTTGTCCTTTACTTCCTCTTTAGACTTGGTGGCCTATGCTGATTCTGATTGGACTAGTGATGTTAATGATTGCAAGTCCACATCTTGTTTCTGCATGTTTCTTGGTAATTCCTTGATCTCTTGAAAAAGCAAGAAACAAACTGTTGTTGCTCGCTCTACTGTCGAAACTGAGTACCGTGCTATGGCTCATGCTATTGCTGAGCTTGTTTGGCTTCTCTCAGATTTGGGTGTATCTCAGTCTTCTCCGACCTCTCTCTATTGTGACAACCGCAGCGCTATTCAGATTGCCCACAATACTATCTTTCATGAATGGACAAAACATGTTGAGATTGATTGTCACTTTGTCCAATAGCATCTGCAGTCTGGCTCTATCTCGTTTCCTTTCATCTCCTTGACTTTGCAACTTGCGGACTTTTTCACCAAGACTCACACTACCGCTCGGTTTCAGTTTGTTCTTAGCAAACTCTCAGTATTTTCTGCTAAAACACCTTGAGTTTGAGCGGGTGTGTGAGAATAAATAGTATATATGGCATGTAGTGCATATATGGCATGATTGTGTAAATAGGAATTAGTTAGTATTTCCTTTTTCAGTCATAGATTTAGAGTCATATAAACTGATGAACTCTTTGTAAATTGATACAAGTTGAATATACAGAAAACTTACACACACATGCAGGAAAATTCCTACCAACAGAATATTAGGTTGAATGCATTCAAGAAGATGAATTCAGGTGGGAAGACTATGAAGGTGTGTATTCCACTGAAGTTGCACAAGAGAATGAAAGTACAAAAGATATTGAAGAAAAAGATCAAGAGGCCAATATGATAAAAGAATTGGTAGAAGAAAAGCAAGATAGAGAAAGTGTTGGCAAAATCACATCGATTGCAAAAGAAGCAAAAACTACAGAAGAAAGAAAATATATAACAAGTCCAATCAAACTTGATGATGGACAAATGCAAACTCTAGGGGTTAATGAAGCAAGAATGAAAGGAATGGAACTTCATAAAGAAATTCAAACAGAAGCTGAGTTTGACAAAAGAATCAAACTGGGATTATCAATCAAATGCTCAAAGGAAGAGCATCTTTTAGATGACAACCAAGAAGAAGAGACACCAAACATGGAGACCACAATGACCCCACACTCACCGCAAGAGGGGACAAGCATCATTTCAAGTGAAGAATCATCACTAAGGAATGTCCAGATAAGAGACATCTATGACGTAACCAGACGCATCGATGAAGAGTCTGATTTATTTTGCCTGTTCACAGGCAATGATCCAATAGGATTTGAAGAAACTCAACAAGAAGCAAAGTGGAAAAGTCATCATGACAAAACCTTCACAAAATGCCTAAAGAGAGTCCAGCGTAATGCTTATTGGAAAACAACTAAAGAACACAACATTGAAGGCCTACCACCAGTACAAGAGAAGAATCAAATATATGGCATACAAACACTTAAGGACAAGAGTAAAGATCCTCATAGCAAAAGAGAAAGCTATAATGTTTGTAGCTATTGAAAGAATGAAGAAACCCACCGAATTGGGTTTGAGGGGGATGTTGAAAAATCCAAACCTAATTCCATCAAGAACTAGAAGCTTCATACTTAGCAATGAAGCATCACATGTTAAATGTGTAGAAGAAAGAAGCAGCTTGCAGAATGATGAAGAAGATTGAAGAAGGAAGAAGAAGAACCCAGAAGCATAAAGAAGAAAATGAGGAAGCTTCATGGAAGCTCACCTCCATTACTGGTCAAAACCTTCACCATAAAGGAAATGAGAAAAATGTGGGAATTGAGCTGTACACAACTCATAGCCATCAGGTGTTCATACTTGGGCTTAGGTCTATAAATAGATTGCATTAGTTGTATTAGATTATGAGATGAGAGAAAGAGATACTAGATGTATCCATAATTCAAAGAAATAAAATTAGAACGTTTGTTCTTCCATTTATATTCTCAAAATAAATCATTGGGATTACATTATCATATCTCATCAAGTGGAGTTTAATTTTTCCATCATTACACTCTTTCTTTTTCTTTTTTTTTAATATTATTTTATTTTATCAATTCAGGTGTTGATTTTGCAATGACTTTTCTAGTGTTCACTCTGTTAACTTTAAGATCAATGTGTCATTGGATCATATGAAAACATCATAAACTGACTTTATCTCTCTAGAATGTCTTTACATGGCCTCAAGGTTATTGTAGTAACTAAGCTAAATTTATTGGATTTTTAGGAATATTATATTCGTCACATGGATGGCTGCACGCTGGATACTGAAGGAGAGAAGGAAAGGGTTGTAAAGTGTCTTGAAGCTGCTATTAGACGAAGGGTTAGTGAGGTGAGGGAATAAATATTGCTTTGGTGTGACTTATTTCTCATAAAAATAAATTGGATTGCAAAAGTACTCAGCATTTATCATATAGCTTTTGCCATCCATGGTTAATGTGTCTCATTTCTAAGCAGAAATTCTTTTTATTGAACTGTTTTTGTTTGCAAGCCTATATGCATGTTACCCTTTTAGTTCAACAATCACTTTCCATAACATTTTACATTTCCTGGGAATACACTCTTGAATCTATCTTGTTCCCTATAGTCATTCCTACGACAACCATTTCCTGAAAAGGGATGTGAATCGTGATTTAACTTTGGTTAGGAGTGACATGATGGTGCCTCATGTGCTTCCTTTCTCATTACATTTAAAATGGTTAAAGAAGTTTAACTATCCCCATTAAATCGAATACTAATCTACAAACCACATGGAACTCTACATCAACCTGTTTAATCAGTTAGCAAACCCAAAAATCAAAAAAAAGAAAAAAAGAAAAAAAAGAAAAAAAAAAAAGAAAACACACACACACAGAAGCAAGCTTAAAAGTTGAACAGTATGTAATCAGGAGGTTGCTGATCATTGCCATATAGATTGATGTGCACATCCATTCAGCTGTTACACTGCATTTGGATCTTGGATTTGTAGAGGGATTTGTGGAGGAAAAAGAAAAGGTAAGTGACTCGTCAAAAAAAGAAAAGAAAAGAAAACCTTATATTTCATTCACTTTCCCTTTCCTTTTCTTTTACCTCCATAAATCCCTTCACAAATTCAAAATTCAGACAGAGTCTTAGGCTATATAAACCAAAGCTGGTAGTGATATCATTGTAATGATTCAATATCTGATTATAGTAAAGAGAAACTGTGAGATCACATTTTGACAAAATAATGGATGCGCATATAATTAGATTTAATTATATAACCATTATGTGACATGAACTGCATAGTTCTGAAAATTGTATAACCAATTTTAAACTTGCATCAATTAGAATCGTATCTTTCTTTTCATTTCATCTAAAGTAGCGATTTTTTTTAAAAAAAAAAAAAAAAATTAAATGAAGAGATTACTTATGATATTAAGTTCTGGTTCTACTTATCTAGTAGTCTCTGAAGTGCGAGACTAAATAAAATTCACAGTTCCCTTTCTTATAGCATCGGCCACAACTTGATGGATTCAACCTTGAATGTTATGCAGGGTCTAAGCCTCGAGCTCTGTGCAAAGGACAGAGTAGGCTTGCTATCTGAAGTGACAAGAATTTTTCGAGAGAACGGTCTGTCAGTTACAAGAGCGGGCGTCACAACAGTTGGGGAGCAAGCAATGAACGTCTTCTACGTGAGTGATGCTTCTGGAAATCCCGTTGACACAAAGACTATTGAAACTCTTCGCAAAGAAATTGGGCAGACAATGATGCTCAATGTGAAGAAAATCCCAACAAGTGCAGAGGCAGCAGAAGCTAGTGGATGTACCAAGACAAGCTTCGTCTTTGGAAGTTTACTGGAAAGGTTCTTGGCTTGAAAGTGTAAGTTTCACTATGACATAACTGTACATAGAATAATAACATTGTCCAGTATCGAATTTGGACAAGGCTCGCTGTTACGGGGCATGTTTCTATTCTACCCTTTAAGTGTGTATGTTGTGAACATGTATTTATGGGAAATTCTATTTCCACTCTTAATTATTTCAGTGCATACGCTTAATGAAATATTATTTTAATGATAATTATACCTTAAACTAAAATGATTATAATAGACATTCACTAACACTCACAATATTATATGAAAATATTCTATAAAAAATTAAATCTTAATTTTTCTATTGTTGTCACTTTGTTTGTTGCAGACTCTATACTCCTCTATTTTTTACTAAGCAATACTTTCATAACAACTCTCATATTGCTTTATTCTCTAGATTTATACTCTATTAGTGCTAAAAATCTTAATTTTTCCGTGCAATTTTTTTTTTTTTTTTTTCCTTTCGCGGTTTTCAGTCAGACAACAAGTACCAAATTATTTCATTATATTCGGACATCAACTATCAAATTATTTTATTATATTCGGACATCAATTGTCAAAAGTTTTTTTTGTTTTTCTTTTCGGAATAAGTTTGCTGAACAAATAATTTTTATTTGCAAGTTAAGTTTCGAATTAAATGTATAATTTCGAAAAAGTAGTACCGAAATCCCCCACCCAAAAAACATTAAAAAAAAATAAGGATTTTATGACAATGGAGTGTACAGAGATCTACAAATGATAAATGTAATAATAAAATGGTGAATGTAATAACAAAATAGAAAGATGTTTTATCTTCACCAATATTTTGGAAAGTTTTTAATAATGTTTTTAATGGAGGTTTAATAGGATTTTCAGTTGAGAACTTTGTCTTCATTTCACTTCATTTCATTTCACACTGTGGCCTTGAATGGTCTTCACATAGATTTACAATGGGTCTACAAATTTGGAAGTAAGGTTACTCAACAAATATGTGGAAAGGAGGGTCGAGTAGTGTGTGTACAATGATTATGAGTGAATGGTATAATTGTAATTTTTAATGTGTGAATTGAGAAAATTAATTAATAATCAAATTAATAAGTGTGTGTACTAAAAAAAGATGTGTACTAAAATAATTAAGTGTGTAGAAATAAAATTTTCCTGTATTTATGTTTTTCTTTAGGGACTAACTGAGAGAAAAATCGTGTCCGATGAAAATATAGTGAGGTACTTGGTTTTACACCAATTGTGCGTTGTGAAATAAGATTTTTTTTTTTTTTTTTTTTGCACCAACAAATTAGACCTATCAAAGGGTACAATCCTCAACTTCCTAGTTCTAACAGGGACAGATTAGTGAGTGATTAATTTCAACAAAAATTGTTAAATGTCAATTGTTTCAAGAAGGGTTATCGACTTGACCCTTTGTGCAAATTATTATTCTCTTGTGACATGTTTGATTAGATGGATTAGAGTATGAGATTGAGATTATTAATTCGTGGGGCCAACTATCCTATGTTTGTTTTAACATTTTGATTTAGAATTATTAATCCAATGGATAATTAATCCAACAAATTTATAAGATTATTAATAGTGGGGTAGGGGTGGGATTATTAATCCAATGGATATTAATCCAATTAGATAATGAATACCACACTAATTTAATAAGATTATTAATACTTCATTATTAGTTTTGTGAATCAAGCATGACCTTGAAATTTTGTGCTACAGAGAAAAGATTAAAGCAGTAAATGAGGTTGACAATAAGGACAAATAATGGATAAAACGTAATAAACTTTATATGGAATCAATATTATTGATCTGATTATCCTTTTATGTAAAATAGTAAAACCCGTTCTCTAAGACAATGTTTGTAGACATATATGATTATGTATATATATCCAGTACTAGTGCTTTTTTTAAGAAAGTACGCAAGCATACTTTCAAGGCGTACTAGTAAAGTGCATTGAACTTTTGATTATCTATGCATGGCAATAATTTTATTGACACATAACCAACTATGATCATACAAATATCACTGTAAATGTAACTTTTGTTTCTCTTTTCCTCTATAATTGTAAAAAAAATAAAATACATGAGTAAAACAAGTTCTTCGTTCGGATTAAAAAAAAAAAAAGAAAAAAAAAAGGTTCTTCAGCGATGAATGTGTATAACCACTATTATTTTTTGGAGCAATTTCACTTCAGTGCGGGGTCTTTTGGGAAGTAAAAAAAAAAAAAAAAAAAAAAAACTAACTTTTAGTTTTTTACCCATTTTGAGTCACATTATTTCTCATATTTTTTATTCACAAAAAAACAACATAGACTAAAAAAATCAAAAAATTAACTTTTTACCAACTTCTTAAAACATCACTGTATATTTAGTAAAAATATTTTCAAATTAATGGTGAACTTTACAAATATCAAAAGGTAAAATTATAAATTTGTAATTAATTTGGAAAATGCCTCTGACATATAATTTTCCTTTATGTTTTAGGATAAAATAAATTACACTAACCATCCTTGAAGATTAGAAAAAAAAATATAGTAAGTTTTACAATTTTGATATAATTACACTCATTTCCTTTTTAATAAAGTTAAAGAAATCAAAATTAATGCAACTAGTGTGAAGACACAAAGTTATACAAGGTAAAATATACATTTCAATATAAAAGAAATAATAATATTATTACACTAACCATATGTGTGAAGTTATATGAATTAAAATTTATTATATAAATTATTATATGTGTAAAGTTATATCTGTGAAATTTATTTATACAAATAACGAATTTCTGATAAAAAAAAATTAAATATTATATGAATTAAAATTTTAAGAAAATCTAGTGTAATTATTCCATGTGTGTGAAGTTTATTATATTTTTTTTTTCAAATTTGAAGAGGAAAGTGTAATTTACTTTATTTTTTTATCACCGTTGTCCATTGTGAAGGTGGTAAAACTCATTTTCCAAGGCAATGTTTGTGGACATTTTCAGGCTGTGTTTGGTAAGTGGTTTTACAGGTTTTTTTTGATTATTTTAGTCATAAAAAATAAAATAGGTTATTTCAGTCATAATAAACAAAACATCACATCCAACTCATAATCATTACATTCTTCTCTCACAAAAAAACTCAAAAAAATCAAAAAGTCAAAAAGTCTTTCCCAAACCAAGCTTTTAAGCTCAAGCTAAAATAGTTAAAAAAATCAAAAAGTCAAAAAACCAACCAACTTCCCAAACGGAGACTCAGTTTTGTCTTTTGTAAAGAAGGTATTGCCCGTTTTAATAAAGCCACAACTTGTAGCATTGGAGTTCGGATCACCTAATAGTAATTAGGAAAATGTCTCGTAACTCAAATTTTGTGGCTCAAAAGTGGCTCAAATGGCCAAAATGACGTTGTTTTGGCCATTTTTATGTTGTTCTGTACTCAAAACGACGTCGTTTTGGCCTTTTAAGCCACAAAATTTGAGTTACGTAGCATTGTCGTAGTAATTATTCATTTTACAGTTAATAACTCCCTCGGATAAAAATTTAAGTACTCAGCAAATCCATTATAAGTAGATTATTGAACTTATGAAGCTGCATAAAAAACGTGTTAAGAGCAGCAATGCTGGTATAATCCGTAGGATTGAAACTTTTACGTAATATCAAGGTCCTAATGTATATTTGTTGGCTTATTTTTCCTACGAAGAAAAATATCATAAATGTGAGCGTATCAGCAAGGATTGAAAAATCCTTTGAGAGGGAAGATTTGCGTGACAGTACGGCCGAGCTGAGGCGACGTCAGACTTAACGGAATACCCGGCGCCGAGCTAACTACTCTGTTGATGCGACTGACTTGCACGGTCGGAGACAATGACCGGGCAAGCGCGAACTGGCCCTAGCCGAGCTGTGACTTGCATGTACCGGACGGAGCTCGGAGTGGCGAATGGTAACCGAGCTGTTGGGTGATTCGGGTTGGTGAAATTTGCCGCAAAGGCGTATGTTTTGAGCCACCGAGATGATGAAACGGCTCGTGTGACCGAGAATTAAGACGGAATGGTTGGAGGCGGCATGCCTCGCAACCGGTTGGTCCTGATGAGCCGGTCTGGAGTAGCTCGACCGGAGTGGTCTTACTTTCGCCTGATCCCAAGGAACAGGTCGGCGATATATGGCTCAGTTGTGTACATGTAATGGCGATCTTCCACAAGTTATAAGCCGGTCATGGTACTCTGGTTAAGGATGCCACCTGGGCCAATAGCGTGATGGAGAGGACATCTGCTCCATGCACACCTCAATACCGTTGGACAGTTCTGTGTGTACTGGTGGAAGGACAAAACCTTTACACGCGTAAGGTGGTGAGGGGCGTGCATTGCTACCTGTCCAGGAAAGGACAGCAGAGGTAGTGCGCGCACAATTTGGAGGCTACATGGCCAGCCTAGAAATAGGGAGGGAGACGAATGTTGGAGGTATGAAAATTCACTCTCACAAACACTCTCCTCCGATTGTCTTCTTCCTTAGTGATCTGACTTGATCGTCGGAGGGTCTTTCCGGCACACAACCATCGGGCAGCTCACCATTTTTGTGTTGCAGAGATAGACGCCGTCACTAGAAGCTTGACGTTCAAGGCGTACGGAGAGCAAAGGATATTTCACCCCCGTACAATTGGCGCCGTTTGTGGAAAAGCTTTTGATACTTAACCCTTGTTCTTTAAGCTTCTTCGACCATTTCTATGGCCAACAATGACGAAGTTCCGCTGTCCGTCGTCGATGGTGTCACTCCAGAGTATGTCCGAAGGAGAGAAGGCCCCCCTAATGTTCCAACCATGGCGGGCCTGGAAACCTCTTCGCGAGAAGCGCGCGACAAGCGTGGGAGGAGTTCGGATCGTTCACAGAGTCCAGAGGGCCGCCGGCACCGGGGGGAGTCCTGTGAGCAGCGCCTGGAACACAAATTCAAGGACCAAGACGCCTTCATTCGCAAGATGGCGGCGGAGATGGAGCTGCTGAAATGCCAGATTAGGAGGAAGGGTGTTGTTGGAGAGAGCAACCTTAGTGAGCGCACCCCGTTCCCTCGTTCAAGCAGTCGCCACCAGGGGAGGACTCACTCAATCTCCATCACCAGGAACTTCGGGGTTGGAGATTCGGACCAGCGAGAGGGCGGGTCCTTCACTCACGACAGCACTTACTGCCCCTCACACCCGTCATCGACGTCGCGACACTCTGCCTCCTCCTGTTCTAGGGATCTCAGGGACGTGTTGGAGGAGAGAGCGCGCCGTCGGGAGGCTTGGAGGGTGCCGGCGCTCCAGAGGTTGAGTGCCCCATTTCGTTGCAGTGAAGAAGTGATGATGTCGGCGCCCAGAGTCATGGCCCCTGCACTGGTGGACAAGGAGTTGGCGAGACTTACGGCCACGCCGCTGTCCCCAGAGATTGAGAGCACCCCACTCCCTGCTGGATTCCACCAGCCAAAGTTCACTTTGTATGACGGCAAGACGGATCCGTACATGCATGTGAGCCATTACCGGTAGGTGATGGCTGGCCACCGGCGAAACGACGCCTTGATGTGCCTCATATTCCCAGCAAGCTTGGGAGAGCTGGGCTTGAAGTGCTTCGAAAGGCTCCCGGAGGGGAGTATTCACTACAACAAAAAAGGTCTATGGTGACGAAAACGCGTGACGAAAAAATATTTAGTCTCCAAATATGCATGTTTTAGTGATGAAAATAAGATTTCGCCTCCAATTATATTATTTTCAAAGACGAAAACCAAATTTTGTCACGAAATGCTTAAAATCAAATAAAACAATAGGTGACGAAAATTTTATTCGTCTCTAAATTTTATTTTTCGTCACAAAACAATTTCCCGCCCTTGGAAAATTTGGTGCCATTTTGGAGACGAAATTTGTCGTCACAATTGTAAAAAATTTTAGAGAGAAAATAATTTCGTCTCCAAATGTATTATTTTCAGAGAGAAAAACCAAATTTCGTCACCAAATGCTTAAAATCAAATAAAACAATAGGTGACGAAAATTTTATTCGTCTCTAAATTTTATTTTTCGTCACAAAACAATTTCCTGCCCTTGGAAGATTTGGCGCCATTTTGGAGACGAAATTTGTCGTCACCATTGTAAAAAATTTTAGAGAGGAAATAATTTCGTCTCCAAATGTATTATTTTTAGAGAGGAAAATCAAATTTCGTCACCAAATGCTTAAAATCAAATAAAACAATAGGTGACGAAAATTTTATTCGTCTTTAAATTTTATTTTTCGTCACAAAACAATTTCCCGCTCTTGGAAAATTTGGTGGAAGATTTGGTGCCATTTTTTAGACGAAATTTGTCGTCACCATTGTAAAAAATTTTAGAGAGGAAATAATTTTGTCTCCAAATGTATTATTTTTAGAGAGGAAAACCAAATTTCATCACCAAATGCTTAAAATCAATAAAAAATACAAGAAATCTGGGCTATTGTGACAAAATTTGGTAACGAAATTTTTTTTGTCTTAAAATTTAACCCAAAGATGACGAAATATTAATTTTGTCGTTTGTTTTAATTTTTCTCAAAAGTATAGGAGACGAAAACAAAATTTCATATGCAAAAATGAGGCGCCAATTTCATTTGCATTGGCGCGAATTATTTTAGCTCATTGGAGACAAACATTTTTTGTCACAAAATATATATATTTTTTTGTGACGAACGTAATTCGTTGCCAATAAATTCCATACCTATTAAACGATGTCGTTGCATATTTCCATTTATTAGACGACAAATATATTTTTGTCTGCGAAGAATAAGTTATGGAAGACGAAAATATTTCGTCACCAATAAACACTCCATCATGCAGACAATGTCATTTCATCTTTCTATTAAATAGACGACAAATATATTTTTGTTTCAGAAGAATAAGTTGTGGGAGACAAAAATATTTCGTCACTAATAAATTCTAATTGATTGCGTGACAAATATATTTTTCGTCTCATATGGTTAAGTTGTGGAAGACAAAAATATTTCATCACCAATAATAAATTCTTTGTTCTGGTATTGAAGGATACAAAAATATTTTATCACTAATCATTTCTCTATATTAAAATGCTGTGGTTTTGTGTTTCAATGCATTGGAACTGTGACCCCAAGAGATACACTTTGATGCTTATCACTCATTTTCATGTACACGGACCTTGAAGTCGTGACCCAAGAAAAACACTTTCTACAAACCCTCATTTCTCTCTCGCACTTGAGTCTACTCCTCTCTCACAAGTATTGAAGTCGTGACTCAAGAAGATACTCTGTAAACCATTTCTTCTATTTTGCGCTAAAGCCTATCTCTTCTGTCTCACACTTAAGCCCTTTGTGCATGCCAACATTGAAGCTATTATCCAAGAAGGCACCCTATGCAAACCCACTATTCTTTCTCACAGTGAAGGCCCCTCTTGCACGCAAGCACTTTTTCTTATTGTCTGAACCAACTCTATCCTTTTCGTCTAGAACACCCATTTCAGAAAAATCGAAGGTCAAAACCTCTCTCCAAAAAAAAAAAAAAAAAAGATAATTAATGTAGCTATTTTTTTTGGTGAGAAAAAATATAGAGAAACAAATAATAAAAAATTTGTAATTTTCAAAATTAATAGAAAACATTACCTTGTTTAGTATGGAGTTTTCAATAATTAATTTTTAAAATTTGGTGATAAAATTTATTTTCATTTTAGAATGTAACCCAAACATGACCAAAATATTACTTTTGTTGTTTCTTTTAATTGTTTTCAAAACTATAGGAGACGAAAAAATAAATTTGTCAGAAAAAAAGAGGCACCAATTTTTTTTCTTGTTGGCGCCAATTATTTTAGCTCATTGGAGCTGAACATTTTTGTCACAAAATTTAAAGTTTTTTGCGACAAAAGGAATTCGTCACCAATAAATTCTAAACTTATTAGATGATGTCGTTTCATTTTTTTTATTTATTTGGTGACAAATATATTTTTTGTCTAGAAATGATAAGTTATGGAAGACGAAAATATTTCATCACCAATAAACCCTTCATGCTCATTTTATCTTTCTGTTAATTAGGCGACAAATATATTTTTATCTCGGAAGGATATGTTTTGGGAGACAAAAATATTTCGTTACTAATAAATTTTTCATGTGTCGTGTTGCATTTTGATTGATTGTGCGACGAATATATTTTCGTCTCATAAGGTTAAGTTGAACGAGACGAAAATATTTCATCACCAATAAATTCTCCATCCCCACACAACATTGTTTTTGTATTTTTGTTGATTAGGTAATGAACATATGAGTTTGAGACGAAAATATTTTCTCACTAATTATTTCTCTTTATTAAAATGTTGTCAGAAACTAAGAGAGGCTCTTACCTTAATCACTTACTTTCACACACACACAAATACTAAAGTCGTGACCCGAAAAAGACACCCTCTACAAATCCTCATTTCTCTCTCGCACTTGAGTCTCCTCTCTCACAAGTATTGAAGGCTGACTCGAGAAAACAATCTCTATAAACCATCTCTTCTATTTACTTTGAAGTTTCTCTATTCTCTCTCACATTTAAGCCGTTTGTGCATGCAAACATTGTTATCCAAGAAGACATTTTGTGCAAAGCTACTATTCTTTCTCACAGTAAACCCCTCTCCACAAAAAGAAAATAATAATAATAATAATTAAACAAGGAAACAAAATACAAGAAATCTAGGCTATTGTGACAAAATTTGGTGACTTAAAATTTAACCCAAAGATGACAAAATATTAATTTTGTCGTTTGTTTTAATTTTTCTCAAACGTATAGGAGACGAAAAAAAATTTCGTCTGCAAAATTCAGGCGCCAATTTCATTTGCATTGACGCGAATTATTTTAACTCATTGGAGACGAACATTTTTGTCACAAAATATATATATTTTTTGTGACGAACGTAATTCATCACCAATAAATTCCCTACCTATTAAACAATGTCGGTGCATATTTCCATTTATTAGGCAACAAATATATTTTTGTCTAGGAATGATAAGTTATGGAAGACGAAAATATTTCATCACCAATAAACACTCCATCATGCAAACGATGCCGTTTCATCTTTCTATTAAATGGGCGACAAATATATTTTTGTCTTGGAAGAATAAGTTAATGGAGATGAAAATATTTCGTCACTAATAAATTCTGATTGATTACGTGATGAATATATTTTTCGTCTCATAAGGTTTTGTTGTGGAAGACAAAAATATTTCGTCACCAATAATAAATTCTCTGTTCTTGTATTTAAGGAGATAAAAATATTTTATCACCAATTATTTCTCTTTATTAAAATGCTATGGTTTTGTGTTTCAGAGCACTGAAACCGTCACCCCAAGAGACACACTCTGACCCTTATCACTCATTTTCATGTGCATGGACACTCAAGTCGTGACCCAAGAAAACACTTCCTAGAAACCCTCATTCCTAGACACACTCTGAAGCATTCTTCCACAATCTGACTGGAAGAGGCTCTCACGGTACCCTTTCATTCTGCTTGTTCATTGTTCACTGTAGAGTTTTTTGGTCTATCAACATGTACAATGAATCTACAATCTTGTTTTTTCATTCTGCTTGATATCTATTTCATTCTGCTTGTAGAGTTTGTATATTCATTGTTCACCATTCTGCTTGTTCACCACCTGAAGTCACACCTTTGATCATTCTCTTCTCTCTCTCTCTCTTTCACTCATCTTTCTTCTCTATCTCTCTCATCTCTTTTCAATTATTTTTTTTCCAATAATTTATTTTTTTAATTATAATGTGTATGATCCCATCGTCATAAATAATAATAAAAATAAATATAAATATTTTAGGCCTAGACAAACATGTTTTTTAGTTTATATTTTAATTTTTTTAAAAACACTTTGTTCAAACCAACCGCGTTTGTAATTTATGTTTTTCTAAAAATAAACAAAAACCAATTTATAAAATTTATGGAAAATATTTTTCATTAAAATATTACCCCTACTTCTACCAAAGTAAAAAAAAATAAGAATAGTTTTTTATTCATTAAAATAAAAATGAAACAAATAAATTTTCAACTTTAATTACTTAAAAAAAAAGAATAAAAAAAAAACAATTCATTAACTATAAAAAAATTATTATTTTAACAATTTCTCACTCATCTTTCTTCTTTCTCTATCTCTCTCTTTTTCTATGTCTTTCTCTCAATCATCTCTTTTTGCTCTCTTTCTCTCTCTTTGTCTATTTCTTATTCATCTCTTATTTCTCTCTGTTTCTGTCTCTGTCTCTACCTCTTTCTCTTTTTGTCTCTCTCTCTCTTTCTCTCTCTATCTCTCTCACTCATCACTCTTCTCTCTCTATGTTTGTCTGTTTGTCTCTCACTCTTCTCTCTCTCTTTCTCTCTGTATGTCTGTCTGTCTGTCTCTCTTCCCCATTGTGTTCACCTTGCTCACTCTCTCCATCCCCTCTTCTCTATTTACTGAGCTCTTCACTACAAGAAATGCACTTTTAGCGACTACTTTGTCTCTCTCTCGCTCATCACTCTGTCTCTGTCTCTCTCTTTCTCTATCTCTCTTCTCTATCTGTCTCTCACTCATCTCTCTCTCACCACCCATCTCCTCTACCACATTCACTACTACTGCAAATGTCATTCCACTACCAGCATTATTACCATTGTTGCCACTCCACCTCTACGACTACCATTACTACCACCATCGTTACCACTCCACTACCACTACTACTATTACCTCTCATCTACCACCGCCACTCTATCACCTCTACCACTACCACAACTTCATCACTAATCTCCTTCGCCATCACCACCACCACCACCACCACCATCACCTCTTATCCACCACCTTTATTATTGCTGTCGCTCTCTCTCCTCTACCACAAAAAAATAGTTCTTGATTTTTAGTAATAAAAAAAAAATGGGCCACAAAAATATATTTCTCATTGACCATAAAAAATTAATTTTATTTTAACGAAAAATATTTTTCATTAAAATATTACCCCTACTTTTACCAAATAAAAAAAAAATTTATTAAAATAAAAACGAAACAAAATTTCTCCCTTTTTTCACTGACCCGCCTGCCCAAACTTAATTTCCCCCATTTTTTTCCCTCTGCGCCCCTTCTCTTTTCATTTCCCTTTTTCATTTCCTTTCAAGTTTGCAGAGCTCTAAGTTTCGAAACAACACTGTCTCTCTCTCTCTCTCTCTCTCTCACGGAGACGAGCGACGAGCGGCGAATTTTTGTTTGGACGAGCGACCAGCAGGACCATGAATCTCGACAAGGGTCAGCTTCTCGAGACAGAGCAAATGTTCCGCGACACCGGTGAGCAGTGGCCTGTTATTATCCCCGAGGAGGAGATCCGCCAAGCAGCCCCTGGTACTAAGGTAACCGTTTCTAATCAATCTCGGCATTTTTTGATTCATACATTTGATCGAACAGTTGGTGGGTCTTGATTATTCTTTCTTCATTGTTGTTGTGGGTTTGATTTTCTGTTACATGAATTTGATGGGTTTTTTGTTTTATTCAAATGTTCTCTCTCTCTCTCTCTCTCTATATATATATATATATATATGTATTATGAGCAATTGGTGGATTCTTCAATCATGCGTGTGTCAATAGACTCAATATTATATTTTTGTTTTGTCCAAACCCGGCAAAAGAACCAGAGTGACTATCCATGTGCCTGTTATATTTTTGATTGGTTTCGGTTGTTAGACTTGCTTTATGGATTTATTGCTGAAGTTTGCCAGGGCTGGTGGCCAAATCTTTTAGGTGTGCATGAAAATTGTTTTGTTGTCGATTGATATTTATCAGAAACATCTTTTAGGTGATTGATATTTTTGGTGATGGATAAAAAATTAGCAAAGAGAGAAAGAGATTTAACTAGGCCCAGTAATGAATACCATGTTCCATTATATGGTACCTGTATTGTAGTTAACAAAGAGAGCAAGAGATTTAACTATCCCCTATTTTTGGAGATCAGCTTCCAAAAGAATTAAAGCTTTAATAGAAAGTTCTTTTTTATCAGGGACAAGCCCTCCTTTTGCTTTTGTTTATTAGAGAAGGTGTTATCAGAAGGAACTGTGTTCAAAGATTTGACCATCATTGTCCATGGGTTGGTCAGTGCATTGGAGTAGTAAGTAATTTCTGGATGATCTTATCCTCAATACTTGGAATACTTCTATGAAATGTTGCTGTACAAGAAGTGATTCATTCATTTCTGCTATAAACTTTGTGATCAGTATTTCGTCCACTTACAAATAGAAACTTGAACATAAATAAATGCATATTAAAGAACAATTTTTCACAAAGAGGCACAGATGTTCTGTAATAAATATTTCTTTGTTGCATGCAATCTCTTAATTGTGTGAATGTGAATGATTATTTCTTTTGTTCTCTTGTATTTTTTTCCTCTTATTCTTATTATTATTTTTTCTCCTTTATGGAAAATGGATTTGAATTCCAAATGGGATGTTTTAAATTTGAATATCCATGTCATTTGATATCCTATACTATAGTCTTGTAGATAGGATGTCTTATATTTCTATGAAGTGCTATGAGAGGCAGATAGGATGAAGTGCTATGAGAGGCAGATAGGATGAAGTGCTATTAAATTTATTTTTATCTTGTTTGCTCTTTTTTTTTTCTTTTTTTTTTTTTGGGTTCAGTTTCTTGTTTCAATTATTTGATTTTGGGAATTTTGTGTTATGTGCTTGAATGAAGTGACTATTAATAGTGCAACATAATTTAATTTATTTGGGTTTGTTACTCTGTCTATTGTTTTTTAGCTGGGTTTGAACTTTGAAGTCTTTATGAGGACTATACCTTGGTCAATTTCTGTTGAAGGCAACCACTACATGGTATGTATATTGTTTATTTATGTTACTCTTTGATCTAGCTTTACAATTTCAAGTCACCAAATAGTCTTTGAACTGTTTGTTAAAATGTTTGACCCAAAAATGTTTATTTTGAAATGATAAAGAATTAAGATGAGAAGGAATGGCTAGGCTACCAATGAGAATTTTATTTATTATTTTGTGGTTGAAATTGGGATTTTTTTTTTCTCTGATGTTCAAAATTCAGAAATTTGAAATGGTCAAATAGCGCTTGACTACTATTCTTCAAAAACCTGAAATTGTTGGGATGTTTAAACCTTGAAAGCGTAGTGAATTTTTTAACCCCTATATGAACACTTGTGCATGTCAAGCTTTTGGAATGACTTAGATGCCTTTGTTTTCACCTTTTCAACAATGCTGCCAATATTTATTGGTCCTCCTAACTGCCCAAAGAGCATCCTTTAATATTGCATCATAGCCCTTTAAGTTATGCTGCCCAAATTTCCTAATGGATAGTAGTGTAGTCGCTACTTCCAAGTTCCAATCTACTTAAGTTATGCCTCCATTCATTTAGGGCCCCTTTCGCTTGTGGGCGTAAAATATGAATGTAGTGATATCAAGGTTCAAAAATATAGGGACTTTGATGTTGATTATTGCAGACAAAGTGGTAGTTAACTTTAGTAGTGATATTAACATTATAGAAGTGGTGAAATTTAGTAGTTAATAGAATGGCATACACAATGACTTTAATACATACAAAAGCGAAAGCATGTGTTGAAGTTTGAAATATTGATGATGACATATGTATGATACTGTATTTTGATATCGACACGTAATCAATTCCATGATTTGTCAAGAGTTTTAATCTAGAGAGTTCAAACATTTGGAATTAGCTTTTAGAAGATGAAATTAATGTAGTCCTAATATGTGGTTTTTCAATATATGTTTCCTTGTTGCAACTCATTCTTTGTGATGGAAATATGAATAGGTTGAGCTTTGTTATAGAATTATTCAATTCAAGTTTTATTTGGTTGTGTTCTTTGTGCATGTTGGCAAAAGAAAATTTTACCATAATATTGTTATCGCCTCAATCGCAATATTTTGTTTGAAAACAGATAGTCATTTAATTGGCTTTGTATGCATATGTGAATGTGAATCATGGGAGATTTTTTCCGATGTCCAAACTCATCGAATGAATTCAAGTACTCATACGATGATTGATATTGAGGCTTCAGTTGTTTGATCTTCATGAGTCAAAGATCCAAAAATGATAATAATAATAAAAAATTAATAAATAAAATTTAAAAAATCTTGATGACATTTTTTAAATGACATATGTTACGATGGAGCTATGTGCTTGGATTTGGGCGTAAGTGCAGTACCATTACTTGTGCACAATTCGGTGTTTATGGTTTTGTTGTAAAACAGGTAGACCGCTTTTTAAGGTTCGAGAAAAGAACACCGTGTACTATTTTTTTTTCTTTTTCCTTTTTTCGAGCTTTTTCCCAAATCTACTATATTTTGCTTTTGTATTAAAAATTTAAAATCAATCATTCGTTATAAACTAAAGAATTACGTAATCTATAATTAGGAGATTTAATATATATATATATATATATATTTGTCCTCTTATGGCTATACCAGTTTTTGAATTAACTAATTTAGGATTGCTCATTGGAATTATTAAATTCTAAATGGAATGGTTGAATTTGTGCAACCAAATGTGGCCTTTCTATGATGGGTACTCATTACTGAAATACAAGAATGTATTGAGTGGTAGACTATTGGAGGGTCACTAGTCATGTTCGTATCTCATGGCTTTAGTTAGGAGTTGAAACTCTGAACCAGGGTTGAATTGCTGGACCTGAATTTATACTCATATATATCAACAAACACGTGTATATACGTATATTGATGCATGCCAAGTAATGGATTAGCTTCTCTTCTTTTTCTATTTTTTTTTTTGGTGTGTGTGTGTATGTTAAGTATGAAATCATTACTTGATGAATTTTGGTACAGTTATCCATATGTGACCGGTACATCAGTAATTGGCATCAAGTTCAAGGATGGTATTCTCATGGCTGCTGATATGGGAGGTAGCTCCTTAACTTGTCTTACTTGAATTCGCATGACATATACTTATTTATTGATTTAATTGATTTGATTTTTTTTTTTTTGTCAATATCCAATTCTTTGGTACCAAAACATCTGTTTGAAGAGTATAATTGTTTAGATGCAAACAAAGGATAATCTCTTTGAAGTCAACAATCAAGATTTGGCTATTTGCACTTTTAGTTATTCATACTAGTAGAGATAGCATTGATACTTCTTTATTCCTCATGTTTCACATATGCTTCTATCTGGGTACTTGAGACAATTCTAAAATTATGTCTACTTCAAGTGATTGATGCTTTCATTTCTGAGGTTCCTATGGGTCTACCTGCGTTATAAGAGTGTGAGCGATTGAAGTCTGTTGGGAAACACTCTCCTTGGTGCAAGTGGCGAAATAAGTGATTTCCAGGAGATTTTATGCAACCTTGACAAGCTCATGTAAGCATCTGATCTTGTAGAAAGACTTGGCAAGTGATAAAATGCTGACCCTTTTGTATTTATTAATTTTTATTTGTTTTCTATTGTTCCTATCACTATATGGAGGATGGTGGCGCTCCTAGTGTTCATTGTAGATTCGTG
This sequence comes from Camellia lanceoleosa, assembly GCA_025200525.1. Lineage (NCBI taxonomy): Eukaryota > Viridiplantae > Streptophyta > Magnoliopsida > Ericales > Theaceae > Camellia > Camellia lanceoleosa. The sequence goes on from CM045761.1 coordinate 144,408,489, forward strand.
CTGACTTTTTTTTTGTGAGTGCTTAATTTGGAAGTTTGTATGACAATATGTGGGATGATGGGAACTTAGTGGGGCCTAAGGAAGTGCACAACTATTTGACTAGGATGATGTACAATCGTTGCAACAAGTTCAACCCACTATGGAATTCACTTGTACTTGGAGGAGTGAAAAATGGTCAGAAGTATCTTGGAACGGTAATCCTGTCAGTTAGTTAGTTCATTTTCTTGATGCTCAAGGATAAGCTTTCAGTAACCTGGAATATGAATAATTTGTTTTAGTAAATGTGATCCAATAGAAATGCTAAATTATCACATAATTATAGATTTGTACAAGAACCAATAAAAATACCTTAGGAGGGACCAATATAAGTTGTATGAACTTACGGCATCTTAATGAGATGCACCATTTGTGAATTAGCCTTAAAATTAATTTTTTGTTCTCATAATCCAAAAAAAGTCTGTTACAGGGATAAATTGTATAATTGATCTAATTGTAAATTGATGAGTTACTAATGTTTTTAATCTTTTGTATAATTGATTAATTATTAAAACTTTTAATTTATTTTTTTGCAGATTGGATTGGGGTGGCATTTTTGATGTGCAACAATGATGCAATTTGTTTGAATGTTCATTTTTGTTTGATAAGGATACACATACTTTTTGGAGTTACACTAGTTATTGTTGGATTTTTGGTGGAATTGAACAAGTTATAACTTTTGAATATTTTGTGGATATTTCACTATTTTATTATATCAGGATGAAATTATTTGTAATGATGAATGGATATTTTCATTTTGTTAATTCGTAAATGTGTTTATAACAGGTTAGGTTAAGTTGTGATGGAATTGTAATATTCAATGTGTTTCAACATGAACATGGTCATATTTGTTGAACTAAAATTTAGATTTTGATAAAATAGGTATATAATGTGGAAAAAAATATTATGAAATTATTGACAAAATTTTTCATCCCTAAAGAAGGTTTTTTTGTCTCTTATTTGGCTTAGGTGGATGATTAATTTTGTCATAAATTCTTTATTTCGTCGCTAAATGAATTTGTCATGACAAAAAATATTGTCACATTTTGTCACTATTACCCTCAATGTGTGACGAATTTTTTTTGACATTATTTCATCATTTTTAATGATGAATTTGTTTTTTTTTATCTCTATTGGTGGCTTCTTTGACAATAAAATTTCGTCTTCGTTTATATTAAACGTGACAAAATTATTTTGTCTCCATTTCTTATATTTATGACAAAATACTTTTGTCTCTAATTTCTCATTTAATGACAAAATATTTTGTCGCTAATTACTTATAAGTATGTTCCCAATAGAGTGTATTGAAGACAAAAAAAATTCATCACAAATTTATCATTTTTAATGATGAATTTGTTTTTGTCTCTATTGGTAGCTTCTTTGACAAATTTTTTTTTGTCTTCGTTTATATTAAACGTGACAAAATTATTTCGTCTCTATTTCTTATATTTATGACAAAATACTTTTGTCTCTAATTTCTTCTTTAATGACAAAATATTTTGTCGCTAATTACTTACAAGTATGTTCCCAACAGAGTGTATTGGAGACAAAAAAATTCGTCACAAATTTATCATTTTTAATGATGAATTTATTTTTGTCTCTATTGGTAGCTTCTTTGACAAAAAATTTTCGTCTTCGTTTATATTAAACGTGACAAAATTATTTTGTCTCTATTTCTTATATTTATGACGAAATACTTTTGTCTCTAATTTCTTCTTTAATGACAAAATATTTTGTCGTTAATTACTTACAAGTATGTTCCCAACAAAGTGTATTGGAGACAAAAAAATTCGTCACAAATTTATCATTTTCAATGACGAAATTTTTTTTTCGTCTCTAAGACCCTTTAGCGACGACCCTTTGGAGACAAAATGGGTGACGAAAAATGTTCGTCGTAATTAGTTTGGGTGACGAAATATATACATTTTGGGACAAATTTGTTTCGTCTTTAAATCTCAAATTTGTTGTAGTGATTAAAGGGTGGCAGCAACTAGCGGAAGCCTTCGTCACCAGATTCAAGACCAACACTCGAACGCCGAAGGAGGTTGACCACCTCCTGGGCGTCAAGATGGAGTCTGGAAGTTCGCTGAAGGCATACAATGCGAAGTATTGGGAAACTTACAACGAGATCCTCAACTGCCCTACAAATCTGGCGATCACTTAATACAAGAGGGGTCTCCCAGTCATACATAGACTGCGAGATTCACTCACGATGCATCAGCCCACCACCATCGAATCTTTGATGCAGCGGATCAACGAACACATTCGTGTGGAAGATGACGCTACCTCTGCGACCGAGAAGAATAATCCGGTCGTGGTGGACAGGACAGCGGGGAAAGTTCACTTGGTCGGGCAGGAGGAAAACCACCCTGGTGACCGACCGAAAGATCAGCGTCGTGGGACCGGCCGTGATGACAGAAACAAGGGTCGCAGAAACGACTGGGCTGATGCACCCCATGACACAGCAGAAGATGCCAAGAGAAAACTGAAGGCGCGGACAGGAATTACCACGGTCTTCAAAATTCTCATCTACCACATTTTGAGCGAGATCCGAGGTGAGCCTTTTGTCCGTTGGCCGGCCAAGTTAGGGAGTGCGCAGCGAGGCTTCAACCCAAAATATCGCTGCACCTTCCATGAAGAACGGGGGCACCGGACAGAGGATTACTTGCCGCTCAAACAGCATTTGGAGGAATTGGTGGCGGCGGGGCACCTTGACCAATATATAGATGGGGGAGTCAAGGCTACGCCAACAGGGCAAATCGAGCCTAACGGAATGGCCGCCCTAGAGGCGTCTTCGCAAGGTGTAATCAACGTCATCCATGGCATCATTGAACCGGCGAGGGTTTGCGAGCTGAGGGGAATGATCAAAAAGGCTGAGCACATGAGAGAAGTGCTCTCTGTCCAGTCCGCTTTAAAGAAGGGAAAAATCGAGGAAAGAGACATCCTTTCGTTTTCAACCAAAGACTTGGAAAGGGTGCAGATGCCGCACAATGATGCCTTGGTGGTGACCCTTCGCATCAAAGATTTTGATATCAAGAGAATATTGATCGACCAGGGGAGTTTGGTCGAAATAATGTATTACGACGCGTTCAAACAAATGAAATTAGAGGACAAGGATTTGGCACCTGCAACATCTCCTTTGGTCGGCTTCAACTCGCAACCAGAATGGCCGATCGGAAAGATAATCTTGCTGGTCAGAGCGGGATCAGTTGTGAAGCAGGTAGAATTCTGGGTGCTCAAAGTGCCATCGACTTACAATTTGATTCTGGGCAGAGGTTGGCTGCACGCCATGCAGGCAATTGCTTCGACCTTTCATCAAGTCATGCGCTTTCCAGCATCGAACGGGCAAATAGAGAAAGTCTGGGGAGACCAGGTGATGGCCAAACAGTGCTTCGTGGCGGTAAATGGCAGCCGAGTAGCCAAAGGATTTGTCCAGATGATCGAGGGGCCCGAGGGAAAGGAGGTCCTTGAAGACGTGGGGAGAAAGGCCGAGGAAAAATTGGTCGAAGATTTGGTGGAAGTGCGCATCGATGAAAACGATCTGACTAAATTCTTCCTCTTGGGATCATCCTTATCTAGCGCCGAACGGACGGATTATGTCAACTTCTTGGTTTCCAACTTAGAGGCTTTTGCGTGGACGCCTTACGACATGCCTGGTGTCGACCCAAGCTTCATTTGCCATCAGTTGAATGTATTCCCCAATGCGCGGCCGGTTATTCAAAGAACGCTTCGACCTTGCACCATCTTTGAGGTGGTGGCAGAAGAAGTGAAGAATTTGTTGGAAGCCGGGGCCATAGAAGAGGTGCAATACCCTCGGTGGATATCCAACACGGTGGTTGTCCCCAAGAAGAACGGCAAGTGGCGAGTCTGCGTTGATTACAAGACTGTCAACCGAGCTTGCCCAAAGGACAGTTTTCCCCTACCTCGAATTGACCAGTTGGTGGACTTGACCGCTGGCCATCAGAGGTTTAGCTTCTTGGATGCATATCGCGGCTATCATCAGATAGCCATGTACAAACCGGACAGGGAAATCACATCGTTCACCACCCCCAGAGGGTTATATTGCTACAAGGTCATGCCGTTCGGACTGAAGAACGCCGGGGCAACTTTTCAGCGGATGGTAACAAAAATGTTCGCTCCTCTCTTGGGCCGAACAATGGAGGCCTATATCGACGATATGGTGGTAAAAAGTAAGGAAAAGTCTCAACACCTCGCCGACCTAGCAGAAATGTTTGCCGTACTTAAACATCACAAGCTTCGTCTGAACGCCTCCAAGTGCGCCTTCGGAGTAGGTACTGGAAAGTTTCTGGGTTTTTTGGTCACGAACTGAGGAATCGAAGCCGACCCTTCGCAAATCAAGGCAATACAAGAGTTGGAGCGCCCGAACTCCACAAAGGACGTGCAACATCTTGCCGGGATGGCAGCCGCGCTGAATAGATTTATCAGCCGGTCTTCGGATCGTTACAGGCCCTTCTTCAAAACTTTGAAGTCCAAATTCTTCTGGGATGAAGAGTGCGACCGTGCGCTGGCAGACTTAAAAGCGTATCTCTCCTCAATCTCGATTTTGGTCACCCCTCAGCCGGGCGAAGAGTTGTACCTCTACTTGGCTGTGTCTCAGCACGCGGTAAGCGCGGTATTGGTTCGTGCTGAAGGCATCCAGCACCTACCAATCTTCTATGTGAGCAAAACTCTGCTTCTAGCCGAGACGAGATACCTTCCCTTGGAAAAACTGGCGCTGGCCCTAATGATGGCGTCGAGAAAGCTGGCGCACTACTTTCATGCCTATACAATAGTAGTGTTAACATAGTTCCCGCTCAAGGTGCTCTTTGAAAAAGCGGACTTCACTGGGAGAATTCTTAAATGGGCCGTGGAATTGGGCCAGTACAACATCAAGTTCCGGCTGCGCACCGCAATCAAAGCTCAAGCACTTGCAGACTTCGTGGCAGAATTTGCCCCTAGAACGCATCCAGTCTGCCCGATTGGTTTGGTTGATGCGGATTTAGCACAACCCATGGTTTCGGCAACAGAGACAAGTACTGGCCCGCAAGTGGGAGAAGGGCAATGCTCGACCGAAACAGCAAAGTCCGACGACTCGTTGAAAGAAGAACCCAACAAAGACGTGAAAAGAGACCAGAATGAGCCGACCAGAAACTTGGAATTGAGAAGCTCCCAAAACCCGTCTGATTGCTGGAAGCTGTTTGTTGGCGAGATGTGGAAACTCTTCATCGATAGGGCGTCTAACAGACATGGGGCCGGGCTGGGAATTGTGCTAACTTCACCCGATGGGCTGATTGTTGAGCAAGCAATTACGCTCGGCTTCCCAGCGTCCAACAATGAGGCGGAATACGAAGCCCTCCTCGCCGGACTAAGAAGCGCACTGAGAATGAAGGTCACAGCCCTTATGGTGTTCAGTGACTCCAAGCTGGTGGACAAACAAGCCTCGGTGGGGAGTGAGGCCAAAGCTGAAAGAATGGCCAAGAATCGGTATTTGGTGCGGCGAAATCAAGAACTTCGATGCCATCGAGTTGAACAGATCAATCATGAAGAAGCAGACGGTGATGAATTGGCCGGTCTCGCTTCCACTCAGACAGCCTTTCCCAATCCCTTGATGATTGAATTTTTACCTCGGCCAAGCATTGAGGAACCAGAAGCAACTGAAGTACTCTACACCGACTTGGGACCTTCCTAGATGGACCCCATCGTCGCCTTTCTGAAAGATAGAATTCTATCGGAAGAAAAGAAGGCGGCCCACAAGATCCGAGCAAAGGTGTAGACACCCCATTTTTGACCGTCCTTAAGACTTGGACGTCACCATTTGAACACTTGGTGATTATCCATGTTCGTGTTCGTTTGGAGTTCCCGGAGTTCTCGGCTACGCGCCTTGCCTCAGGACCTCCGAACTTGACCGTATTGTGTCTGGTTTGCACCAAACACTTGTGCTTTGCCTTGGAGGGGTAGGGAATGCCTTGTGAGGCATCCCCACACACCATCGGCACTAGCTAGAGGCCACCGGCTGGTTGGTGTTGCCATCGGCACTATATTGTGCCGGTCGGCACTCTTTTGTGCCGATCAGCAGTAAATGTTGTCAAGATGACACTCTTTGCCGGCCGGCTACTGTTCAGTTGCTTTTTGAGATATTTTTAAGCAGCTGTCTACCACTTTCTTCCCCTCCATACACGTGTATGGAGGGATGAGCCTCTTGTTTGCTTGGTTGCTAAGCTTACAAGATTGCCTCCTCTATAAGAGGAGGCCTTGTCTTCTTGGCTGAGGGGTTAGCCATTTTCCAACAAAAAAAACCAGAGCTTATATACTCTCTCTCTCTATATCTCACTCTCTCTCATCCTTGTGTGTGTGTTTTGTGGCCAAATAGTGCACTTTTACCTTACTTTGGCCCCATTACACACACTATTACACCTTATTTCGAGATTGAGGAACTTGGAGGGTTGTTTGTTGTGATTTTGGACTGGTTTTGATCACTAGAGGAGGGCTGCTTCACCTATTCTTCAAAGGATCTTCAAGGGTGAGCTTGTTACTTTAGTTTCTCCATTTTTGCAACAAGTTTCTACCCATCTTGCTTTGTGTTTTAAGCTGTGTATAACATAAAAAAATCTTGTTTTTACTTGCTTAAGAACATTCATTAAGGTCACCTTTTGATTTGAGTAAGAACTCACCCTCTTAGGCCTTGTTTTGGCCCTTTTAGTGCCTTTTCTTTGAGCATTGTTTAACTTGGTGTTTTTGGCCTTCTCACCACTGAAAACCAGTGGGTTTTCAGTGGTGAGGGAGATGGTTTCAAGTCTTAAATTGGGGAGGGATACCCCTCTCCCCTTTGTCCCTTTTTGGTCTTCACTCTTGGCCTAATGGATAGCATGCATGCTTGGTTGGTTTTGGCTTCATTTCAGAGCATATTTGTGGTTCTTATGATATGTTATACCTCTGTTTGGGGTCGGATTTGTAGCCCTTAGCATGTCTCTCATACTTGCCTTGAAATGCTCTCTTATGCTTAAAAGTATGCCATGCATCTAGGCCATGTTCTTTGCATATTTTAGCATAATTCCATGAGGGCATTAGCATCATATTGCTATGTGTAAGGGCTGTTAGCCACTGTTTTTACTATGTTTGGTATGTTTGGTGTTGTTATCTTGCTTGTTGGCTTGCAAGCCTTGGGTGTGTGAGTCTCTAGCATGTTTAGCCTACCTCGATCTTATGGTTTGGCATCATTTTAGATCACATTTCAGTCCCTATTCCATGCCTATATGTCTCTATCTATTACCTCTTCCATGTCTTGAAGTGTTGGTCTCTTATGCTTTAAAGAGGGTATTGTGCATGCTCGCATGGTTAATACATTTTGGGGGTGCCATGTCAAGGTTTGTGGGTGTATTTTTGCATGCTAAGAAACTGTTTTTGGTTGTCCGACATGTGCCATGAGTGGTCATGTTAATGATAGTTAGATGCTCTCTTTGATGCTCTTGGTTTTGGGCCTATTTACTTACATGCTTGTATAGCATTTTGGTCACCATTTTGGGCATGTTTTGCCACTGTTTTGGGGAGATTTGAAGGCTGCCCCATTATAGTTAAATCCACCATTGCATGCTTGCCTCATGGTGGTTGCTTAATTGATTTATTAAGTGTTACTACATGTCATCCCCATTGCCTTAAGTGTCCTTGTTTGCACTACACCTTGCATTTTGCATGCCTAGTATTGCACACTTAATATCATGTTGCATTGCATTTGGGTATGCCTTGCATTTTCGCATTATTGTTGCGTTGTTGAGCCTTGTTGCATACATGCATTCCATGTCTTGGTTTGGGGTGTCAAACCAAGTGTAAGGGTTGAAAGAAGTTCACACTACAAGTGGTGCAACTTATTTCAATTCTTGGTCACCAAGGCCCTTGACCAACACATGATAAGGCCTTGGTTTCATTTGTGTGTTTGCATGCATTTTTACATTAAAATGCAAACTTAGTTCCTTAGGCTATCATGCACCAAGATGCATAATTGATGGCCCAAGAACCTAGGGTCATGCTCCCTTGAGTCCCAAACATGATAGGGAAGCATTGGCCATGCTTACATATGCCTAAAAATTCATGCCATGCACTGCTGGTCTGCTGTTGCTGTCAAAACTGTCTTCTGCAGGAATTATTTGCCGACCGGCAGTATAGAGTGCCGACCGGCACTGTATTTATTGCCGACAAGCTCCTTAGCAGCCGATGGATATTGTACACGGCCGGTGGACATTCTATTCAGCCGGTGATGATCTTCAGTGTGCAGGGAGCATGTTCTGAGACTTTGGCAGTTTTCTAGAGAAGCAGGGCAGTAAAAGCAGAGCCAACAGTGGTATGGTGCGGGTTTCTGGGCAAGTCGGACTGAAGCATACATCATTCGCGCATCCCGAGGCGGAGGCTGTGGCCATCTCTTCTTTGCATTTAATTTAATTAGATTAGAGGTCTTGTAATAATTTATTCGTTTATTTTTCTTGGACTATATTATTTATTTGGTCCCTCTGTGTGAGGGCATATTTGTAATAAGTGTGGGTGAGTGTGTGTATGTCTTCCAACCCCCATTTCTTTCTTCCCTTTTATTTACCTGCTTATGATGGTAGATTAGGGCACATTTAAAATTAGCATATCTTATGCAATGCATGCGTGCATCCATGCATTTGTTGACATGCATCGGGCTCGGTACATCATACAAACTGCATTGTATTTCAATTCCAAATTGAATACGTGTTATTTGTAGCATCCCACATGCCATGTTCAGGATAGCCGAGCCTGCCTAGATTACATCTTTGCATGTGTTGCATTAGACATTTCAGTATGCTTAGGTCCATGCATGGATTTCTAATGAGCTTCTGTTTTAGCTTGGAGTACTAGGTGAGTTTTTATGCTTTAGCATCCTTGCACGTATGTGAGTGTTGCCATAATAGCATGACTACCATGAGGCTAAGTGCTTATGTGATATAATTGTTTGAATGCCTGTGGATGGAGGTCAAATTACCTAGATTGGAATAATGCATTAAAACTGTGAGTTTTAAGCCCACCAGATAGTGGCAAAAATGTCTTTTCTAAAAGCCCACTTGAGGGTGGCAAAACCTGTATTTTAGCCTACTTGCGAGTAGCAAACCATTTTCAAAACAAACATGTAGTGTTTTGTTCCAATTTAGGCGATTTGGTCTATACTTGTTTGCTGTGCGCATAACATAGTAATTCTAGGCTAATAATTGGAATAAGAGCATGTAATGTTTTCAAAAACAGATATCACGGTTAGTAGAGGCCGGTCCTCGGACCGGGCGAGAGAGGGTGCTCATAGCTGACCTTCCCCAATCGTACCCAAGCTCCCGAGCCAAGACTACTTTGGTTATGACGGACACGTGGCCTTCGGCACCGAGTCAGGGTTTCCTAAATTTCCCATTTAAAAAATATTTAGGTGGCGACTCATGTCCGCAAAGCGATCCATGTTTGGCACTACTTTTCAAAAATCTGTTCTCTCAAACGATTTGCCAGATTTGGACTCTTTGGTTCAGATTTAGAACCGCAACAAACAAAGGGAGTCCGAACTGTAGCGAGGTCCCCCGCGGGCTTGTTACAAAAGGCAGAACAGTTTTGGCTGTCCCCGTCCGGAGCATTGTATAAGAAGTCTTTTACTGGGCCGTATTTGAAGTGTGTCCACCCCGCCAAGGTGGAAGCTTTTCTCTACGAGATCCATGAAGGCATCTGCGGCAGCCATACTGGGGGCAAGTCTTTAGCATACCGAGCAATCTCTCAGGGCTATTGGTGGCCGTGCATGCAGGCGAACGCGCAGAAGTATGTTCGCAGATGCGAGAAGTGCCAAAAGTTCGCTCACCAGATCCACCAGCCAGCAAGGGAATTGCTCTCCCTCATGAGTCCTTGGCCGTTCGCACTCTGGGGATTAGATATTGTTGGGCCACTCCCAGTTGCACCGGGCAATCGCAAGTTTTTCATCGCCGCCACTGACTATTTCACCAAGTGGGTGGAGGCCGAGCCACTGGCAACCATTAAGGAAAAAGATGTTAAGAAATTCGTTGGCAAAATGTGATCACTCGCTTCGGCATACCCAGGGCCCTCATCTCGGATAATGGCACTCAATTCGATGGAAAACTCTTTCGCGAATTTTGCGAAGAGTTGAAGATCGAGTTCTACAATTCAACGCCGGCCTATCCTCAGTCAAATGGTCAAGCGGAGGCCTCAAACAAGACCATTCTGGACAGGCTGAAGAAGCGGCTTGAGAAGGCTAAGGGAAAGTGGGCTGAAGAGCTTCCTAATGTGCTATGGGCATACCGCACTACGCCAAGACGATCGACTGGAGAGATACCATTCGCTTTGGCCTATGGTATGGAGGCCGTCATCCCATTAGAAATTGGCATGCCAACCATCCGCTCAGAAAGTTTCCAGCTAGACCTGAACGGTAAATCCGTGGCATTAGAGCTGGACCTTGCTGAAGAAAGACGAGAGTGCGCATTAATCCACATAGCGGCCTATCAGCAGGAACTCTTTAAAAAATACAACAAGGCAGTGCACCCCAGGCTATTCAAGATTGAGGATTGGGTCTTAAGGAAAGTGCTTGGCAACACAGTGATCCTTGGCGAAGGAAAGCTCGGTGCAAATTGGGAAGGACCATACAAGGTGGTTGGTCTCGCTGGCAAGGGGGCATACCATCTGGAAGATTTAGATGGCAAGGCTGTCCCCCGACCATGGGATGCAGCCAACCTTAAGGTCTTTTACTTTTGAAATGTAATTTGCTTATGTTGTTTAGCTTTTCTAGACCCCTAGCCCTTTGGCACTTGATGTAAAAGACAACAATGTTTTTGTAATGAAAATTAGTCCTCTTCTTGTTTGGTATTACGTTTGTCCAATGATATAGCAAGACACAAAAGGCAATTATGGATGCCAGGGGCAAGAAGACCGACACAGGCGGGACGGACTTTTCCTCGGAATGGGAAGCGACCGCACAAATAGTTCGCCTATGGAGCAAGGTCGCATTAGAAATTTGGTTTTGCTCGCCCAGTTAGAATGTTGGCGGCATGACCAACTTAACTAAAACATTGGTGTTTTGCCCAATGTAGGAGCCGAGCTGATTTTGCTCGGCCCATTTGTCATATTGGTGTCTTGTCCAATATGGGAAACGAGCTGATTTTGCTCGGCGGAATTGGCAATGTTGGTGTCCTGCCCAACAGTTATAAGGCCGAGCTGACTTTGCTCGGCTAAAGGAAAATATTGGCGTTTAAAAAAAAAAAAAAAAAAAACCTTGAAAAGCTCGATTATTTGAGAGCTGATTTTAGCTCGGCAGTTTGTGCGGTTTAGCCGACCTGCCAGTTGATTAAAGTTTGAAGCAAGAAATTCACACAAACGAAAGGCAAACAAGAATAGACAATGAGCGAGCAAAAAGTTTGTTTCATTCATAAAAAGAAAATTTAGTACAACTGGGGGGGCATAGCCCGGTTACATTTCAAAAACAAAAACAAAGAAAAACAAGGAAATGAGAAAGGAAATCTTCAGTCTAGGTCAAGGTTTTGTTCGGCCCTCTCCACCGTCAACTCGGCGCTCAATGCTGTTTGCTCGGGCAGGCCCTCCTCGGCTTCATTATCGGCGCCTTCCACCGTGACAACCTCCCGACCAATTACTTCATCTTCAACATTTGGAGATGCTTCGGATGGAGTTTGCTCGGCTTGTTTCTCGGCGGCGGCTTCTTCTTCTGCCTCCTTCATTGCCTCTACAATTAATCGGTTTTGTGCGGCGTTGGCGTATGCTTGCAAATAGACCGGGATATATACAGGGGGCGGGTTGATGAACATGTCAGAATCCCAACCAAGGCCAACTTTCTCCACGGCGGCTTTCCAGCCGCACTGGAAAAAGATGTCCTTGGTAGCTCAGACTTGACGCTCGTAGGTCTTCTCCCTCTAAGCGTATCCACGGTCTTCTGCGTCTTTAACCGCCTTGTCTTTCTCGGCCTTTTGGGCATCACGCAGCTTGTGCAGCTCGGCGAGGTACCGAGCTTTGGTTGACTTCACGGCCCGTTGCTTTTCACCGCCGGTCAACCTTCGCTTGATTCATCCGCTCACGCGATAGCATCCTGCGCGGCCTTTAACTTTGATATCTCGGCCTTTTGGGCCTCATTCTCGGCAATGGCCTCACGCAGACTCTGCCGCACTTTGATCATGCGGTCGTGGGCGAGGTAGTTCTTCTGCGCGGCCTGCAAACAAATGACAAACCGTTAGCATTCAGAAACCGAGCAAAAACTGAGCAGACAGTTGAATCGAAAATAAAAAATGGAAGAACTTACCAACACGATGGATTTGGCCGCCGAGCGGAGGACCTTTAGGTCCGACAGCTCGTCATGCCTCTTCATGTCGGCTGGAAGGATTAGCCCCTTGGTCATATTGAAACCAAGGGAGTAATCCTATCGGCATAAACAGTCCTCGTGAGCCCTCGGCCTTGGTATTTGAACTCGGGCGCCCAGACCAGGGGGGTGGCTGGGCCCTTGCCCTTGGATTTGCGGGCCAGCGGTTGCTCGGTCTGGTCGCCCGATTCGGTTGAAGCAACCTCGGTCGAATCTTTATCAGCGAGGCTCTGCCCAGTCAGCTCCTTCCTCGGCCTCTTCTTGGATTGGCCGGCCAGTTGTTTGGTGGCGAGAGCAAGCACCGCGCCTTCTGTTTGCACGGCTGGGGTGGTGGATGTCCCCCCAGTCGCCTCAGGAGGTTGGGACTCCCCTTCCTTTCCAGTGATCATGGATTTGATCGCCCTTATCTTCGCCATTTCTTGCTCGGCTGTTAGAGGAACGAGTTTGATCGGTGGAAGAGTCGGATCCGGTTCTAGGGATGGAGCGCGCAGGAAGTCGGTCACGCGGCTTTTGCGCGGTGCTTGGTAGTGATAAGTTTGTTCGAAACCGAGCAGTTTTGAAGCTTCCCTCTCCTCGGCTGGGTGACGCAGAAGAACTCAGATGGTCTCTTGATTGGCCTGGTGGTAGTCTGCTGCAAGGTACTTATCTGCAAAAAAAAAAGAAGTGTTAGACCGGTGCAAAATAACAGTAATGAAATACAGAAAGAAAATAGTGCGGTTCGCCGGGCTACTTACTAGCACTGCCAAAATCTTTCCTAATGTACCAGCCCGGTATGGACGCCTCGGTGTCCTCGTAATTACCGGACACCCAGAGAAAGTCATCATCATTGGCTTCTTTGTCTGGGTTGCCTTCGATGAGTTTTGCTCGGCCCTTCTTGACTTTGAGGTACCAGCAAAACCCACCCTTATTTTTACTAAGGCTGTAATGATGGAAAATTTCTGCGAGGCCGAGATTGAAACCGAGCCTTCGGTTCAGCTCGGCGACGCCATTTGTTATTTTGAACGTATTGGTGGAGACTTGGGTTGGGCAGAGCCTTGTTTGCCTCAAAAATTCGCAAATCAATGGCTGCACAGGGAAGCGGAGCCCTCCCTCAACAATGGAAACAACTGTGAAGGGGCACCGGTCCAAATCTCCCCATGGTGTGTCTCCTTTCTGGCCGAGCTCTAAGACTACGTCGTCCGGGACGTTGTACTCCCTACGGAACTCGGCCATCGCGCCGGGCGTGCTGACCATAAACCGGTATTTTCCCATCTAAGTCGGTTTTATTTACTTTGTATCTCGGTCAAAAATGTTGGAATGGTTGCTCGGACTTTGAGCTCCACCAATTATAATGCTGGACTGGCTTGGTCGGTCCTATTTGTTCTACATGTTAAAAAATATGGCCAAGGGTTAGCACGACATATATTGCGCGGCTCCTATTGGAATAGCTCAATGAAAGATTTCGTGTTTTGACCGGTAAGGTCCAGCTCAGTTCAACTACATGTGTGCTTTAGCCTCCTAGTTCGGTTATAGCTCAGTTAAGAGCTATTCAAGGATCTAGTTAATCCTCCAGCTCGGTTAAAGTTCCAGACAGAGGCTCCGGTGTTTTAGTTCGGTTCATTCCTATTTACAGATCTATTGGGGTATTCAGCTCGGTTGCGACCTCAATGGGAAGCCACAAACCAGTTTTTGCTCGGCTATACACCTAATTACGGATCAAAATGAGCATTTTGCTCGGTTCAGTCCAGATTCGAACTGTTCATGTCTAATTCGAAGGGTTTGCCTTGAGGCTTCACAGATCGAGGGGCACGAAGGCCCCTTCCACTCCACCAGTTCCAGTTTTCCTAAGGTATGAAATTATTGGGACTAAAAAGAAAGAGCCATAAAGAACACAGTGGCACAAACATGAAGAACATACTTGAAAAACTGGAAAATGAAGATAGAGAAACGAGGGAAGGGCGTTATAACTCACCAAGAACGGGTATGAGAAGAGGTGGACCTTGAGAGCGTGAATGCAGCCTACGAAAGGAACGAAGATGAGGATTGGAGCTCAGAGATGATAATGGCAAGAGGAGGGCACAAGCTTTGGGAGCTAGGGTTTCTTTTTCTGTTCTGAGAAGATGATGAAATGTGAAGGGTTTAGACCCTTCGAATAGGGTTTAATAATGGAAACCCAAGCAGGCTGCGTTTGAATTTTTATGTCTGAGTTGGTACCGCTCAGACCCAATGAGGAAGCACGTGTAGCCGAGAAGGCGGCTATCGGTCTTGTTGTCACGACCTTTGATGGGACTGCGGAGGTAATGGCCGGCCAATTGAGATTGCTTGGCGACAGAAGTGTCCCCAATTGAGATTGCTCGGCGACAGAAGTGTCCCCAATTGTGCCATAGCTCGGCAGCAGGCATTCCTTATTCAAGTTCGGCCTGGCGATGGCGCAACTCAATCATAGCTCGGACACATTGGTAAACCCAATCACGATAGCTTGGATGGGTTTAAGGGGCAATTGAGAGGGAAGATTTGCGCGACAGTACGGCCGAGCGGAGGGGACGTTAGACTTAACGGAATGCCCGGCGCCGAGCTAACTACTCTGTTGATGCAACTGACTTGCACGGTCGGAGACAATGACCGGGCAAGCGCGAACTGGCCCTAGCCGAGCTGTGACTTGCATGTACCGGACGGAGCTCGGAGTGGCGAATGGTAATCGAGCTGTTGGGTGATCCGGATTGGGTTGAGACTGTAGCAAGGCCGGCATGTCTCTGACCGACCAGCCGAGATGAACGGCTCGTGTGACCGAGAATTAAGACGGAATGGTTGGAGGCCAGCATGCCTCGCAACCGGTTGGTTCTGATGAGCCGGTCTGGAGTAGCTCGGCCGGAGTGGTCTTGCTTTCGCCTAATCCCAAGGGACAGGTCGGCGATATATGGCTCAGTTGTGTACATGTAATGGCGATCTTCCACAAGTTATAGGCCGGTCATGGTACCCCGGTTAAGGATGCCACCTGGGCCAATAGCGTGAGGGAGAGGACATCTGCTCCATGCACACCTCAATACCGTTGGACAGTTCTGTGTGTACTGGTGGAAGGACAAAACCTTTACACGCGTAAGGTGGTGAGGGGCGCGCACTGCTACCTGTCCAGGAAAGGACAACAGAGGTAGTGCTCGCACAATCTGGAGGCTGCATGGCCAACCTAGGAATAGGGAGGGAGACGAACGTTGGAGGTATGAAAATTCACTCTCACAAACACTCTCCTCCGATTGTCTTCTTCCTTAGTGATCTGACTTGATCGTCGGAGGGTCTTTCCGGCACACAACCGCCAGGCAGCTCACCATTTTTGTGTTGCAAAGATAGACGCCGTCACTAGAAGCTTGACGTTCAAGGCGTACGGAGAGCAAAGGATATTTCGCCCCCGTACATCCTTACAGATTAAATGTAAGCCAATTATCAAGCGATTGCGTTAACGGTTCTTTTGCCTCAACAAAGAAGACTTCAAAATTGCCAAGTGTAGAGAAAAGAAAATTTAAAAGAAGAATGAGGGAGATGAAGAAAGACGATTGAGTGAACAATCAAAGTAACAATTACTTACTTCTACTCCTATGCTTCGAAAAAAAAGTGCATAAAATGCTTTAAAAAGGAAATGCTGAAAATAAATGCTTCGAAATATAAATTTATGTTAAACTACTCCTAAAATAAGGAAAATGACAAGAAATATTGAAATTAATTGTTTTTTATTTGAATTTTGGATCTTTTACAATGTAGCCATGAATAACTATTTATAGGCAAATATTTGTAGGAAAAAACTTCCAGCAATAATTACCCAATAACCACCTAAAACTACCCACTCTTCCATCTTCATTCCCATAATGCCACATATCCCTCAATGTCTTTATAACTTCCTTTAACCTCCAATTCATGCTCCATGTTCTCCACTTTATGCTCCATCATCTTTTCACATTTCATAACTTCTCACAACCTCCAAATGAGTAGGAGGATGCCACATGTCCTGCAATTATATAAATAATAAATAATAATAAAAATTATAGATTTATGGTGCCAACGTTACCCCTCGCGGCCCTTAAAAATGATGTTTACTTGAATTTTTGAAGGGCCGAACCAAGCACATGACTAATCTAAGCAATAAAATGCTTCGAATAATATCAACAAAGTGCTTCGAATGATATAATAACACCAATAAAGTGCTTCGAATGAGTATGAAATTATGACTAGATGACCAATAACAAGCTTCGAAAGTGGTATAAAAGACCACACTCATCGTTCGAAGGTCTTGCGGCGCAGCTTTGAAGGAACAACATGTAACAACCCCCATACTGTTTACTGATAAATCACTGAATTACCTACTGATTTCTGCTAAACTGGACTGCTTATGACTGATAATTGAACTAACTAAAGTACTGAACGGACTGATTGAAAACTGGAACTGAATTGACTAAGCATATCTAATGTATTGCATATTTATCTTTTCGATTATTTGATTATCTGTTCGTGTTTTTATGTGTAAACTGCAAATTGAAGGCCTTATCGGCGGCCGAACTAAAAATTGTTTAGTGTTTCATGATCAGTAGGATTTTTGTGATTTAATGGTATATTTAACTAAAATGTGATTAGGTATGATTAAACTAGATTAATTTGAGCCAATTAAAGAGTTTGCCTTAATTACAACTTTGCCACCTAGTGGCACCTTTGTTTGTTCACATATGTTGAGCCTTATACATGTAGATCAAAACATTTCCCCAGCCCTTTACTTCACCATAGTCGACCAAGAGAGGGAGAGAGAGAATTGAGTTCATTTTTATGATATTGCTTGGAGATTAAGTAGATTAGAAGAGTTCTTGCTTGTTTGAGCCTCTACACTTGTAATTGAAGACTTAGGCAAGGTAATTGAATCTCCCATTGTTGCATTTAAGGTTCTTTTTGCATGAGTCAAGTTAAATTGTAGAGTTAAGACTTAAATTGGTTCTATAGTGTTAATATGGAGTTTAATTCATGCATGCATGTTTGAATTGATGAGTTTTGAGTTGAATCCATGGTAAAATGTACATGCATGTTCATAAATAGACTTGAGTCCATGAATTCATCATGTTCTTGAAGAAATGAGTCCATTTGGACAAGCTTTGAAGGTTGAATTTGGTTTGAATCCATGCATGTTGCATATTCTCTATGTTCATGAAAAATGGGTTTGAAAATGGTTTTAATTGACTCACCTTTAGGGCTTGAATTCATAAATTGAGCTTTGAAACTTGTTATACATTGAATTTAGATGTGTTTTCTAGAATTTGGGCCCAAGAGGTCGAGTTTTGAGTGAAAGAATGCTTGGTTTGAGCTTAGGAGACAAATCTGGAAATTCCAGAATTTGGCTTCTTCGCTCGAGCGAAGGATTCTTCGCTCAAGCGACCAACCTTTGTTCGAAGCTACGCTCGAGCGTAGGATTGGTGGCTCGAGCATAAAATTTCAACATCCAGTACTTTTACTGTTTCGACAGACCGCTCGAGCGAAGGATTTCTCGCTCGAGCGAAGCCTTTGATTTTGGAAGCTCGCTCGAGTGAAGGAAGGCTCGCTCGAGCGAGGCTCCTATTTTCAGCAAATTTTGCAAAATATTTTCTAAGTGTATTTTTGCATCCTCATCCCATTCTAGGCATCTTAGGCCTACTTTAAGGCATCTTAATGAGGATATAGATGTAGAACACACCAAGGCAAATTAATAATTAAGTTATGGTACTTCCCAACTGTGTAGCTTAGTGTGTGTTCAACCTGTGAACTGTGTAGGGTTGGTGACTGGGGAGTCACGCTCTAGCATACTGTAGCCCAAATCCTGTGAGTAACAATTGTGTAAAGATATGTTCAAAAAGATTATCTTCTGAATTACTGAACTGAACGGTTTACTGAAATGTTATTATTTACTGAATGAATGTATGTCCTATATTCTGAACTGTACTGTGGCATCTTTAGCACCTCATTTCTTTATTCTTTATCAGAGATCTCTGTCGGTTCCCTCGAGGAACCATTACTGTTTACTGATTGATGGCCATCATTACTGTTCGATCTTTAAGACCTACTGTTTACTCCTATGCTAATGGATGTACCACATATGACTGAATAATTGTTCTGATTGAAAGATTGAAATACTGTTTAATGAACTGTTTTCATTACTGTAAGGACATTTCATTCTTAACCTCTTTACGCATTATGTTATTCACTGGGCTTTAGCTCACTGTTTATATATATATGTAGGAGCTCAGCCACCAGATCGGAGCTAGGAGCATGGGTTAGACTCCAGTTTTGTCAAGCCAGCCTTTGTGCCTCACTGCGAGGTTCCGAGTTGCCATGCTAAGGCTTAGGGGTGTTTTAGCATTTCCCCTTCTGTACTGTCTCACTGTTTTGTATAGACTGTTAACTGCTTTTCTTGTCTTTGTTATCGGGATTAGGTCCTGCTATATATTTGTAAATTTTGTATAGACTGTACTGTTCTACACGTATGAATGCATGAAAAATCTTTTGTCATACAGACTTTCACTGCTCAATTGACATTATTTATTTACTGTATTGGCTTCCGCCAGTTCGAACTCGCTTTTCTCAGTACTCATTAAACAGCCTTGATAATCTCGGATTCTTGGCGATTCTGATACCAACCCATAGGGCCGGGTTTGGGTCGTGACACAACATCACCCCTCGAAGGTTAGAAGCATTGATATAGGATGATGATACTTACAATGAAGTTTCAAGGTTAGGCTTGATGCATTGAATGTATCTTCGAAGCTTTATACAATTTCGAAAGTGAAGTAATCAACCTTCGAAACAACTCTTAATACTTCGAATGTATCTTCAAAACTTTATACAGCTTCGAAGGTGAAGTAATCAACCTTTGAAACAACTCTTGATTCTTCGAATGTATCTTCGATGCTTTGATTGTGTACATACTAACAACTAGCCATTAATTTGAAAAGATAAGTCATTCTCAACCACTTATTTAAATGCATAGGCTTTTTCCTAGCCAAGTTCATGCATTTTAAATGGTCATCCCCTGTTCTTAGTGCTTCGAACTCATACGAACAATTTGTTAATTTTATTAGCTACATCATCAGAATTATATTTTGGTGTGATCCATAAATCCAAAGCAGGTTTTGAACACCAAGAACCATAGTATAAGATGACCTTAAAAATTCAAACAACTTGACATTTTAAACAATTTCAAAAAATTCAAATTCATGAACATTAAATTGTTCATCATTCTTAGCCATGTTTGGGTTGAGAACATGTTCTTTAGCCAAATAACTTTCATCATTTATTAACAAATGGGGCTGTTTTACTATTTTAGGCACTAACGGCTTATGAAAACCCTCCATGTGAGTTTCATCATTTTTTGGCCTAATGGGTTGTTCCATTTTAGCCATTAATGGCTTATGAAAATTCTTCATAGACATGTTGTTTTCATGATTTGACTCTCTAAGAATGATTTTTTCAACCCCCGAGCTTTATATGGAACATCATTTTTAATCATGCATGGCTCAACAACATGTTTTTTTATCAAAGTTATTTTCATAAGTTGGCTTTTTAAAAATGGGTTTTTCAACCCCCGAGCCATTGATGAAATTATATTTTTATTAATTTCAGTCACAAATGAATTAAAATCATTTTGTAAAACCTCACAAAATTCAGTCATTAAAGACTTGATAAAAAGGGTTAATAACTCATGTCTATGTTGGCAAATTTCTATATCAAGTTGTTGAGTTACTCCAATTAAGTGGTGTATTTTTTCTTTTACCAAATAATATGGTAAAGAAGAAACAACTTGGAAATTTTTTTCATCAAGAAAATGGATCTTTTCTTGAAGATCCAAAATTTTTCTTTCACGCCAATATATTTCATATTGATAAGTTCGAATGGCGAAATCCAAATCGTTTGTCATTTCTTACACTTGGTAGTCCCACTAGGCGTGCTAAAAATTGTTAGCTTATTTTTCCTACGAAGGAAAATATCATAAATATGAGCGTGCCAGCAATGATTGAAAAATCCTTACAGATTAAATGTAAGCCAATTATCAAGCGATTGCGTTGATGGTTCTTTTGCCTCAACAAAGAAGACTTCAAAATTGCCAAGTGTAGAGAAAAGAAAATTTAAAAGAAGAATGAGGGAGACGAAGAAAGACGATTGAGTGAACAATCAAAGTAACAATTACTTACTTCTACTCCTATGCTTCGAAAAGGAAGTGCATAAAATGCTTTGAAAAGGAAATGCTGAAAATAAATGCTTTGAAATATAAATTTATGTTAAACTACTCCTAAAATAAGGAAAATGACAAGAAATATTGAAATTAATTGTCTTTGATTTGAATTCTGGATCTTTTACAATGTAGCCATGAATGACTATTTATAGGCAAATATTTGTAGGAAAAAACTTCCAGCAATAACTACCTAATAATCACTTAAAACTACCCACTCTTCCATCTTCATTCCCATAATGCCACATATCCCTCAATGTTTTCGTAACTTCCTTTAACCTCCAATTCATGCTCCATGTTCTCCACTTTATTCTCCATCATCTTTTCACATTTCATAACTTCTCATAACCTCCAAATGGGTAGGAGGATGCCACATATCCTGCAATTATATAAATAATAAATAATAATAAAAATTACAGATTTATGGTGCCAACAATATTCTTTGGAATTCAAATCAACTTTAAAAATTTAAATCAATAAGTAATGAGTTCAGTCAGGCCTTATTTGAAAATTTAACTATCTTAGTTGACTTTTTATTTTTATTTTTGTTTTGACTATTTTATGAGATTAAAAATAAATAAATAAATAATTGTGTTTGGAATTATTTGTGAATTTTTTTTAGTTGAATAAATAGTTATGAGAGAAAAAATGATTAATTGATGTGTATGATATAGCATTTTGTCTTACTGACTATTTTAGCATTTTTTTGTTTTTGTTTTTATTAACTATTTTAGCCAAAATTCAAATTGCCAAACAAGACCTCAATGTATATTAAGAATCACTACAAAAAAAAAAAAAAAGATTTTAGAGACAAAAATTTATGGACAAAATTATTTTTTAGGGACCAAATATTTTTGTCATGAAAAGTGTCATCATTATATTTTTAGCAACAAAAATTAGACATTAGTGTTGAATTATTATTCTTTTGGGATTAAATTTTTTGTTTCAAAAAATAAACTACTTTGAGACCAAATTATTTTGCCCCTAAAAGTCTATTTATTAGTAACATTTTCAAAATTTTGTCGTTAAAAGCCTTATTTTTGACTTTTTGGGACGATTTTTTAACGACTATCCTCGTGACGATAGAAATTAGTCCATAAATGTCTTTTGTAACAAAAAATTCACTTTT
The DNA here is from genome assembly GCA_025200525.1 of Camellia lanceoleosa. Lineage (NCBI taxonomy): Eukaryota > Viridiplantae > Streptophyta > Magnoliopsida > Ericales > Theaceae > Camellia > Camellia lanceoleosa. Next base: position 144,430,218 of record CM045761.1, read on the forward strand.
AAAAATCAAAATATTTAATTTCTAAAACTCTTATTTATCGTAGTAAATTACTCATTTTCCTTTTTCTCTGGTGTAAAATTCTGCATTCATATATGTTCCAACAATTTCTCCCTTATGTATGAATAAGGATAACCGATAGTAGGTACTCTCGGATCAAGCAATTTTAACTTTTATGGCTAGCCTTTTACCTACCAAGACAAATCTCTTCTAAGGGTGAAAAGAAATGGTGAATATTCAACTCCTTTTAAGTGTTAATTTAATAATTATCTATTAATTTTTGCCCATTAAAAAAAATGATAAGTACTCCCATTAATATTATGATATATTACTCTTCACAATATTTTTAGTTTCTCCTTTATGTCTACAAATTGTGTCATTCTCACACCCCTTAAAACCCCTTGAATTCCATAAGTTTCTTATTTATAAGCAAATTTTAGAAACCCTAATCCCTTGCTATTAATAAAATATATATTGACTCTGAGTAAATTCTAGACTAATTTCACAAATACATGAGTTGGATTCTCGTTACTAAGCCTAAACCTAAGTGGGCTAAATAAGTATGTGGGCTAATCTATTGAGCCTATCTCTATGAAGAATGATCCTCCCAAGTTCTCAAGTACTTGGGCCCAACGCACTGTGGAAAGGCCAATCCAATCGCGATGCTGGGCTGGGCTGAGCTACTGGACCTAATTCACATGGACAGAGCCCAACATTAGAACCACAGTAGGCTAAGCCCACCTAAAGTTACCCGAATAGGCTAACCCATCTATACATACCATCGTAAAGAAGGCTGAGCCGGGGCACATCGGAATCGAGCTAAGGTCACAGAAAAACATGAAAGCTATGAATGCATGCATGTACAGACTGCTACCTCAGTTGGTCTCCTCTTTATAGAATTATGGAAACAATTAAACAGAGGTAAGGTGATCTGTTATATACATGGTCACAATGAGCACATGTATCCGTGGTCAACTACCTTGTGGTCCTCCACCTTGAGCAATGCTAAGGGAAGCCTTGAGGCACCCAAACTCCATGAAACCATCTTGGACAACAAGTCTAGTATTCTATATAAACAACACTCTCTTCTCATTGAAGGTAATCAACTGATCCCAACTTATTCTAACTCAAGCATTCTTTCTCTCTCTCTTTCTCCCTATACTTAGAAAGAGCCATTCATCTTCTTCGATCACTCATTCCCACACCGGGGGATTTTTCGACCAACCCCGGTTGAACAACTTTGACGGCACACTGTGTTATAGGTTCCCAGTTGTAGACAAGCCCGTGTGGGGACCTCGCTACAGCTCGGACTCGATTTGTGTTACGGTTCTTAATCTTGAACCAAAGAGTCCAAATCCGGCAAATCGCTTTGAGAAAACAGATTTTTGAAAGAAGTGCCAAACATGGACTGCTTTGCCAGATACAGAGTCGCGACCTAAATATTTTATTTTAGAAAATTTAGGAAACCCTGACTCGTTGCCTAAGGCCACGTGTCTGTCATCACCAAAGTTGCCTCGGCTCGGGAACTTGGGTACGATTGGAGAAGGTCACTTCGTGAGCACCCCCGCTTACCCAATCAAAGATCGGCCTCTACTAATCATGATATCTGGTTTTGAAAATATTGTGCGTTCTTATTCCGGTCATTAGCCTAGATTTACTATGTGATGCGCACAGCATACAAGTATAGACCGGGTCGTCTAAATTGGAATAAAACATTTCATGTTTGTTTTTTTGAAAGATGGTTTGCTACCCGCAGGTAGGCTTAAAATGCAGATTTTTCCACCCGCAGGTGGGTTTAGAAAAGATGATTTTGCCACTATCTAGTGGGCTTTAAAACTCACAGTCAATGATTCGTTCCAATCTAAACAACCCAACCTTCACCCACAGGCATTTAGGCAATTATATCACATAAGCAAATAGCCTCATGGTAAACATGCTATTCATGGCAGTCACTTACACGCATGCAAGGATGCTAAAGCATAAAACTCACCGAGTACTCCAAGCCAAAACAGAAACCGATTAGAAATCCATGCATGATCCTAAATATACAGAAATGCCTAATGCAACACATGCAAAAATGCAACTATAGCAGGCTCGGCTACTCTAAACATGGCGTATGGAATGCTACAGCTAACATGTATTCAACTTAGAATTAAAACACAAATGCAGTTAGTATGATGCGTCGAGCCCGGTGCATGCAAGACAGATGAATGAATGCAAACATGCTATCATACTGTATGCTAATTGAAACATGCCCTAATCTAACCATCATAAGCTGGTAAATAAAAGAGAAGAAAGACGTGGGGTTGGAAGACATACATCACACTCACGCATACTTATTACAACATTGCCCTCGCGCAGAGGGTCCGAATAAAATAATATACAGTCCCAAATGAATAGTATAATCCGAATAAATAATACAGTCCAAATATGTACAAAACCCTAATTAATTAACAAATTTAACTAGGAAAGCATTAAATTGTCATGCAAGCCAGGGACTGTCTCGACTCTTCTCCGGATGATGAATGATGCATGCTCGGGTTGCCTTTGCGCGGAAATCCATGACGATGCCCTAATTAGCCTCTGTTTAGCCCTAATTCGCCCCAATTATTCTTGGAATGCGTGCCAAGCTCTGAAAGGTTGCTGATTCTTGATTTGCTGCAACAGAGAGCAGGAAAGGGGCATCGCAATGTATTTTCACATATGTATGCATACCTCGATCCTCATGCCACCAATCACGCATATCGATGCATGATGGCCGAGGAGTCGAATTGCACAACTCAATATGAAATAAATGCACATACAAACATAACAATACCTAAACTCCATCATGGATAATCCGGAGTGTCGGTGATTGGGAATTGAGACACCTTCCGTCACTCGGAGTACAAAACGTCCCTCGTTTCCCGTGCTCGAGCTAACTCTTATCCCAAACATAATGCAATATGCATGACATGCATGAATACATGCACAATGCTATGAAATGGCATACACGATGCACGAAGTAACATGGTATACACAATGCGCTAACATACAACCTAGTATACACAATGCTATGAAATGAAATGACATACACAATGCACAATGGACTTACACCAACACAAGTGGACCTCGGCCACACTCACATAGGAGGCCATTAGATGGAAATGAGACACTCGAAATGTGTGCACACAAGCACGCAAACCGAGGACCGATCCTAAGGCACAAAATGCCACTCTAACAAGACATGGCAAAGCATGGAATATGGCATACTAGTATGCAAATTTCAGAGGCAATAAGTGATGCAAAACAACCCCAAAAGATGGCAAAATGACACCCGATGCATAAAATGAATCCCGAAACATGAAATTAGGTACATGGAATGACCTATGGCTATGTAATGCATGCATTATTTGAACATAAAGTGTGAAGAAAGAATCAAGACAGCCCCGAAACAAGCATATTTACAGTTTTTAGCAAGGCCAAACAGTGAACACAAATGGGGCTAAGCTAGCATGCAAAAATGGACCCGAAAGCGAGATAATGAAACAAGTAGCAGCTACTGACCTCAAATAGAGAAGGGCCCTTCTACAATGTTGAAGAGGGGCCCAAAATATGGTATTTTACAGTTTACAACAAACCACAAAAATGAGGCCTAAAAAAGAGGTTTAAACATAAAGTACAAAAAGGATGCCTCAAATAGTAAAAGACCCTTAATAAAACATGAAGAGAGGGTCAAAATAAGGCCATTTATAGTTTGGACCAGAGCCCAAAAATAGAGGCACAAGAGGCTAACAAATCATGCAAAAATAAGGTCAAAAGAGGGATACAAAGGCAAGTGGAAAATGGAAGCCTCAAATAGTGAGGAGCCCTTCAATAATGTTGAAGAAGAGCTCAAAATAAGCCACTTTACAGTTTATAACATGCCTCAAAACAGTTTATACATAGGCCTAAAATACTATGCAAGGAAATGGCATAAAAGAAAGGTAAAGAAGCAAGTGCCACAAGGAAGCTTCAAACAGTGAGAGGCCCTTAAAAAAACATGAAATAGAGCTCAAAAAAATTCTATTTTCAGTTAGGGTCGGAGCTCAAAAAAGTAAACACAAGGAGCTAGAATATGAACCAAGAAAAGGGTCAAAAAGGGGAGAAGAGGACATACCCTTGAAGACTAATCTTTGACAGCCTTTTGGACCAAAATGAAGCACTCCTAGGCTCTGAAGAACAACCTCAAGCTGCTGGAATGGAGGATGGAAGGGTGGGGCTATGGGTTGGTGAAGAACCAAGGGGGTTTTCAAGGCTTAGAGTAAAGAGAGAGAGAGATTTAATGTGAGAGCTCCGAACCAAAATTTTCTAACCCCTAAAACCAGAGCTGGGAGGGTGTTTATATAGGCAAAAGAGTGGGGGAAAAGGGGGGGAAATTCAAATTCAAATTTCCTCCCAAAAAGGCCAAAAAGTGAGATAAAGAGGCAAGTGGTAGCTGCTTGCCTCAAACCGAAGAGATCCCTCAACATAGTTGAAGAGAGGCTCAAAACAAGACATTTTGTAGTTTATGACCAAGTCCAAAACAGCTCACAAGTAAGCCTAAAATACCATGCAAAAATAGGCCTAAAAGAGAGTTAAAGAGGCAAGTGATAGTAGGAGATCTCAAAGAGCAAAAGGTCCTTAATCAAACATGAAAAGGAGCTCAAAATATGACTATTTACAGTTTGGGTCGGAGCCCAACAATGCTTGCAAGCAAGGCTCGGGGGCCAAAACGCGCAGTCCGAGGCCCCGAAAACTGACTGTCAGGCACCGGAAGTGGTGTTCGACCACGAAGTCGGTCTCTCAGACCACAGTGTCCCTCAAAAGGGAGGAAATAAGGTATGTGTCAAAAACCGGAGCAAACGGAGGTGGTTAAGCAGTCCTGAACCGAGGCACACGGCCGTCGGCTCCGAAAAATCGGAAACCGGGCTCCAAATGGGAAAAATGGCCTACAACCACGAAACGTAGCCTATGGCCACTGAGAAATGATCTACGAGACCTCTCCCTCCCTTCGGGAAGAGAAAACAGAGAAAACGGAGCCTGGTTCGCAAACCGAGGCAAAGCACAAAAGAGTCTAGAAGTCCGGAGGCAAGGCTCACAGCCGGGACTCCGCAACCTCAGAACAAGCACAATATGCAACATCACCAAGCACTCAATCGGTGACGTCTGAGTCTTAAGGTCGGTCAAAAATGGGGTGTCTATAGTTGCCCCTCTTTGGCAGAACTCGAAAGTCATAAGAATGACGGGAGTGAATGTCAAAGCCCAGAGACGACCCATTTTTGACAAGGCCGAAGACTTAGACAAAGCAGACAAGATAGACAAAGATGTGCCCGCAGGCATGCCCGCAGGCAGGGGCAAAATGCAAATGATAATGCAAGAAGCCGAACATAACTTATGATCATGCAAAGAAACATAGGGACGTATCCCGGTGTTTCGGAAAGGTATAAGCATTGGAACGTATTCCAGATGCTCTTAACCAAAGATGGAGAAACATGGGGATGTATCTCGGTGTTTAGGGACGTATCCCAAGGTTTAGGGACGTATCTCGGTATTTAGGGACGTATCCCAAGATTTAGGGACGTATCCCAAGGTTTAGGGACGTATCCCAAGATTAGCGACGTATCCCAAAGATTAGGGACGTATCCCAAAGGTTAGGGATGTATCCCAGAGGTTAGGGATGTATCCCAGAGGTTAGGGACGTATCCCAAAGGTTAGGGACGTATCCCAAAGATTAGGGATGTATCCCAGTGGTTAGAAAAGAAGGAGAAACATAGGGACGTATCCCGGTGTTTCAGGAGGAAGGAGAAACATAAGGACGTATCCCAGTGTTCTGCAAGGAATAAGAAACATAGGGACGTATGAGAAACATAGGGATGTATCCCGGTGTTCCGCAAGGAATGTGAAACATAGGGATGTATCCCGGTGTTTCGGAAAGGCAAGAGAAACATAGGGACGTATCCCGATGTTTCGAAAAGAGGGAGAAACTTAGGGACGTACCCCAATGTTTCAGGAAGAAGAGAGAAACGTAGGGACGTATCCCGGTGTTTTGAAAAGAGGGAAAAACTTAGGGACGTATCCCGGTGTTTCAGAAAGAAGAGAGAAACGTAGGGACGTATCCCGGTGTTTCGGAAAAGGGATAAGCATTGGAACGTATTCCAAATGCTTTAAACAAGAGGAAGTCTGACCCGTCGCACGTGCGAGGAGAAAGAAAGACAATTGCAAGTGAAAAGGTGCATAACAATGCAAGATAGATGTGCATAATCAATGCAATGAATGAGAATAACAATCCTAGTGAAGTGGGTGCATAACAATGCAATTGGAATGGGCATCACAATGCAAGCATGAGAAGTGCATAACAATGCGGGTGGAAGGATGCATAACAATGCAAGTGGAATGTGCGTGACAACGCATATTTGAAACAAAATGCTGAATAAGGGAATACAAGCCCTAACGAGACCAGATTAAAACGCGACCTCCGATTTATCTTTCAGAGGGGTTTGCAACACATTCAACTCAAAAATGGGCACACCCTGTTCATATTAGAGAGAGACAACATCTGTTGCTGCTTTAATCGCCATTCTGACTTGAAACAGGCTTACACTTGGGATAGAGGCACGCTCATTCTTCGGAACACTGACAAGGTTTGAAGAGGTATATCCGGAATACAATCTCAGAATTCGCTGAAGGTGAAACACACTCAGATGCTTCGATTTTTCCTCTTTTCTTTTGCTTTGCAGTTTGGAACCCACATAGCTTCAGATAGGTCCTTGTTTCACTGTTCTCACATGACTTGGGTTAAACTCTGCAGTTTTCGAAAGAACAAATTCCTTTTTTGCACAAATGTGGAGAATGGCACAGCACTCTGAGCACACAACAAATCATTTTTGAAATTGAGAAAATAAGTTCTCGACCGGGTATTGAGCCTACAACTGAACACAGCAAAGACGACCCAACAACGAAAAATAAAGGTAAACAACCTAAACACACCGAGACACACTCGGAACGACTCAAAGCAAGAATCGAGAAAAACAAAACAAAAGACACGACACACAGACGTGTTACAAAGACACGAGACCTCTCAGTGCACGAGGAGCCAGTTTCTCTGGGTATTATTTTCCACCCTTTCTCATTTGTGATTCTCACATCACTCGGCCCTCAAGCTCTGTTTTTTTTGAAAAAAGCCATTTTCCTCACTTTTTCTCTCAGCGCACATCTCTCTATTCTTCAATCTCTCATTTTAAATCCCTCCCCTGGGTGGTTGATGGATAAACAGCAAGTTGTGGGCTCGTGCCCCTAGCATTCTGCTAGATTCTTCTTCTTCTTCTGCGCGCAGCTAGTGAGTTTCTCCCACAGAGGGGCTGTGCTACAACTGGGTGTGTAGCAAATCTACAGCTGACCTCGGTTGACGATGCTCTACCGGGGAGTTTGGACGTGATCAGATATGTCCAGATGAGGAAGTGGAATATCTTGCCCCATTCCAGTTCGTGCTTCGCACGTGGCTTGATACCTCATTGCTTGGAGGGTGAGAGAGCTTTCAGCCTTTTGTTGTTAGCTTCAGTTGTGCCCTTTTCTGGTAAGTAGAGTGCCCTTTCTGGCAAGTGCGTTGATAAAGGGAAAAAGACAGAGAACCTAACTCAACTGTGCCCCTAGTTCATCATGTTGACCATGTTTTGTTTTTGCTTTCTACTAAAACAATTTTGACCAAAATGAGAGTTAGATTAACATGCTTGTTCGATTTTTGATTTAAGATCATGCAAGTTGGGCTATGAGCACTGAAAAATTTCCTTTTTTGGGTCCAGGAAAAAGGTCCAGTTTTGGAAGAAAATGGAATAGTTTTTGAGAGAAAATCAGTCAACCTCAGTAAAAATTCTCAAAAACTATTTTTGCAATCGGCCACTGCTCAACGAGCATAGAACCCACTCTCGAGATGCACAACCTCAGATCCGAAGGAAAATTGCCCCTTGCTTGAAGAGAGCTGCATGGCAACGGAAAGTTGCCCCTTGTTTGAACAAAGACCTGGCGCATTGAATAGCAACGAAAGTTGCCCTTGTTTGAACAAAGACCGCAAGCATTGTAGTCGATCCTCGGGAGCGAACACAACCAAATCCTCAGATACAGAGAAGACAAAGATGACCAGAACCATCGCATGGACACAATCAAATTTGAAGTGTTTTACGGCTGGACTTCAGAATGAAGTTGCCTACGTATCGCAAACATGGGAATAAGGCCTTACGTAGTTCGGGGTTAAGGTACACTCGGTTATTTAACCTCTCCTTTTATGCTTTAACTTTTGCCAAGGCGCCCGTTGCAGGTTTTCAACCTTGCAAGCTGTGTTCTTCTTTTCTTTTCAATTCTTTTCATTCTTTTTCATTTCTTTTCTTCTTTTTTCCCTTTTTTTTTTCTTTTTCTTCATTTCTCTTTTTTTTTTTATTCTTTGCATTTTTTTTTGTTTTTTTGTTTTTTTTCTTTGCTCTAACTTTTGCCTGGGTCGCCCTTCCGGGTTTTCGACCCAGCGAGCCTCTCAAAGGGTAAAAAGTGTAGCTTTGTCCATGTTGAATGGTTTTAAGATCTCGAAGCCATCCGTATCCAGGGGAATGACTATTGTATTGATTTGCAAAAGGATTCATTTTCGGCTCTTCGAGCACATCTGACATTTTTGTCCCTAGTTCGAAGGGTACTGCTGTTCTAGCTGTGCAAGCTTCTTCTGATGAGGTCTGACGTTCTTGATCTGACTTTGGTGCCTCTTGTTCGAGGGCTGCTTCAAATCTGGCCACACAGGCCTTACATTGTGGTCGACCGTTGAATATTCTGAATGCAAGTTCAAGGTTTGAAAGCAAAGGGGAGGCGAGTCTCGAAGCTGAGAGCGATCCTAAGCTGCGCAATCTCAAGAGCGATTCCACACATGTCTTTCCAGGACCGCGCAAAACATTTTTTGAAAGTTTTTAAGAAAGCGACAAATCGCTCGCGCTGAAGACAGTGTAGAACCAATCTGGATCAAAGCTAGGGTCCTTCTCAGTACTCACACTAACAAGCATGATTTCATTCATTAAGGGCTTAGCATGCCTCTCTTTCTCTCAGTTGATCAAAATTTTGCAAAACCCGAGGAATTCATTCCTCTTCGTTTTCACCGCAGTGTTCAAAAAGATTTTGAAAAACTTAGGTCGATGCAATGAATTCAAGGCACAGAAAAGACACAGCTTCTAGTCAAATACTGCCATCTCATTTGGAATTTATGGTACAACTGGCACACGGTAGAAGCAAACACAAAAGCATGAAAAACCACTGCTGTTCATTCAAATCTGTTGGTGTTACTGGCTCCAAGGCAGAAATAGACTCAAAACAAAACGAAAAGACAAACACAAAAACAAAATGGTGACGCCTGAGGTAACACCCCCCCCGGAATCACCCAACTCCTATATAACAGGACTGACTCGATACAGCAAGATAGACCCAAAACAAAAGAGACTGACTCAAAACAAAAAGACAGGCTCAAAACCAAAACAATAAGACTGACCCAATACCTAAGTTAGAATGTACAAAAACCAGCATTCACAAATGCTCAAAATAGTGAGTGCCATACACCATATCTGAAGTAAACTGAACGCCGCCCGCAAGTGGTTCATCCCTCGATCACATCACATTATCCCCCACAAGTTCACTGATCAAGTGCCGATAGACTTTGCAGGACCTGGTGCGGGGATGACCCCGTTGTCAATCAAATTTTGTATCTCGTGGCGAAGACGGACGCAACTGTCGGTGTCATGACCGGTTTGTTGATGGAAAGCACAGTACTTAGTCGGGTCATGCTTTGGAGGGAGAGGATCGGATAGAGGCCGTTGCCCTAACGGTTTCAGATGTCCTTTCCTGAGTAGTACCTCCAGGGCTTTAGACAAAGACATATAGAGTGGGGTGAAAACCCTCTTGCCTAGGGGTAGATAGTCTGAAGTTCGGGGGTTTGAAGTTGATGCACCAACAAAGGGGGTGGCTGCTCTTGGTGTGGTGGTGGCGACCATGCCCACTTCGGAAGATCTTGCATTGCCATCATGGTGGTCGATTCGAATCAGCGGTAAACGCCCTCCTGGGCTGCTCCTTCTCCTGGTCAATGAGGCCTTGCTTCATAGCGTCCTCGATCTGTACTCCCATCTCATGCAAATCTGAAAAGGTAGGGAAGGGGAGCACGATCATTTTCTGCATTAGTTTGGGCTGGAGGTTGCGCACAACCATCCGTATCTGATCCTTATCCATTGGCCTAATGGTCATCATTGAGGCCTTGGCCCTCCAGCGAGCCACGAATTCTGAGAAGCTCTCCTTAGGCTCCTGCCTCGTCGTCTCAAGATCACGGGTCGTAATCTCGATTTGGGTATTGTATGAATATTGTGCGACGAAAGCCTCGGCCATCTCCTCCCAGCTTCGTTTCACTGAATCCTCCAATTTGGCGTACCAGATGACCGCAACACTCGACAGGGTCCTGCCAAAAAGTGAGAGCTTCTGTAATCTTGTCATGCCCATCGGGTGCAGAACATCTGAAAACAAACTCAAGCGAACCATGGGATCTCCTGACCCGTCAAAACGATCGATGTGAGGCATCTTGAACCTGTTCGGCAGTGTCACAACTGCGTCGGTGTACCCGTCCTTAATGTCCGGGATGGATTTTACCCCTTGGGATTTCTTGAACAACTTCTCAAGGTTGCTCAATTTCAACGCCAGGGTCGACCTCGCCAAGGGTGAGTCCAGAGATTGGTAGGTGTTTTGGACACCGGGGTAAGATCAGGCGAGCTGCCTCCTAGGAATGTCTGCATTCTTTCGGGTATTCTCAACATTCGCCGCTTCCCTGTGCGGAGCTCCTGCTGGAGGAGGAACTTGTTGGGAAGCAGACGCGCCGCTTTGCTATTGCAGCCTAGTGATGAGCTCAGCCTGCTGAGCCATGATTGCAGTTTGCTGCTTGGAAAACTCCACTTGGCAGACAGCGTCTTGCTGCATGAGTTTATAGTTTCCTGCATTTGACGCATCATTGCCTCCATCCCTGATGTATTCTGCTGATCCATCTAACTGACTGGTAAATCTATCTCTATGGAAACAATTGAGACCTCAGTCTGATTGTTCACTGGTTGGGTGGATAAGGGCCACTGATTTGGTAACTGCTGAACTGGTGATCTGTGCCTGACTGGCCCTTTTACCCTATTTCTAGTGAAGGAACACTGATTTGCCCTTAAATTGAATCTCTGACCTAACAAAGTCTATCAGCACTAGTCCAATGTACCCGGGGGATATCGGAGCCTTCTGAAGCTATAGTTCCAGGACTACCTAGCAAAAAAGAAAACGTGCAGCATCTCAGCCCAATTTTGCCAAAACAGATAACAGGATGATCAGCGCTTTCATCAATTTCGCCCAAAATTACTGCTGTATTACCCTCGTAAATCAATCCCAAAATCTTGAATCTGCGCCCGCAGTTCGAGGCCCAAACTCGCAAACTGATACATGCATTCCTGTAGAGACGCACTCTAAAAGCACATAACAGATAAGTGAGAGCCAAAACACCCCTATGTTGGAGTAGAGTTTCCCTGTCCTATTTTGTCAGGAACTAGGGTTTCACTATGCACGCAGCGGTTTCAAACAACCTATATCGGGTAAGCAACCTGTCCTAGTTTGGAATGGTCACTACGGATTTCGATATGCACTAGGTCGAATGGTCAAAAAGGGTGCCCCGGTAAAATCGGGGTTTCCCGGTAAAACCGGGGTTTGTGTTCCCATACTGGCAGAGCCCATAACCGGTCAACCTTATGGTCATACCTTGACAAGACAAGCCTCCGGCAAACCGTTCAGGAATAGCAAATGGCAAACACGGTGTCCTAGGCGCACCAATGCAAATGCAATGCAAAGAAACACATAAGTGTAGTCAAAACCAGATATCATGAGTTCGAGTCAAGTTCTCTAAATCCCCAGCAGAGTCGCCAAAAACTATAGACAAGTCCGCGGGGGACCTCACTACAGTTCGGACTCGATTTGTGTTACGGTTCTTAATCTTGAACCAAAGAGTCCAAATCTGGCAAATCGCTTTGAGAAAACAAATTTTTGAAAGAAGTGCCAAACATGGACTGCTTTGCCAGATACAGAGTCGCCACCTAAATATTTTATTTTGGGAAATTTAGGAAACCCTGACTCGTTGTCTAAGGCCACGTGTCCGTCATCACCAAAGTTGCCTCGGCTCGGGAACTTGGGTACAATTGGGGAAGGTCACTTCGTGAGCACCCCCGCTCGCCCGATCAAAGATCGGCCTCTACTAATCATGATATCCGATTTTGAAAACATTATGCATTCTTATTCCGGTTATTAGCCTAGATTTACTATGTGATGTGCACAGTATATAAGTATAGACCGGGTCGCCTGAATTGGAATAAAACATTTCATGTTTGTTTTTTTGAAAGATGGTTTGCTACCCGCAGGTAGGCTTAAAATGCAGATTTTGCCACCCTCAAGTGGGTTTAGAAAAGATGGTTTTGCCACTATCTAGTGGGCTTTAAAACTCACAGTCAATGATTTGTTCAAATCTAAACAACCCAACCTTCACCCACAGGCATTTAGGCAGTTATATCACATAAGCAAATAGCCTCATGGTAAGCATGCTATTCATGGCAGTCACTTACACGCATGCAAGGATGCTAAAGCATAAAACTCACCGAGTACTCCAAGCCAAAACAGAAACCGATTAGAAATCCATACATGATCCTAAATATATAGAAATGCCTAATGCAACACATGCAAAAATGCAACTATAGCAGGCTCGGCTACTCTAAACATGGCGTATGGAATGTTACAGCTAACATGTATTCAACTTAGAATTGAAACACAAATGCAGTTAGTATGATGCGCCGAGCCCGGTGCATGCAAGACAGATAAATGAATGCAAACATGCTATCATACTGTATGCTAATTGAAACATGCCCTAATCTAACCATCATAAGCTGGTAAATAAAAGGGAAGAAAGATGTGGGGTTGGAAGACATACATCACACTCACGCACACTTATTACAACATTGCCCTCGCGCGGAGGGTCCGAATAAAATAATATAGTCCCAAATGAATAGTATAATCCGAATAAATAATACAGTCCAAATATGTACAAAACCCTAATTAATTAACAAATTTAACTAGGAAAGCATTAAATTGTCATGCAAGCCAGGGACTGTCTCGACTCTTCTCCGGATGATGAATGATGCATGCTCGGGTTGCCTTTGCGTGGAAATCCATGGCGATGCCCCAATTAGCCTCTGTTTGCAATTATTCTTGGAATGCGTGCCAAGCTCTGAAAGGTTGTTGATTCTTGATTTGTTGCAACAGAGAGCAGGAAATGGGCATAGCAATGTATTTTCACATATGTATGCATACCTCGATCCTCGTGCCACCAATCACGCATATCGATGCATGATGGCCGAGGAGTCGAATTGCACAACTCAATATGAAATGAATGCACATATAAACATAACAATACCTAAACTCCATCATGGATAATCCGGAGTGTCGGTGACTGGGAATTGAGACACGTTCCGTCACTCGGAGTACGAAACGTCCCTCGTTTCCCGTGCTCGGGCTAACTCCTATCCCAAACACAATGCAATATGCATGACATGCATGAATGCAAACTAAGATACAACCTAACATGCACAATGCTATGAAATGGCATACACGATGCACGAAGTAACATGGCATACACAATGCGCTAACATACAACCTAGCATACATAATGCTATGAAATGAAATGGCATACACAATACATAATGGAATTACACCAACACAAGTGGACCTCGGCCACACTCACATAGGAGGCCATTAGATGGAAATGAGACACTCGAAATGCGTGTACACATGCACGCAAACCGAGGACCGACCCTAAGACACAAAATGCCACTCTAACAAGACATGGCAAAGCATGGAATATGGCATACTAGTATGCAAATTTCAGAGGCAATAAGTGATGCAAAATAACCCTGAAAGATGGCAAAATGACACCCGATGCATAAAATGAATCCCGAAACATGAAATTAGGTACATGGAATGACCTATGGCTATGTAATGCATGCATTATTTGAACATGAAGTGTGAAGAAAGAATCAAGAAAGCCCCGAAAAAAGCATATTTACAGTTTTAAGGAAGGCCAAACAGTGAACACAAATGGGGCTAAGCTAGCATACAAAAATGGCCCCGAAAGCGAGATAATGAAACAAGTAGCAGCTACTGACCTCAAACAGAGAAGGGCCCTTCTAAAATGTTGAAGAGGGGCCCAAAATATGGTATTTTACAGTTTATAACAATCCACAAAAACAAACACAAGTATGGCTAAACTCTCATGCAAGAAATGGGCCAAAAGGGAGACAAAGAAGGAAGTGATGGCTGCCGGCACCAAACAGATGAGGGCCTTTCAAAAATATTGAATAGGGGCCCAAAATATGACTTTTTACAGTTGATGACCAAATCCAAAACAGTGCACAAGCATGCTCAAAATACTATGCAAAATGAGGCCTAAAAAAGAGGTTTAAACATAAAGTAAAAAAAGGATGCCTCAAACAGTAAAATATCCTTAATGAAACATGAAGAGGGGGTCAAAATAAGGCCACTTATAGTTCGGACCAGAGCCCAAAAACAGAGGCACAAGAGGCTAACAAATCATGCAAAAATAAGGCCAAAAGAGGGATACAAAGGCAAGTGGCAAATGGAAGCCTCAAATAGTGAGGAGCCATTCAACAATGTTGAAGAAGGGCTCAAAATAAGCCACTTTACAGTTTACAAAATGCCTCAAAACAGTTTATACATAGGCCTAAAATACTATGCAAGGAAATGACATAAAAGAAAGGTAAAGAAGTAAGTGCCCCAAGGAAGCCTCAAACAGTGAGAGGCCCTTAAACAAACATGAAATAGAGCTCAAAAAAATTCTATTTTTAGTTAGGGTCGGAGCTCAAAAAAGTAAGCACAAGGAGCTAGAATATGAACCAAGAAAAGGGTCAAAAAGGGGAGAAGAGGACTTACCCTTGAAGACTAATCTTTGACAGCCTTTTGGACCAAAATAGAGCACTCCTAGGCTCTGAAGAACAACCTCAAGCTGCTGGAATGGAGGATAGAAGGGTGGGGCTATGGGTTGGTGAAGAACCAAGTGGGTTTTTAAGGCTTAGAGTAGAGAGAGAGAGAGAGATTTAATGTGAGAGCTCCAAACCAAAATTTTCTAACCCCTAAAACCAGAGCTGGGGGGTGTTTATATAGGCAAAAGAGTGGGGGAAAAGGGGGGGAAATTGAAATTCAAATTTCCCCCCCCCCCCAAAAGGGCCAAAAAGTGAGATAAAGAGGCAAGTGGTAGCTGCTGGCCTCAAACTGAAGAGATCCCTTCAACAAAGTTGAAGAGGCGCTCAAAACAAGACATTTTTTATTTTATGACCAAGTCTAAAACAGCTCACAAGTAAGCCTAAAATACCATGCAAAAATAGGCCTAAAAGAGAGTTAAAAAGACAAGTGATAGTAGGAGACCTCAAACAGCAAAAGGTCCTTAATCAAACATGAAAAGGAGCTCAAAATATGACTATTTACAGTTTAGGTCGGAGCCCAACAATTCTTGCAAGCAAGGCTCGGGGCCAAAACGCGCAGCCCGGGCCCCAAAAACTGACTGTCAGGCACCAGAAGTGGTGTTCGGCCACGAAGTCGGTCTCTTGGACCAAAGTATCCCTCAAAAGGGAGGAAATAAGGTATGTGCCAAAAACCGGAGCAAACGGAAGTGGTTAAGCGGTCCCGAACCGAGGCACACGGCCATCGGCTCCGAAAAATCAGAAACCGGGCTCCAAACGGGAAAAATGTCCTACGACCACGAAACGTAGCCTACGGCCACTGAGAGATGATCTACGAGACCTCTTCCTCCATTCGGAAAGAGAAAACAGAGAAAACAGAGCCTGGTTCGCAAACCGAGGCAAAGCACAAAAGAGTCCGGAGGCAAGGCTCACAGCCGGGACTCCACAACCTCAGAACGAGCACAATATGCAACATCACCAAGCGCTCAATCGGTAACGTCTGAGTCTTAAGGTCAGTCAAAAATGGGGTGTCTACACCAGTTCTTGAATAGTCCATTTCAATTGCGAAACTCCGAACCACTTTCATCTATTACGAAATTCGA
The DNA here is from genome assembly GCA_025200525.1 of Camellia lanceoleosa. NCBI lineage: Eukaryota > Viridiplantae > Streptophyta > Magnoliopsida > Ericales > Theaceae > Camellia > Camellia lanceoleosa. The sequence goes on from CM045761.1 coordinate 144,446,365, forward strand.
TACGCACAATATAATATTTTTTTTTTCTGTGAATGAACAAATATATATATATATATAGTATTCCTTTTTAATATATGCATATTCTTATATTTTGCTTATGAACGTGGACAAATGCACTTACCTCCACATCAAGTCTTCCTTTTTCCTCCTTTGAAAGTCATTCTGATTCATTGCCATATACTCAACGTATCATAGTTTCGTGCAAGTATGAATTGTCTAAACAACATATTAATTTTTTCTTTTTAGAACTCACATAACATATATACTAGAAGCGACAAGGCACAAACAATACTTGTAGGGAAAATTAGTCTAAGGTCTCTCTCCTATTTTTAGTAATGGAAGAGATCCACAATATTATTTTATGATGTCTAAAGTCCCTCAACTCCCACATCCATATATCACAAAGAAATTTGACTATCTAAAATCAACCCTCATTTTTTTTTTCTTTCTCTCTCACTCTAAACTCTCTCGGCATGCCTAGTTCATCAGATCGTCCATCTTCTTTTTCATCCTCTTCTGGTATGTATCTCATCCCTCTCTATATATATATATATGTGTGTGTGTGTGTATCTCTGCATTTCATCTTTAGTGGAAAATGGTCCTGTATCTAATTTCAAGAGCTTGCAAAAAAGTGATCTCAGTGCTCAAGTTACGGAGATGAACAAAGGAAGCTGATTTCTGGGATTTGGAGAGAAAATACAAACCCCATTGATGGAGCCATCGTGTTCTCCATTGCCATTGTCCCAGTCGTCATTGAAATGGTTCCCTACAACTCAGCCCTGGCCACTGCCGGTATGCGTCACTGCCGTCTCGACTCTTCCTCTTCCGTTAGATTCGACGGCGGTGGCGGCACCGGAAGCAACGTCCTCTGGTTCTACAACGTCTTCAGGTTCAAAAGAAAAGTTTGTTAGTTCTATCTCTTCATTGTTGATAAATGTATATATATATACATACAAAGAACCATTGAATTTCTTTTGACAGTGTTGACAGTGTACAATGAGGAGATAGAATTGATAGAGAAATTTTCTCTAAATCTAGAGAAATGTGCTGACAGAGAAATTGTATACAATGTTTCCTACAAATGTTGACCATATTTTCTCTGGATATATATATACAATGTCAACACTGTTAACACTGTATATATACAATGTCAGCACACACATATATATATATATCCAGTGTTGAATATAACGTCTTCAGGTTCAAAATTTCTCTGAATCTAGTGTTGAATATAACGTCTTTTAACTTTATGGTTTTGCAGAATTGGAGTTGTTTCTGGAAAAACAATATTTGGACCCCCACTTGAAGAATATTGGAAAAAGAAGCTTGAGGAAGAGGCATCAGTAAAGGAAACTGACGCAAAGTCCACTTGAAAACAGATTTTGTCCAACGAATTGCTCAAAACATATGTTTGTTTTGGGAGAAGTGAGTGACTTAATTGGATCATACATTTGTTTACTCAAGTTTGTACTCCAAGGAAGCTTGTACTGTCAATAAGTAAGTCTGGATTTTCACACTGTGAAGTCGTGGTGAATTCGCTGCAATTTGGTCTTCGGCTAACATCAGTGAAGGGATAAAATGAACCAAATCTGATTGTTCTTGGGTGAAGTATATAGGAACGTCCAAAGGCACAGTGTTTCTGGAACTTGCTAGCATTGTCAGTATAATGCTTTCAAGTTGAATTTAGCACTTTTTTTTTTTTTTAACTTGCATCTTTTTTTATTACTTTCAGGTTTAAAATTTCTCTGAATCTAGAGAAATGTGCTGACATTGTTGAAAAAAATGTTTCCTACAAACCAGAGAGATTTTGTGCTGATAGTGTTGAATTTCTCTAGATTTGGTCACTTTTCTCTGGATTTGGCAATTTTCTATAGATTACTCTTGAATTTTCTCTGAATTTGGTAATTTTCTCTAGATCGAATTTTCTTTGAATTTGACAATTTTCTCTGGTTTACCTTTGAATTTTCTCTGGATTTGACAATTTTCTCTAGGTTAGAGTGGGATTTTCTCTGAGTTTGAGTGAATTTCTCTGGGTTTGAGGAGGATTTTCTTTGGGTTTGAGTTCTAGAATTTTCTTTCACTGCAATAAGGGCTTTGCTCTCAACTTTTAAAGGATCAGTTTTAAAGGATTTCCATGAAAGAAGAGCTCTCAAGGTATTGTGATTATTCAACTGAATCCCACTTACCCTCTTGCTATTACCTAGTTATGTCTTTAATTTTCTTTCAATGGACTGTTTGGCTTTTGAGAAAATCAGAATTTCTTTGGGAAGAGAATTTCTCTAGGCTGGATCCAGAATTTCTCTGGAAACAAAATTTCTCTGGGATGATCTAGAATTTCTCTAGGAAGAGAATTTCTCTGGGATCAAATTTTTTCTAAATTGATGTTAAGAGACTTTAGACATTATGAAAATATTATATGACCTTATTACTATAAAATTTTAATGCCAGGGACCCTAAAAAAAATCACCATACTTGTATATTTGATCATTTTATTTTAAAAAATAAGATTATAAACTGTTTAATGGAATTCAAAATCTAAAAATTAAAATGAATTGGACAAAAATTAAAAGTTGAGAGATTTTAAAAATTATTATATAGTATCTGAGTACCATGTAATATAATTAATGATCTATTATTTATGCTAAAGTGATAAGAGATTCAGCCTAATTGGAGTTTCAAGTCCAAAACATGAATGACGGGCTTATGGACAGCCCGAAACCTGCCTGCAGCTTGGGTGGGCCCGACCTGGTTAGGCCTAACTTGGCCCAGCCTATCGAGGCACCTAGCCCATCGACCTGCTTTAGGCCCACTTAAGCCCAGTGTCATTTTGGGCCCAAACAAATAAAATTTCGGGGAAAACAAATCAGGCTTGCCCCAAGTCCAAGCCCAAGTCCAAGCTCGAGTCCAAGCCCGAGCCCGAGCTCGAGCTCGCTAGCTCGAAACTCAACTTGCCAGCCCGCTCGAAGGCTGGGCCTTAGCCTGGTTTTCTAGCTCGTGGGCCGGCTCGACCCATCCTAAAATTAGGCGGGAACCTACGTGGCCTGACATGGGCCAACTCGAACACGAGCCCGAGTGAGCTGGGTTGAATTTATACCTCTACATGAATGTAGAGGGTCTTTTACATAACTTTGTTGGGCTTCTTTCATGTTAGTCATCTCAACATAAAAGAGTGTTTGGACTTGGTAGGTACATTTTGAGATTGACTTTGGTGATCTAAACCGTTCACTTTTTAAAGCTTGTTAAATAATATTCATGTAAAAAGTTAAGATGATTTGACATTAGTAACTATATGTTTGAATCAAATATTAAGAAAAATGAGATTTTTAGCTAAGAAAGTTTTGTAGAGCTCAAAAGCTTGATCCTAATTTTCTTAAATTTCTATTTTTTTAGTAATTAAAAAATAAAAAAATACATATTATATCAAAATGCTTATTTGTTTTGCTATAAAAAATGAGGAAGCAGTTCACCAAAATAGGAAAATAAAGATGTCAAATTTCAAATATTCAAAAATTGACTTCTTACACACATATATTTCCATCTTTTAATATAATGTCTCCGTAAAGTAAAATTTCAAATCTCTTATTCTCACCCAAAAAAAAAAAAAAACTTACAAATTACAAAAATCTTGTGCTACACCTAAACTTTAAAAAAAAAAAAAAATTGTGAATTTTTAAGTTTAAAAAATAATTTAAGAATAAAAACAATTTTTTTTTCTATAATGATTCCATGATTTAGGATTTAGAAAAGGAAAGATGAACAAAGTCCTCATTGTACTCTTTTTCCAACCAATTCTTTCTCTTACCACAAAACTCTAGCCATCATACATTACAAATTCTCCAAAAACTAGTTCATACATGTCACGAACAAATAAACCATAATATAATTTAAACATAAAGTTTAAATTTATTATTATCAAATAATTTTGTTAACTAACTGATCAATTTTTTAGATTAAGTGTAAAATTAGGGATAGAATATGACCTATATAATGTAGAACCACTCTATCTTAGATAATTTTTATTCATTTAATAATTTTAAACATAATCTAAATACAAAATTTTAATTAAGTATGCGTAAAATATGTTCATATTACTTATTTTTATTATAAAAAAGCGCCTGGCTTCCCTCTAGTCCTAGATCGAACTGGAGGGTGTTGTTGGGCCTGTAGGGGCCCACCACAGGTCCCGTTTTGATAATCCGAACCGTTCAATGTGTAGTACTCGTCAAGCACTATATGTTTGTAAAAAATCATGTCGATTGAATATCGATAGCTATCTCATCAGATCAGTTTTCTGTCAACTGTTTATTGTTTCACCATCTATTTTTTTTTATATATTAAACTGATTTGATCACGTAGCTATCAATATCTAATAATGTGATTTTTTACCGACATATAATATTTGACGAGTTCTACATATTGAACGGTTCAGATTATCAAAACAGAATCTGTAGTGGACCCCAATGGGCCCAACAGCACGCTTTGGTTTGATCTGAGACTGGAGGAAGCCAGTGCCTATAAAAAATACTTACAAATATTTACTTGCCAACTTAATAAATAAATAGGTCAAATGATTCATGAGTTAAGCATAAATCAAGACAATTTCTAATGATAAGTGTCACATTATCATAAATATTGGGCCGACTAGTTTTTATGTCACTTCTAATATTTAATCCAACTCTAACACCACATTTCAATGCTAATCCATTCTTATGTATGAGTTATGATAAAAGATAAATTATAATAACTTAGAAGCATGAGTAGACAAATTTTTAAACAAAATGTGAAAAAATTAGTATATTAACAAATGTGATTTAGGACTATCATATGATAAATTAAAATTATGAAATTCATAAGATGAAATGTATTTATATTTTATCGTAAATATAGTCTTTTTAATTTATTCTTTAATTTTTACCAATTAAATTATGACATGAATTTTTATTAATAACTTAGAACACACAATTAATCACATAAGAATTTAAAAAAAAAAAAAATTTCTCTATATGTAACTTTGATAAAAATGTATAAATTTAATTGATTCTAAATCATTTTTACTAAATATTTTAAATAAATTTTATATTATTATTTAATTTTGAGAAATAATTTTTAATTATTTATTTATACCCATGAGTATTATGCTAGTATGTTTGAATCAAATTTGTATTATAAAATATGAACGGATATTCTTAAAATTATATTTGTCATCCATTTTTTGAAAACAAATATAATCACTACTACAAAAACATATAAAGATCACACTTTTTTGGTGTGATGTATGTTATTTAATCACACCTTTTAAATTTTATTAAAGTGTGATCTTTGGGAGTGTGATTAAAAGTGGTCATTTTTAATCACACTTTTTAAGTGTGATTAAAAATATTTAGATCACACCTTTTAAGTGTGATTAAAAGTATTTAGATCACACCTTTTAAGTGTGATCTTTGGAAGTGTGATTAAAAAGGGTCATTTTTAATCACACTTTTTAAGTGTGATTAATAACATTTAGATCACACCTTTTAAGTGTGATTAAAAATATTTACATCACATCTTTTAAGTGTGATTAATAACATTCACTACTAAAAAAAATACTTTTAGCGACCGTCACATACCGTCGCAAATAATAAAAATACAGTCACGAAAAACTTTTTGCGACGGCCTATGCGACCGCACATGGGGTTGCAAAAGACTTTTTGCGACGGCTATTTTGTCGTCGCAAAAATAAAATAAAATAATAAAAAACACTTTTAGCGACCATTGTTTTACTGTCACAAATAATTATTTATTAAAAAAAATCATATATAGGTTTGCTACAACAAAAAAATCAATTACAAGCACCAAACAATTTTTTGTAAATGAAAAATAACAAAATTAACAAATTAATTAAATTTATAATAGACATTATCCATTAACCATCTTTGAATACACTGTACTAAAAAATTCAAGTCTTCAAAAAAAAAAAAAAAAATAAGCAACATAATCTTTGTCTTCCAACATCAACCGCTCGATCATATCAACTATGCTCTCAACAAAATCAGCAAAAACATATGATTAAACAATGAAATCAATAAATATATCCAGATCATATGATCAAACAAATTTATAGCAACTTCTCAAATCACTTTCCCATAACGGTTGGCCCAAAAACATATTAACAACCTCTTCAATACATAAAATGCATGCAAAAACTTGACCATGTTGACCCAAAATGTGAGATCCAACAAACCAAAGCTTTGAAAATGTTACTAGTGAGAGGCCTAAAACCCAAAATCATCACTCAACCAGAAACATGATTAAACAATTTTACAACCACCTCAATAAAATTTATAAGCAAATAAAGATTAAGGAAGAAAAGCTTACCAAAGGATAAAGTAACAAAAGGACTCAACACTTCTCAAATACGCATGTGGATCTCGAAACATAACATCCTTATATCATTTATTTGAGCAAATGTCATCATGTAATGCATTTTATAAAAGAGCTTACCTTAGTGAACAAGAGCCATCTAAGAGTAAAACCAAAACTGATGTGAGCACTGCTAGCAAGAGAGTGAACAAGAGATAGTGATCCTAACACCAAAAATTTCAGGTCAAAGGTTTGACTTCTCCATATAACCTGCAGGACACCAAAAAAAAAACAAAAAAACAAATGGAAGCATTCAAATTCATGATTCATATGAATCCACAACAAATAAAATTCAAATTGAACATTTGAACGCAATTCCTAACTAATTAGTAGATAATTTTCCTAGCAAAAGCAATATCAAAGACCAATCAGTTGTTCTATGCAGTTGTTCCACCTACAAATGATACAAGAAGAGCATCTCAATGACCAATCAAATCCAGCTCATTTAAAGCACCACAATCCAAATATTTTGTAATACATACCATAGAAAATATTAAACAAAATCTCACGCAAAAATCTGAAAAATTAAGACTCCCTGCAGTACAAGAATAGTAGCGTGCAAATTGCCACATCAAACCGATGTCTAACTTACATGATCAAATGACAAACTTTTAAAAGATGAGCCCAGATGGTCTATATATTTCCTTATGTTGTTTACTCTTATGTTTTTATCATAAAAAAGACTGCTCGTCTACAGAAGTATCAAAAAAATTTCAAGACTATACACATTTCCCACATTCAGCTATTATGATCGATCAATTAAACCTTTCAAACTAGGTAAGTACCTCTGTTCTTCCAGGCATGATTGGCTTCCGGGCATACAGTTCTGCAAGGATGCAACCAGCACTCCACAAATCAGCAGCAACTCCACAATCTGTAGCACCAAGCAAAGCTCAGGAGGTCTATACCACAAAGTTACTACACGGCTTGTTAGAGGTTACTTTGGATTGGAGTGAAAAAAGGTCGCCAACCCAAAATCACCAATCTTAAGATTTCAGTTATTGTCAATCAGAATATTTGAGCCCTTGATGTCACGGTGCAGGACACCACAACTGTGGCAGTGCTCAAGTCCACAAAACAATTGTTACATGTAACATTTGATCTGCAGGTCCATCATTGGCATTTAAATGTAACATGTAGTTATGAATTTTACCCAGTGGGGTCATTTTTAGTTTTACACAACCTATCATCATTGGCATTTAAATGATAACATGCAAATTTCATATACTCTTAATCTGATTGGCAAAAGTAATTCAAACTAATCAAATTACAAGTATAAATAAAATATTAAACAATATTGTGGTTGTTGCAACTGCAATAAACGTTGGAGAGCTAACAAACAAACAGAGCACTAAGAGAGAGAGAACAAATGCAGCAATAGCAATGCAACAATGGTCATTGGAGAACAAAGCATAGAGAGCAAACGAATGAACAAATACTGAGTTTGTCTATAATAAAAAATAAAAAATTAATAATGCTCTACAAACTAATAAAATTTTATAAAGATTTACTCACAGATGTAGTACCTATTACATTATTGAAATTGATCATATTGTACTTTCCAAAGTGCATCCTTTAATAAATATTTTTTTATAAAATATGTTAGTTTGTCTGAACAATCTGACCGACTGAATGAGGAAGAACTTTTTATAAGGTCTCACTTTACCATAACATTTTCCTTTCAAAAGATTGAAATTTTGAATAAAAATTGACTTTCTTTTTTTTTTTTTAAACTCCACTGGTGTCAATTTGTAAAACTTCAAAAATTAAATAAAACCTAAAATTTTTGGGAAACATTCTATATATACTAAATTTTTTGGAAGTGAACAAAGGCTGGCTCCATCATAAGCATGTCAAACATGGTGAACTCATTCAATAACGTTACACCCAAATCTATCCCGACAGTTTCAACTAAGAAAACAATTTTGAGATTTTCTCCAACTTGATTAAGCTTCCCAATCATGATCGCATCATAGTATATAAAATTATACGCACATATAGGTATGATTTATACCTGAAGAGTTCGGTGTGATCCGTGCAATGGCGAGTTTGCTCTTCACCACCCTGAAATCGGATTGTTGATCAAATAATTGAAGAAAAAAAATACGGAGAATCGGAGCGTGGAAATGAATAAGCGAACGGGTTCAAATTGGGAAGAGATTTGAATTTGTTACCTGGAGAAAGACGAAGGCTTGAAGAGGGCGTGAGGAGGAAGAGAGGTGTTCTTGGAGAGACTTGATGAGATTGGCTCTGTTGATTTCGTGGAGCTCCATCGGAATCTGAGGAGGGGAGAGTGATGTCAGAGAAGGAGAAGGAGAAGAAGCAGAAGCCATGGGAATGGCTTTCCTCGGGTTCGCCATTGACGAATGAATGGAATGTGAAGTGACTCCTGCTAGTTGCGTAGTTAAACGGTGAATTTTTTTGGGGGAATCGGAGGGAAAAGAAGAAAAAAGAAAAAGAAAAAAGAAAAATTAGCCGATCAGAGGGTGCCTCCTTGAAGGGCCAAATTCATTTTTTTTTTTTTTGACTGCGTTTTACGTACATTAATTACTAACCTATCACCCGTGCTATGTAGGGAATAATTATAGATATTTATTTTTATTTTTATTTTTTTAATATATAAATTAAATACATGGACTTTGATCGAAGAGTTTGAAAGAATTTAATAAGTGTTTATTTATTTATTTAAGAGGCATTTACACAATAATTACATAATATATAAATTAAATACATGTGGTTTGACCGAGGAGTTTGAAAGAATTTAATAAGTGTTTATTTATTTATTTGGGGATGCAAAAGTAAGAAAATTAGGATTTCATTTATTACGTTATTCATTTAATAAGTGTAATTATTATAAATTAAGTGTTTATTGTAATCAATAGTGTAATTATTACAATCTTTGAATTTATTGTAATCAATAGTGTAATTATTACAATCTTTGAACCAATCACCAATCACCAAGTCAATTTTTTTTAAAAAAAATATTAAAAAATCAGGAAATTAGGATTGACATGTTGGAGGTTCCACGAGCGGGAATCAGATTTTGTGTTTTTTTTTTTTTTTTCGCCACATCAACCAGAATTGGCTCAAATGAAAATTTAAGGTACAGTTCAATAACATTTATATTTTTAATTTATGTTTATAAAAAATTTATAAATTAATTTTTATTTATTTTTAAAAAAATATAAATTACAAATGTATTTGAACAAAATATTAAAAAAAATTTAAAAATATAAACTAAAAAACATGTTTATCCAGGTCTAAAATATTTATATTTATTTTGTTATTATTTATGATAATGAGATCATACACATTTTAATTGGAAAAAAAATTATTTGAAAAATTTTTATTTGAAAAAATATTTAAAAAATAATTAAAAACTAATTAAAAAATATTTGAAAAATATTTAATTAAAAAAAATTGTTAGTCAAATTTTTAGATTTACTTAAAACCAACGATTGTGGTGGAGTAGGCGTGCAGTGGGTGGTGGCGAGTGGGTGGTGGTGGTGGTGGTGGTGGGTGGGTGGGTGGTGTTGGCCGGGTGGGTGGGTGGTGGTGGTGGTGGTGGTGGTGGTGGTGGTGGTGGTGGTGGGTGGGTGGGTGGTGGCGGTGGGTGGTGGTGGTGGGTAAGTGGGTGTGGTGGCGGGTGGTGGCAGTGGGTGGCGGTGGTAGTGGTGGCGGGTGGTGGTAGTGGCGGTGGGTGGCCGGATGGCAGTGGTGGTGGGTGGGTGGGTGTGGTGGCGGTGGTGGGTGGTGGTGGCGGTGGGTGGTAGTGGGTAGTGATGGTGGGTGGGTGGGTGGGTGTGGTGATGGTGGGTGGTGGATGGTGGTGGTGGTGGTGGTGGATGGGTGGGTGACTGTGGCAGGTGGTGGGTGGTTGTGAGTGGGTGGTGGTGGTAGGTGGTGGTGGTGGTGGTGAGTGGGTGGTGAATGGTGGTGGCAAGTAGGTGGCGGTGGTGGTGGCGGTGGTGGTGGTGGTGGTGGCGGGTGGGTGGTCGGTGGTGGTGGCAAGTGGGTGGTGGTGGTGGTGGTGGCGAGGTGATGGTGGTGGGTGAGTGGTGGGTGGTGGCGGGTGGGTGGTGGTGGTGGTGGTAGCGGGTGGGCGGTGGTGTGAGTAGGTGATAGGTGGGTAGTGGTGGTGGGTGGTGGGTGGTGGTGGTGGTGGTGGTGGGTGTGGCCGGTGGTGGTGAATGGTGGTGGCGGTGGTGGTGGGGGTGGGGATGGATGGTGGTGGCGAAGAGCGGTGGTGGAAAATGGTGTGGTGGTGGCTAGTGTTGGGTAGTAAAAAAAAAAACTCAAAACTCAAAATGGAAACACATTTTTTGCGTTTTCATTTTTTAACATAAAGAGAAAAGATGAGCGAGAGAGACATAAAGAGAAAAGATGAACGAGAGAGAGAAGAAAGATAGAAAGAAGAGATGGCGTGAAAGACAAAAGAAAGATGAGAGATAAGAGAGATAGAGATGGATGAGAGAGATAAAGAGAAGAGATGAGCAGCGAGCGAGAGAGAGAAAAGAGATGAGAGAAGAGATAGATGAGTGAGAGACAGAGAGAGAGAGAGAGAGACAAATATCTTGACAGACAAACAAACAAAGAGAAGAGTGATGAGTAAGAGAGAGAAAGAAGAGAGATGAAGAAAATTGATGAAAAGATATAGAGCGAGAGAGAGAGAAAATAGCGAAAAGAGATAAACGAAAGAGAGAGAGAGAGATAAGCGAGAGCGAGAGAGATAAAGAGAAGAGAGAGAGAAAAGATGAGAGAAATAAAGAGAATAAAGATGGACGAGAGACACAGAGAGAACAAGAGAGAGAGACAAAGCAGAAAAAATGGGGATAGCTTTGAAGTTTGACTTTTCCCATCATCTATGAGAAAGAGACAGAGACGAGACAAAAGACAGACAGAAGAGAGTGATGAGTGAGAGAGTGGGTGGGTGGTGGTGGTGGTGGTGGTAGCGGATGTGTGACGGATGGCGGTGGTGGTGGCGGGTGGTGGTGGTGGTGGTGGTGGTGGTGAGTGGTGGCGGTGGGTGGTGGGTGGTGATGGTGGGTGGATGGGTGGGTGGCGATGGTGGTAGCAAGTGGTGGTGGTGGTGGTGGTGGTGGCGCCGGGTGGTGGGTGGCGGATGGTGAGTGGTGACGGGTAGGTGGCGGGTGGTGGTAGTGGTGGATGGGTGGGTAACGGTGACGGGTGGTGGTGTGAGCGGTAGATGGTAGTGGCGTGGTGGCGGGTGATGGTGGTGGGTGGTAGTGGTGGTGGTGGCGAGGTGGGTGGTGGTGGCAGTGGGTGGTGGCTAGTAGTGGGTGATGGGTGGCTAGTAGGTAGTGGTGGCGAGTGGTGGGTGGTGGCGGCGGCAGGTGGGTGGTGAGTAGTGGTGGCAGGTGGTGGTGAGGGGAAATGTAATTTCCAAAAGGTGAGGGGGGAACTGTAATAATTTTTTATTAACCAAATTAATTTTTAATTTTTTTTCTAAAAATCAAACCATACATAGCCTAAGAATCTTTTGATAAGTCATTTCTTATGTTGGTAACTTATATAAAAATCAATTTGAAATATTTTATACAATCACACTTATTTAAAAAGTGTGATTAAAAAATAGTAATGTATATATAATCACATTTTAATTACCTTAAAAAATATATAAATAATCACAGTTATTTAAAAAGTGTGATTAAAAAGCAATAGTGTATATATAATCACACTTTAATTAGAATGTGTGATAAAAAAATATATATATAATCACACTTATTTAAAAAGTGTGATTAAAAAGTAGTAGTGTATATATAATCACACTTTAATTAGAAAGTGTGATTAAAAAATATATAAATAATCACACTTTAATTAGAATGTGTGATTAAAAATATATATATACAATCACACTTGTTTAAAAAGTGTGATTAAAAAGTAGTAGTGTATATATAATCACACTTTAATTAGAAAGTGTGATTAAAAAATATATAAATAATCACACTTTAATTAGAATGTGTGATTAAAAATATATATATACAATCACACTTGTTTAAAAAGTGTGATTAAAAAGTAGCACTGTATATATAATCACACTTTAATTAGAAGGTGTGATTAAAAAACATATAAATAATCACACTTTAATTAGAATGTGTGATTAAAAAATATATATACAATCACACTTATTTAAAAAATGTGATTAAAAAGTAGCACTGTATATACAATCACACTTTAATTAGAAGGTGTGATTAAAAAACATATAAATAATCACACTTTAATTAGAATGTGTGATTAAAAAATATATATACAATCACACTTCTTTAAAAAATGTGATTAAAAAGTAGTAGTGTATATATAATCACACTTTAATTAGAAGGTGTGATTAAAAAATATATAAATAATCACACTTTAATTAGAATGTGTGATTAAAAAATATATATACAATCACACTTGTTTAAAAAGTGTGATTAAAAAGTATATAATCACACTTTAATTAGAAGGTGTGATTAAAAATCTATATATATAATCACACTTAATTGAAAAGTGACATAAAAAATAAATATTATCACACTTAATCAAATTAAGTGTGATTAAAACATCAATCTAATTTTTTTTATCACACTTCTAATAAAAGTGAGATCTTTTTTTTTTGTCAAAGTGTGATCTTTAACTATTTTTGTAGTAGTGAATTTAAATATATAACTATCAATGTTCAATATCTTGATTGTTTGTATGAATATTCTACTCAATGAATTTTAAAGAGTAAATGATTTGGATTACCGAAATAATCCAAAAAATAGACTTACCAAATCTAAATGATCAAACGTTCTCTCAAGTAGAGATGACAACTTGAGAGAAGTCATAAATCATTAAATTATATTTCTAAATGTGTTTTACATGTAAAAGATGTGTTTATAAATCATTTTTCCACTCGAAATCTATGTAACATTTGGAGGGGAGAAGGGAGTTTAAATAATAATAATAATATAAATAAATAATTTTTTTCCTTGCCACTAATCAAACATATTAAAAAATAATTGATAGAAACATGTACAGCCTATGGTGTTCCAATATTAGGAAGAGAATACAATAATCTGAAAACTTTCCTATCAACATACAATTTTGCAGATACATGGATATTATTCCCTAACTATTCTTTCCAGTGGTTTGGTAACAATCTAAATAAATAATTTATTTGATATAATAGCATCTTTATTAAAATAATTAAATTTTTAGTTAAATTTTAATTACAAGTCTATTTTTTTATTTTAACTAATCATAGTTTCAAATGCATTCTCTAACAAACTCTCTATTCTTTATTTCATTTGTTAAATTATTTTTCCCTAACTACTTGTAGCTAGTAATTTAATATTCAACTAAAGTAACTAGCTAATAATTAAGTTTGATGGAATGTGTTTCTATGGTTTTGTACTATAAAATAGCCAAGAGAAAGTTCCAAGAGAAAGCTCTAATGTGCTTGATAATGATGCTCTAAGGTCTCATTTGGGATGTAATCTTTTTAGCTTAAAAGTTAAAAAGTCATTAAAAAAAAAAAAGTTAACAATCTATATCAAAAAGTCAAAGATTCTTTTTTCTTTTTACTTTTTACACATCTTTTCATAAAAAATTAAAAAATAATTCCAAACATACTATTTTTTTTTACATTATATTTTAATTAAAATGTCAAAAAATTACTAAAAAAATATATTTCCAAACGGGGCCTAAGTTGTCATCAGCTCTATACTATTTTGCTTCTTTTTTTTTATTTATTATTATTATTATTATTAATTTTTTTTTTATGTAAAAAATCAAAAAGCCATTAAATAAGCAAACTCCAAATTAACCAATAAGTCTACCAGCCGTAATCATTCAATTTGGATCAAATTGCCAATAAAGTAATTAACAAGGAAAAAGGGCCATGTTTGGAATGGTTTTGGAACTTTAGTTACACCCTTTAATTTGTATATGAAGTTTGTTTGCAGCTTTTAAAAATTAATTATACGCTCATTTTTGAAAATTCAGTTGAATGCGGAAAAATTTGGATTAACCGTCTTCCCACAAGTCATCCGGCTAGTTGACCAGAACAGTGCAAATTTTATTTATTTATTTTTTATTTTTTTTTTTTGCAATTGACACATGTTATTTTTCATATATTCAACAAAAAATATTTTCTGAATTTTTAAAAAAATTTATGAGTTTTAATAGAATTTTGAGCGAAGAACTTTACCTTCCTAGAAATTTTGCAAATCTGCAAAAAAAAAAAAATACTAGGAACACTTAAAGCTCGCTCAAGCATAAGAAGCTTCGCTCAAGCGAAGAGGCAAATTTTTGGACAACAACCATTTGAATAACTAGCAACTAAACTACTTCAAACATGCCCAAAACACTTCCAACACTCAAATTCAAAGACAAATGAGGGAGAACAAGATATGGATAACAATATTAAACCATGGAACCCGAGTCCGGAATATAACAAAGGTCGGGTCAAAATCGGAATCGCTATAACCTTCATCCCTTAAAGAATTTCGTCCCCGAAATTTTAAATCAAGTTTCAAAACCATGTTTAGCCAATTTCCAAAATGATTACAATTCAATTCTCATCATCATGACCCACCTATCGGTCATTCAATCCCTTCACAAGAAAACAAATCCACAATATACATCTCAATATATATTACCAATATGCGTCTCCCGAAATTTAACCAATTTCAATATGTACATCACATATTTCCAAAACATATTCAATGTTTATTATACATTTGCATTTTCAAAAATTAAACAACATATACAATGTTCAAATTAAACTTGCATTTCCGAAACATATTCAACATATATAATGTTCTCGTAATTCAAAACATATACAATGTCTTTCTAGTTCAAGAACAAAACTAAAATCTCAATACATACTCAAACATCAACAAATAAGTCCGGATATTTCTCTCAGACTTCCAATTCACGCTCTCAAGTTGCTTTCTTAATCCCGTGATGTTTCCACAATACTTTGACCAAGGGAATTGTGTTGTCTCGCAAGACTTGGTCTCGTCTATCTAAGACTCTGACTGGTCCCTCTTCATACGAGGCATCCTCATCTATCTCTAAGTCAGTCCAATCCAATACATGTGATGGATCCGGCTCATACTTTCGAAGCATACTAATATGAAATACGTCATGCACTTTGGAAAGTTGTGGTGGCAACGCCAAATGATAGGCAACCTCTCCAATCTACTCAAGGATCTCAAAAGAACCTATAAACTGAGGGGATAACTTCTCACTCTTCTCAAATATCATCAAACCTCGCCTAGGTGATACTTTCAAAAATACGTGATCACCCACTTCAAAAGACAAAGGTCTTCTCCTACGGTCGGCATAGCTCTTTTGGCGACTCTGGGCTATAACCAACCTCTTACGAATAAGTGCAACTTTCTCCGTCGTTTCCCGTACCAACTCTGGGCCTAACAAAGGTGCATTAGCCACCTTGGCCCAGCACACTGGAGATCTACATGCTCGGCCATACAAGGCCTCCAATGGTGCCATGCCGATACTCGACTGAAAACTGTTATTATAGGCAAACTCCACTAAGGGCAAGTGCCTCTTCCACGACCCCTTGAAGTCAAGGACACAGCCTCGAAGTATATCCTCTAGGATCTGAATAGTACGCTCAAACTGCCCATTAGTTTGAGGATGGTAAGCAGTGCTAAAGGTCAACCTAGTGCCCAAGGCACTCTATAAACTCTGCTACAATCGAACTGTAAAACACCGATCTCTATCCGAGACAATCGTCACAGGGACCTGGTACAATCTCACTATGTCCGTAATGTAAAGGTCAACAAGATAATCTACCGAATCACTTATGTGTATAGGAATAAAATACGCCGACTTGGTCAACCAATCAACTACTACCCAAATGGCATCGCTACCCCGTTGAGTCCTCGGAAGGCCCACAACAAAATCCATCATGACATGCTCCCATTTTCACTCAGCTATAAGCAAGGGTTGCAACAAACCCGCTGGCCTCTGATGCTCGGCCTTCATTTGCTGACAAGTAAGGCATTTCGATACAAATACGGCCACATCTTTCTTCATACATCTTCACCAAAACTGACGACTCAAGTTGTGATACATCTTCGTGCCTCTTGGATTCACCGCAAGGCATGATTGGTGAAACTCTCGGAGTACTTCATCTCGGCAAGACTCCGGCATGAACAAGTGGTCACAGTATCTCACACTCTAGTTGGGATATAGAGTCAAGCCCTACTTTATCTTCCTACTTGAGATCTTCTCCCGGAGGGATTCTACCTTTAGGTCATTCCTCTGCGCCTCTAACAGTCGATTCACAAGTGTAGGTTATGTAACTACTGAAAATAGGGTTGCAGGTTCAACAGACTCGCCTAGATGCAAGTCAAATTCTCCAAGAGTACCCAACATCTCCTATTCCCAGAAGACAATACAAGTTACAATACCGATAGATTTCCTGCTCAAAGGATCAGCCATAACATTGGCCTTCCCTAGATGATAATGCAACTCGAAATCATAATCCTTTATGAACTCTATCCACCTTTTCTGCCTCAAGTTCAAGTCCTTCTGTGTAAACAGATATTTCAGACTCTTGTGATCAGAAAAGACCTCAAATCTCTCACTATACAGATAGTGCCTTCAAATCTTTAAGGCAAAAATCACCGCTGCTAACTCTAAGTCGTGAGTAGGGTAGTTTCTCTTATGGGTTTTCAATTGCCGCGAGCCATAGGCTACTACCTTCCCTTCTTGCATCAAGACACAGCCAAAACCTTCACGTGAAGCATCACAGTATACTGAATAGCCCAAACCCATCTTCGGAATAATCAAGATTGGAGTGGTGGTAAGTCTAACCTTAAGCTCTTGGAACGACTCTTCACAACTCTCACTTCATACAAATTTGATTCCTTTTCTCGTTAACCTAGTCAAATGTGAGGCTAGTCTGGAGAAATCTTTCACAAACCGACGGTAATACCTGGCCAACCTTAACAAACTACAGATCTCGAATCTTGCACTGCCTCTATTTTGAATGAATCTACAGTCACTCCTTTCCCGAATACCACATGGCCTAAGAACTTAATCTCTTTTAGCCAGAACTCACACTTCCTGAACTTAACATACAGCTTATGGGCTCTGAGTAACTCAAGCACCACTCGCAAATGTTCCTTGTGCTCCTCCTCAGGGGGTGAGTAAATCAAGATATTATCTACAAAGACGACCACAAAACGGTCTAAGAACTGTAAGAAAATTCAGTTCATCAAGTCCATAAATACGGTCGGTGCATTGGTTAGCCCAAAAGGCATCACAAGAAACTCATAGTGGCCATACCGCGTACAGAATGCCGTCTTCGAGATATCCTCCTCCCTTACTCTCAACTGATGGTAACCTGATCTCAGGTCTATCTTAGAGAAACAACAGGATCCTTTCAACTGATCAAACAAGTCATCTATACGTGGCACTGGATACTTGTTCTTAACAGTTACCCGGTTCAACTTCTGGTAATCAATACAAAGTCGCAAGGCTCCATCTTTTTTTTAGCAAAGAGGACCGATGCTCCCCAAAGCGAAGTTCTAGGGCAAACAAAACCCTTATCTAGTAATTCCTAGAGTTAAATCTTCAACTCACTCAACTCAGCCGGCGCAAATCGATACGGTGCCATAGAAATCGGTATCGTGCCAGACACTAAATCAATAAAGAACTCGATCTCTCGGTGAGGTGGTAACTCGAGCTCTCGATCTCTTCAGGAAAGACATCCGAATACTTATAAACCACTCTTGGAAACTCAACTTAGGCCTCATCACACTCACCACCCACAAAGCTAGTGAGCATACAACTAGGTTCACTCTGCCCACGAGAATCATATACCGGTGATAAGATTTTATCCACTCGGTCTCCTAAGAAATAAAAACAATCACCACTCAAGGTACATATAGTAACCCTCTGACGGTAGCAATTTATAACAGGTCGGTATGACGATAACTAGTCCATACCCAAAATAACATCAAAACTAGTCATATCAAGTAAAACAAATGAAAATTGAAGTCAACGACCAACGACTTCTATGTCACAACCCTGACACCCCTATTTCAGAATAACCTCACCGCCAATAGGTGACTCTACACAAATAGGAGATGCTAGCTGTGCCAACTCCAATCCCAAAATCAATGCAAATGCAGAAGATATAAAAGAATGCGTTGCACCCGTATCAATCAACACACTAGCTACTAAATTACAAAACAAGAAGGTACCTCTTATAATAGATGGAGCCGGTACAAGAGTTGGCGCAGTAAAAGCATACACGCGCCTCATAGGTCTTTGATCTACTTGCTCACCCCTTGGAGTGTAAGACTGCTGCACTGACTGAGTCGAAGAGGCTCCCTGATTGGCCCTCAAGGCCTGTGTCGACTGTGCTGGCTGGCGACTCTATGTTTGCGTAGAGACAAACGCACTAGGTGTGCCACCCAACTGTGGGCAAAACCTCTTCAAGTACCCCGCTTGCGCACACTGATAACAAATGAGCTGCTAGCCTCTCCCTTTACTCTGGTTCTAAGAACGAGCCGAAGATGATATTGCTCGCTGCCCTCCTCTCTTCTATGGGCAAGCTGGAGACTTATGGCCCAACTGACCACATTTGAAACAAATGATGTCTCCTTGACCATCTCTCCCAGAACCTGAACTCAGCACTGGAAAGGTAGACCTCAAATGCGCTCTCCGAGACTGCTTGGGATTAGAACCCCTCTACCTCTTACTGTCCCCCTGGCCATCTTGACTCCTCCTAAAGCCCCTCATTCTTTCTTCCTCTGCATGCATGATAGTCTTAAGATGGGCTACAGCCTCAACAAGGCGCACATAGTCTCTAATCATGGTTCCGGCCACTCTAAACATGAGTCTGGTCCTCAATTTCTTCTCGAACTCCAAACACCGGTACTCCTCTGTTGCCACTAACTCTGGTGCAAACCTCGATAAACTAGTGTACGTGGCTTCAAACTCAGCCATTGGGGTGTTCAACTGCTTAAGCTGAGAAAACTGATCCTTCAACTTCTCTCTAACTGTAGCGGGTAAGTATTTGTCCTGGAAGGCGTCGACAAAAGCCTCCCAAGTCCCTCCAATGTGCCCCAGCACATATTTCCACCACTGACCCGCTTCTCCTTTTAGCTGGAAAGATGCCAAGGTCATTCTCAAACTTCCGTTTTTGATGTCAACCATCTCAAACATCTTCACCATCTGCTCTAGCCACTCATCGGCCTTCAGTGGCTCCTTGGGATCACTCAAAAACTCGTCCAAATTCGATCGAAAGAACTCCCTCTTTAGAAAAAAAAGCCTTGCTTTCGCTACTTAGGCCTGGACTTGATTCTTAACCTTGAGAATGCCCATGGATTCCTTCAATGCTCCGGCCATTTCGCGAAATAAGGCGTCCATGGCCTGTTGGCCTACTGGCTCGGCTACATTGGCCTGACCAATTCCCTCCTCTTGTGCCAAAATTTCATCCGGTATAGACATCTCGTGTCTACCACGCCTACCACCTCCACGTCCACATCCTGACATCCTAATAAAGGTAACAATAGACATTAGCACATTTATAAATGTGCCGAAGCTAATTCACTCATGTCCTAATACGATGGACAACTATAACTCACTCTACATAAGCACATAATCACATAAACATATACGAATTTCCTTCCTAGATAGTGACTGTCCTGTGGCGTTGTTAGAGTTCTAATTAGAAACAACAGTGGTCAAGTGCTCTTCTAATAGGACTTCCAAAAACCCGTAGACCCAATCAATATCTTAGGAACCAAATTTCATACCCATATAATCACATAAGCATGTTATTATATAAGCACATATCATCGTATTTAAGTCTCTAACAAACAAGACAAACCCATTTTAGTACTAACCACTTCCCACATACCCAAAGTATTTAAACCCGGTACGCTTTGATACTAAGTTGTCACGCCCTAAAAATATAATACAATTAACCAAACTCATAAGAGAAATCAATATAATAGGATTCGTATATTTTCATAAATCAAAGTTCGTATTACAATAGATATTACATGCATTATACATTCATAAATGTTTATCATGAATCTACAACATGTAACACTAGTTAATAACAACAAGATAAATGCCCTATAGGCTTACATCTTTCCAAGACATTACTTGGTTACAACCAAAAAGAGACATAAGCTCAATACATGTAAAGCCCTTGGCTTGAATAAACATTTAAGCATCTACAAAACAAAATAGAGCCTCCAGCTCTGAGGTTCTCCCAAGCTAAGTCCTTGGAGGAAGCATGTCACTAATACCTGAAAATGGTTTCCCAAGTAGGGTGAGCCAAAGCCTAATAGGAACAGTCTAACACAATTTATGAGATTTAACTAAGATATAAATGTCAAGTTTATGTATTCAATACTTATGACCAAAACACGTCCTCTTCACATGATTACATGATATCAACATTTATATCTAGTTCCATTTCCATTTATCCATTTCAAACTAGTTCATTTCATTTTAATTCATAGGCCACGTTTGTAATTCCCCAAATAACTCAACTGAGACTACAACTTAATGGTTTTCAATCAACACAACAAACATATAGACACTTCAACCTTGCCATTTTACGAAAATTTCGTCCGCGAGATTGACACCCATGTATACATAAGATTTTGAGACTTTCACCCTAGACACTCCAGCCAACTTAATTTTCAATGGAGTCCATCCCCTATCTCCTCCCAAAACATGGAATACATCCACTTTCTCCTCCCAAAACATTATACATATACAATGTATTTAAAGGCACCGTAATATTCAATGACATTCAATTACACATATTCAATGTCTCAACGCACCGTCATATTCAATGACATTGTTAAATGATTAGTTTCAATTCTTCTAATCTTCATGCAATTTTTACAACAATTATGGTTATCCTCCACCGATAGCCCAATACAGATATTTCTAAACAGATATATAATCTTTATAACAGATATTCTTATCATATTTTCATAGGTGAGTGATTAAACAAATCCAACTTCACCATTCATTTATACATCCCCCCAATTTCATATTTCTCATCTCAATTCCATTATTTATACAAAATATTTATTCAATATATATTAGGGCAAATTTTCCTCTTTTTCAAATATTGACTCAAAGGTCAAAATCAACTATTTTAACACAAGATACCCTCATATCCAAACCCCATAGTCAATTATATAACATCACATGGAAATTCCTTTTCCTAGAGCATGAACCTAAACCCTAGGTTTTCTCCAAACACCCCAAATCTCACCTTATACACATAACAACAAATAACTATGTTAAAACCCATAACAAATTGTAAAATATCCCTACCTTAAGTGTAGAAACCCAAAGGAGAAGAGGAGCAACTCCAAGAATGACGAAATCAAGCTTTACTTGGATGAAATGGAAGCCCAAAAGATGCTCTATCTTTTTAACAAAGGAACTAGGGTTGAGAGATCCCTAAATCTAGGTGTATTTGTAGAGAGAGAGGATATTTGAGAGAGAGAGAGTGCCGATTTAGGGTTTTGAGTGAAAAGAAGTCCAAAAAGTGATATAAAACTGCTTTGCTGCAAACTGATATACGCGAGGCTCGCTCGAGTGACCAGATACAATAAGTGACCTCGTTCGAGCGCAGAATATACACATTCAGAAGTTTTACAGACGCACATCGTTACTCGAGTGCAAGAAGCCTCGCTCAAGCGAAGAACTTTACCTTCCCAGAAATTCTGCAAGTCTGCAAAAAAAAAAATACTATGAACACTCAAAGCTTGCTCGAGCGAAAAGGCAAATTTCTGGACAACAACCATTTGAATAACTAGCAACCAACTTGCTTCAAACATGCCCAAAACACTTCGAACACTCAAATTCAAAGACAAATGAGGGAGAACAAGACATGGATAACAATATTAAACCACGGAACTCGAGTCCGGAATGTAACAAAGGTCGGGTCAAAACCGAAATTGCTATAGAAATTATTTCTAAAAATCAAAATTAATTTCGGACCAACTTCACAAATAAATATTCTGAATTGTTAATGACTACCAGTATATTACTACTAGTTGTCAAAGAAAATAAACAGTATATTACTACTATTTTTCAAATAGTATATTACTACTATTTATTTTTCTAATCAAAATATTATTTTGTAAAACTACAGAAAATAATTTCTGTAAGAGGAAGAAAGAGAAAAGGAAACAAACGAAAAATTCTGTATAAACAAAATAATTCGAATCTGTCTTAAGATTGTTGGAACAATCTTCTGTGTAAAATAAATAATTTGAAACCAAAATCAAACAAATAAAATAAATTACTTACAAAATTTATTTATCAATTTGAATAAATATACAAATGATCAAGTTGAGTGTGTGACACTCTGTCTGTAAGACAAATTTACCCCACTTCAGTGCTTACAAATAAAAGGCGCCTATCTCCCAGAATATAATGATCTATACAGATTGTAGTAGCACTCCAAACAATCTGTACGGTGAACAAAACCTGTGTTCTTTACTGTCTAAATTTTTTTCCTAAGAACTAATATGAAGAACAATGCACAAAGAGCAAAACCGGAAAGAGAAGAATTTTCCTGGATGTTTGTGATTGTAAAAATCTGCTGGAAATGATCTTTATTTATAGGCAACTAAAGCCTATTGGACAGATCCGAACAAGTACAAAACCAAACTAAACAGATACAAATTTCGAACTGAATAGATATGGTTCAAATTGAACATGTATGAACTGTTTGAACTTGCTAGAATTTAATCTGTCCGTTGGACGGTTTGAACCTGCTGAAATGGACCCGGAAACGGCACTGTATGGACAAAAGTAAAAAAATTGAATTTAAATTTTGGCGCAAAATTTGAATCAATTTTGTTTAGAAAAAATAAATTTTCCCGCAAGAATTTTTAGAAAAATTCAAATAAATTTTCTCCAAAAAATTAATATTAGAATCGACCTGACCCACGGCCGGACGACGGCGCGCGTACGCATGTGGTGGTTTGAGTCAAAGGTCACTTTGTCTATAATTCCTCCATTCTACAAACTTGGGTTAGGCCTCATAAACTTGGAGTGTCCCTTGAGGCCTAACCCAAGTGTTGCCACCTAGAGCTTATATAAATACGCAAGCTCTCTTGAAATTTTAATATAGGACAAACCTTACAAGGAAACCCACATTTTATTATTTAATTGTCCATTCCACAAACCCGAAAATGACGTCAACTTCCCATTCATTCATAAATGGTTTTGATGCACTGTTTTCACCGCGTGACTTGGCATGTGGCAAGAAACACGTCACCTCTTTGGACCCATCCTGAAAGACGTTTGGAACCCACTCAAATTTGGACTCAAAGTTAGTCCAAAATAAGCTTAGGAAACCATCATTCCAACAAGTTGACCTAAGGCTGAGAATCATGATGGTGTTAGAGGGTGGAGAAACAGTGGTGGTGACCGTCATGCTCGTTTGGGGAGGGGGGGAGAGAAGGGAAACATTTGAAGATCAACATCGAAGATAAGAGTTCTTTTATTGATGATAATTACTTCAGAAAATTAAAATAAATAAATAAAATAAAAATTGACTCCTGTAACAAAAAAAATTAAAATTTTGTCAATTAAAATTTTAATCTTTTAATTTATTTTCAATCTAAATCATTTGTCTATTTTTATTCAATAAAATCAATAGAAAAAAAATTATATTTTAATCATTAAACTCAACAAAAAAAAGAAAAAGAAAAAGAGAGAGAGTATTTTAGACATTTTATATACACCTACATTGAGTTTAATGGTTAACATATTTTTTGTATTAGTTTTACTGAATGAAAATAAATGAATGGTTTAAATTGAAAAAAAAAATTTAAAAGATTAAAATTTAAATTGACAAAATTAAAATTTTACAATTTATTTTGTCACAAGAATCAAAATTAACATGATTTGAGAATAGGAGTTATATTTTGAGTTTGTGAGTTTTGGAATTATAATTTGAGTGAGGAAAATTTGTTTAGTGAATGAGTTTTAAAAAGAGTTTTAGTAAAGATTATGATCATCTTGCTAGAACACCTGTGGATGTTAATTTGTTTCTTTCTCAGAATGTAGATGAAAGTATTTCTCAATTAGAATATGCTCAAATTATTGGAAGCTCAATATACTTGATGAACTGCACTCGCCCAGATATAGCTTATGCAGTAGGTAAATTAAGTAGATATACGAGTAATCCAGGAGTAGAACATTGGAAAACTATTATTAGGGTTCTAAGATATCTCCGATTTACTCGTAAGATTATGCTTAATTATACTATATATCCAGCAATACTTGAAGGGTACTGTGATGCAAACTGGATATCGGATACTAGAGACTCAAAATCCACCAGTGGGTATGTCTTTACTCTTTGTGGGGCAACTGTATCTTGGAAATCTTTCAAACAAACTTGCATTACTAGGTCTACTATGGAATTAGAATTTAAAACTTTAGATAAAGCTGGGAAAGAAGCAGAATGGCTTCCCTACTTTCTTGAAGATATTCCAATGTGGCCAAAACCGGTGTCTGCTATATACATACATTGTGATAGTCAATCAATAATTGGTAGAGTACAGAGTTATATGTATAACGGTAAGTCATGACACATTCGGCGTCGGCATAACACCGAGAGACAACTACTCTTTAATGGAATTATTTCCATTGAATATGTGAAGTCTAAAGACAACATAGCAGATCCACTAACCAAAGGGAGAGAGTTAATTGAGAATTCATCAAGGGGAATGAGACTTAAACCTATTAAATAAGAGTTACCACAACAATAACCCAGCCTAGTCGATTGGGGATCCTAAGATCTAGGTTCAAAGGGACAACTGAGTTGTGTATAACTCATAAGAATCACTGGGAAGTTAAACTCCTACCTACTTCTATGATGAGCGTTTTAGGTTAAGTAAATACTTTTAATGATTCTTATATCTAGGAATACCTAATGGAGTATAGTAGGATACTCTTCATAACAATCACCTATATGAGTGTGAACTGGGCCAGTTCTATGAAATTTGTGAAGGGCTACAAATCTCTAGAGCACTCATGAAAAACCAGATTGTTCAGGGCCAAAATGAACAAAATAGTGAGAACTAAATTGTGTCTATGAATATACTATGTAAGTTCTATTGTCTTGGTTTACACAAATGGCTGAATAGTTTAAGACATCATATTCACTGGTTAGCTAGTAAATTCGATAGTGTCTCACAAGGAAAGGTTCAAAGCCAAAAGCTACCTATCATTTGCCAGATATTCCCAATTTTTGTACTTTCTGTAATTAGATTATGTTGTTGCATTTTCTCTCCGTCAAATTCATTCATGTGGAAGATTATTGGAATTATGGTTTTATAGGTTTATTTTGGGCCAACTTTGAGCCCAAATTTGAGTGGGTCCCAAATGTCTTTTGGGGTGGGTTCAAAGAGATGGCGTGTTCCTTGCCGCATGAGAAGTCACATGGTGAAGACAGTACGTCAAAACCATTTATGAGTGAATAGGAAGTTGATGTCATTTTCGGGTTTGTGGAATGGACAATTAAAGAATAAAATGTGAGTTTCCTTATAAGGCTTGTCCCACATTAAAATTTTAAAAAAGCTTGTGTATGTATATAAGTTGTAGGTGGCAACACTTGAGTTGGGCTGCAAGGGGCACCCCAAATTTGTAGAAGGGAAGAGTTATGAACAAAATAACCTTTGGCTCAAACCACCATACGCGCGCGCACTGCTGCCGCCGTCTAACCGTACTGGGTGTAGACTGTGGGTCGGGTTGGTTCTAATTTAATTTTTTCTTGTGGGAAAATTTTTTTTTTAACAAAATTAATTCAAATTCTGCTCCGAAATTTGAATTCAATTTTTTATTTTTGTCCATACAGTGCCTTTTCCGAGTCCATTTCAGCAGGTTCAAACCGTCCAAAGGACAGATTAAATTCCAGCAAGTTCAAACAATTCATACCTGTTTAGTTTGAACCATATCTGTTCAATTCAAAATTTGTGTCTGTTCAATTTGGTTTTGTACCTGTTTGAATCTGTCCAACAGGTTCTAAGTTGCTTATAAATAGAGATCATTTCCAGTAGATTTTCACAATCACAAACATCCAGGAAAATTCTTTTCTTCTCGGTTTTTCTCTTTGTGTGCATTTTTCTTCATACTAGTTCTTAAGGAAAAAATTCAGAGAGTAAAGAACACAAGTTTTGTTTGTCATACAAATTGTTTGGAGTGTTACTACAATTTGTGTAGGTCATTGTTTCTTAGAAGATAGACGCCTTTTATCCGTAAATATCGAAGCGGAACGAATCTGCCTTAAGAACAGAGTGTTACACACTCGACTTGATCATTTGTGTATTTATTCACATCGGCAAATAAACTCTTTAAGTAATTTATTTTATTTATTTAATTTAATTTCAAATTATTTACCTTACACAGAAGATTGCTCCAACACATCCTTCTCCACTACTATCACGCCCAACCTGCCACCTGAATTCTAGTCATTGCAACCACTCAAATAAGTCCTTCAATTTGCAAAATATTAGTGTGCTTGGTACAAGTATTAACCATGACAATGCAAGTGGAGGAGTTATAGCGAAAATTAAGGTCATTTGGTGCTCAATGACATATTGTGATTGGTTGGTGGTTTTATGAATTGACGTAATTATCCATAGCTCTATCAGGAGCTTAGCCGATAAAAATAGTATAAATGCATCACGTCATGTTCTCCAAATTAACAAACAGTTTTTAATACAAATGGCCACATACCCAACGTATCGCTACCATTGTATTCACTCTCCCGCCCATTGTAGTCGCAACCCCACCTTTTAAAAATTCTTAAAATTAGAGCACCCTTTTTCAATCCTTAACGATTTTCTCATTTGTGGGTGTTTTAGGAAATTGGTTAAAAGTTATTTTTTAACTTTTTAATGAGAGAGGTAAATAGATTAAA
Source organism: Camellia lanceoleosa (assembly GCA_025200525.1). NCBI lineage: Eukaryota > Viridiplantae > Streptophyta > Magnoliopsida > Ericales > Theaceae > Camellia > Camellia lanceoleosa. The sequence goes on from CM045761.1 coordinate 144,473,711, forward strand.
AGTTAAGAAGTAACTTTTAATCTACTTTCTAAAATAGCCCTTTATTAATGAAAAAATTAGAGCATCCTTTTTTAACCCTTAACGATATTCTCATTTTATTAATGGAAAAATTAGAGCACCCTTTTTCAATTCTTAATGATTTTCCCGTTCTATTAATGGAAAAATTAGAGCAACTTTTTTCAACCCTTAATGGTTTTCCCGTTCTATTAATGAAAAATTTAGAGCACCCTTTTTCAATCCTTAACGATTTTCTAGTTTTATTAATGGATTGAATATGATCAAGAAAGAAAGGCGGAGAAAGGAAAGAGAAAGAAAATGAGTGGTAGTTAAAATTTAAGACATAGAATTGTGTAATTTAATGAAGGTGAAATAATCTATTAGTGGTGGTAAAAATAATAATTATAAAAAAGTGATAAATATTATTAAAATTATAAATATTTTCATTCATATGTAATAACTTTTAAAGATTATCACCGATTGGTAATTTTCCCTTTAATTAATAGAAAAAGAAGCAAAAAGGTTTCTCCTATTTTTTGTTCATTTGATTTGTATTGAAAAAAAAAAAAATTACTAATTTAATATTACATTATCAATTTTTTCTTACTTTCTTTTAGCTTATAAATATTTTTTTTTTCTTTGTTAATTCAATTAATTTTTTTTTTGTTAAAATAAATTGAAAAATTCTATTATATACACCCTTTGATGGGGATGTACCAAACAAAAATAAAATAAATGAGTGTATCATATGTATATGTACTTATAATAATATTTTAATTATGATTCATAAAATTTTTAATTATATCTTATATAATATTATATATTTAATTATAATTTGTTTTTAATTATAGTTCATAAAATATAGAATTATATTATTTATTTTTAATTAGAATATCCATATAACACGCCTACGATCTTTTCCAAATAACTTTCATGGGTGGTCTTTTCATTTTATGGCCGTTTAATCTGATGAGAGGGTGAAAAGTAGCCCCACCTTTTTATATTTAAAGTGCACCCTCAACATTTTCCCTCGTCACACCACCCTACACGTGGCTTCCTTTCCGTCCTCCAATTCTCTTCCTTTATTTCTTTCATTTCTCTCTTTCTTTAATAATTTTTATATGCAAATAGATATATATCATGTGAAACAGATTCACTACATTTATATTGAAATTTTTAAAGCATAATACTCCTATTAGGAGATATATATATATATATATTATATGTGAGTTTATAGATTGATTTCTTAAAGTTTTATATATGTGAGTACTTAAATTGATTTTTTAAAGTTTTATTTTTGTTTATACTAAGGTCTTGTTTGGGAAGATTAAATAAGTGTACTTTTTGTCTTTTTGAACAAAAAAATTGAAGTTAAAAATATGGATGTTTGGGTTAACTTTTTGACTTTTTATGGAAAAATGTGTAATAAAAAATTGTGAAAATTAGTTTTTAGAGAAAAATTTGAATTGAGAGTTGTGCAGCCGTAATTGTTGACTTTTGGTAAATAGTGTTAACTTTTTAACTTTTTAAGTAACTTTTTGGCTTTTTGGATTATTTGGGAGTACCCAAACTTGGCCTAAGTGTTCAGTTATTTATAAAAAAAATTTTAAAGAAATAATGGAACAAGACTTTAACTTCAAGATCACAAATTTACAACAATGATTCATCTCCCCTTTTTAGGACCCCCTTTGGACCCCCTCTCTCTCTCATTGGTCACCTTTTCTTTTTCTTTTTCTTTTTTTTCCTGCTCCTCCAATCACCTCTTGCCACGTGGCAAGGGGGGTAAAGGGGGTGACCCCCAAAGGAGATCCCAACCTTTATTCACAAATTTAATAGGAAAGACTCTTATCACAAAAAATTATAATAATATATATTACATATTTTATATTATTATATTTATTTAACTGACATACGTATCGCCTATGCCAACCTATTTATTCTTTGATACATTTATTGGTATTGAGATTTGAATTAAAAATAATTTGAAAATAAGTAAAACAATTACAAAATATTTCCATAACATGAAAAGTGAGCTGAATTTAAGAGAAAAAAATACCTTGGGGGTATATGAGCCTACTTTTTCTCCAGTCGTATATCGGATTGGAGGGTGTCATTGAATCTGTAAGGATTTATTATGAATTCTATTTCGATAATTCGAACTGTTTAATATGTAGAACTCGTTGAGTATTATATTCCTGTAAAAAATTACGTTGATCGGATATCGATAGTTATATGATTAAATTAGTTTTGTATAAAAAAAAAAAGATAAAAAAATAAACGCCTAATAGAAAACTGATCCGATGAGATAACTATTGATATCCAATTAAAATAATTTTTTATAAATATATAATACTCAACAAATTTTATACGTTAAATAATTTAAATTATCAAAACAAAATCCATAATAAACCTCCGCCAGCCCAATAACACTCTTCAATTCGACGTGGGACCGGAGGGAAGCCCGTGACTATGCGTATTTGTGATTAGTGAGAGTTATGTATTTGTGATTACTGAGAGATATTGGGATATAAAAAAATCTCTCCTCTTTCTGTCGAAGGCCTTGAAGGTCTGTTCTGCTCTCAACAAAGCTGCGCAAGCGCCAAGTCATCGTCATATCAAAGGTTCTCACTCTGAATGTCTCTCTCTTCTCTCTCTTCTCTCTCTCTCTCTCTCTGTAATCATCTACTGGCTAGAAATCTCTCAGCTTTCTTACAGAATTGTTTTCCTTTGCCACTCTGTCACGGACTCTTAAAATTTTTTCAATTTTTGTACAAAGATGATCAAAATGACCTGTTACCTGTGTGTCTTTATGAGTATACAACACCTATTCATACAAATATATATATAGGGTGAATATTTTAGGGTTTTTTTTTTGTGTGGTAGTGATGACTCTGCCATATAACTCTGCAGAGTTCATATGCTGTTGACAGATGGATTGCTCGGTTTGTCGTTTTTTACTACTTTCCCCGTATTCGATGCCTTGGAAACTGATATCTTTCTCTCTCTCTGCTCTGTTTGTTTCTCTCTCTAAATTGGGTGACAGACACAAGATTTGGTTTTTAACATAATGGTTGGGCGGGAAGGGTTGGGGAGTGAAGACTTGGACTCGTGCTTTGAGAAGCTCTTGTTGGGAGGTGATGGAATTGGAGGAGCCAAGATGAGAGGTGGTGGTGGTGTGATCACAGAGTGGAAGGACATTCCCATGGAGCTCTTGTTGAGGATTGTAGATGATCGTACGGTCATCGTTGCTTCTGGAGTCTGTACTGGATGGAGAGATGCTATTTGCTTGGGCCTTACCCACCTCTCCCTCTCATGGTAAATATCTACATATATCTTTTTGCCCTCTTTTTGTAATTTTTTTATCCAATTCTGGTTCTTTAGGTTCATCATATTGGTTCTTTTTTTTTTTTTTTTCCTTTCAATCGTCAGATGAAGATAGCCAATTTCTCAGGGTTACATTACAGGGTATAAAAAGTAAATTTCTTTGCAATTAACTATGATGTATGTATTTAAGTTTTTTTTTTTTTTTTTTTTTTTTTTTTTTTTTCAGTTGATATTATTGAAATCAAGCATACACTGGTTATTTGTCATAATTTGTTACTAACAGTTCCTCCATAGTTATAAGAGAAATGCCAAATGTTGCCGATTTGTTGTTACCATTTTGTATCGCCTCAAAGGTTAATTAATATTCATGATTGGTTCCCCTTTTATTTTGAAATAATTATTAAGGAAATAATAAAAATTTGAATTAACTTTATGTAAGATGGGGATTTTTCATTTCTCCCTTTGTATTTGGGTGTTTGTGGTATGAATATTGCTCTTTTTAAAAGCCTAAGATATCTTTGCAAATTAATTACCAAGTTTACCCAAATAAAAGTTGAAATGCCAATCATCGACAAATTAATTGAACTGCCCACTATTTTTACATTATAGATTATAATGATAAGATCATAAAGCAAAATAATATATTTTTTTGGCAAAAGATATTTAAATCCATTAAAATTTCTTTACAAAATTAATAAATCTGCCCTCCCCATCCCTCATCCCTCATCCCTCATCCCTCATCCCTCATCCCTCATCCCTCATCTTATGTCTTCCTGTTCTGTAGTGTCTATCTGTGTATGTCTCCAGCATATTGAACAACATCCAATATACGCCATGTAATGGTTTTTATATTTAGCTCCTGGAGTTGACATCGTCTTTGTTTGTGAAACTTGATGAGCCAATATGAACAATTACACACAAAATATGGGATTAAATTGAGGCAGGTTTGTATAATTGTGGATAGTCTGTGAATATGTCTTCTGTTTCATGCACAAACTTCTACGTTCCACGATCCTTGATTATTATGTCTCAGTTGGCAGTTTGCTCTTTGTCCCACTATCTGAGCTGCCTGCAGGTCCTACTTTTGTCACTAACAAGTGAAAATTTTCTTTAGGTGCAAGAATGACATGAACAACTTGGTTTTATCTCTTGCACCTAAATTCACAAAACTGCAGACCCTGATTCTGCGTCAGGACAAACCACAGCTTCAAGATAATGCCGTTGAGACTATTGCAAATTGCTGCCACGACCTTCAGGATTTGGACCTTAGCAAGAGCTTCAAGCTTACCGATTGCTCTCTCTATGCCTTGGCTCATGGTTGTCCAGATCTTTCAAAACTCAACATCAGTGGGTGTTCTGCCTTCAGTGATACCACTCTTGCGTGTTTGGCTGGTTTTTGTAGAAAATTAAAATATTTAAATCTCTGTGGATGTGTGAAAGCTGCATCTGACAAGGCATTGCAAGTAAGATGGAGTTGGAGCTTGTTACTTCTGATTTGAGTTTACAAGTGACAAAGTTTTATTTTCTAACTTTAGTAAGCTATTTATGTGCAGGCTATTGGATGCAACTGCAGTCAGTTGCAGTCCTTGAATCTGGGATGGTGTGAGAATGTTGGTGATGTTGGGGTAAAGAGCTTAGCATATGGATGCCCTGATCTAAGAGCTCTCGATTTGTGCGGTTGTGTTCTTATTACAGGTTTCCTGTGTTTGCTATTGAAATTAATTGGCATCTCAGAAATTTTTGTAATTGTTGTTTACTTAAAGCGGTAACAGTGAAATAATTTAGCTGGTTCTTAGCTCAGATATCAGTGAATTCAACCTCCTTTATTGTGTTGTGTGTTCATTTCACAATTCACATGCATATTTAATATCATCGATGAATTCTAAGTCCTGTTTGTATGCTGGACGATTATAAATACTAAATAATTAGCTATATACAGAAAAGCGATCAAACAAAAGCCTTCATAGAATGTTGGAATTTGTACTTGCATATCCTTGTGTGCATGCATTCATATGGGAATGCTATGCTATGTTATTTAACTCTGATTATAGAATTGGTGCTGATTTTTGTATTTGTAGTGTATTATGATTCCATGTGCCTCTCACAGATCTTGACTGGTTAATGTGAATTTGATCGCCTCTACATTAACAGTCAGAACTGACATCCCTATGTGCGTACATGTGTGTATGACCTTCTAGGACCATGATCATGAGCAAAAGCCTTCTGTAATGTAACTGGGTCCAGCCTAACCTAATTTGAGCTGAAAGTTGTCAGTTTGGAGCTAGGCTGTATAAACTTCAGTGCTGGGATAAAAGTCAAGGTTGATTAGCCTGGTTGTTCTGTCATTGATTGTATAGTTTAATTTGCTTTTGATGTAAAACTTACCTACTTGAATTGAGTTCCACCTGTCCTTGTGATGTATTGCCATATTTTTCTTTTTATTTTCAATTCATCAGTTCCACCGACAATTTGAGCATATCTTTATTTTGATTTTTATGTTGTCTGGTAAATTTAGATGTTTGACTCTTTTCTTTTTTTTTTGGCAGACGACAGTGTTATTGCTTTGGCAAACAACTGCCTTCATCTCAGATCCCTTGACCTCTACTACTGCCAAAATATCACAGACAAAGCAATGTATTCTCTGGCTCGCAGACGAATGACAAGCAAGCGTGAAATGTGGGAGTCTGTGAAAAACAGGTACGTGGAGGAAGAAGGGCTTATAAATCTCAATATCAGCCAGTGCACAGCCCTAACTCCCCCAGCTGTTCAGGCGGTATGTGACTCATTCCCTGCACTTCACACTTGCCCCGGAAGACATTCTCTTATCATAAGTGGCTGTTTGAGCTTAACCTCAGTGCATTGTGCCTGCGCTTTCCAGGCACACCGTGTAGCCAGTACACTTCCTCCTCCTGCTCATTGAGACGAGTATCCAAGGCAAAAATCTGAGTTTTGGTTTATTTTGCTCAAAAGGGATAAAACTATCCCCTTGTATATGTAGTTGTGTTGAATATTAAGATGACTCAAGATGGTTACATTACGTAGCTCTTTTGTTGTTTGAACTCAATCCTGTGAATTTGTTTGTTGTATGCATTTTCAGATGTATTTTTAAGGCGTTTCCAACAATGTTTTATATACTTTAAAAATGGTAATGGCTTGTAGCAGCTGTGTATGTGTGTCGAATTTTGGTCGGAAGATGGATTGTTCAACACCTCACATTTTGGCAGGCCAAGAACTTCAGGCTAGCGTCTCGTTATGGGCAAAGTTGTCATAAATTGATGAACTTGATTTCCAGAACAAAAAAATTAACTACATTAGACAAGATTATTTCTGTTCATGAAAATCTTAGCAAATCAAATCTGAGCAAGAACGGCGGTATAGCTTTTCTCCAGTACAAACAAAAGAAACCTTTTTAGGTGTGTTTGTTGTGAATGATTGAGTCTTGGGATTGGATTAATAACCTATTCGGATTAATAGTTTGTTGTTTGATTTAAAATTTTTGTACCAGACTATTAGTTTCAAATTTGTTGAACTATTGTATTCCATGGGGGGGGGGGAGGGGGACACAAATGAGGATAAGGGGGACATGGAATTAGGTGGTGAAACGATTATTTTGACCATTTACTATTTAATTATATATTATATTTAGTAAAATTTAAATGTCTCAATTTAAAAATAAAATAATTTTATTTAATTTTTATTGATGTTTTATTTATTTAATTTTTTAAAATAATTTTTTATAGATATTTTATTTTAAAATTGTGTTTATATTTTATTTAATTTCATTGTTTAAATTTTAATAGATGTTTTATTTAATTTTATTATTTAATTATTATTATTTTTTAAAATAAATTTATTTAAAATTTTAATTAAAAAAATAACATATATTTTTAAGGAAAATTAGTTTAAAGTCCATTTTCCATTTTTTAGTAATGGGAAAGATCCACAACATTATTTTGTGATGTCTAAGGTTCTTCACACATTCTCATACATCTCCCTCCATATCTGATCTTCCTGGAGAAAAGAATGCAGAGACTAATCTTCGAATTCGAGATTTCAAAGTTTAGTTTTCTTCCTCGTCGGATAATTTGACAAAGGCCTCTAGCTTCAGACCGACCACTATATATACATACACAAACTCCTCCATCCATTTTCTAGGGTTTTCAGAGATTTTTAGCCCAAACCTCTTTTGCCATGGGGATAAGTAAGTGCCTTTTCGCTCTATCTATATCTATATCTATATCTATATATACGTTTGTGTTGCTCAGATCTGTATCTATTTGAATTTTTTACTATATGGCTTTCTATATATTCATAGATCCATAGAAGATTTGAATTTTTTGATCTAAAAATGTTTTATTCTTTGTGCTTGTTGTTTTATTGAGTCTTCATTTGATATCCATAATTCAATTTTTTGTGTGGTGCTAAGAAATCTGAGAAATGTGTATTTTTTTTTTTTCTTCTCACCCAAACACCACCCCTGTTGATTTCTAAAATTCTTATTAGATTGGATGAGCTTGATTGTGAACTCAGATCACAACTGGATAAGCTTCAATGAACTTGATGTTTGCTGGCCAAAGTCATTGCGAATTGGAATCTCACTCCCACGAACTCGATTATGAGATGTGATTCAAGATTATGAAGACACATCCAAGGCTAGGGTTTCCTGGATCAATGTACCATCACCAAGGATTGTTCATAAAAATACTCTACTACAAATAGAGAGAATTTCTCTGGTTTCAATCTAGAAAATTTCTCTGGTCTCTCTGGTTTGGAGAGAATTTCTCTAGTTTAGACCAGAGAAATTCTCCAGAGAAATTCTCTGGATTGAACGGACATCTTCTTCTCGACAACCAGAAGGTTCTACATGAGCATTTGCACCCTGAATATGCCTATGAAGAGGCTAATGTTTACATTTTGCGGAAGAAATTGTAGCTGTAGCACACACATATCTGGTAAGTCTTAGAATTCAGAGTAGAGACAAACTGTTCTATTCATGTGAAATTTCTTGTTAGAACTAAATTTAAGTGGAGAAAATTTTATTTGAAAATTGTTATTATTGACTGCTTCAGTATTATTTTGTGGGTTTGTTAGTAAAGATTGCATTGTTGACTTACATATTACACAAAGTCAGATAAATTCTTTGTGAATAGAGCTAGAGAAATTTGTGAACTCAAAGAAATTTTCTCTGACTTTATTCACAAATTTTCTCTAGATAGAGCTAGACAAATTTTCTCTATACAATTTTCTCTGGATGGAGCCACACAAAGTCACACAAATTTTTTCTACACAATTTTCTTTGGATAGAGTCACATAAAGCCACACAATTTTCTCTAACACAATTTTTTTTGGATAGAGCCACACAAATTTTCTCTAACACAATTTTTTCTGGATAGAGCCACAAATTTTCTCTAATACAATTTTCTCTAGATAGAGCCATACAAATTTTCTCTGGATAGCGTTACACAAAGCCACACAAATTGTGTCTAACACAATTTTCTCTGAATAGAGCCATACAAAACCACACAAATTTTCTCTGGATTTCTTTGGTACTTAGAGAAAATGTCACGACCCACTCCCCGTACCCAAGGGTTAAGCATCGTGATGGCCAGTAACTGAGGTTACCTCCGGCCAATTCTAAAACAGATCAATAAACGCAAGCGGAAGAAATATTTAAATAAGGGTACCAAAATAATCATCGGAGTTTCTATTTTTATTACAAAATTATATTCACCAAAAAGGTCGATATTTACATAGAGAAATATCATAAAAATGTCGTGTGAGTGTCTAATCCGCAGCCCCGCATCTAAGACTTTCCACAAGCTATTTCCTGAAAATTGGTAAACAACTATAAGCACATGGCAGAGTGAGAAATATTATACCAAGAGTATAAGGGACACGAAATAACCATGGATCGTTAGTTAGGCCAAAACATTTACATAAACAAATCATTTAAGTAGCAGAAAACATTTAAGTAGCAGAACTGAAATACAGAAGTTATGTAACCACAGCCACGGTACAGAACAGAACAGAACAAAGGTCACAAGGATGATAGTCATAACATAGGTACGGATTCAAAAGGTGGCTCGTACGGATTCTAGAGGTGGCTCCCACGATAGTGTAGCACTTAGTTCCGACGGATTCTAGAGGTGGCTCCCACAATAGTGTAGCACTTAGTTCCGCACAGCACTTTGTTCCGCACAGAACAGAGGTCAATGGATCAGAGGGCCACAAAGTAATCAAACAGATACCAAAGTTATTTAAGTCCCCAAAGGCGTGGAACTCCCGTGGTGGTACTTACAAAACATAATTGTATATAAGGTCATAGCCAAATATTCTTTAAAATATAAACAAACATATCCATGAGTTTCCTTTTAAGCAAATAGGGTTCAAAAGATAAACCACGTAACTGAAATCTTTATAAAACATAACATTTATCAATATATAAATAAAACATAACTTTTATTAAAAAGTTAACTTTTATAAAATAGATTTTGGTAAGTCAAAACATATGTAAAATACATTTTGGTGACTCAAGGTATAATATAACTCACCTTAACTTCAATACCTTACTCTTTCTTTCCATTATTAAAAACCCATTCACCTTCCATTATTCTTTTCTTTCTTGCTGTTCTCTCTTTTCTTTTCTATCCTCCTCTTTCCTTTTCTTCTTTCATTTCCTTCTGTTTCTTTTCCAAGGGTGATCAATGCCTCCTTAAATAGGGAGGAGGAAACACAGGCGCTCAACACGTGGCTGTCCCGTATTCGTCTCTCTAGATTTAATAATTATTATATAGATTTAATCTTATCTTAAATAGATATTTAAGATAATTATCTTTGACTCGATATTTAAATATAATTATATAACTAATTTAATTTCTAATTAAATTACACTTTATCGTATATCAATATAAAATTAATTATTTATTTATATTTTGACCCCTAAACTTTTAATAATTATATTATTTTACCAAATTACACATAATAATATATATAATAAACAATATATTTTCTGAACTGAAATTAAATAATATTAGTATAAATTCTATAGCATAATTAAAAATCTGGGATATTACAAAAAATTGATCAAAATGGTGGTTATTCAATTTTTTCTGATTTGTTGTTGTCTAAATGACTTACAGTCTGATTTAATAAAAAACACAGAGAAAATTATGAGCAAATTAGAGAAAATTGGTAAAAAACACAGAGAAATTTTATGGAAAGTCTAATAATTTCTCGGGAGAGAAAATCTATAGGAGGTGCAGAGAAATTCCCAGAAATTTCCAGAATTGCTCTGGAGAGAGAATCTCTTGGAAGTTTAGAGAAATTTTCTGGGTCGAATTTTCTCTAAATCCATGTTGAAGGACCTTAGACATTATGAAAATATTAGGTGTCATTTATGCTATAAAATTTTAATACCATAGGCCTTAAAAAAAATCCCTATATTTTTATTGATATTTTATTTATTTAATTTTTTAAAAATAAATTTATTTAATTATTTAAAAAATAAAATAAAATAAAATAAATTTTTATTTAATCTAGCTAAAATAATTAAAATATTAAAGATATGTTTAATATTGCTATTACTTAGGAAATAATTGAAAAGGGTAAAATAATCATTTGAACATTTATCCTTTTTCATAATATTCTAAACAAACCTAGGATTCATATCCTATTCAACTACTGGAGATTATGTATTCTAAGACTAATAGTCCAGTGAATTACAATATTCCTTTATCCAGTACATCCAAACAAACACACTGGACTATTAATCCTGAGATACATTGTCCCCGGACTATTTGGTTAGACTGGATTTATATCCTATGTTTGTTTAGTCACGGGATTAGATGTCTGGATTAGATTATTTTGTTGAATCCTATGATTGTTTAGTTACGGAATTAGATGTTTAGATTGGACTATTCTATTGATTTCGATGTGTATCCTATGTTATTTAATTTTTTTATAATTTTTACTAAAACTTATAATAATAAAAAATTAAATAAATAGAATATCAATAAAAATTATATAAATTTATTTTAATTTTTAGTTGAGATTTTTTAATTCTATTTTAATTTGAACTTTTAAATAAATTGAACTTTTACTTTTATTTTTAATTAAATAAATTGAATAAATTGAACTTGTAATTTTATTTTTGGTTAAATAAATTGAATAAATTGAACTTTTAAAGGGGATTATAATCCATTGGACTGTTAATTTAATTTAATTTTTAGTTGAGATCTTTAAATTTTATTTTAGTTTACTAAGTCTAATTAAAAATAATATAAATAAAAATTTGAGGGCAAAAAATGTCATTTTAACCTTTCAATCCGAAAGAGTTATCCCACCCTTTTTATCCCACACCCCCCATGGGACACAATAATCTCACAAATAAAGGATTAATAGTCTGGTTGAACTATTAGTCCAACTTATATTTTTTGAGCCAAACGTCGGACTATCACATGCAATGGATATGGAATTCTATCCCACGTTCTAATCCCTCTAAACAAACACGTTAGTGGGTCTAGTTTGGTCCATTAAGGGTCTCCTTTGTTGATCCAAATCGTTAAGTTCAGATGGCTTTTAAAGGTATATGTGATCTAAATATGTAATTATTGATATTTAATTAATTTAAACTTTTGTATTAGAGCATCTCCAACGGTTACTCAAAATTTTCACCAAATCTGAGTCAAAAAGAGGCCATTTCCTTAATCTGATACTTCGCGCTCCAACGGTTTAATATCAAATCCTTTTCATCAAATTTGTGCCGGGCAACCGGTTGGTTGACCGGCCGGTCAACCGGTAACGGCAAAAAAAAATTTTTTTTTTTTTTTGATTTTTTGATTTTTTGTGAACTTTTTGAACTTGTCGATCGGCCGGTCAACCGGGTGGTCGACCGGTTAGGCAAAAAATTTTTTTTTTTTTTTTTTTGATTTTTTGATTTTTTGTGAACTTTTTGAACCTTTTGGTGGTCGATCGGCCGGTCAACCGGGTGGTCGACCGGTTAGGCAAAAAAAAATTTTTTTTTTTTTTTTTGGACCGGTTTGAACCTTTTTTTTGGAACTGTTTGAACTTTTGGTGGGCGATCGTTGGTCAATCCTATCCGACCTTAATCTCGCTGCAACGGTCATGTACAGTGTTTTGGTGAAACGCGGAGTCTGTCATCAGTTTGGTAAAACTTTTGCTGAAATCTCATTTTGATATGACTTTGGTGCAACCGTTAGAGTATGAAAAGGTGGGTTTTTCATCAAAATTTAAATTTGATGCTGGGTTTGATTCACCGTTGGAGATGGTCTTAATAATTTATTTAAAATTGAATTAACTTAATTTTTTAGTTTAACAATTTGCTCCAATTATAGTTTTGTTGAATAGTTTGGATCAACAAAGTAAAATTAAAATGGTCTTTAAAATTGAATTAACTTAATTTTTTACATTAATAAGTTGCTCAAAATTGAATAGTTTGAATTAATTTATTTAAATATTTAAATAAATAATAAATGTATTGAGTTTTACATGCCATGCTTATTCAAACTCGAGCTTGTTTATTTATTTATTTAACAAATTGAGCTATTATCGAGCCGAGCCAAATAAAACTAGCGAACGGCTCAATTCATTTGTAAACCTAACTCCCATTACTCACACCAGCATTTCACACACGCAAGTATGCACAGTTGGAGAAACTGGAAAACAGAGATGAGCATTTAGCACACAGGTGGTGCCAAAGAATAACAGAAATCTTAAGAACTATATAATTCAACTATACAACAATAAATATGTAGCTTATTATTACTGAAAAAATAGAGATTAATGTAACAATTTTATGTCATCTTCGGCAATAACATGCGCCAATTAATTTAACCAAGCCCTCAAGTAAGCTTAACTGTGATAAAAGCATATAACTGACAATGATACAATTACAAGGGGATGGAGATGCCCAACTGGGACAAGAAACTTGTATTTTTCACCCCAAGAAAAAAAAAAAAATTAAAATTAAAAATTAAAAAGGAAAAAACACATTAGAATTACATTGGGATTAAGCAAGCCAATAATCAAACACTAAATATAGACACTGATGGGGACCAACAATTTAAAAACCCAGTCATCACATTGAACAATTGAAAACCATTTGTTGAAAGTAAAGCAAGGCCAGATAGTAAGTGTTTTTTTTTAGCCATTGGCTTGATCATTTCTTCAGGGTCCTTAGAACCTGTAAGAGAAAACAGCTATTTATATATATATATATATATAAAAAGTGTTTCATGCCAAATTTATGACAAGGATGACAAATGAATGACAAAGCACAACCTCAATGTGTGGTCTAAACGTTCTCAAAGCGAACAACCACACAAGTAATGTTGTCAGAGCTCCCTTTTGCATAGGCTGCTTCTGTAAGTTTTCTTGAAGCTGCTTCTGCATCAGCTATATCCTGCACTATCGCCACCGCATCCTGAATGCACGAGAAATACAGTACTTAGCTGCCTAGATTCCATATGCAACAAATGACAATGAGAATTTTTTTTTTTTTTATGATTTTATTTATCACCCATGGTTATGAAAGTTGGCAAGCTTCTTGGTGGAGAAAACATTTTCTAGAGAAAGAACCACCAACCTAGTATATAGATATATTGATAAGTACAAAAACATTACAAAATGCCAAAAGGGCATTTGTCTTTTAATTCTATCTTAAAGGTTATTATCAATCCGCTCTAAAAAAAAAAAAAAAAAAAGAGTATAATAGCAAAAAAAAAAATTCATGTAGCCAACCTCACTTGATTGGAAACACAAGGTTTATTTTGGTTTATTCCAACAATTATACTAATAACACATAAATGGCCCATCTTAATTTCAACATAGGTTAGATACTTATGTCGTGTTTGGATCATGGATTTGGGTAAGGATTTGGATATGAAAAAGAAAAAGTGGGGAAATGGAGAATTTTTTTAGCTTATGCTTCATTTACATTTCCCTTTGCCTTGCCAAATTTCTATCTAAATTCATGATTCAAAAACAAGCTTAAAGTATCCATATGGTATCTGATACTTAATAAAAATTGAAAGAAAATTAATTTCTAATTGCCGATACATTTAGGAAGTATCAGAACCTAAGTCACCAACTCGTTGAGCACAAGCAGGAGTGGGAGCAGCAGCAAGAGCGTCAATTCTCAAAGTTTTGGGGTTGAGAGTATCTTGTCTTGAGAGCATCTATATTTATATAAATTTTATATTAAATATAATTAAATATTAATATTATAAAAAGCATTTATATATTAAAATCATCAATATTTATTCTGGCCCAAGCCTTCGTTTCACATATATGATTTATTCAGAAAAAAAAATTAAAAAAAAGAAGAAGAAACTTTTGTAGCCATCTTTTGTGAGATGATGTACTTATTAGCTATTTCAGTTGTCTAGGGATGTAAAATATCATGCGATTTGGGCATAGTAATTAAAGTGAAGAACAACAGTGTGATTACTGCAGAGTGCAGAGAAAAAGATAGGAGAGTTATACAAGGAAACAGATGTATCATAAGCCTCTGAGAAACAAAGCTCCCAAAATTTTGATTTGTGCAACAGGTACTTACCTTATTTGATAGGACATTCCAAAGTCCATCGCTAGCAATTATAATAAAATCAACACCATCAATTTCTTCTTCCTAATCACAGAAAAGATAATAAACGTGATTTGTTAAGAGCAAAATTAAATTTTGCATACAGATGAGCAAAATTGGTAAGTTGAAGCCTTGTACAAGGGCACGAGTCCTCTGACCTCAAATCCCTTTGTCTCCCTATCCCAATGCACTTCCAACTGCCTTGAGATTTCCATATGATCCAATAGTTGGGAATGCATTGGGACAGCAGCAGGACAGGCGGATTTGGGGACAGGAGATCCTTTGCCTTGTACAAGTGATCTATTTGGCTTGAGTTAAATGGACAGCATGAGTAGGTAATAATTAAACACTCAGCTTCCACAGAGCTAACCACAGCTCCCACTTAAATATTTAAGAGTTAATTACTTAAAAGTCCTATTTACAAATGTTATGATAGCTCAGGTCCTACTTAAGATTTTTTGAACCAATCAGCCCTATTTAGTAAAACTGATAATATTATCAGTTTTTTCCAATTTTTAAAACTAAGAATATTATCAATTTGCATAATAATGTTCCAGATAATTGTTTCACTAACTGATAAAAAAAACAGATCATGAGAATAGATGTTTTTGCCCTTCTATTTATTAGTTTAATTTAACTATCCAATAAAACTGAAAACATTATCAATTTTTTCCAGTTTTAAAACTATGAACAATATCAATTTTTTCATTTTTTCAGGTGTTTTTTTTTTTTTTTTTTTTTTTTTTTTTGCATATCAATGTTCCATGATCATGCTCCTTTGTAGACACAAAATTTTTAATTTTGCACAAAAAAAATAATTCAATTTTTTTAGTTTTTTCAAAAAAATAATTTAGTTTTATTTCTTTTTCACATTTTTTTTCTAGTTTTTTCAATATGAAAGTTGATGTTTTAAAGTTTTGAAAATCAAAATACATGTCAAATCATCATGTTCCTTTATAGATAATAATAAATGATGAACAATTAATGTTTGAAAGGCAATTCCGATTATTAAAAATTTAATGACACTTGAAGGTCTAAAAAATCTTAGTTAAGACTTAATGGAGTATAAGTTCATAAATTAGAACTTGTGTGTAAATGCCCCAATATTTAATTTTCAGTTCTTGATGACCTGATTAGTATTTAGTAGTAACTCAATTAAGTAGGAAATCAGATAATGCTGCTGGAGGTCAACTGATCTGAAGAAACAGAATATCTTTCACATCAAGTCCAACATCGTTACTTACCTTAACACACATTATTTTAAGCCTTTTTTTTCTTCTTCTTCTTCTTTTTTTATTTTTTTAATTTATAAAAAAAACCTAATTAATTGAATTTCCTGATGCATGTTTCACTTTGTCTTTACACATGCCCAACAACATATGTTTTTAAATTCAAGAAGCATTTTGATGCATTACCTGAATTTCAGGTTCAGCTACAACATATGGCTTAAGTAGTTTATCTCCAAATGCACGAGAAACCGCAAGAACACCACCAACCCGCCATGTTCCTAAAGAAGTTCAGCAACAATGTGAGTAATTCATATCTGGGAGACACTAAGCTATGCTAGCACCAATTAGCCAAGGAATAATCAGTGACATACAATGCATCTATAATTTTTATGCAATCTAATAACAGAGAATTTATATTTTCAGCAATGTATCAAACTCTAGAAATCATCCCCTCATCAAGACAACAATACCATGAAAAGTCTAATGTAGCAGAAATCTCAAAGCCACCACAGCAGCAAAGAATGTGCATACAAAAAATCCACACATTATAGAAGTCATCAGAGAAGTCAGTTTTGTGACCACGACGACTTAATATTTCTAACACTCATTTTGCAACCTGTATAATTAAATCACAAGTAAAATTAACATGATTTATATAAACTCCACTTCAAATTAGCATGGTTAAATTACAACTAATCAATATCAGTACATAAAAATACACTAATCATGTGGTGCTGACAAATGATTTCAAACAGTCAGCAGCATAGTTACTGCTAAACTTCCCATCGCATAGATAAACAGACTTACACCATACACCACACACCAAAATTAGATATAACAATTAGACTCCAAAATGGATTATGGCTGGGTTTGAGGCACATAAAAGCGGAGTAAGGATGGCTATGGGGGAGGAATTGATTATACAATTCAGAATGGGGATAGGTTGCAGTTAACCCCATTGCATCCCATCCCATCCCAATTATGTATTTCACAAGAGGCCTCTCCAGCACAGATCGGTTATTGAAAGAATGGTAAGGCTTTCATGCCTCTATAAAAAATCTTCTTTTGTCATTTTTACAATTGAAAAATAACAAATGACATTTACATATTATAAAATCAAATCAACACAATCAATGGTATTACATAATATGTGAAATCATTGAGGATCATTCCCTATGCATTGTAAAACTACATTTGAAATAGAGTACTAAAAGAATTTTTCAAAAACTCAAGGAATCATCCCATCTACATTGTAAAAATGCCCTTGAAATAGAGGGCCAATAAAAAAAACTTTTCAAAGACTTAAAGGGACCATTTCATATACAATATCAATATGATCTTAGAAATTATTGGGTAACAATAAAATTTTGAAGAACTCCATGATATTCAAGCTGAAGTCTTTGAGCAAGGATTTCAGCCTTCAAGATGGATAAAGTTTACAATAGCATTAATTGAGTCAACTTGCTCA
Source organism: Camellia lanceoleosa (assembly GCA_025200525.1). NCBI lineage: Eukaryota > Viridiplantae > Streptophyta > Magnoliopsida > Ericales > Theaceae > Camellia > Camellia lanceoleosa. The sequence goes on from CM045761.1 coordinate 144,491,331, forward strand.
AGGAAAGTAAAACCAAACTTCAATTCTATATGCACGAGGTTCAGAAGTTCAACTTCTAAATTTTATCACTCTGGAAGTTTGGAAATTGGGAATGAAACTAAAACAAGATATATCATGAATTTCATTAAGTTAAAAACTATACTCATGTCGGAATTACTCAAACATCACAAATAACAAAGCAAAGAAACTACTTCAGCGCCTATCAGCTTTTGGCACAACTACACACCACAAACAGACACACATAGACAGAGTTGGAAATGAAAGACATGATTTACCTGCCCAAATGATGAAACCCCCAGCTTGTTCAATTCTTTGGCGTTCATCAGATCTATCAGGTTTGTGATCAATAGACAAAGGGATAGCTGCATGAGGAACACCAAAAAATACGAAAAGTTAAAAAAATATATTATTACATTTTCAATGCATATTCAGCTAATCTAAAAGAACTAAAACCAACAAAAATCTGCGCTAATACTTCGTGAATGGTAGCGTGCTTTCATAACCCCACTTCCTGATTCATACCACAAAAGAGCAAAAATCATAAATTTGTGCACAACCAAACAAGATCAGAGCAGCATAACACGGTTTGTTATAAATCAGCAAGGCAATTTTCTCATTCGTGACCAAGAAAATGAATAATGAAGTATGCTGCAACAGGTGCAAAATCAAAGCCTTGGAGAAAGGATACAACAAGAGGGATAAGTTAACAGTAAACCAATATATATATATATAGAAACAATGCAATAAAAATAAGGTTGGAGTGTGAGAACATAATCCTTATATTAGACAAGCCCAAGAATAACTCTAAATATTTTCATAAATGAGAGGGGGAACTCGATCACAATGAACTCTAGAAAGTGTATCTATATCCCAGACCCTTTTTTTTCCTTGAAAAGAAAAAAGGAATATGCAAGAAGTAAAGTATATAAAAGCCAACATTCCAAGCAAAACAGCAGTAGAAGCCAAGGTAAATAATGGGCTTGCTTGGTCTTAGCACCATAACAGATTCTAAATAACGTCGTTTAGACAGTAAATGGAAATGCATAGATGAGATTGAAGTCAATAAGACCTTATTTGAGTAGAGCCAGATGGTTTATGGAGACATTTTCATTTTCCATGACATATTTTAATAGAGGAAAAGCTTTACATGGCAAGCATGGTCTAAAACAGTATACCATTTTATATCCACAAAATACCCAAGCATGCAAAAAAAGGTAATGGGTAGGAAGTCAGAAACCAATTCGAATAACAACTGAGCAATGCAAATGTAATGCTTATGTAATATTAGAAAAATAAAATAAAATGAACGACAAAATGTTGAGTTTAGGACAAGATGTTATTAAGATGGTTTGCAAGGCACTCACAGTTTGACTTGGACTAAAAAAGCATAATCACTCACTCAGATAAGAATAATGGGAGTAAGAAGTTCAGCTGAAATGTCACCATTTTCTAGGAAACCAAAACTAAATTATTTGAATACTTAGGCTCTGTTTGGAATGATTTCCAAACGAGTTTTCTACTCCCACATTTGAATATGATGTTTGGATAGGTATGTGGAATTAATTTTTTACAACTCTGCAGAAAACTCTGTTTGAGAGTGCGATTTTCAAAAAAAAAAATTTCAAAATTTGGCCTAACCAGTAGTCCCCCCGGATGTCCTACCGGACGTCCCACCGGTCGTCCAGCCGATTGACCGGAACAGTGCAATTTTTTTTTTTTGCAATTGATATGTTAATTTTTATATATTCGAAAAAAATATTTTCCGAATATTTTAAAACTTTTTATGTGCTTCAATAGAATTTTGAGTTGTATGTTTGATTATGAGTTGTAAATTTTTATATCAAATATCAAATGTCACATCAAAAATTCCCCACTCAATTCAAAACTATTTTCAAAACTTTTTTACCAAACAAATTTTCTACACTCAAATCATAATTTCAAAACTCACAAACTCAAAATACAACTCATATTCTCCAATCATAGTTACAAAGCTCTACCAAACGCAACCTTAAATTCTAGTATTTCCACCAAAACACTATAGAACATACCTAAATGATGAGTTGTTTCAACACTTAAAAGAAATATCTAATGACGGTCATTTCTGTTATCCTCGTTTTGTCTAAAGAAAGATTTGAGAACCAAGAAAAATATAAAATTTATTATAAAATTTGAGAAACTGGAAAAAAGAAAAGGAGAGATGAAGAGGAGAAGATAAAACAAGTGTAATTACGTCATTCATCTCTTTATTTGTTACCGCAAAGCTCTTTTTTTATGAGGATTGTCACCAGTACTTTTTGTTTTCCTTTACATCCCTACAACTACTAGAATTTTGCATTTTTTAATGTTTTTTCTCATAATGGCAAACTCCCTTCCCCGACTAAGCCTTTAAATCTTTTAATTATGAGCTTCTAATATTCATAGACCTCAAGATGTTCAAGTATCTAATTATTGAGAATGTATATATAGTTTTTAGTTTCTATTTCCAAACATTTTGATACACTCTTTTGTCTTTTCTCTTATGTTTCCAAAATGTTTCCATTTCCAACCTAACTGAAATAATATACCTAACCAAAATTTTGATCCTTGTCTAATTTAATATCATTTTTCTGTTTTCTCCACTTTCCATAAGATGTTGAGAATTTCAGGCTCAATTGATCCCACAAAGTCCCATTCTGCAACAAAAACAGTTCATCATGGAGAAGATAACCAACCTGAACCAGCTCTACAAGCAACTACTCTGGAATCTCCAACATTTGCAACAAGAAGCCGATCACCTAGTAACATAGCTGTTGATGCAGTTGAACCAGAATCTTTTTGCTGGTCTTTTTCTTCATTAAGGTAATCAACATCTGTCTGTCTAAATGACTCAACTGCAGTCAAAACATTTTACAATTAATAATAGAAAAAGCAAAGCTGAGTAGTGTCAAATCAGGCATTAAACACAAATGAAGCTCCACATTTCATACCAATAGCTGATTTAGTGTCTTTAATAAAATCTGGATGGCTACTTAAATTCTTGAAAAGGTTGTTCTTAAGATATTCTGCTGTTCTTGAACCACCATGACCTAATTGGAGATGCACAAAAAAACCAAAAGATCAAAAAAAAGTAGGCAAGTTTTAATACTTCCTTAACACGGTTACATAAATTGATTTCCACACTAAAAAAAAATAATAATAATAAATAAATAAATAAATAAAGAGAAGAGTACAAGAAGATTATAATAAGACAGTGTATGAGAATGATAAAGTAACACAAAATTTAAAAGCATCGTCAACCATGAACTTTGCATCTGATAAAAGAACAACTTATAAAAAATATTGCAAGGAGTTGTATAAAAAAATTAAAAAAATTGACATACCATCAAATACACCAAAAAAAGCAACCATCTGGCCATCAACTTCTGATATTCTTGTCTCATAAAAATCCTCCATTGAAGATCTTTTACCTTTGAAACTGGAATATCCATAGCTGAACCTTGCATTTTTGTTTCCAGTAAGGAAGCTACACAAAAAACAAACAAAAAAAAAAACGGTTTATTTTCCATTAAATATTAATCACTTAATTTTAGAATCATATCAACTCTACACAAATGAATACTTTGCCATTTGCCCTTTTTTTCTTTTTCTTTTTCTTTTTTTGATAAACGAACCTTTCCATTTGCCTTTAATAACCATAGAATCATCTAGATCTGGAAAATCTAACCAAATTACCAAATCCACTAATTTAAACAGGTCCATGTTTGGCTTTGATTCACGTTTAACCCAAATCCAAACCTAGTATTTGAAATTTAAGGGTGCATTTTGTATTGTCTGTTCTTGGAAATAACAAATAAAAACTGATATGGGAAACTTGTTTGGAAAACTGTTTTCGGAAAATTTGCCATTTGCCTTTACCCACCATAGAATCATCTACACCTGGTAAATCTAACCAAATTACCAAATCCACTAATTTAAACAAGTTCACGTTTGGCTTTGGTTCATGTTTAAACCATATCCAAACCTAGTATTTGAAATATAAAGGTGCATTTTGTATCATCTGTTCTTGAAAATAACAAACAAAAACTAATACCGAAAACTAGTTTTAAAAAAAAATTCCCTGAAAACAACCCTTTTTAGGAAACACTTTAAAGTTGATTTCTAATTTTCAACAATAGTTTTTGCACAAAAATGAAAAACAATTGGTGCTTTCGAATTTTTCATTGATTTGGTTTCCAAAAACATCAAAAATGAAAAATGATACCAACCAGGCCCTAAACTTTTCCATCATTATTATATCAATATATATTTCCTTTTAAAACTATTTTACATATTCGTTTTTAAGTTAGTTGTGGTAGTACACATTGCTTTTTTACAAGTACGGTCTTGTTTGGACCAACACAAATTTAAATATCAACTCATATGAATTGAATCGTGAATCGTAAGTTTCTAACAACCATGGACACCATCATATCATGTTTTTCAAAATCTTCAACTATCTTCCAACTTATATTTGCTGCAACCTCCAATTTAGATGTCTTTCTTTTTCCTAACTTTGCTCACATTTTCCACCAAATTCAATACCATTAAGCATGGTTCAAAATATCAGCAGTTCATCACGAACCAGTCAATTTATATCAGGTTTTTAGCCTTCCAATTAGGATACTACCTGATATACAATGCAAATAAATATCACATGCGAACTGTCTAGTTCACAAGACGAACGGCTTTGACACCGATATTTACACTGATGCTCTTCTATACCAGCCTCATTCATTAAATAAATAGCTGATTCAGACACTTAAAATAGGCCGTGGTCTTTGGCCTTTTTTATGTTGGCATTTAAAAGAAAACCTTTGGTCTTTAGTCAACATGAGACAAACATGTTTGGAGGGCTTCTTTATGTAAAGAAGGTTAGAGGTGAGGAAGTGTTCTTCAAGCAATGTAGGACTTGAATCTCCGAAGCTAGATTTCTTGATGAGATAAGGCAATACAATTGGCATAGTCTCAATGTGAAGCTTTCATTTGGAAGTTACAAGTAGGATGACTACACTATATTCAACCATTTCACACCAGCAGGCAGCAGCACATGGGCCACTATGTAGTCGAGGTGAATCACCCTTTGATATCAATGTCTTGGAAACAAAGTCATCCATTATGCTACGCTGAGGCGTTTTAGAGGCAATTCATACCACTTAGTCAGACACTGAAATCCTTCTCAAATGGACACCAACCCTCTTCTTTTTTAGTTCAAAACCACATGAAAATGGCAATAAACAGAAAGGGATTACAGAGTGGGTTTTGTTACTTCACCGTTGGTATCCATATGGCCCGGGGATTTGAAGAACATTTGCCACAAGTTTCATTTATTGAGACAATTATAAAACTTGAGTAAAAAATAGTGCATTATAGAATTTTAGAAGACTTGTGACAATTTTTAAAAATTCATGATCGCATCACCCGATTCCAATACATATTACTTGATACTTCTGATACTATTAAATGCCGATACCAATTCGTTTACCAACACTACTATTACAACCATGCCCTCAAGGCACAACACTAAGGAATGGAAGATGAAACCAAAAACTCCAAAAGACAAATAATAGTGTTTGTTCCCTAACAAAGTACTATCTAAACAAGTAATATTCTACAGACTAAGAATTACAGAGTTGAAAGAAGAAAAAAAGCCGACAACATATTAAAAATTCAAGAGAATTTCAAAAGAGTTGATCAAATAATTGTCAAAAAACGCTATAAAAACAGAGAATTGAAAGTAATTTCACAATCATATCCAATGATAATTCGGATTGGATAACTACTATGAAGTAGTCGTTAATTAGGGAATGAAAATAAGGGCATGAACCTGATACCACCGCCACTGTAGAGGGCATCGGGATCCCTAGATGGAATCACGACCTTGGATTGTGGTTGCGGTGGTGGTGGTGATGGCGGCGGTTGTGGGTCCACCGTGGTGTCGCCGGAAGGGGGAGCGGGTGGGACATCTGCCGCCACGGACGATTTGGTCAGATTGGTGCTGACGGAGGTGGAGGCGGGAGGATCTTCAACGTTCATGCTCGCCGCATTTCCACTTTTGGTAGATGTTTGTGAGATATATTTATGTATTGTACGTATAGGCCTTCCACTTGTAGGATCAAATACTATCTATCTAGCAAATTATTGGTAGGATCTATGATGGTATTTCAAATTGTTTAAAAATTTATTATTATTATATCATACATTAATTAATTAATTAAAGCACCAAAAAAAAAATTTAATTAATTAATTAAAATATTTATATCATTGAGTAAAAAAAATAAAAAATAAAAAAAAGTAAGAAAAAAATTATAATTTATAATTTTGTATAATATTTATTTTATTGCTATTAGATACACTTGAGCGTGTGTCACATTATAAAGATTTTTTTTAATATTTCAAAAAATTAAAATTATTTTTCCAAATAACCTACTTTAAAAATGACACTCAATAGTCAATTCATAAATCTAATATTAAAAACGACATGCTTCTTATTTGTACAAAACTGATTCATCCCCTTAATTTCTCTCTATCTCTTTTTATCCTCTCTCTTCACCCCCATTCACCTCCATTCCCTTCTTTCTCTCTCTTTGCATCATTATTTTTTTTTTTATCTAAATCCTCACTCTCTATTGCCGGTTTTGGTTGCCATTCTTCGTCAAATGCTTCTCAATCGCCAATCTTGCTTGCCATTTATTCAATGTTTGGTGAGAGACAAAATCATGATGTTGAAGATTGAGCGACTATTAGGAATATAATCGGTTCAAAACGGTTGACGTTTAGGTGAAACACTGAATCGATGACGTTGGTTCTATTATTTTGAGAATTGATACTGATCAAATTTTTCACTAAACTATACCAAACTACACCAATTCAAATAGTTCGGCTCGGTGTGGTTTTTAGTTTACGACTTTTTAAATTTGAGTTATTTCTTAAATTTATACTATAGTAAATAATTTATATAAAAATATTGAATTAGCCATTTGTACATTACTTCAATATCCAATCCAACCATTCACAAAAATACAAACAAAAGAATTAATAAATACTAAGTGTTTAAGCTTTTACTGAAGTAGAATTAGAAACAAAATATAATCTGAAAATCAAAGTCATGACACTAAAGCAAAACTAAAGTTTAAAACTATTATTTCATAAGACTAAATCACAAGTCTATTAATCAGAGTTAAAATAAAAAATTGAAAACGACATAAACATCTGATATAACTATATAAGTATAGTAGTAGTAAAATTTGACTCAAGCACATATGAGTGGCAAACTAACAATTGAACTTGAAATATTTAAGAAAAATAAACAATTAAGTGAATCACATGAATTTTGTATTCAACCACCTTCATTATATATTTAATATGCAAAACTTTCAGTCAGTTTCGGTTTAATTCGATGCACAAGGTGCCTAAACCGATACCAGACCAAAAGTCGAAAAAAATTAATTTTAAAAACTACACAGACCGATTTATATTAAAAAACTGACCAAATAATCAGTTTAGTTCGGTTCGGTTCAATCGATTTGATCGATTTTTGCAATTTTTTTACATCCCTAGTAACTACTGTGCCGCCTTAGGGCTTTTGGTGTCTGAAATCACAAAATTTCTCTTATTTTTCTCTCTTCGTCTTCAATTGGGAGTTTCTCCCATAATAGCAAACTTAAAAAATTTACACTTGATATGAGCCCTAAATTGGCAATTCAAAATTTTTGTTTTGAGTTTTCGATTTGCATTTGTTGTGTTAATTGTAGAGAGAAAAATGACTTTTTGTTTTTTCCATCTATAACAACAAGGATACGTTGAAAGTCTGATTTTGCTTTGATTTTAAACAAAAATGTTAAAGTAACAAGACATACATTTTTGCTTTGATGTTGATTTCTTTGTTGTTGTTGCTTGCTTGCTTTTGGCTGTTCTCGATTCCGTCTCTTTTCGGGGAAAACAACAAAAAATGTTGTGTTTAGATCTGTCCTTTGCAGATGGGTTTCTTCTTCTTCTTCTTTTTTTTCTAAGTCTCTCTCTCTCTCAACAGATAAAATAAAAATTTAAACAGATAAAAAAAAAAAAGCTTGGTGAGTTTCAATTGATAGAAAAAATAATTTTGCTTGGTAAATTTCAATAGATAAAAAAAATAAGCTTGGTGAATTTCAATATATAGATACAAATTTGAACAGATAGATTCGAAAAATTAAACCAAAAAAAAAAAAAAGAAGATTTGAACAGATAAGTTAAAATAAAAATTTGGGGTACTTACGTGTAGGTCATATGAGAAAATTTTGTCATAAATAACGTCACTAATTGTAAATTTTAGCGACAATTTATAAAATTCATAACAAAAAAAGTCACTAATTGTCAATTTTTAGCGATATATATAAAAAAAAATTGTCACAAAAAAATTATTTTTAGCGACAATTTTACCAAGACTTAGGACTGGTTTGGGGTGTCCTAAAAAAGTGTACTTTTTGTCTTTTTTAGATTAAAAAAGACAAAAAAAAAATATGGAGGTTTGGGTTAACTTTTTGACTTTTTATGAAAAAAATGTGTATTAAAAAATTGTATAAAAAAAGAGTGTAAGAGATGATTAGAGAGGAGTGGGCCCCAGCTGTACAACAGTGAATTTGAGTTGAAAATTATTGACTAATTTTTGTACAAAGCACTGGACGGTTTTGTTTGACCCGTGAGGGTCATCACAGGTCCCATTTTTATAATCTGAACCGTCAATGTGTGTAACTCGTCGAACACTATATATCTATAAAAAATCACGTTAATCGGATATCGATAGCTATCTGATCAAATTTATTTATTTTTCAATCATTAATTATAACACCATCCATTTGTTGTACATAACTGATTTGATCATATAGTTATCGATATCCGATCAATGTGATTTTTTGCAGACATATAGTACTCGACGATTTCTACACATTGAACGGTTCAGATTATCAAAACGAGACCTATGATGGCCCCCATGGGACGAACAACAGTGTGTGTAAAAACCACACCCAATCATTTCTTTTGGAGCCACTGCCGCACACAGCGGCTGCACACCCAATCAATTCGGTGTGTCCTTTTTTTTAAAAAAAAATAATTTTTTTTTTGGGGATGAATAGTGATATCTTTTTCAATTTTGGAGTAACTTTTTGGCTTTTTAACTTATATAGGATAAGCCAAACCAGCCCTTATTTTTAATAGAACTTGATGAGAATTAAGTTCAACTATTAGGACCTATTGAAGTTTATCTTAAAAATTTTAATAGATATGTAGTAATGTCCCTTTAACCAACAAATTTCTTTATCACCAAATTTTTTTTTCCTTGTGCCTTACACCCTCTTTAGATTGAACTTTTCACCATTTAGCCCATTTTAAAACTATTTAGCAAACTAACTAACTTTTTTTGAAATACAAGTTCAAAATGTGACTTCGTCATGAAATCACAAATTAAAAAAATGCAATTTCACAATAAAATAGCATTTTGAAGATACAATTTCATATTGATAAGACCCACTAGTGTGTAAATGTTGATTAATCGCATCTTTCACCTTGAAGTCACATTTTGAACTTACAATTTTAAAAATTAGTTCAAATTTTTAGAATATTCACAAAAAAAAAAAAAAAAAACTCCACATTATATTGGTCAACAAAATGGTTGCAAGTGTTTGTATACAAAAATAAATAAATATTAGTGCTCCCAATAAATTATAACAAAATATGGTAAAGCATAGTGATTATCTTGATTTATTTTATCTTCGCCCTCATCCTTTCCCTTCCCTTCCCTAGAAACCGGAGCGTAGAGAAAAATGAATAAAGCTTGGTAGCTCGAAATTACCAGGGCTCGATTGCCCCCGAATTGCAAAACGACGTCGTTTTGCTTTTTTTTTTTTTGTTTTTTGTTTCCTCCTCTCTTTTCTCTGAAACAGGGAGAAGAGGGAAGAGAGAAGGAAGAGAGAAGAGGCGACGACGGTGCGATGGAGGCGATGGCACAATGGTGGGTCTTTTCCTCCCTCTTCTCTCAACAGATCTATGTGTATCTCTAATTTGGTTTTGATTTGTGAGTTTGTTTTTGAATTGTGAGTTTGTTTTTTTTATTTTGATTTGGTTTTAATTTGTATATATACATAGATTAGTTGATTTGGTTTTGGAATTTCATTCTCTGTAGAAGGCAAGTTTGTTTGGATTTGTGTAGAAGGCAAGTTTGTTTTCATTCTGTGTAGAAGGCAATTTCATTCAGTTGTTTGAATTTCATTCTGGTTTTGGAATTTCATTTTGGAATTTGTTTGAGAGAAAGAGAGAGAGAGTGAGAAAACTGTGTAGAAGGTAAGTGAGAGAGAGAGAGAACTGTGTAAAAGGCACGAAAAGCGAAGGAAAAAAATAAATAAATTCAAGCCATTCGAGCCCTATTTTTCGAGCTACCAATCACTTCTGGAAAAAAATAGTGGGCATATTTACTTTGTTCCATTCTCGCAATATTTGTCAAGGAAATATCACACCATCCCACACATGTGATTAATTAAGTGTTTTAATTCACTATGTCCCATAATAAGATAAAATATAAATATCAAAATATCATGCAACAAAACAAATTTAGTAATTATTTTTTAAATATTCAATAAAACACACAATATATATACATATATATATATATTGAAAAAATAATAAAACTCAAAATTACAAATTCAAATTCATAGATCTCAAATATGTATAATTTTTTTTTTTTCTTTCTACAAGTTACCTTTGTATAGTAATATTGAAAAAAAACAAAAAGAAAAGAAACGAAAGTGAATATGCCCACTATTTTTTGCCAATAAGCAAAACACTGATTTTTAGTCCTGTCTTGCTTAATTGAAAACCACTGGTAGGAAATAAATTGAAGGCTCAAAGAAAAAACAAATGAATACAAAACATTAGAGACCAACTACACAGCTTTCGATCGAAGACAATTACATACAAGCTTTTTAGATTAAATAAAATCAGAATATTAAACAATATAATGGACAAAAGGTGAGCTGTTTTAAAGTATGGATAATCCCCTCAAGTTCAGCAGCACCCACTAGTTGAGGTATCGGATGTGGGAGGTTTTTATTTGAAAACATCCCTTTTGGCACCGGATGAGCTCTCAGCCAAGAGACTTGGTGTTTCCAAAATCTGCAATTCAACAAGATTACCAGAGTAACATCATAGTCATGAAACAATACCAACGTTAAGTATTCGAGAAATTGAATTATATCCCTTGTGTTGTGTCGCTTCATCACAAAACAAATTACAAAATATCATAGATCCTTGACAAGAGTGACAATTCACATCCAATTTCTACCCATTTGCTAAATGATGATTCAAAAATTACCCTTCTTTTTACTGAAACATTTTAGTTTCGGTGAAGACACTTGATACCAAAAACCATCTATCATAATGTTTACAATGGCATTCACCTTGTGCTACTTGACTGAAAAGAATTGACAAAATAAATAAATAGTGTTGCAATTATACATAAAAATGTAAATGTTGTACACATTCTATCAAAAGATAAAAGTTCTAGAGATACCTGCAGTCAAATATGTCACATTGTGCAATATGATGCACCAACAGGAAAAAATCTGATGGTTAGTAAGTCACCACTTCAATCCATTAATAGTATGTTACGATACTCAATAAAATGTCATGGCCGAAATATTTAAGCAATTACGAGCTTTTTATGGGTTTCCCACATGATATTTACCTTTCACAATAATAAATTACCCAATGTTGGTCCCTATTTATCATTGATAATTGAGGGGTGAGAAGTAAATAGATCTAGCACTTTTTTACCACAAATCTTTGAATTGGTTAATATTGAATAGATAACCACCAACTCATCTAAAAGCTTAAATTATTATGAAATGGACCCAACAATATATATCAAGCTATTCAATAGTTAATATACTATATATTTCAATAAATCATCAGCATCCATGTTATGATACTTAAGGAAAAATTATTCGTTGGTCCTAAAACACCATGTGGCCATGTCCTAGTCCAATCACAAACCCCCATTTCCCCTCATGTTTCCCAATCACCTAATACAAAATCGTGAGTCTCACCCCCTCCACTAATCACAATACATGTGGAGCGCTATGTGGCGTTGCCCTTGGACCAACCAATAACTTCTCATACTTAAGACACCCATGAACAGGAAACTTGGAATTGACACCCCAAGTAGTATATTAAGGTGCTGAAAGTGAAGATTCATGAAAACATTTGTGAATGTGTTCAGAATAAATACAATCATATCTTATACCTAAAGATGTGCATTCAGTTTTATCATTACCCTTGCCAAAAAGCCCCATGTCATCAAACAGAAAACCAATCTGGAGAGGTAAGATGACAGGAAATTACATGGGTATGATCGGATCCAAGTAGATACAGCTTACATAAACAACAGATCAGTTTGCTGTGTGATTAATTATATAATGATTTTTGGGTGTTCGTCACAAAAATTCTAACTAAACATGGGGAAAAAGTTACCAAAAATTCGCATACCTTCAAAACAATTTCCTCAAACCATTGCTCCACATTCACCTGCATTTTTGCACTACATTCAATGAAAAGACATCCATACTCCCTAGCAAAGCCAATTCCCTCTTTTTTTGTGACAACCTTTTCACTTTCCTGGCAAAGCAATAGTTGAGAGGCTGAGTATACCTTTATTTTGCGCAAACTTCATCATACTATCCAGTATCCAATAATGCAACATTGGATCTTAAATTTGGGAGACAAAGCAAAATTTAACACAATTTATCAAAAACTAATTAATTTTATTTGATTTCTCCTAGCACCTGCGTAAATTGAAAGAATTCTAAATAAAACTTTTGTATGATGTATCCTATAAATCTTGTTGCCAACAAGCATCTTGATGCAATCTTAATTTGTTAAGTACAGGTCATTTCTTTAGCCCACACATCAGATAGATTTGTAAATGTTTCTTGCCATGTTACAACATAAACTGTTCAATTCCAAACTCAATTAGGTTCACTGAATATGTGAAGCGTTCAAAATCTTTGAGATGAGGAGACCGTGTGAAAGAATTCAGAAAAACTGCTTGCAGTGATCAGGTAATGTAAATCTTATACAGTTATTTAGTAAACAAAAAAATAGCAATTACCAATAAAAATGCTTATAATATTAAACTAAAATACAAAAGGACTTTAAGAGAACCAATTGATTGGGATTTAAACATCAGGAGAATGAGGCCTACACGAGGTATGCAAGAAACAGGGGGCTTCTTGATCTCTTCTAATAATGTTAACTCAAATGTCAAAACTCTGAGATGTGCAAGTATCTAAACTTCGAAATAAATACATAAAACTCAACTCAACAAAATTTGCTCCCAACTATTTCTTTCACCAGTTGTCTGTCCTGGGCCATAACTCTCATAAGAAATTAATAAACAGATAAATATAGTTAAGCAGCAATACAACATAGAACATTGCCAGGCCAACAGGAATCTTAGACAAGTTAGCGACGGAAAAAGTGTACAGATTGCATATGAATCAATTACGGATAGCTTACATACCATATGTAAATCAGACCTGAAGTGGCACACATAAACAGCTGCACATTTTGACAAACTAAAATAAATACAAAGACAACAATTTGGTGTCCAAACTCTCACACTTAACTATATCCACTGCACAATGAATAGACTATTTAGTTCATTTGAGTCATAGTTTTAAAAAATTACCCATATGCGGAAGTTCTTGCCAAATGATTCCATCTCAACTTTAATAACTGTGACTGAATAAACAATATACATGATGGGGAACACTGCAAAAGGAAAAAACGGGGAAGGTGGAGAGGGACACTACAACCAGTCACAAAATATCAAGCTCCATGTGCATAACTTGAGGATTTTATCATACAGAAAGTAACACTGAAGGCACATATGTCAAAATTAAATCGATACAGAAGGGGACTAAAGTTAGATAAACAATGAAGAACTAGAGAACTTACCCGTTGTTATTCCTTTACCTCCTCTATAATATGAACTAGTTAGTGTTCTGAATCTTTCCTGGCCAGCTGCACCATGATAAATAAAAAATCTTAACCAAACAAACCTTTTTTTAACAGTTAAAGACAGTATCGAACATTGACAAATCCAACTCTTGCATTGAGCATTAACCTCAAAAAGTGAACCAAAGCAAGGAACTTTCCCATCTTAACAAACACTCCATTTTCCTGCCCTATTAATTTTATAAGTTTTTAGCTGCATGGAGCAACATAATAATAAACAGTTCTATACTCTCTGTTTGCTTCCACTCTCTTCTTTTCCCCTCTTTTACTCTCAGAGACAAGAATTTTATTAGAGAACAAAATGATAGTCCGTTGGAATTTGGGCCTCCCTCTAGGCACAGTTACATGAGTGATTAGAATTTCACATATGTTTCTCTGCACACATTTAATAAACCTAAGGCTGCATTACATTTCTATCCTAACCACAGAATTTACTTCTTGGCACCAAACTCAAGATATTTTGCTATTTTAGGCATCCCAATAACTATCTTTGCAACAAGGATTCATAATTTTGAATAATACAATTTATGTTTCTAGTTTGTTTAACTTTTTTTTTTTTCTAATTTAATCGTCAAATAATCTAGTCTCTTTCTTAATTCTGCATTGCAAGACTTTATCCTACAAGGACCAACAGATTGTAATGAAGTAGGAAGTAGGATGATCTAATAATATCTATATACATTTCCCACATGCTTCCCAATCTTCTTACTAGTCAAGCCCAAGGGGTCATATCACATGCACAATAGTAATTTGGAAACCACACATTATGCATACTCACAAAAGTTCCTGGTATTAAGCATAAAAAACATTAAGGTTATGAAAGGGGAAGTTCTAGGATTTTAAAAGAAAACAGAACATAGAGGAAAAGAGGGCCAGCAGAGAGCGGAAGAAGAACAAATGCAACAACAACCAGAAAGAAGCAACATCATAGTACTCAACTATTCATTCTTACCCCCAAGGATCACGCCCATCTATTAATGATATTTTTCTTCTCTTTTTCTGCCTTTTACCAATTAAATTTTATTATAATCATTTGCTTTGTCAACTGAAATGTAATAAAGCTGTTACTTTTTATTATATCAGCAAATGATTACAGTATGATAATTGCAATTAGTTTAGCTCATATCCAGTACTTTCAATAAGTATATTTGCTTATTAGAGTTAAATCCAGTTTCTTGTATAGAAGGAAAGTAATATCAAAACAAATGCCCAAAACAAGAACTACAATAATTCAAAGATTGATGATACATTACGTCAAAAAACCTTTGCAACAAATCCAAAAGAGAGATTTCACCGAGTGTCTCTTGATACAACATATTTATTTCTTTTCCTTCTGTTTTGGGTTCTTATCCACTTTACTTTTTCTTTTTTAATTTTTTAAAAATTTAATTTAATGGAGGAGAATTACCTGTATCCCAAATCCCTCCCCCCCCAAAAAAAAAGAAAAAAAAAGAAGAAAAAGTGGTAGCATATTTTACTGTAAAATCCACCCCTACAGAAAAGAAGGAGAAACTAATAATCAAATCATGATAATGAGGAAAAAAAACATACACATAACTGATCTAAGGAATAATGGTTGCACAATCTGCTACAAATGAGAAAGTTTTTGGCGAGGATTAGTAATATTATGTGCACATGCTATTAGCATAATTTTTTATCCTCTACTTTTGGAAATGAACACACAACACAAACTTAAGCATAGTAACTATAATGCAAAAGAGGTATTGCCACAAGACAAGAATGAAGCAAAACTTCTTGTTTTTGTAGTTGAACATGTTCTTGCAGCTGAAGAAGGCTTCCACCGCACTAGTCCACAATAGGTCATAAGTAATATATTTTTACAACATAACCAAACACCATAATGATACATAACTAACACCACAACAATAATTTAGATCATAATTAACCCCACCATCACAAGGCCTATAACAAAACACCACAATAATTTTTAACTAACACCAATTTAGAACAAAATTATCCAAAAACTAGAACACATTTCCACGCGCCATGGGCTAACACATACATAGATGAGGAGCCAATCAAAGCCACATGCACTTGTCACTTGTCATAAATGTTTTAAGCCGGTGTATAACATTGGAATTGAGTAAATTTTAAAAGAAACAAGCAACATAATAAGTAGACAGTACAACAAAACCATGAACTACTTGGCAACTTTGGTTCATGAATTTTGGAAGGGTTTGGAAAGGTAAAGAGAAAATGTGTCACATTTCATCAGTCATTTCATTTTTCTTTTTAAATCTCTCTTTAAATTTATGAAAAAAAAGAAAAAAGAAAAAGGACAATTCCAGTACAAATATGTCAAGAAGGAAGCCATTTTTATTGCACCATACTTTAAAAACCAGACAAACTAACACACAACATACTAAAAAGGGTAAAAACATAAGAACCAAACTTTACACACAACATACATAAAAACCCTAACTTTACACAGAAAACCCATCTCGAAGCCTCTCGCAATCGACCAAATAAGCAAACCCATAAGCCATGTTCTTCAAGGTGGCCTCGTGCAGCTCCGCCGATGCCGTCGCCGTCGCATCTGTAGAGAAGAAAACCCTAAACCCCCTCACAAAAGCCTCACGCGCCGTCGTCTCACAGCACAGATTGGTCATCACCCCCGTCACGATCACCTCCTCCACTCCCATCTCCCTCAGCCGCTCCTCCAGGCCCGTGCCCCTAAACGCACTGTATGTGTTCTTCTCCACCACCCCATCTCCAGGTTTCCGGCCCAGCTCCGGCATCAGCTCCGCTTCGGGGGTCCCGTCGAGTATTAGGTCGTTGTTCCACCACTCACCCAGAACGCCGTAGTCGGAGGGGGACTTGTGGCGGTGGCGCGTGAAGAGTACGGGGATGGAGGAGCGTCGACAGAGGTCGATGGTGGTGTTGATGGCTGAGAGGATGGGCTTCCCAATGGAAGAGAAGTGGTTTTGCATATCAATCACTAACAGAACTGAGATTTTGGGGTTTGGGTTTCGTTTCCTGATCTCGAATTTCTCGTAAGAAGAGCATGTTGCAGATTTCATGGCCATTGATAGGGATAGAGATAGAGTGGAGGGCAAAACTGAAAACCACCGCTTCCTAATTTCTTTTTGGCATTTGCGTTTTGTTTGACAAATCAAATGTGCTTTTGGAAAGTAAATTATAATCCACGTTTGAGGTTATAACTCAATTCTTCTAAATAATTTTTAACTAAAAATTGATTATAATTATTTTTCTAAAATAGTTCAAACTGCAACAAATTTTGTTTATTTGGTCGAACGCGACCGAACAAACATGGCATCCGAACGGGTGTAAAAATGAGTCTGCGGTCCATGGATGGTCTAAACTAAAATCTGTCCGCGGCTTCTGGTGGATCCGATCTAGTAAGGTTCAGATTCGAATCAAGCTTGAGACTTTGGATTTGGGCTGTTTTTTTTGAAACCTGACTCAGCGTTCTTTAATTCGCTAAAGGCCTATTCAAAGTCTGGCTTGGGCCAGTCCGTTCGATTAGCCTAAGGTCTAGTGTTATTTTTAGCGAAAAGACTAAAATTTTAATAAAAAAATAGAAAAAAAAAATGTTTAGGCTTGTCCGAGACCCAAATACCATCGGACCTGGACTTAAGCTTAATTTTTTAGCTCGTGACTCGGCCCGGCTTGAATTGAATTTTGGTAGGAGTCCGAGCCTAGGTGGGACGGGCCTAGTCAAATTTACACCCTGGGCATCCATTTGGAAATTTGATTATTTTAATAATTTTTTTTTATTCTTTGACTATTTTAATTTGATTAAAAATTTAGGAGACTTACATATTATTATCCAATAAGTTTTATAATAATTAATAATATTTTTGATTAAACACTATTAAAAAAAGTGATTAATTATTAATTTTCAACGATAATTTAAAAATTGTCACAAAAAATATTACTAATTATAAATTTTAGGATGAATTACACTAACAGTCCCTATAGTTTGGGATTCGTGTCACTTTGATCCCTAACTTTTTAATTGTGACGCATTTGACCCTGAATTTTGAATCTTGTTCAAATAAGGACAATTAAATATACCATTACTTAATTTCAAGGGCAAAATCGTCAATTTGATAAAATATAAACTAATTTGACAAAAATAAATATCAAATTTTTTTTAAAAATTTTTTAAAAATTATTTCTACTTACCAAAAATAAAATTATGTAAAATTGATAATTCTTTTAGACATTGATTTATTTATTTATTTATTTCATCAAATTAAATTTTATTATGTTTTTTGATAATGATCATATAATGGTTAATTGTTTGGATTTTAATGTATAGTCGATATATTTAATATTGATAATGCAGTGAGTCTTCGTGAATGGGTTGGACCGATCCAAGCTCCTCAAGCCCACTGGATAACCTGCAAGCAAGTCCAATCGGGGAACGGGGTAGTCCCCCGGCGAACCCTCCGGTGTATGGATTAGAAAAGGTGATGGACCAAAATGCAGAGGGAGGTAGAGAGAGAGGGGATGGAAAAACTTAACCTTCTTCTTGTCCTCGAGCTTTGCTTATATCCTTTGGTAATCATTTCGCTGTCTCAGCCGTTCTGACCTTCCTCGCCGAAAGCTTGCGTGGTTCGCCTTGTTCAGGTGAGGAGGCGCTATTCCTATTGAAGGGTGTTGTCGCAATAAATGCGGTGATGGGTTGCATTAATGGTGATGTCTTTGTGCAATAACTTTGCAGATCTTTGTCTGCCGACATAGGCTTCGCACCCGCCACGCGTCCGAGCATCATTGGCCTTCTCGCCAGTTGGCCTCCAGTGTCTTGGGTTTTACCGACCGGTTGTGTAATGAGGTCTAAATGGTGGGCTTGGGTTTACTCCTGGGTCAGTGGTCCTGTGGGCCTATCCTCACAGAGTCCCCATTCCCGAAAATCTTTAGTCCAACGAAGGAATAATAATGGAGATGAATCCGACCAGAGGAGACCGACCGTGAGAGGCCGGGCGTGGTGAGGCCGAATGGCGTGAGGCCGAGCGGGTGGGGCAGACTGTGAGGGTGACCGAAGCGAGAGGTCGAGCATGAGGCCGGGCCGGTGGGCGAGGCCGATCATGAGTGACCGAATGGTGAGAGGCCGAACGGGATGAGCCCGACCGCGAGGGTGACCGAGTGGAAGAGGCCGAGCGTGAGGGAGGCCGAGCGGGAGAGGCCGACCGCAAGGGTGGCCGAGCGGGAGAGGCCGACCGTGAGGGAGTCCGAGCGGGAGAGGCCGACCGTGAGGACGACCGAGTAGGAGGGCGCGGGACTCAAGAGGCGGCGTGTCACGTGAGAGGTAAAGTGGAAAAGACAAGGTGAGGGCAGAAGTCAGTGCATCTGGACCATACACGCGTCAATTCGGGGAGGGCGGTCAAGCGTTGGATCAGGAGTGAAACGTCAGGGCATTATTATGGGCATTGATGATACAGTTGTGACGGATGATTTGAAAGAGTTTTCAAACTGGCGAACATTAATTTGGATCCTTGGAATACGGGCAAACCGTGGGCTTTTGGTATCATACGATTCACCTGCTTCTTTACAAAAACTGAAAACGCTCCAAGTATCAGTTCCTTCGTTGCTTACGATACTCCATTGAGGCATTTCTTCAATTTTTTAGCACCTGCATCAGAAGCTATTCGCAAACACTGCATAGAAATGGCTCACGAAGAGACCGCAATTGTCAGGGTAGATCCACTGGGGGATGACGATGCGGAGGAATTAGCTGCACAATACAGGACGGAGAAGGTGGGGGAATCGACGATGCGTTTCCATGGTTCCACCTTGGTGGCAGCTCCGACGCCGATTAGTGAGGTGGGGCCAGATCATTGGCACACAAAGGCGGACAAATCGACGGTAACAGAGGCGGAGTTGGAAGCTATCCGCGAGAAGTACCAGATTCCAGCAGAAGTGGAGTTGCTGTTGCCAACATCAACGAAGAGGCCATCGGACAGCAGGCCAGGGGAGTTCTCCCTGTACGAGAAGGCTTTGAAGGGGGGATTGAGGCTGCCGCTGCCTCAAATAGTGGTGGACGTGCTTAACCACCTGGAAGTAGCGCCGGGCCAGTTGATGCCCAACGCCTGGAAAATCCTGCTGGCCTGTGTGAGTGCGTGGGGGAAGGCGAATGAGGGGAGGGGAATGGCAGTGGAGGAGTTCTTCGCTTGCTACAAAGCCTCTGGTCAGCAAGAAACGTGGGTCACACTTCAGGTGGTGGTGGGGAAGGGGCTGGTGGCTGGTCTACCTACATCGATTAAGGGTTGGCGCGCACGGTGGTTCTATGTTTCTGGCAACGGAGGGTTAAAAGCACCATTTGGAAGGTGCCAATCAAGACGGTGGAGGCAAGGTTGGGGGCTGAGGCAGAGGAGAGGGTGAAAAGGGTGAAAGAATGGAGGGAAAAGGAGAAGGTTAGGTGGGACGAGCTCGTACAGCCGTCTGCACTGTTTGAGGCAGGGCTGGGTCCTCAGCCGACCGGAGGGGATCTGGACCGAGCAGAGTTGGAAGCGAGGAGGGAGGCGCAGGAGGCTGAGGATCAAGCCCTTCTTGCCAGAGCTACTAGGTTCAAGAAAGCTCAGGACGACCGACCTGCCCAGCCAATTGCGAAGGAGAGGATCAGGCCTCGTCCACAGCCGTTGGGAGGGAAGGACTTAAGCACCTTCGAGCCACGAAAGCCCCCTGTGGACCCTGTGAAGGAGAGGGCCAGGAAGGAGGGGGAGGTTCTGAAGAAGAAGAAGAAGAAGAGAAGTGCTCCAGAAGAGGCTGCAGGGGAGCCTGGGGCTAAGAAGGTGAGGAAGGCTCCAACTGGGTTGGAGACCCCTGTGGCAAGGGTGACCCCAGCGCTGGAAGCTGCTGAAGCTGTCCCAGTACCTCAGGTGGCGGTGGAGGAGGGTAGGACTGAGTCAAGTGAGGGGCAGCAGGTGCAAAGGGGCGTTGTGCCGCAGGAGGGAGGAGTTGGCTTGAACACGGCGATTTATCATGCGCGTGCGGTGGCTGAAATGCTGGAGGGAGGAGAAGGCTCCGCCAGGGCGGGGGCTGACCGTCTGGTGAAAATCGTGGAGGAGTCAGCCCTCCGTGCTACGTCCAGATTCAATGAGGCGACTGTCAGGGGTCTCGTGCTCTGCAGATGGAGGTGACAACTCGCAGGTCTCTTCTTCGTAAAGGCAAAGCCGCCAAAATCAAGGTGGAGGAAGCCAAGGCACAACTTGCCAAACAAGGAGGAAAAGGCGAAGTTAAGAGGGGCCTTGACGGAGCCGCAGCTAAGCCGAGTTGGAGGATGCACGCCGCAAGGTTGTGTCACTTGAATTCCAAATTGCCATCGAAAGGTAAAGCTGGACGAGGCCCAAAGGGCCTGTGTCATTGCCAACGACAGGCATGAAGAGGCCATGAGCAACAATGAGGAACTGGTGAGGCAGAAAGATGAGGCGGACGCTAAGGTGGAAGCTCTGCATAGGAAGGTGGAGGAAGGACTTGCCAAGGCAGAGGAGGAAAATGGGAGATTGATGAGGGAGTTAGAAGTAGAGATGGAGAAGGCGCAGGCGGAGAGGGAGGGCTTGCAGAAGGAGCTGGATGAGGAGAAGAGGAGGGCAGCCACTGCGGGTGAGGCTCTACGAAAAGAGTTGGAGGCGGAAAGGGTAAGAGCAGCCTCTGAGAGGGAGATCCTTCAAAAAGAGCTGGACGAAGTGAAGGCGAGGGCGGCCTTGGAAAGGGCAATTACTCGATCTGCAGGCATCGCAATGTTGCACAATTCAAGGGTCTCCGAATTTGTGGCGAGACGCCGCAGGGTCGCCACTTTGGTTGGGATGGGGTCTAGGGGTGCTGGGTCATCAGGGACAGGTGCTGGGGTGAGGACAGAGTCCAAAATCATCAACAGTTTCCAACAATCAAGCTATAAGCACAAAATGGCCGAAATCTTCGACAAGTTGGAAGATGTTCAAGCGCAAGGCTGAGGAGCTGTTTCCAGACTTAGACCTGAGTAGTGTGGTGATTGGAGAAGATGACGTAGCCCAGACCCCATTGGACGAGGGGGTTGAAGAAGCTGACCTTATTTCGAGCGAGGAGGAGGAGTGATCTTCACGATGAGTAGACTTAGGAGTTTTGGTTTATTGTTTTGTTGTTTGTTTTTTTGTTCTTTTTTTTTTTTTTTGGAAGGGATGTAAGTAATTTGTACACACATTTTTGAATGAATAAAGTGGCACATATGGTTCTAGTTGATGATTCCAGTATATCTCTCCTTGTGTTGGTTTGGTCTTGGTTTGTTTTTCTTGTGATTATTTTGTGCACATATGTTTTCAGCAAGTGCTTGTGTCAGGCAATAGAGCAAGGTGAAACTTGAAAAAGTAGACTTGAAATGTGGGAGGGCATCTTTAAAATATGACTAAGTGTCAAATTACCTTGAAAAAGTAGATTGAAATGTGAGGTTGAAGATGTGATTTGCAAATGAAATGTGAGAGGGCATCTTTAAAATATTGACTAAGTGTCAAATTACCTTGAAAAAGTAGATTGAAATGTGAGGTTGAAGATGTGATTTGCAAATGAAATGTGGGAGGGCATCTTTAAAATATTGACTAAGTGTCAAATTACCTTGAAAAAGTAGACCGAAATGTGATGTTGAAGATGTGATTGGCAAATGAAATATGGGAGAACATCTTTAAAATATTAACTAAGTGTCAAATTATTCTGAGATTGTGGTTAAGCGTCAGATCATGACTGAGTGTTTTGCTTTATGAACTGTCATTCACAGGTCTGACTGGGGCTGAGATTGTGGTTAAGCGTCAGATCATGACTGAGTGTTTTGCTTTATGAACTGTCATTCACAGGTCTGACTAGGGCTTGTGAAAATGCTCAGGCTGAGGCTTTTGAAAGTGCTCAGGTCTGACTGAGGCTTTGAGTGCTCGGTCTGGCCGAGGCTTTTGGAGGCTTTTGAAAGTGCTCAGGTCTGACTGAGGCTTTTGAAAGTGCTCAGGTCTGGCTGAGGCTTTTGAATGCTCGGTCTGGCCGAGGCTTTTGGAGGCTTTTGAAAGTGCTCAGGTCTGGCTGAGGCTTTGAGTGCTCGGTCTGGCCGAGGCTTTTGAAGGTGCTTAGGTCTGGCTCTGACTGAGGTTTTGAGTGCTCGATCTGGCCGAGGCTTTTGAAGGTGCTCAAGTATGGCTGAGGCTTTTGAATGCTCGGTCTGGCCGAGGCTTTTGAAGGTGCTCAGGTCTGGCTGAGGCTTTTGAATGCTCGGTCTGGTCGGGGCTTTTGAAGGTGCTCAGGTCTGGCTGAGGCTTTTGAATGTGCTCAGGTCTGGCTCTGACTGAGGCTTTGAGTGCTCGGTCTGGCCGAGGCTTTTGAAAGTGCTCAGGTCTGACTGAGGCTTTTGAATGCTCGGTTTGGCCGAGGTTGAAAGTGGCGCTGCAAATAAAAGTTTCATGGAAGCTACATTCAGACAGTTGTATTATAGAAAGTGGGAACTCCAGTCGATATTTGTATTATGCGCTAAAAAAGGAAAATACAATAGTTTTGACAATACAAAAGTAAGGATTCATTGATAGTAACGCTTCAGATGTTCAGTATTCCAGGGATGGGGAAGGTCTCGGCTATCCATGTCTTGAAGCCGGTAAGTGCCTGGCCGTGGTCGGGCCTTCACCACGTAGAGCCCCTCCCATTTGGCTGCCAATTTGCCCTCGGTTGGATTCTTTGTTGCAAGAGTTGCTTCTCTCAAGACAAGGTCGCCAGTAGAGAACTCCCGTGGTCGGACTCTGCGGTTGTAGTGTGTTCTCATTTTCTCACCGGCACGGGCAACTGAAAGCCAGCAGCCTCCGAGCTCCTCGATGAGATCCAGTCCGCCGACGGAGTTCTTTGGAGGCGTGATCTGGATGTAAGACCTTGGTGGTGGGCACACCGACTTCTACAGAATGACCGCCTCAACCATATGTTAAGCTTAAAAGGGTTTCCCCAAGAGGAGTCCCGCAAAGGGTTCGGTAAGCCCAGAGTACATGTGGTAGTTCTTCAGCCCAGAGGCCTTTAGCAGCTTCGAGTTTAGTTTTGATGATCTTCAGGAGAGAGCGGTTGGTGACCTCAACTTCGCCATTTGCTTGGGGGTGACCGGGGGAAGAGAAGGATGGTTGAATTTGGAGATCTGCACAAAATTTCCGGTATTTAGCATTGTCGAACTGTTTGCCGTTGTCGAAGACGATGGCCCGAGGGATGCCAAATCTGCAGACAATCGATTGCTAGATAAACTTGGTGGTGTTCCGCTCGGTGATTCTGGCGAGAGGTTCTGCCTCGACCCACTTGGTGAAGTAATCAATGGCAACAATTGCGAACTTGGTCTGGCCTCGACCAGTGGGAAGTGGACCAACCAGGTCGATACCCCATTGGCGAATGGGTAAGGGCTGCAGAGGGTGATCAACTCAGTGGGAGGAGCATGAGGGATGTTGGCGGTTACCGACACTTGTCGATTTCAAAGACGAAATCGAGGCATCTTTGTTGAGGTTGGCGAAGTAGCTCAGACGAGTACTTTGTGCGAGAGACCGCCACCGAATGATTGCCACAGATTCCTTCATGGATCTCTTGCATTACATAGGTTGCTTAGGCGGTGAGACATCGCAGTACGGCCGTGAGAAATCAGCTTGTAAAGGACGCCGACCAGAATGTAGTTAGATCGAAGCTCGACCTTGGCACCGCCGTTGGTCATCCGGGAGTTCTCCAAAGGGTCAAGAAGAGGAAGATGTCGGATGCCCAAGGATGGGTTCCATCTGAAGGAATTGCACTTGCGTGTCGGGTAAGATGGCCGGTGAGTCAGTATTCGAGGCGAACTCCATGGCCGAGGTTGGATTGGTCGGCGGAGGCCACCGAGCCATCTCATCTGCTGGAGTTTTCCACCCTAGGTATGTGTCCGATCCGAAGGTGTTGAAGAGACGAACAAGGGTGAGCGCCATGTCTCAGAAGTCCATTGTGGTATCCTTGGCATCGAACTCACCCGTGATCCGCCGACGATAAGTTGGGAGTCATCAACACGTGGATGTGGTCGACACCAATGTCTTTGGCTAGACGGTCTCGCTATCAATGCCAGATTCGCCTCATTATTCTGGCCGCGAACAAGAGGCGGAGGGCACATTTGAAATAACCCCCTTCGGGGGATGTGAGGATGAGGTCAGCCCCGCTTCCTTCCATGCGAGACGAGCCGTCAACACTGAGTGTCCAACAATGAGGATCTTCGGGTTTTGGTGGAGTTGGTGGGGGTGCAGGGTTAGTGGTTGGGGCTGGATTGGTAAATTCCAAGATGAAGTCGGCTACGGCTTGCCCCTTGATTGCTGTCCGGGGGCGATAAGAGATGTCGAACTGGCTTAGTTCTCTCGACCATCGCATCGATCTTCCCGAGAGCTCGAAGTTGCATGACCTTCTTCGTGGGCCGGTCGGTGAGAACCACTATGGAATGGGCTTGGAAGTAGGGGCGAGTCGCTCGAGGCGAAGTGACTAAGGCCGTGACTTTTCTAATAGGGGTAGTTCGCCCGCCTCGAGAGCCCGGCCGATGTAGTAGACCGGCCGTTGGATCGAGCCGCCCTTCCGATGAGTCTTGCCGCATCGATTGCAGTGCTTGATACTGCTAGGTAGAGGAAGAGGGGCTCGCCGGTGCTGGCCTGTGAGAGAATGGGAGGGTTGGCCATGCCCTGTTTCAGCTGCTGAAAGGCTTCTTCTGATTCAGTTGTCCATTCAAAAGTCTGCCGCAGGACTTTGAAAAATGGTAGGCACTTATCCGTTGCGCGGGAGATGAAACGGTTGAGGGCTGCCACTCTGCCGGTGAGCCTCTGGACCTCTTTAACGGTTTTGGGTGACTGCATCTCAATCAGGGCCTTGATCTTCTCAGGGTTGGCCTCGATGCCGCGCTGGCTGACCATGATACCCAGGAACTTGCCAGACCCTACGCCAAAAGTGCACTTCTCTGGGTTGAGTTTCATCTGATATTTGCGAAGTGTGGCAAAAGTCTCTCGTAGGTCGGCGAGGTGGTCGGTGGAGAGTTTGCTCTTAACCAGCATGTCATCCACATACACTTCCATGTTCCGTCTGATCTGATGGTGGAAGACTGTATTGACTAAACGTTGGTAGGTGGCCCCAGCATTCTTTAGTCCGAAGGGCATGACACGGTAGTGGTAGGTGCCCTGGTCGGTTATGAAAGACGTGTGTTCTTGGTCGGATGAGTGCATCACGATTTGGTTGTATCCTGAGAAAGCATCCATGAAGCTGAGCATTTGATGACCGGCCGTGGCGTCGACTAGTAGATCAATGCGGGGGAGAGGATAGCTATCTTTGGGACAAGCTCGGTTCAAGTCGGAGTAGTCGACGCAGAGACGCCACTTGCCATTGTTTTTGCGGACCAGGACCACGTTGGACAGCCACTTAGGATAATCCACATTTCGGATGAACCGGCCTCGAGAAGTTTGTCCCCCCCTGCAGCTATGAGATTGTTGCGCTCTGGATGGAAAATACGCTGCCTTTGTCGATAAGGTCGGAAATGAGGCTCGATACTGAGGCGGTGGGTTATGAAAGAAGGGTCAATGCCTGGCATGTCTGCATGAGTCCAGGCGAAGACGTCTCTGTGTTCGGTCAGGAGAGCGGTGAGGTCGGCCTTGGCTTGGGAAGGCAGTTGACTGCCGATTTTAGCAGTTTTGAGTGGGTTGGCGGGATCGATGTTAACTTCGACGAGCTCCTCCACAGGTTCGCCTCTGATCAGTTCGTCCTCATCTCGGACGTCAAGTCCTTCAATGATCATTGCCTCCTTCAGTTTGATCTCTTTAAGTGAGGCCACATAACATTCTCTGGCGACGGTCTGTTCTCCTCTCACCGTTCCGACTCAAATCGAGGGAACTTGAGGGCAAGGTGGTAGGTGGATGTGATGGCTTGGAAGGCATTGAGGGCGGTGCGGCCAAGGATGATGTTGTAAGCTGAGGGGCAATCGACGACAAGGAAAGTGAGCAACTTCGTGGTCTGCCGTGGGTACTCTCCAATGGTGATGGGGAGATCAATGGAGCCGATAGAGGTCACCCGGTCACCGGTGAAACCAACCAGAGGGGTTTGGAGCGGGGACAGGCTTTCTTCCCCGATCTTCAGTTGGCGAAAGCAATTGAGGAAAATGATGTCCGACGAGCTGCCATTGTCAATGAGGACTCGTCTGACCTTATAATTGGACAGGACAGTGGAGATGACAAGGGGATCATCGTGAGGATAACGGATGCCTGCCTGATCGGCGTCCGTGAAGGTAATGGGCTCATCCATCGCTTGGGTTGCTTGGGAGGTCGATGCGTGCAACTGCCTTGTCTGAGCCTGTCAGATCTTTCTAAGCTCGCCCTCTGGTGGCGAGATGGTCCGCCACAAGCAAGACCACTGAATAACTTTGATTTCACTGGTGGCGGGCGGATTACCTTGAGGCCGAGGTTGTTGGTGGGGTCGGTCATGCCCCAGTGCAGCTGGTCGTGAGGGGTATGCTCGTGATTGTCTCTGTGGGGCTCGGTCCTTTGCCTCTCTTGAGGCGGGTATCTGAATCGCTCAGCGCCCTGGCGAATGAGGGTCTCCACTTGATCTTTGAGGCGATCACGATCGTCGGTGTTATGGCCATGATCCCGTGGAAACGGCAATATTTGGGTAGTCTTCACGGTTGGAAGGGTTCCGTGGAGGAAGAGGCCACTTGAGGGGTAGTCCGTTGGATCAGTTAAGAACTTGTTCCATGGGAGTATTGAGGGTGTATATCGCTCGAATCGACCGGAAATGTTTGGTCGGTGCCGATCGGTCGGCATAAGCGGGATGTTTGGTTATGATCTTAGGGTGTTACTAGGTTCTTGGTCTTTTCTCTTTTCTCTGGGGCGGTATTTAGTTGTGGAGTCTTGCCGAGCGGCTAGAGAATCTTCGGCGTTCATGTACTTTTGGGCTTTGGAGAGCAAGGCTGCCATGGATGTCGGGGGGTTCTTGGAGAGGGAGAAGAGGAAATCGGATGACCGCAGGCCAGCCATGAAGGCTGTGAGGATGACTTTATCGTCATTTTCAGCAACTTGTAAGGCTTCGGTGTTGAAGCGAGTGACAAAGTTGCGCAGTGACTCCCCCTCGGTCTGACGGATGTTGAGGAGTTGGGTCGTCGGACGTCGCTGGCGTTGGGCCCCAATGAAGTGGCTCAGGAAGGAGTCACTGAGGTGTTGGAATGTGGAGACCGAATCTGGTGGCAACTGGCTGAACCATAGCCGAGCCGACCCCTTCAGTGTCACGGGAAAGGCTCGGCACATGATTTCGTTAGGGAAAGCATGGAGGATCATGAGGGTACGGTAGGTCTCCAGGTGGTTGACGGGGTCGGTTGTTCTGTCAAAGGGGTCGATGGTAGGCATCTTGAACTTGGGGGGTAGGGGTTTGTCTCGGATGGAGGCGACGAAAGGGGAGTTTGCTGTAGTGGAGGGCTTATGTTGGATGTTTTGCATGACCCCTTGGAGTTGGAGTTTCATGGCTCGGAGTTCAGCGTCCCAAAGGGGAATGTTGTCACCACCAGAGGGAGATAGATGCTGGACGCTGCTAGCTTCTCCCTCGGGAGCTGGGGCTATGACTGATGGACGTGGGGGTGGAGGAGGAGGATGTATATGTGGGTGAGGGGGTTGCAAGCCCCCCGAGTTGGGAGGATTGGGTTGTGGGACAGTATGGCCTGGAACTTGTTCTGGATGGGGTGGAATATCTGGAGGTGGTGGAGGAATAGGGAGGTTCCGTTGGAGCAGAGCGTTGATTAAGGCCTGATTTTGTTCGGCCATACGGTTGATGCTATTGGTGAGCTCGATGAAGTACTGTGGTTTGTTGTTCGGATTGGGAGGGTCGGTCTGGTGATCGGCAGCGTTATGGTGGGAAGCCATGGATCTGATCGTTACCATGCACGTGACGGATGAGGTGAAAAAGGTTGCTGAAAAAAGGGGTCTTCGGC
The DNA here is from genome assembly GCA_025200525.1 of Camellia lanceoleosa. Lineage (NCBI taxonomy): Eukaryota > Viridiplantae > Streptophyta > Magnoliopsida > Ericales > Theaceae > Camellia > Camellia lanceoleosa. The sequence continues at coordinate 144,520,312 of CM045761.1, forward strand.
GGCAATGAACACAACTGGCGCTCGGACAAACCGGTTTCCCACAGACGGCGCCAACTGATAATGCAGTGAGTCCTCGTGAATGGGTTGGACCGATCCAAGCTCCTCAAGCCCACTGGATAACCTGCAAGCAAGTCCAATCGGGGAACGGGGTAGTCCCCCGGCGAACCCTCCGGTGTATGGATTAGAAAAGGTGATGGACCAAAATGCAGAGGGAGGTAGAGAGAGAGGGGATGGAAAAACTTAACCTTCTTCTTGTCCTCGAGCTTTGCTTATATCCTTTGGTAATCATTTCGCTGTCTCAGCCGTTCTGACCTTCCTCGCCGAAAGCTTGCGCCGTGGTTCGTCTTGTTCAGGGTGAGGAGGCGTCATTCCGGCTGAAGGGTGTTGTCGCAATAAATGCGGTGATGGGTTGCATTAATGGTGATGTGCTGTGGCAATAACTTTGCAGATCTTTGTCTCACGACATGGTCGTTTCCGCACCCGCCACGTGTCCGAGCATCATTGGCCTTTCCTGCTCAGTTGGCCTCCAGCTGTGCCGGGTTTTACTGACCGGGTTGTGTAATGAGGTCTAAATGGTGGGCTTGGGTTTACTCCTGGTGGGCCGTGGTCCTTGTGGGCCTATCCCTGTCATATTTATTTATTTTAACTTCATATGAAATTTGCTATTTATTTTTATAGATCAAATACAATCCGATGAAATGATTAACTATATCCGATCAATTTTATTTTTATAAATATGTTCTATTCAATATATTCTAAAAAGTGAACGATTCGAATCATCAAAATAAATCCTGAAATGGGCCCAAAGGCGCGCACAGCAGCCACACCATCTACACTAAAAACGATGAAGATAAATCAAAAACCTAAATAGTATTTGATGGAGTTTTAAAATTATAATTTGATAATAGAGTTGGTTTTTGAGTTTGTGAGTTTTATAATTATGATTCGAAAAGAGTAAATTTGCTTGGTTATTAGTTTTGAAACGAGTTTTAAATTGAATTTTAAATTTTTGATGTGGCATATAAAATAAAAAAAGTTGTTTGGTTATGAGTTTTGAAACTCATAACCAAACACACAACTCAAAACTTATAACCAAACTCTTTTTAAAATTCAATTCAAAAAAATAACTTGTCATTTTGGTCTAAAAAAAAATTTATATATTTAAAAAATATAAAAAACAAATACAAATTATTTTTTTCCAAATAAAAGGTGGCAATTAGCAATTGGAAAAAAAAAAAAAAAAAAAGCTGTTCCGGTCAACCGGCCGAACGACCGAGTAGACCAAAAATTCAAAAATTGTTTGGTTTACCAAACATATTTTCAAAACTTGTTTTGAAATTGATTTGGAATTATGATTTGAAAACTTCAACCAAACATAGCATTAGAATGTAAAGGTGAAATTAGTTTTAGAAAGCTGCTCCAAACACAGCCCTACATTCTAAAAAAAAAAAATATCAATAAGTCTAGGGAGCCTCCTTAATTTACCAAAAAATTTATCAACTGTTCACGTGGCAACTCAATATCGATGTTGTTTTTATTTAAAAGGAAATATATATATATATATTCCTAACTTTAACCTAATTCAATTAATTAATTGATCAATCTATATTACTCATATAAAGGCAAAACAAATTCATATGAATTTAAATTAGTGATTATTAATAAAACTCACGTACATAGCCGAAAAAAAAAAAAAAAAAAAAATCTCACATAAATAAATGATTACCATTTAATTAAGTTAAGGCCCACAAACAATTTATAAAAGGAATAAATTCATTAAACATCAACATATTTTTTTCTTTTCTTTTGATTAAAAAATGAATGAATTTGTATCAAGATTTCTGATTCAATTGGTTTGTTTGAGTTCTCAAAAAAAAAAAAAAAAAAAAAAAATCTAAAAAATTCTAAAAAATTTCAAAAATTAGTCTGGTTATAAAAAAAAAAAAAAAACTCATTCTTTTTATATGATTTCCCTTTTTTAGGTAAATAATATTTTCAAAAATTTTAAAAATGTATTTTTTAGTATTTATTTTTATCAAACTTTTCTAATTTTTGGAAAAAATAAATCAGAACACAAATTCTAAAAACTCAACCAAATAGAATTATATATATTTGGAACATGTATTTATTTTATTTTATTTTTTAGTTCTGTGTATCATGGTACTACAATCCTAAGACATGTTTTGAGAGAAAATAAAAAGAAATATATACATATTTTCTCTATTTTTCTCTATATAGTAATAACAAATTAATAACCTAATTAATTAAAACTCTGTTCAAGCTTCCACTTTGAGGTGGGTTGCCATGTGTGGGCAGTCGATAATTTTTTTGAGAAGGCCCTCTAGTATTATTGTTAATCTAATAGTATAGGGTTAACGTGTATTTATCTATTGGTATGGAACAATGTTCCAAGAGTCTTACATAATTTTTTTAGTATTCTACATGGTGGCCACCAATTACGGAGGTACATAGGAGCCATGAGGGTCACATGCCCCTCATGGGTTTTGGATTTAATTTTTTTTATATATTTGTATATAAAGAAAATAGTTCAAATAAAAAATTTATACAAAAATAACTTGTCAATGACATTTTAAAATTATGAGAACAATAGTGTTTTTATTGAAAATAAAGGAACCATAACAAGTTACATTATTATGTATGAAAATTTGATGAAAAAAATCTCAATATAACGATGATGTCCATCATTATAGACATGTAAATATATTTAATCTCACTATGCATATGTAGAAGTTACTAGATTGTTAATTATATTTGATATGTAAGGTTCACCCTTCATGTGTTGTTTTATTATTTGTTGGTGATATCATATGTCAATAATGACTTGTATCACCATTATATTTTTGTACTCAAATTTTGTACAAAAAAATTATTATGTCATTATATAATTTATTTTAAGACTTATATACATGACTTTTTTGCATTATTCATGATACACCCGTTATAAATAAAACTATCTTTTCAAATCTTTCTCAAGGTTGATTGAAAAATTTAATATGAAATACTTTTAAGTTTTTGTGTTTAATATTAATTCAAAAATTATTATTACATTATTATTGTTGGTTATGGGATTTTTTTTTTTTTTTGAAGTTGTAATAGTGTCTCATCTAATTTAATTTTCTAACTCCGCCACTAATAGTGGCCATTGGCTTTCTCTATATTCTTTTTTATTTTTATGTTAATGTCCCTTTTTTTTTTTGTTTATCTCTAACTTGCTTTCTGTCTCCTATTGCAATCTCTATCCTCTTGTAACCAAATTCAGAGTTCTCTTTTATATCCCATTCTCTCATTTTATGTCACGACCCAAACCCGCTCCTATGGGTTTAGCACCGTAACTGGCCAGTAACCCTAGGTTACCGAAGGCTTGCTTAGCAGTAATACAATAAAAAGAGTACAGGGGCTTGGCGGAAGCCAATACAGTAAATAAATAATGCCCAATGAGCTGTGACAGTCTATATGCCAAAAAGATTTTTCATACATTTGTACAGAACAGTATACAAAATATTTACAAACATTCAGAAACAGGGATCAAGTCCCTGTTAACCAAGATCTGATCGATCTATCTGATAAACAAAACAGTATAGGAGGGGGAACACTAAACACCCCTAAGCCTTAGCTTGGCAGGCTCGGAACCTCGCAGTGAGGCACATTGGTTGTCTTGACAAAACTGGAGTTTATCCCGACGTCTCTAGCTTTGATCCGGTGCTTGTACACCTACATACATATATGAACGGTGAGCTAAAGCCTAGTGAATAACATAACGCGCAAAGAGGTTTAGAATGAATGTCCTTACAATAATGAAAATAGTTCATTAAATCAGTATTTCAGTCAATCAGTCATATGTGGTACACCCATTAGCATAACAGTAAGCAGTAGGTCTTAAAAGACCAAACAGTAAGTGATGGCCATCAGTCTGTAAATAGTAGTGGTTCCAACGAGGGAACCGACAGAGATCTCTGTAACAGTAACAGTAAACAGTAGGTGCTAAGTGTAGACAGGCCCGCGGGGGACCTCACTACAGCTCGGACTCGATTTGTATTACGGTTCTTAATCTTGAACTAAAGAGTCCAAATCCGGCAAATCGTTTTGAGAAAACAGATTTTTTTGAAAAAAGTGCCAAACATGGACTGCTTTGCCAGATACAGAGTCGCCACCTAAATATTTTATTTTTGGAAAATTTAGGAAATCCTGACTCGTTTGCCTAAGGCCACGTGTCCGTCATCACAAAAGTTGCCTCGGCTCGGGAACTTAGGTACGATTGGGGAAGGTCATTTCGTGAGCACTCCCGCTCGCCCGATCAAAGATCGGCCTCTACTAACCATGATATCTATTTTTAAAAACATTGTGTGTTCTTATTCCGGTTATTAGCCTAGGTTACTATGTGATGCGCACAGCATACAAGTATAGACTGAGTCGTCTGAATTGGAACAAAACACTTCATGTTTATTTGTGAAAATGGTTTGATGGTGCTACTCGCAAGTAGGCTTAAAATGCAGATTTTGCCACCCTCGGGTGGGCTTAGAAAACATGGTTTTGCCACTATCTAGTAGGCTTAAAACACACATTTGATGAATTGTTCCAATCCAAATAACCCAACCTTCACCCACAGGCATTCAGGCAGTTATATCACATAAGCAATTAGCCTCATGGTAAGCATGCTATTCATGATACCACTCAAGATGCAAGGATGCTAAAGCATAAAACTCACAAAGTACTCCAAGCCAAAACAGAAACTGATTAGAAATCCATGCATGATCCTAAGTATACAGAAATGCCTAATGCAACACATGCAAAAATGCAACTATAGTAGGCTCGGCTATTCTAAACATGGCATATGAGATGCAACAGCTATCAAATACACTCCCAAATCCCACACTACCCAAGACCCACGCTCCATACACCCTGCATATCCGCACATATCACAATCGCTGCACTGACGCTTACTACATACACCACACACTGCACAGACACACCCACGCCTATGTTGCTGCACTCCCAAGGCCAACCACCCACACCTAAGCTGCTGCACTCCGAAGGCTACACAACGGAAAACTTCATAGCCAACTTATACACCACACCAGAAAACTCCACACCGACTTGTACACCACACCGGAAAACTCCACACCGGCTCTGCAACTCCCAACTCCCAACACCCCTGCTGAAGACTCCATACTACCATCGCAAACACTACACCTATGCTGTTACGACACCCAAAACCCAACCCTATTCTGCTAATCCGGCCGAGAAAACACCCACGCCACTGCAGATCAACACCGGAAAACACCCACACCAGCTCCAACTCCCGAACCCACACCAATGCTGCAGCTCCCAAATCCACCTCCATGCTACTAAACCACCGCCTTATGCAACTCAACCCACCCTATTCTTCTTCTTTCTCACACCCTCTGCAGATCCAAGGCACCGACCAACACCCGCCCAACCACCCACTGCAGATCCAAACCAACCAGCAGTGCTTCGTCCTACTCCAGATCTCCTTCTTACACCCCTCAAACTCCCACACGAAGAGGAACGCTCGAATGAAACCAGACAGATCTGAATCAACTCCGACACCCATGTTTCCGCCCAAACAAAGCATCGATACTTCTCCAATATCTGAACCAGAGTTCACCCCTCAAGTTCCTAGTCGCAAAAGAGCGCTCGAGTGAAGAATCAGCTATAACAGACCCGAACCACCAAGACCATAATGGGAGTTCACCCCTCAAGCTTCTAGCGCAGCACACAAAACACAACACACCTAGGTGGGAAGATAATGGGTTCCAATTTGGGTGTTAGAATAGTTTATTGTTTTGGTGGGTTGATTTTGTGGGGAATTATGGATTTTATTTTATGTTAAGTCCTTCTTAACTTTTCTGTTTAAAAAAAATCGTGAGGCCAAGGGGTTGGTTGTATGGTTGCGAGTAGCAATAGTAGGGGTATTTTGTACTTTCCGAATTTCTCTCAGTGCAATTTCATCTTCCTGTACCTTTAATTTCATATTGATTAATGAAATTTTCTTTTTCTTGATCCAAAAAAAAAAGTATTCAACTCTAATTGAAATACAAATGCGTTAGTATGATCTTGTAGAGTCAAGTATGCAAAGAGATGAATGAATGCAAACATGCTATCATCAGTATGCTAATTGAAACATGCCCTAATCTAACCATCATAAGTAAATAAAAGGGAAGAAAGACGGGGTTAGAAGACATACATCACACTCACCCACACTTATTACAATTATGCCCTCGCATTGAGGGTCCGAATAAATATCTGATCCGAATAAAAGAATATTACAGTCCAAATAATACAAATTCAAAATGTGTACAAATTCCTAATTAATTTACAAATTAACTAAGAAAATAATAAATGGCATGCAAGCCGTGGACCCGCTTTGATTCTCGTGAATGATGTATGTTTAAGGCCGCTTTGAAATCCACCGATGCCCCAATTAGCCTCTGTTTTGCAATTGTTCTTGGAAAGCGCGCCAAGCCTCGGAAGACTGCTGATTCTTGATTTTGCTGCAACAGAGAGCAGGAAAGGGGCATGGCAATGTATTTTCACAAATGTATGCATGCCTCGAACCTCGTGCCACCAATCAAGCATCTCGATGCATGATGGCCGAGGAGTCGATTTGCACAATTCAATATGGAATGAATGCACATGAAAACACAACAAAACCTAACTCCATCATGGATGATCCGGAGTGTCAGTGACTAGGGAATTGAGACACGTTTCGTCACTTTAACGACTTCGCCTCGTGTTTCTGAACTAACTCCTATTCCGAACACAATGCAATATGCATGACATTCATGAATGCAACTAAGATATAACCTAACATGCATAATGTTATGAAATGGCATACACGGTGCACGATGCAACATGGCATACACAATGCTCTAATATACAACCTAGCATACATAATGCTATGGAATGAAATGGCATACGCAATGCATAAGATAACATGGCATACACAATGCACTAACACACAACCTAGCATGCGCAATGCTATGAAATGGGATGACATACACAATGCATAATGGACTTACACCAACATGAGTGGACCTCAGCTACACTCACATAAGAGGTCATTAGATGAAAATGAGACACTCGAAATGCGTGCACATGTGCACGCAAACCGATGATCGACCCTAAGGCGCAAAATGCCACTCTAACATGACATGGAAAAACATGGAAAATGGCATACTAGCATACAAATTTCGGAGGCAAAACGAGATGCAAAACAGCCCCGAAACATGGTGAAATGGTACCCAATGCATAGAACGAGTCTCGAAATATGAAATTTGGCGCATGAAATGGCCTATAGCTATGCGATGCATGCATAATTTGAACATGAAGTGTAAAGACAGAAGCAAGGCAGCCCCCAAAAAAGTATGTTTACAGTTTAAAGCAAGGCCAAAAAGTGGGCATAAATGGGGCTAAGCTAGCATTCAAAAATGGCCCCGAAAGCAAGATATTGAAGCAACTCACAGATGCTGGCCCCGAACAGAGAAGGGGCCTTCTACAATATTGAAAAGGGGATAAAAATATGATGTTTTACAGTTTATGACTAACCCCAAAAACAGATACAAGTATGCTCAAAATGCTATGCAAAAAAAAAGGGGCAAAATGGAGATAAAGAAGCAACTGATACATTATGGTTCCAAACCGGTAAGGGTCCTTCAACAATGTTGAAGAGGGGCCCAAAATATGACTTTTTACAGTTGATGGCCGAGCCCAAAACAGTGTACAACTATACTTAAAATGCAATGCAAGATATGGCCTAAAAGAGAGGCTACAACACAAAGTATACAAATGATGCTCCAAACAGCAATAGACCCTTAATGAAACATGGATAGGGGGTCAAAAAAAGGCCATTTTCAGTTCGGACCAAGGTCCAAAAATAGAGGCTCAATAGGCTAATAAATCATGCAAAAATGGGGCTAAAATATGGATATCAAAGCAAGTAGCACATGGAGGACTCAAACAGTGATGAGCCCTTCTATAATATTGAAGAAGGGCTCAAAATAAGCCTATTTATAGTTTACATCATGCTTCAAAACAGATTATACACAGGCCTAAAATAACATGCAAGAAAATGGCATACAAGAGGGATAATGAAGTAAGTGCAAAATGGGGGCCTCAAACAGTAAGAGGCCCTTAATGAAAGATGAAATAGAGCTCAAAAAAATGCTACTTTAAGTTATGGCCGGAGCTCAAAGATACAAGCAAGAAGGGCTAAGAAAGCATGCCAAAAATGAGCTAAAAAGAGGGAAATGGTAACTCACCCTCGTAGACCAATCTTTAGCAACTTCTTGGACCAAGTTTGGGTGCTTCTCAGCTATGGAAGACAGCTTCAAGTGGCTGGAATGGAGGTGGTGGTGTGATGCTAGGTTGTGGTGAAGAAATGGTGTAGGAACTTGGATGTTTTGATGGTTGAAGTGTAGAGAGGGAGAGAGGCAATGCAAGAGGCTCAAGGCAAATTTTTTCAACCCTTCAAACACAGCTGAGAGGCTGCTTATATAGGCCAAAGAGGGGGAGAAAGGGGGGAAAAATGGGGGGGAAAACAATTCAAGTTTCCCTCCAAAAGTGCCAAACCCTTGGACATGGGTGAAGTGCAAAACAAAATACATGGCTAGAACACACTTGGGAGGGGGATAATGGTCGGCTAGTTTAAAAGGGAAAAAAAATTCATTTTTTTAGATAAGTGGCCGGCCGGCTACTTTTTCTGGGTTTTTTGGCCGGCCAGCTACATTCAGGACAAAAAAAGTGGGCTGCTGGAAAGAAAAGTGGCCGGTGGGTTATTGGGAAGTCCAAATGTGGCCATTCAAGTATCCAAATTGAAGCCCCGAAAGTTATCTTTCCAATGGCGCAAACCTTGCATCAAAATTCCTTCTGTGGAAAAAGTTATGCCCGTTTCTGTGAAGCCGCGCAGATTCGGTCCCAACCGGAGTGATGCCCTACTTCAGTCAACCATATCTCCCCTATCCGGAATTGGATTTAAGAGATTCTTGAGTGAAAAATGAAGCCCCGGAAGTCTTATTTCCAACGGTGATGGCCTCATAGCTTGATTCCAAGTATGCGAATTAATAGGCCCGATTCGGCAAGGGCTGTCCGATTCTCTCTTAACGATTCATGCCCATTTTCTCCCCCAACTGGATTTTTTCCTTCTTCTCCTCTTTTCTTCAACTTCAAGCCCCTAAGTAAGGTGTTTTGAAAGATTTTTCAAAGATTTCATCTCTCTTTCATTCATTCCCACTTTGTCCTTGCTAGGTTTACCGAAAAGCGCAACATTTGACAAAATACGAGCCTCGGAACATCGTAAAAACTTTATTTTCAAAATGTTTTGAAAGAGAGGGTTTTAAGATCTAAAATCTTTTGATCAAGATTGTTTTGGTCCAGAAGGGGTATGAAGTTGAGGTTTGACTCTCTTTTTGCCAAAGAAATTAAACCTTTGCCTTGCACATCTTTCATCACCGAGCAAACCATCAGTCGCGTCCAAGTCATATGGACGGTCAAAAATGGGGTGTCTACAGTTGCCCCTCTTTGACAGAACTCGGAAGTCAAGAAGTTACGGGAGTGAATGTCAAAGCCCAGAGACGACCCATTTTTGACAAGGCCGAAGACTTGGACAAACAAACAAAATATAGATAAATAAATGGTTATGCCCGCAGGCTGCCTACGTATCCCTTGCAAGGAATCAAACCAGCGTAGTTCAGGGGCAAGATGCAAAATGATATGCAGGAAGATTTTGATAATTGGACTTACACGCTACGCGAAGCCGGTTTTGAAAATTGGACTTATACGCTACGCGAAGCCGGTTTGAAAATTGAGGATTCATGCAATGCACTGTAATATAGTGGCTAAAATGCAATGTAATAGCTAAGAGGTAAAGGTACCTTACAGGGGTAATTGGCAATGACTTACCTCATGCTGCTTGGGATCTCTCGCTTCTTCTTGATTGAACCGCAGGTACTACTTTTCTCCCTGACTATGGTCGCAGCTTTCCCTATTCTCCAACAAGGTGACAGACTAGGTTGGATTAGTATCCAGAATTGAGGTGCATACAGATGCTATCTCAATCTATGGGGCTGCCATACAGATTTCAAGCCGAGGATATACCCCTGGGTATTTAAACCAGACTTTAGTCCTGGAAATCCCGAACCTTTGCGTTCTAGGCATGAGCCATTCGAACTCTAGTTTCCACCGTCTCAGTTGGTCTCCTAGGAACTCACCGCAAACACAGGCAGGTGGCTATACCAAACCACCGGAAGTCGTTCGGGCACGACAAACACCAAAGGAATTGCACCTTTAGAGGATTTAAGGTCTCCTAGACTGAAAAGTGCACAAGACAGTGCAAATGAAATGCAAGTAAACTGCAAGTACAATGCGCAAAACAGCGCGAATGATGATGCAGGATTTAAGGTCTCCTAGACTAGAGAGTGCACAAGACAGTGCGAGCTGGAGGTGCACAACACAGTGCGAGTAGGGTGAATGCATAAAGCAGTGTGATACAAGTAAGGTGCGCAAGATAGCGCGATGCAACGCACTAATAAGTGCAGGTGAGATGCACAAGATAGCACGATAAAATGCATGCACAATGCAAGTAATGTGCACAAAATAGTGCGATGCGCAAAATAGCGCGAGTGAAATGTAATGCACTAACAAGTGCGGATGGGACGTGCAAGATAGCACGATAAAATGCATGCACAATGCAAATAATGTGCACAAAATAGTGCGATGCGCAAAATAGCGCGAGTGAAATGTAATGCACTAACAAGTACAGGTGAAACGCGCAAGATAGCACGAATGATACAATGCACAAAATAGTGCAATACGCTAAACAGCGCGATTGATTTGAAATGCACAAGATAGTGCGATGTGATATGCAAAGCACAGGACAGTGCGATTGAGGTGTGCAAAATAGCGCGAATGTAAACTGCACAAAACAGTGCGATTGAGGTGCGCAAAATAGCGCGAATGATAAACTGCACAGAACAGTGCGATGCGCAAAATAGCGCGAATGTAAACTGCGCAAAATAGCGCGAATGATAAACTGCACAAAACAATGCGATTGAGGTGCGCAAGATAGCGCAAATGATAAACTACACAAAACAGTGCGATGCGCAAAATAGCGTGAATGTAAACTGCACAAAACAGTACGAATGAGGTGCGCAAAATAGCGCGAATGTAAACTGCACAGAACAGTGCGATGCGCAAAATAGCGCGAATGTAAACTGCACAAAACAGTGCGATGGAGGTGCGCAAAATAGCGCGATTGATTTGAAATGCACAAGATAGCGCGATACGCTAAACAGCGTGAGTGTTTTGAAATGCACAAGACAATGCGAGTGAGATACAACCACAAGATGCACAAGACAGTGCAAGTGAGATACAAAGTGTAAGTGCACAAGGCGGTCTGGCGAGATAAAATGCACAAGAAAGTGCGATAAAATGCATCTTCTATGCAAGTATGGGGGCATTTTCTATGCAAAAGATACGGGCATTTTCTATGCAAGTATGGAAGCACATTTTATGCAATATTGAAAGCAAGCATATTCTATGCATGAAACAAGCAAAGCATATTCCATGCGGAATCGAAAGCAAGCATATTCTATGTATGAATCATAACGATGCGCGGCATGCATGCAACAGCAGTGTATATGAAAGTTCACATTCTATGCAATAGAGGATCATCAAATATGTACTCTGGTGCCTCTGATTTGCCTCTTAGAGGACTTTGCAACACATTCAGCTCAAAAAGGGCACACCCTGTTCATATTGGCGAGAGATAATATCTGCATGTGAAACCCTCAGGTGCTGCTTGGACTGCCATTCTGACTTGAAACAGGCTTACACTTGGGGTCGAGATACACTATACTCCAGAGAAATGGCGAGGCCTGAGAAGGTGCACCTGGAATGCAGTCTTGGATTTTACTAAGGTTGAAACATGCTAAGATGCTCCAAATTTTCCCTCTTTTCTTTTGCTTTACAGTCCGGAACCTAAATAGCTTCAGATAGATCCTTGTTTTACTATTCTGACATGACCTGGGTTGAAACCTGCGGCTTTATGAAAGAACCAATCCTATTTTGCACAACTGTGGAGAACAACACGGCACTCTGAGCACACAATGATTTTTGAAATTGAAATGAGAAAAGGGTTCTTAACTGGGTATTGAGCCTACAACTAACCACAGCCAAAATGGAAAACAAAGGTAAAACAACCTAAACACAACTCAATCAAAGGAAAAACAAGGTAAAATGATCTAAACACATCTGTTGACACTCAAACGACTCAAAATAAGAATCGAGACAAACAAAACAAAAGATACGACACATAGACGTGTTCCAAAGACGAGAGACATCTCAGTTTGAGAGAAGCCAGTTTCTCCGGATATTGTTTCCCACCCTTTCTTATTTGGTGATTCTTACATCACTCGGCCCTCAGGCTTGGCTTTTCTCACAAAACCCTTTTCCTCAGCGCACATCTCTCTATTCTTCAATCTCTCATTTTTCAATCCCTCCCCTGGGTGGTTGATGGATAAATAGGAAGTTGCAGGCTCTTGCCCCCTGGCATGCTGCTAGATTCTCTTTCTTCCGCTCACAGCTAGTGAATTCCTCCCATAGAAGGGTTGCACTACAACTGGGTGTGTAGCAAATCTGCAGCTAGCATCGGTTGATGATACTTTGCTGGGTAGTTTAGACGTGATAAGATCTGTCCAGATGATGGAGTGGAATATCTTGCCCTATTCCAGTTCGTCCTTTGCACTTGGCTTGATACCTCGCTGCTTGGAGGGTGAGAGAGCCTTCAGCCCTTTGTTGTTAGCTTCAACTGTGCCCTTTTCTGGCAAGTAGAGTGCTCTTTCTGGCAAGTGCGTTGATAAAGGGGAAAAGACAGGGAACCTGACTCAACTTTGTCCCTAGTTCATCATTTTGACCATTTTTTGTTTTTGCTTTCTACTAAAACAGTTTTGACCAAAATGAGAGTTAGATTAACATGCTTGTTCGATTTTTGATTTAAAATCATGCAAGTTAGGCTATGAGCACTGAAAATTTTCCTTTTTTGGGTCCATGAAAAGAGTCCAGTTTTGGAAAAGATAGAATGATTTTCGAGAAAATAGTCAACCTCAGTAAAAATTCTCAAAAACTATTTTGCAAACGACCATTGCTCAACGAGCATGAAACCTACTCCTGAGATACGCAACCTCGGATCCAAGGGAAAACTGCCTCGTGCTTGAAGAGAGCTGTATGGCAACGGAACGTTGCCCCTTGTTTGAACGGCACCGCGGCGCATTGAATGGCAACAGAAAGTTGCCCCTTGTTTGAATGGCACCGCGGCGCATTGAATGACAACGGAAAGTTGCCCCTTGTTTGAATGGTACTGCAGCGCATTGTAGTCAGTCCTCAGAGTGACGAACATAACCAAATCCTCAGATATAGAGAAGACAAAGATGACCAGAACCATCGCATGGACACAATCGAATTTGAATTGTTTTACGGCTGGACTTCAGAATGAAGTTGCCTACGTATCCCAAAGATGGGAATCAAGCCTTACGTAGTTCGGGGTTAAGGTACACTCGGGTATTTAACCTCTCCTTTTTATGCTCTAACTTTTGCCAAGGCGCCCGTTGCGGGTTTTCGATCTTGCGAGCTTTGTTCTTTCTTTTCTTTTTCAATTCTTTTTTTTTTTCTTTTTTTTCTTTTTTGTTCTTTTCTCTTTTTTTTTTCTTCTTTTCTTTTTTTATTCTTTGCATTTTTTTTTTCTTTTTTTTTTCTTGCTCTAACTTTTGCCTGGGTCACCCTTCCGGGTTTTTGGCCCAGCGAGCCCCTCAAGGGTAAAAGTGTAGCTTTGTTCATGTTAAATGGTTTTGAGATCCTGAAGTCATCTGAATCCAGGAGGATGGCATTGTTGACGATCACAGAGTCCATTCAATGGAGGGTGAATTTGCCCCTAGTGTTGCAAATAGGAACTCGGTTGTCCTTCAGCAATGTCTTCTTCTTTCCTCCCTTCTAGGGTTTGGCATTCTTGCCGATCTTCATTGATTTGTGGGATGATTCATTTTCGGCTCTTCGGGCATAATCTGACATTTTTCTGCCCCTAGGTCAAGGGGTGCTTCTGATCTAGCTTTGCAAGCTTCTTTTGACGACGTCTAACCTTCTTGATCTGACTTCCCTGCCCCTAGTTCGAGGGCTGCTTCGAATCTGACCACACAGGCATCACATCGTAGTTGACCGTTGAACCTTCTGAATTCAAGTTCAAGGTTTGGAAGCGAAGGGGTTGAGTCTCGAGGCTGAAAGCGATCCTAGGCTGCACAATCTCAAGAGCGATTCCACACAGGTCTTCGCAGGGCCGCACAAAACATTTTGTTTTTGAAAATTGTTAAGAAAGCGAAAAATCGTCATACCAAGATAGTGTGAAACCGGACTGGATCAAGCGTGGTCCTTCTCGAGACTCACGCTAACAAGCATGATTTCATTCATTAAGGGCTTAGCACGCCTCTCTTTCTCTCAATTGATCAAATTTTTGCAAATCCCGAGGAATTCCTTCATCTTCGTTTTCACCACAGTGTTCAAAAAGTTTTGAAAAACTTAGGTCGTTACAACGACTTCAAGGCACAGAAAAGACAGAGTTCTTAGTCAAATACTGCCATCTTATTCAGAACTTTCGGCATAACCGGCACAAGGCAGAAGCGAACACAAGGATGTGAAAATCACTGATGTTCATTCAAAGTCTGCTGGCACAACTGGCACCCTGGCAGAAACAGACTCAAAACAAAACGAAAAGACAAACACAAAACAAAATGGTGATGCCCGAGGTAACACCCCCTCCGGAATCACCCGATTCCTATACAATAGGACTGACTCGATACAACAAGACAGACCCAAAACAAAAAGACTGACTCAAAACAAAAGGACAGACTTAAAACAAAACAACAAGACTGACCCAATACCCAAGTTAGAATGCAAAATTAACAGCACTTGTACGTTGCTCAAAACAGTGCATGCCATCTACCACAGCTGGAGTAATCTGAGTGCCATCCGCAGGTGGTTCATCCCTCGATCACATAATCACATTATCCCCCAAGTTCACTGACCCAGTGCCGATAGACTTTGCAGAGCTTAGCGCGACAATGACCCCGTTGTCAATCAAATCTTGCACTTCGTGGCGAAGACAAAAGCAATTGTCAGTGCCATGACCAGTTTATTGATGGAAGGCACAGTATTGGGCAGCATCATGTGTAGCCGGAAGAGGATTCGAGAGAGGCCGAGGCTCAAGGGGTTTGAGATGGCCTTGTCCAACAAGGATTTGGAAAGCTTTGGACAAAGGCATGTGGAGGGCATGGAAGACCTTTTGACCTCGGGGTTGGTACTTCAAGGCTTGTGGATTTTTGCTGGGCGCACCCGCAAAGGGATTGGTAGGTGCTGGCCTGGTTTGCTGATCTCTTCTGAGTGGAGGATTAGAGCTAACAGGATCGTATCTGGTATGACGGCCCTTCTCCCGGTTTTTCCTTTGATTCGGACTGCCCCTGACTTGAGTAGCGAAAGTGTTATCCACAGTTTTTGCAACAACTGCGAGGACTTGCTCTTTGTTCAGTCCCTCGGCTTTCAAAGCCTCAACAACAAACATAAGATGTTCATGGGGATCCATGCCCGCCCCTGCCTTGTTCTTTCCACTCGCCTCCACTTTGCCAAGGGATTGGCCTTCCTCAAATGCAGCCCGTCCCAAGACTGGGGAGCCTTTTGACATGAAATTCCCAATATGTGGTGTGGTCGATGATGAAGCCAATGTCCCGGAGGCTAGATCTGTCACAGTTCTTTGAAGATCTTTTATCATTCCCATCAACTCAGAAGTAGTGGGTTCTCGGGTTTGAGATGATTGGGGTTCAGGTGCACCCATCATGCATAAGTCCATGCTTTCTGGGATAAACACCTCAGGTTTGGGTAGATGGGCTGGGGTGATGTATATGCTGGGGTCATAGGTGGATGGCAGTATATGGATGAGATTAAGGTAGGCAGGAAATGTTTGGTCATTGG
This sequence comes from Camellia lanceoleosa, assembly GCA_025200525.1. Taxonomy (NCBI): domain Eukaryota; kingdom Viridiplantae; phylum Streptophyta; class Magnoliopsida; order Ericales; family Theaceae; genus Camellia; species Camellia lanceoleosa. The sequence goes on from CM045761.1 coordinate 144,536,359, forward strand.
GGTCTGAAGGTGGAGCTATCGTCCGGTTGTCGATGAGATTTTGGACCTCATGACGAAGGCGGTAGCAACGGTCGGTGCCATGACTGCGCTGCTGATGGTACATGCAGTATTTGGCAGGGTTATGTCTAGCTGGAAGTGGGTCGGGAAGAGGTTGAGGATCGAGGGGTTTGAGATGCCCTTTTTCCATCAGGAGTTTTAGTGCGCTAGTCAGGCTCATATAGAGGGGGGTGAAAGTTCTGCCCTGAGCTTGGGCTGGGCTGGTTGGTCTTAGGCTTGGTTTGGCAAAAGGGTTGGCTATGACGACTGTATTGATTTCAGTGGGTTCGGGAATAGTACTACTTCCGGCATTGGTACTCCCTGCAATCGCCCTCCTTGTCGGTTCACTCGTTCTGGGAATGATCCCGCTGTTGAACGCATTCTCGACCTGAACCCCCAGTTCATGCAAACTTTTGAAAGTGAATAGCGGAGCCACTATCAACTTTTGCAACATATCATGCTCGAGGTTTCGCACCATCATCTGCACTTGATCTCTCTCAAAAGGGCGATTTGTCATCTGTACTGCCTTTGCCCTCCACCTTGCAACAAATTCCACAAAAGGCTCTGGTGGGTTCTGGCGGGTTGTTTCAAGCTCTTGCATGGTCATTTCAACCTGGGTATTGTAAGAATACTGATCAACAAAGGCCTCAGCCAATTCTTCCCAGTTTTGTTTCACTTTATCTTCTAACTTAGCGTACCAAGTGGCTGCTATACCCGACAAGGTTCTTCCATACAAAAAGAGTTTCTGTGGCTTAGTCAGACCCATCGGCTTCAGGACATCCAAGAAAAGTCGGATATGTACCATTAGATCTCCAGACCTGTCGAAACGGTCAATATATGGCATTTTGAATCTGTCTGGGAGCCGTACAGCAGACTCAGTGTGCCCATCCTCAATGTCGGGAATGAAGTTAAGGCCCTGTGCCTTTTTGAATTGCTTCTCAAGGTTCGCAATTTTCACTGCGGTTAGATCGAGGTCATTAGCATCAAGGGGATAACGCCTCTCATTAGGCTGCACCAGGGGTCTGAAAACTTGGGCTTGAGCCAGCCGTTCTCGAGGATTCGGACACTGCAAATCTTTAACTGGTGGAAGTGGGTCAAAGTTCGGCTGGGGTCCCAAAGCTGGATATGAGGCAGATGCCGTAGATGGGCGCTGCGTTTAATCTCGTCTCTCACCGCATGGCGGTTCCTCGATTAACGCTGCTACCACGGCCATAAATTCTTCCGAACCCTGTGACATCACGGTCGGCTGAGTCCGAACAAAGGTGATATGACTGGTGACTGACGGATCAGATGAACCGGTGAGCCCTGACTGGCCTTTCTTTGCCTTGCCTCAGTGAAAGAACACTGGTTGCCTTTGAATTGAATTTCTGACCTAACAAAGTCTATCAGCACTAGTCCAATGTACCCGGGAGATATCAGAGCCTTCTGAAGCTATGGTCCCAGGACTACCCTAGCAAAAGAGAAAATAGAGAGTATCTCAGCCTGATTTCACCAAAACAGATACGAGCATAACAGGATGACTGTGCCCTCTACTGAATTCCGCCCCCAAAATTCTACCTCAAATCTGATACCCTCGGGTAAAACTGATTCCCAAAACACTGAACTGGTGCCCGCAGGCTTGATGCCCAAACTTGCAAACTGATACATGCATTCTTGTAGAGACGCACTCTAAAGCACATAACAAGCAAGTGAGAGCCAAAACACCCCTATGTTGGGATAGGGTTTCCCTGTCCTATTTTGTCAGGAGCTAGGGTTTCACTACGCACGCAGCGGTTTCAAACAACCTATATCGGGTAAGCAACCTGTCCTAGTTTGGAATGGTCACTACGGATCCGAATATGCACTAGGTCGAATGGTCAAAAGGGTGCCCCGGTAAAACCGGGGTTTGTGTTCCCATACTGGTAGAGCCCATAACCGGTCAGCCTTATGGTCATGCCTTGACAAGACAAGCCTGCGGCAAACCGTTCAGGAATAGCAGATGGCAAACACAGTGTCCTAGGCACACCAATGCAAATGCAATGCAAAGAAACACACAAGTGTAGTCAAAACCAGATATCATGAGTTCGAGTAAAGTTTTCTAAATCCCCAGCAGAGTCGCCAGAAATTGTAGACAGGCCCGCAGGGGACCTCGCTACAGCTTGGACTCGATTTGTATTACGGTTCTTAATCTTGAACCAAAGAGTCCAAATCTGGCAAATCGTTTTGAGAAAACAGATTTTTTTGAAAGAAGTGCCAAACATGGATTGCTTTGCCAGATACAGAGTCGCCACCTAAATATTTTATTTTTGGGTAATTTAGGAAACCCTGACTCGTTTGCCTAAGGCCACGTGTCCGTCATCACCAAAGTTGCCTCGGCTCGGGAACTTGGGTACGATTGGGGAAGGTCACTTCGTGAGCACTTCCGCTCGCCCGATCAAAGATCGGCCTCTACTAACCATGATATCTATTTTTGAAAACATTGTGTGTTCTTATTCCGGTTATTAGCCTAGGTTACTATGTAATGCGCACAGCATACAAGTATAGACTGAGTCGTCTGAATTGGAACAAAACACTTCATGTTTGTTCGTGAAAATGGTTTGATGGTGCTACTCGCAAGTAGGCTTAAAATGCAGATTTTGCCACCCTCGGGTGGGCTTGGAAAACATGGTTTTGCCACTATCTAGTGGGCTTAAAACACACATTTGATGAATTGTTCCAATCCAAATAACCCAACCTTCACCCACAGGCATTCAGGCAGTTATATCATATAAGCAATTAGCCTCATGGTAAGCATGCTATTCATGACAGTCACTCACACGCATGCAAGGATGCTAAAGCATAAAACTCACAAAGTACTCCAAGCCAAAACAGAAACTGATTAGAAATCCATGCATGATCCTAAGTATACAGAAATGCCTAATGCAACACATGCAAAAATGCAACTATAGCAGGCTCGGCTATTCTAAACATGACATATGAGATGCAACAGCTATCAAGTATTCAACTCGGAATTGAAATACAAATGCAGTTAGTATGATCATAGGCAGTGCGTGCAAGGCAGATGAATGAATGCAAACATGCTATCATCTTGTATGCTAATTGAAACATGCCCTAATCTAACCATCATAAGCGGTAAATAAAAGGAAAGAAAAGGCGTGGGGTTAGAAGACATACATCACACTCACCCACACTTATTACAATTATGCCCTCATGGCAGGGTCCGAATAAATATCTGATCCGAATAAAAGAATATTACAGTCCAAATAATACAGTCCAAAATGTGTACAAATTCCTAATTAATTTACAAATTAACTAAGAAAATAATAAGCGGCATGCAAGCCAAGGGCGCCTTGATTACGATGAATGATGTATGTTTAGGGCGCCTTGCGAAATCCTCCAGGATGCCCCAATTAGCCTCTGTTTTGCAATTGTTCTTGGAAAGCGTGCAAGCCTCGGAAGGCTAGCGATTCTTGATTTTTACGCAGCGAGAGCGGGGAAAGGGCATAGCAATGTATTTTCACAAATGTATGCATGCCTCGATCCTCGTGCCACCAATCACGCATCTCGATGCATGATGGTCGAGGAGTCGATTTGCACAATTCAATATGGAATGAATGCACATGAAAACACAACAAAACCTAACTCCATCATGGATGATCCGGAATTAATCGGTGACTAGGGAATTGAGACACGTTCCGTCACTCGAGTGCGGGCGTACCTCGTTTCCGTGCTCAGACTAACTCTATCCGAACACAATGCAATATGCATGACATGCATGAATGCAACTAAGATACAACCTAACATGCACAATGTTATGAAATGGCATACACGGTGCACGATGCAACATGGCATACACAATGCTCTAATATACAACCTAGCATACACAATGTTATGGAATGAAATGGCATACGCAATGCATAAGATAACATGGCATACACAATGCACTAACACACAACCTAGCATGCGCAATGCTATGAAATGGGATGTCATACACAATGCATAATGGACTTACACCAACATGAGTGGACCTCAGCCACACTCACATAAGAGGCCATTAGATGAAAATGAGACACTCGAAATGCGTGCACATGTGCACGCAAACCGAGAATCGACCCTAAGGCGCAAAATGCCACTCTAACATGACATGGCAAACACATAGAAAATGGCATACTAGCATACAAGTTTTGGAGGCAAAATGAGATGCAAAACAGCCCCGAAACATGGTGAAATGGTTACCCAATGCATAGAACGAGTCCCGAAACATGAAATTTGGCGCATGAAATGGCCTATAGCTATGCAATGCATGCATAATTTGAACATGAAGTGTAAAGACAGAAGCAAGGCAGCCCCAAAACAAGCATGTTTACAGTTTAAAGCAAGGCCAAACAGTGGGCATAAATGGGGCTAAGCTAGCATTCAAAAATGGCTCCGAAAGCAAGATATTGAAGCAACTCACAGATGCTAGCCCCGAACAGAGAAGGGGCCTTCTAAAATATTTAAAAGGGGCTAAAAATATGATGTTTTACAGTTTATGACTAACCCCAAAAATAGATACAAGTATGCTCAAAATGCTATGCAAGAAAAAGGGGCAAAATGGAGATAAAGAAGCAACTGATACATTCTGGTTCCAAACAGGTAAGGGCCCTTCAACAATGTTGAATAGGGGCCAAAAATATGACTTTTTACAGTTGATGGCCGAGCCCAAAACAGTGTACAACTATACTTAAAATGCAATGCAAGATATGGCCTAAAAGAGAGGCTACAACACAAAGTATACAAATGATGCTCCAAACAGCAATAGACCCTTAATGAAACATGGAGAGGGGGTCAAAAAAATGTCATTTTCAGTTTGGACCAAGGTCCAAAAATAGAGGCTCAATAGGCTAATAAATCATGCAAAAATGGGGCTAAAATATGGATATCAAAGCAAGTAGCACATGGAGGACTCAAACAGTGATGAGCCCTTCTACAATGTTGAAGAAGGGCTCAAAATAAGCCTATTTACAGTTTACATTATGCTTCAAAACAGATTATACACAGGCCTAAAATAACATGCAAGAAAATGGCATACAAGAGGGATAATGAAGTAAGTGAAAAATGGGGGCCTCAAATAGTAAGAGGCCCTTAATGAAAGATGAAATAGAGCTCAAAAAAATGCTACTTTAAGTTATGGCCGGAGCTCAAAGATACAAGCAAGAAGGGCTAAGAAAGCATGCCAAAAATGAGCTAAAAAGAGGGAAATGGTAACTCACCCTCGTAGACCAATCTTTAGCAACTTCTTGGACCAAGTTTGGGTGCTCCTCAGCTATGGAAGACAGCTTCAAGTGGCTGGAATGGAGGTGGTGGTGTGATGCTAGGTGGTGGTGAAGAAATGGTGTAGGAACTTGGATGTTTTGATGGTTGAAGTGTAGAGAGGGAGAGAGGCAATGCAAGAGGCTTAAGGCAAATTTTTTCAACCCTTCAAACACAGCTGGAAGGCTACTTATATAGGCCAAAGAGGGGGAGAAAAGGGGGGGAAAATGGGGGGGAAAACAATTCAAGTTTCCCTCTAAAAGTGCCAAACCCTCAGACATGGGTGAAGTGCAAAACAAAATACATGGCTAGAACACACTTGGGAGGGGGATAATGGTCGGCTAGTTTAAAAGGGAAAAAAAATTCATTTTTTTTAGATAAGTGGCCGGCCGGCTACTTTTTCTGGGTTTTCTGGCCGGCTAGCTACATTCAAGACAAAAAAAGTGGGCTGCTGGAAAGAAAAGTGGCCGGTGGGTTATTGGGATGTCCAAATGTGGCTGTTAAAGTGTCCAAATTGAAGCCCCGGAAGTTATCTTTCCAATGGCGCAAACTTTTCATCAAAATTATTCCTATGGAAAAAGTTATGCCCATTTCTGTGAAGCCGCGCAGATTCGGTCCCAATCGGAGTGATGCCCTACTTCAATCAACCATATCTCCCCTATCCGGAATTGGATTTAGGAGATTCTTGAGTGCAAAATGAAGCCCCGGAAGTCTTATTTCCAATAGTGGTGGCCTCATAGCTTGATTCCAAGTATGAGAATGAATAGGCCCGATTCGGCGAGAGCTGTCCGATTCTCTCTTCACGATTTATGCCCATTTTCTCCCCCAACTGGATTTCTTCCTTCTGCTCCTCTTTTATTCAAATTTAAGCCCCTAAGTAAGGTGTTTTTAAAGTTTTTTCAAAGATTTCATCTCTCTTTCATTCATTCCCACTTTGTCCTTGCTCAGTTTACCGAAAAGCGCAACATTTGACAAAATACGAGCCTCGGAACATCGTAAAAACTTTATTTTCAAAATGTTTTGAAAGAGAGGGTTTTAAGATCTAAAATCTTTTGATCAAGATTGTTTTGGTCCAAAAGGGGTATGAAGTTGAGGTTTGACTCTCTTTTTGCCAAAGAAATTGAACCTTTGCCCTGCACATCTTTCATCACCGAGCAAACCATCAGTTGCGTCCAAGTCTTATGGACGGTGAAAAATGGGGTGTCTACACTAAGGATGCCACAGTACAGTTCAGAATAGAGGACATACATTCATTCAGTAAACAATATCGATTCGATGCGATTTAGTTCAAGATTGAAGATAATAATTTTGAACATATCTTTACACAATTGTTACTCACGAGTTACGCTCTGATGAACTAGAGCGTCTCCTCGAAATGCCAACCCTATACAGTTAACAGATTAAACACACCTAAGTTTCACAGTTGGGAAAGATAACAACTTAATCCCTAAATTTGCCTCGGTGTGTTCTACATCTATATCCTCTTTAAGATGCCTTAAACTAGGCCTAAGAATGCCTAGGATGGGATGAGGATGCAAAGATGCACTTAGAAAACACTTTACAAAATTTGCTGAAAACAGGGGTCTTGCTCGAGCGAGGATTCCTTCGCTCGAGCAGACATGCAGACAAAGGAGATCCGCTCGAGCGTGAATTCCATCGCTCGAGCGGACTGTGTGCTACCATAAAAATACTGGATGCTCAAGATTTACGCTCGATGCTCGCTCGAGCGTAGGTCCCTTCGCTCGAGCGTACGCCTGCGCGCACCAAGATTTTGAGAGCTTGCAATTTACGCTCGAGCCGCCATTCCGTCGCTCGAGCGTAGCTTAGAGTAAACGGTGGTCGCTCGAGCGTAGAATCCTTCGCTCGAGCGTAGAAGCCAAATTCTGGAATTTCTAGATTTGCCTCCCAAGCTTAAACCAAGCATTCCTAAGCTCAAAACTTGACCTCTTGGGCCCAATTTTCGGAAAACACATCTAAACTCAATGTACAACAAGTTTCAAAGCTCAATTTGTGAATTTAAAGTCCAAGGGTGAGTTAATTAAATCCAAATTTCAAACCAATTTTCATGAATATGAAGAACATGCAAACATGCATGAATTCAAATCATTTCAAAGCTTCCATGCTAGCTCAAATCTTTCAAAAACATGATGACAACATGAATTACAACAATATTATGAACATGCATGTGAGGAATGATGGATTACAACCTCAAAACTTGTCAATATGCACATGCATGCAACCATTGAGCTCTAATTCAACATTATTAGACTAAAACATGCCTTAGCTCTTTAATTTAGCATGAACCATGCAAGAATGAAGTCAAATGCAAGTTCAAGAAGGTAAGGCTCTACCTCAAGTCTTGAATTAAAGGTCTAGGAGCTCAATCTTGGAACACTCTCTCCAATTCCTTTAATTTCCAACCCAACTCTTATGAACTCAAGATGAAACACTTACTTCTCTCACTCTCTCCCTCTTGGACGGCAAAAACAAGGGACTTGGCTAATGAATGTTTTGTATTGAGTGCAGTAAGGCTTTACAATAATAATAAACGAAGGCCCCACTAGATGACATTATGGTAAATAAGTCCATATCTTGTGTTTTATCGCTATTAATCTAATTTAATCATACCAAATCGACTTTTAGATAAATATGTCATAAAATCACATAAATTCTACTAACCATGGAACATCAATCAATTTTGGGTTCGGCCGTCGATAAGGCCTTCAATTAACAGTTTAAACAAAACAAATTGAACAGATAATTAAACAGTCAAACAGATAAAATGCAATTCAAACAGACTGAGCAATCAATTCGTTTGATTTGATCGATCTCGATAATTGATCAGTTCAATTACTTTTCATATTCGATCTCAGTTTAGTAGTAATCGGTAATCAATCAGTCATTAATCGGTAAACAGTATGAGGGTTGTTACATTTTATCCATTTCTCTGATGGTGTCTGTTACATTCGTATTTAGGGTTTGTTAGAAAACATGTTATATTACTCAAAAAAGTCAATACATTTTATTTATTTTATATTTTTTTAACACCTTTTCATAAAAAATTAAAAAAAATAAATAGGTCAATTTCTAAATAAATCCTTCATTTGACGAATTATTACTTTTCAATATCATGTCATTCAAGTTCTTGATTTTTGTGATGAAATCTCAAGATCTGAATCAACAAACTATCATAAACGCTCATTTTACATTCCAAGAATTTCTTGTTCTATTTAAAAGCCATTTGTCGTTGTCTATTCCTAGAGTGGAAATTTATGCTTGCGTGACTTTTTTTTGTTTTTTTTCCCCACTCAGAATTTATGTTTGTTAATTGGTTGTTTGTGCAAGTTTCATATATGTATATATATATTTTGAAGTGATTGTTGAAATCTATATATTTAAAAATAATATTATGATTATCGCATTTATATATTATGTGATTTGTCATTGTGGGATCGCCTTTTTGAGATTAACAAGCTCACTCAACAGTTTGGACTCCCGATTTCCTAATCTAATCTCACTAGTACAATGTGAAATAAAAAATGAGAGTCTAAATTTGACAACTTTTATAGAAAATCCATTTTTATTGTAAAATATTACCGGAAATGGACTACATCACTAGATTTCAGAGTCGCTACCCAATCTTTTGGAAAAATTAAAAAACTTAAGACTCATGTCAAAGACCACTGTCTATCATAACCAAAGTGTTTTAACTCAGGAACATAGGTATGAGAGGGGAATGTCATTAATTAAGCACCTTACTCACCCGATCAAGGATCGACTTCTACTAAGTCATAATGTGGTTTTTATAATCAATGTAAATCCATATTCTGGTTATTAATAATGCTATCATTACTATTTGAGGCATTCAAATATAAATTGTGTCGTAAATTTTAGTTATGCTCCGATTTTCATGCACTTTTGAAAAAGGGGTTTTCTTAGGTAAAATCCACAGCATAAGAATCATCTATACCCCAAAATGAATAACGCAATCTTTATTCACTGACATTCAAACAGATATCTCACTTAAGCACTTAGCATCATGTTATAGCAACAAATATGGTAAGGAACACACAGATACAATATGCTAAAGCTCAAAATGCTTATATAGTATTCTAGGGCGAGTCATGATATATCCAGATAGGTACAGCTATGCATGATCCTATATACAACTTCCTAATGCAATATATACAGATCATATTTCTAGGAGTCTAGATTGCTAAGATGTAGTATAAGTATCACTACAATATATGTATTCATCTTTGAAGATAACATATCATATTAAAGTGGTTTGTCCAGACTCAAATGCATGGAAGAGTGGATGCAATATACAGGCATGATAAAGAAAACTTGATGCAATACCGAAAACAAATAAAAAGGTTAGAAAGACGTGAGGTTGGAAGATTATTATGATAATTCGAATAGAAAAAATAAGAGGACGAGAAATTATTACAATGATGAATCGATTTAGCCTAGCTATTGCTAAACCTAACAAATCACGCTAAATAATGAAAAGAAGAAACCCAGGGGCTTTAGTACTGCTCAGGAGCATTCCTCAGAAACTTTATGTTTTGTTGTTGGGGAAAATGACCGGCCATACACTAGATGAGCCGGCTGAAGTAAAAATGAGCCAGCTGAATTCCCTTTTTGGCTGGGGATTAAGTCAGTGCAGAATCTTAGGATAGTGGCCAAGGGGGGCTTTTTGGCTAGTTCTCACATCTTTTACTCCTTCTGTTGACAGGGATCATTCAAAGAGGAGATGCATGAGCCAACCCTCAACAACAACACAAACAAATATAAACAACATATATTTTACACAAAAAAACAAATTAAATGGATTAAAATCAAAGCAAATTCAAGCCCAAGAAATAGATAGGAACCTTTATCTTCTCTTTGTGAATGAGGTCAAGTTAATGCCCAAATCCATGCTATTAAGTAGAGAGCGTAAATTAATGTAAATAATTTCTTGGTAGAAACTTGGCTCAACAAAGTAAGAGATTCATCAAATTCATTAAAAACCTCTCATCTAGTCATAGAACAAGAATGATAACCCTTTCTATGTTCACAAATGATGAAAATGGAGGTTTCAACTTCCTTTGACCCAAAATCTCTTGTTTTACTTCCAAAATGCTCAATGAAAAACGAAAGAACAACACTTGTATAACGATTTTGGTTTAGACCTAACCAATTTGTTTCTTTCGGATCCGAAAACCCATGTACTTAGCTGTTGTTTATCTCATTTCCATTTTGTTACTCTTGAGTTTGGATATCGGGAGTTTTGGTTGTGTTTGAAACAGATTGGGATGTTAGTTTTTCAAAGAGTTGTTACTTAGATATTGGCTTGTTTACTCGAATGACCATTTATGCGCTTGAGCGGTCTTTTACAGTCTGCAAAATTATTGAGAGTTTGATATCTTCGCTCGAGCTATCTTTCTTGCGCTCGAGCAATCTTTTACATGTCTGAACTATTGGGAAGGGGTTATTGTGCGCTCGAGCGGTGGTTTTGGTCGCTCAAGTGGTGTCACTTATTTTGTCTGTCACTCGAGCAACCATTCTTGTGCTCGAGTGGTCTGTGCGTATATCAATCTGAGAGGAAGCTATTTCCAGTTACTTTTTCATCTCTTTCTCTCTTTAAACATTCCAAAACCCTAGATCCACACACACACTCTCTCTAGTTCTCTTTTCTAACCCCAAATACTCTCAATTCGTGGGTTTTCTTACTCTAGTCCTTTGGAGAAAAATGTTAAGCATTTAGTTTTTTGACTCCATCAAGTTCTACCAATAATTTCTTCATGTCTTCTACTTTGAGGTAGGGATTTCTTTGACTTTTTTATATGATTTTTAGCTTAATTATTTGTCCCTTGAAAAAGGGTTATTGATTTGTGAATTTTTAGAAAAACCTAGGGTTTGATTTTGAAATCAAAAGAGGGGTTTTTCAAATTGGTTCTTGAAAATGGTTGTGGGGATATGGTTATGGGTGAAATATGTTAAAATGATGGATGTTTTTTCGTAAAAGTGATTTTTGTAAGAAAATGGAGTTTTGCCCTAAATGTTGAATATTTGGAATTGTGAAGGAAAAAGGAAAATGGAAAATGGAAAATGGTATTGAGTATTGTGAAATTGGAACCATTTTTATGTTGATGATGATGGTGGAGTTGGATATGTAATATCACTCCCATTTTAAATGACAAAATTATATCTTTTGATTGAAAATTATATTTTGAATAGAAATATCTGTTTTGGGTTATCGATGAGGAATAGTCTTAATTGTTATAGACATTGCATAAGGATTAGGTTGAATTGAAATTAATTTCTCATACATTGTGCATTGATTATCATTTAATATTTAACATTGTAAATGTATTGGTTTTTAAGAAAAAATGGGTGAATACCATCGTGAATCTGGTTAGGGGGTGTAGTTGTGGTTGTGGTTTTATTATGTGAGCTTGTGTGTCCTTGGTGAAAATCTAGAAACCTGCACGGTTAGGTGTCGATCCTTCCAATTAATACTGGTAAAATGGCTTTGGTAGTGATTGTATAACCTACAAGCAGACACGTACCTAGAGATTCCCAATGTTATGTATCTATTACCCTATTTTCTTTACAAAGGATGATTTACATGAATTGATGTACAACTTGGCATTGCATTGTTTTGAGATGGAAAACGAGAAATTGTTTGACAAATGGCATACATATGCATTCACCTTATAATTTTCCTAAGATTCATATACTGTGTTAAAGTGTCTCTATTGGGTTGTGGCTCACCCTATGTGGAAAACAACTTTTAGATGCTGATGACATACCTCCACCAAGGACGTACCTTGGGAGGACTTGGAGCTAAGGCTTTATTTTTGTTAGTGATGTAATTATTTTTTTTAAGTCTCGGGCTTTACTTGTATTGAGTTTAAACTTATTTTGTTGTAACCAAGCATCGTCTTGGAAAGTTGTAGCCATTAAGGTATTTCATTACTTGGTTTTACTTATTTTTTTACTCTTGTATTCATGACACCTACCGCGCGGGTTTAGGTCTTTCACTATAGACACACAGGCCAACTTAATTTTGCTTTAACACCCCTCACAACTTTACCACTTTATTTACCTTTTTCCAATAGCACAATACATGCGGTTCAAAATATTGTTTTTTAAAACAATGCAAATGTTCTGAAACATAATACAAGAATTTCCAAAACTACTTTCCAAACATACGGTTTTAAATTTCAAAAAAAATCCATTACATGCTCCATGATATGAATGATTTTAAATTGCCTAATCCATATATAATTTCTAACACACGACAATGCTATTCTCCATTGATAGCCAAAATAGTTATCTCTAGTGCAATAATTAAAAGATAACAATATAAATATATTTTCCAAAAGAGCAACAATACGCATTTTTGAAATTCCACCACCATGTCCTTCCCATCTCTTTCCAACCAAACCATTTACCAAAATCAATTCAACTCCCAAAACAATATCATTTAGGGTTTTTCTACAAATTGGGGCTTTCCACTTTTAGAAATCCATATGCATTTTTTATTATTGAAAATAACTGTAGTAGCAAAATCATAGCCTAACAATCCCCAAATTTCACAAAACCCTCAATCCCAAAATAACATTTCAAAATCAACCAAATGACTACCAAATATAAATAACAAAATACGCCACAAATATGCTACCGAACTCATATTGAGTTTAAGAAATAGACCCTACCACTTGAAGTGAAGAGGAGAACTCTAAAAAACTCAAAGTCGATGAAACCACAAAACTCTTGGATCAAAAAAAGCCCTTGATGAGATCTACGACCTTTCTCAAAGGATCAATATGAAAAGATGTCTGTAACCAAGTAGATCTAGATATTTATGTAAGAAAAGTTGAGTTTCTAAGAGAGAGAGATTCACTGTTTAAAAAAAGAAGAGAGAGAGAGAGAGAGAGAGAGAGAGAGAGAGAATGAGAATGAGAAAAGTGTGTTTGGGATCTATTTATAGTACTAGAATAATAGCCCTAAAGTCAAAGAAAAGAATAAGTCAAACCCCCAAAAAGTAAGGTCTGAGGTCGAACCCAAACCCATACCCAAAAATCTAAAAATAACTCATAGGGGTCAACCTTCAAAACAGTGGTGTCGACCCTCAAGAAGAAAGTTCTAAAACATTAATGTGTGTAGCAAACAAAGGTCGACCCTAGGAACTAGTGTTGTCGACCTTATATTTCAGTAGCAACAACCAGAACATAGCAGTAGACAAAGGTCGACCCTGGGACCTGTGGTGTCGACCCTATAAACCAGTAGAGACACTAAGAGCAAGGCAGCAAGGTGGTGTCAACCCCCAGAAAGACTAGTGTCGACACCAGAACTAATTTTCCAAGTTTCCAAAGAACTATTCAACGTAAACAAGTATGAACGAACAATCCCAACAAGTCTAAATCGAATTGTACTCCTCCACAGCCAAGATACAACAACTCCAAAGACTCCCAAAATGAAAGTAAAGGAATTAAATACACTCTCCAATAGTTTAAAGGACACAAGTGCTACAGACAAAAAATAAACTCCGATTGACTCGTCGATGCATTCATTTTTTCAACAATTTCAACTCCAAAAAAAATTCAAATCCCCAAGCATCAAATCCTAAAACCCTAGAAATAATCTAATTAACTCACACATTCAACTTCACAGTTCCACACACCACTACACAAGATTTATAGAGATAGTTTACGCATACTCACTGCGAATTTGATAATGTGAAGTTGATTTAGATATGTGGTTGGTTTTTTGAGAAGAGTGCAAAGTTGGAAACTGATTTTTTATTTATTAATAAATAAAAATTATATTAATTGAGTGAAATTAAGTGAAAAAGGGAGGTGTATGAAGGCATGAAGAGCTTCTAACGATTATCAATACCATTTACTTTACGGCTACGTTTTAAGAATGAAGAAAACCCTATACACATCAATATAAATTTTATAAACTTTTTTTTTCTATTTAATATGTTATGTAATAAAATAAATTAGAATTTAAAATAAACTCCACTTGAATAATGAATAAAAGTGTTACAATATCTAAGAGAGAGTGAAAAAGAATATTGTATGATATGCATATTCAATATTGTGTTGAATAATAATTGTGAAGAAGAGAACCTAAGTATGGTAATCCTAAATATGGTAATGAATATAATATGACATGTATGATAGACATAATATATAGTTACTATATTTAACACCCCGGTCAAACTCAAGTAAGGGTACCAACTTGGGTTTGGAGAGAGAAACCAAAACATGAAATGAAACTAAAAAAAATAAATAAATAAAAGGCAAATAGATTGCAAAGTCCGAACGGGAATGCAAAGGCACTTGAGATAGATTAGAGGCCAGAGCGAATGTTGGGAGATAGTTTATGGTCGTGTTAGACCGTTGTTGGACTGGCCGGAACTAATGCCAAGACAATTTAAGGTCATGCCGGACTGTTGTAAGAATTGATTGGAATTAATATCGGGACAATTTACGGGGTCATGGCTGACTGTTATAGGAACTGACCGGAATCAATGTCGGGACAGTTTAAGAAGTCTTGTCAGTTCGTTGTAGAGACTGGATATTGAACCAGTAAGCGTGACACACACATATCTTATAACATGATGCTAAACAATGATGGCAATAGATGATTGAGTGCGCTAGGGGGTGGCTTATTAGAAAGTGCACCAAGGGAGCGACTTGGATGGTACGCTAGGGAGCAACTTTGGTGGTGCCCCAAGAGGCGGCTTGGATGGTGTGCCAGAGGGGGCAACTTGGGTTATATGCTAAAGGGGGCAGCTTTGGTGGTTTACATGGTATATCACTATGCTCACCATGATATAGGTATAATACCCCTAAAGATAGAAACCTATTTGAGGTTGAAACAGAGAGAAAGACAAAGTGGAGTAGAAACACACAGAAGAAGAAAAAAAAAAGAAAGATTGCGAGTAAAAAATATATGATATAGATATTTGGAATAGGAATAAACTAGTAGACAAAGGAAGAGATCTGTGACGATACTAAAAAGAAAATATGCCAGCAGAATGGTTTGAGGTCCCACGGGCGGCTAAGGCCAGGTTGTTGCCCGCCGGTAAAGCAAAATTACTAGGTACTTAACCTAACTTTGATACCATGTTACAATATCTAAGAGAGAGATAAAGAGAATATTGTATGATGTGTATATTCAATATTGTATTGAATAATAATTGTAACAATATATACAAGACTCCTTTATATAGGAGGAGATAAACCTAAGTATGGTAATCCTAAGTATAGTAATGAATATATTATGGTATATATGATGGATAGAATATATAGTTACGATATTTAATAAAAAGAATGTTAAATTATATTGACTACTTAGAAAAAAATGTCATAAATTTCACAATTTTAATGTAATTAATGAATATAATGTGAAGACATAAACAATAATAAGATAAAATGAAATTTTTGTATAACATATACATGGACCTTAGATGAACATTAAATATTTTACTTACCCAATTGGGAAATGATGTATAAGCTTGGTTTATATGTCTATTTTTTAGGCTACTAAGGTGCTGTTTGATAAAACTGAAAACTGAAAATTAAATATTAAAAACTTAATACAAATTTTTTTAAGTTGAAAAGCTGTTCAATAAAAATTTAAGTGTTGGATTAAAAATAAGCTATTTGATATGTATAAAATCAAATTTAAAATTTATTATTTTTAAATTATAGATTTTAATTTTTATATTGTGATGGCAGTGGTAGTAGTGGTGGCATTGACATAATGGTGGTGGTATTAGTAGTAGTAGTAGCGGTAGTGTTAGTGGCATGGTGGGGATGGTGGTGGTAGCAATGATAATGGTGGTAAATGATGGTGGTGTTTATGGCAATAATGAAAATGGTGATAAAGGTGATGGTAGTAGAAGTGGCGGCGGTGGCATGTTAGTGATGGTGGTAGTGATAGTGATGGTGGTAATGGTGGTAGTAATGGCAGTAGTGTTAGCGGTAATGGTAGTAGTGACGATGGTGTGATGGTAGTGGTAGTGGTGGAGGTATGATAGTGGTGGTGTTGGTTGTAGTAATAGTGGTGGTAGCGGTATTTATAACGGTTCTAGTTTAGACCCGACCCATTTAATACTCTTAGATTCGGAATTTGATACTTTTAATTGTTGTTTATATCATTTGTCGTCTTGTTAGTAGTCGAGTTGAGTGGTTGGTCGGATTTGAAACAAGTCGGGAGTTAGTTTTTCAAAAGAGTTGTTCTGTTTTCTACTTGTTCGCTCAAGTAGTGTTTTGGTCGCTCGAGCGGTCTTTGAGATCTCTTAGTATTTTGTAGGTTTGCAAAAGTTCTGAGAGTAGGGTATTTTCGCTTGAGCGGTCTTCTTTAGTCTGCAAAACTTTTGGGATGGGGTCATTGTGCACTCGAGCGGTGTTTTGGTTGCTCGAGCAGTATCACTTATTGTCTCTTATGCTCGAGCGGTGTTTTGGTTGCTCGAGCGGTCTGTGTATATATCAGTTTGGGAAAAAAAGGGTTTTTCAATCACTTTTTCATTCCCTTTTCTCTCTAACACCTTTCAAACCCTAATTTCTTCATTCACTCTCTCTTTCTCTCTCTAGTTCTTGCCTTAAAACCCCAAATACACTCTCATCTATTGATTTTTCCACCATAGCTCTTTGGAGAAAAAGGTAGAGCTCGTCGAAAGCTTCATTCTAATCGGAGAGAATCTTGTTTTTGGCTCCATCTATAAAGCCCCAAAATAATTATGATAACCCATCCACAATAGCAATAAACGACAATAATAATAAAGTGATTATCTTCCGTTAAATCCAATTAAGTTTATAAAAGAGAAACATATGCAGTATACATTCATAATGCTTGACCCTGAATATATAGCATATATTGCAAGGCTAAAGAAAAGAATGGAAAGTAAACAAATAAGAATTCCTTAAGGGCTTACATCTTTCCAAGACGATACTTGGTTACAACAAAGGTGGACTTAAGTCCAATACAGTTAAAGCCCTTGGCTTGTACAAAATAAAAATAGTAAATACACAAAAGAAGCTCTCGTTCCAAGTCCTCCCAAGCTATTGTCTTGGCGGAGGCATATTATCAGCACCTAAAATGTTTTTCCCACATAGGGTGAGCCAAAACTCAGTAGAAATAATCCAACACAATATATGAATTTTGACAAAACTATAAGGTGAATGCATATGCAATGATCATGTGAAAACATTTTTCATCTCTTTTCCAAACACCATGTAATGCCAAATGAATATCACACTTCATAAGTCATTTCCTCAACAATAGAAAATAAGGCAGTGAATCAAACTCTGAGAATTTTAAAATAATACAACCTTTCCCAAAAAATTTTTCTGGAGGAAATTGTACACCGGGACCCATGTAAACGTAGGCTACACAAGTACTACTATTGCTATTTCATGAAAATTTCGTCCACAGAATCGGCGCTCATGTATACGTGCAGTTTTCGGGACTTTCACTTTGGACACACTGGCCAACTTATTTTAACATTACAATTCATGTTTTCCTAGGTTCACCACTTTTTCTCAAAACGATAAACATTTCCAATGTATAAGTGTAAGATAATGCTCAATGTAAATGAATAAACAAATAGGTTCAATTCTCCTAATCCACATGTAATTTCTATAACACTCATAGATATTCACCACCGATAGCCCAATACAGATATTTCTAAATAGATAAATAATTATCAATAAAGATAAAGTCTCCAAATTTCCAAGAGGCGAGTGATAATACATATCCAATTACATTATCCTCATCAATATGATTCCAATTTCATAATTTCAATATCAATCCCATGATTTTTACAAGTATCAAAATCAACCATTATCAAAATCAACATTAGAGGCATTTAGGGTAAAATTCCTTTTCTTTCCAAAATCAATCTCAAGTATCAAAATCAACCATTTCTCCCTAACTCAACATTATTCTCAACACCACAATCATTTTTGAGGATCCATTTGAAAACCCCCACTTTTGATTTTTACCCAAAACCTTAGATTGTTCCAAATGTTTTAAAAAATCTCAATATTGTTTAAAAATAACAAATAACTAAGTTAAAACTCATAAAAAGAGTGAAAAATATCCCTACCTCAAGTTTAAAAGATGAGAGAGAGAGAGAGAGAGAGTAGAAAACTCAAAGACGTCGAAAACCAACTTTGCTCTAATTAGAACAAAGCCCTCGTCGAGATCTATCTTTTTAACAAAGGGTCACGAGTGAAAAGATTGACGGATCTAGGTGCATTTGTAGAGAGAATGTGAGTTTTAGAGAGAGAGGGTCTCAACTTCTTTGAAATGTCTAGAGAGAGAAAGAGAGTTAAAAAAGTAATATAAAAAGTGACTTTTATGAACTGATATACACGCAGACTGTTCGAATGCAAAAAGTGACGCTCGAGCGTACAAACACAAAAGGTGTAACTGCTCGAGCGCAAGAAGTTGTCACTTGAGCGTGAAATACAAACTCTTAGTAGTTTTACAGACATACGACCAACGCTTGAGCACAATAAGGGCTGCTCGAGCGAAGAATACCACTTCCTAGTAGTTTTGCAGACCTGCAAAAGTACTAAGAGTTCACAATGACTACTCAAGCGCAAGAAGTGACGCTCGAGCGTAAGAGTAAAATTCTAGGCAACGACAATTTGAAAAACGAGCTATCAACCTGTTCCAAACACGACCAAAATAACCCAAAAGCCAAACTCAAAGAGGTATAAAGGAAAACAAGACATGAATAACTATAGATAACAATGAAACTCGGATCTAAAACATTAAATGGATCGGGTCCAAACCAGAATTGCTATACCATCAAGCTTCAACCCTTATTTTCTTCTTCTTCTGGACTTGAGATAGAGATTTCTTTAACCTTTCGTATGATTCTTAGCTTAGTTATTTGCTCTTTGAAAAGTGTTTAGTGATTTGGGGGTTCTAGGTTAAATCTAGGGTTTGATGTTGAAAAGTAAAAGAGGGATTTTTCAAATAAATTCCTGAGAATGATTGTCGATGTATATAGATTGTTGGATTGTGTTGGAAAATCCTCCTTCAAATGTGGTTTTGAAAATAAAAAAGGTTTTGTTAAAAAAAATAAAAAATAAAAAAAATCATTGATGTTGGTTTATAAAAGAAAAGGAAATAGTGTTGGATTTTAAAAGGATAGGGAAAATGGATATTTGTTAATGATGAAAGTGGAGTTTGATATTATTATGACTCCCATTTTGAAATTTTGAGATTTTATCTATTGTTGGAAAAAT
The DNA here is from genome assembly GCA_025200525.1 of Camellia lanceoleosa. Taxonomy (NCBI): domain Eukaryota; kingdom Viridiplantae; phylum Streptophyta; class Magnoliopsida; order Ericales; family Theaceae; genus Camellia; species Camellia lanceoleosa. Next base: position 144,555,936 of record CM045761.1, read on the forward strand.
TATCTATTGAGTAGAAATATCTGTTTTGGGCTATCGGTGGAGGATAGCTTTGATTGTTATAGATATTGCATGAGGATTAAGTTAAATTGAAACTAATTTATCATACATCTTGCATCGAGCATTACTTCATACTTGAACATTGAAAATGTATTATTTTTAAGAAAAAGAGGTGTATACATCAGTGAATCTGGTTAGAAGGTGTAGTTGTGGTTTATATTGTTGGTCTGCGTATCCTTGGTAAAAGTCTAGAAACTCGCATGGTTAGATGTTGATCCTTCTAGTTAGTATCGATAAAATGGCTTTGGTAGTACTTGTGTAGCCTACTGGCAGACACATACTTAGAGAATCCTAGTGTTTTGTATCCACTGCCCTGTTTTCTGATATAAAAGTGTATTTTCATGAATTGAAATATATTGATAAAGGCATTGCATTGCTTTGAGATGGAAAAGTATGATGTTTGACAAATGGCATGTATGTGCATTCACCTTATACTTTTGTTAAGTTTCATACATTGTGTTAAAATATTTCTATTGGGCTTTAGCTCACCCTACGTAGAAAACAATTTTCAGGTACTGATGATATGCTTCCACCAAGGACAAAACTTGGGAGGACTTGGAGCCAAGCGTTTCCTTTGTTTCTTTTGATGTAATTATTTTTGTGCAAGCCTTGGCCTTTAACTATATTGAGTTGAACTCACTTTTATTGTACCCAAGCATTGTCTTAGAAAGATGTAACTATTGGGGTATTAACTTATCTGGATAACCTTTTATTTCAAGTCGATCATATATGGCATATACTATAGATTCAGGATCTAGGATTTATAAATGTATACTCGCATATGTAATTTTTTGTGCGGTAAAAGAAGGTAAATGAAAGGTTATTATTTTGCATGTTACGTTTTCTTTTGATTATCATGAGATGGGTTGTTATTATTATTTTGGGGTGTTACAGTATTGATGGTGGCGGTAATAGTGGCAGTGGCATGATGGTAGTGGTAGTGGTAATGGTAGTGGTGGTGGGCTTATAATAGTGTATACGGATACTTATGTTTAGTATTTATAAATTCAATCAGAATTAAGTAAGTTTTATATGATAAATTTTCTTAACTTTTAGCCTACATTTTAAGAGGCACTTAAATTTTAAAGTGATATCAATTATGGTTAGCAAACAGACTTAATTAATTATCACTTAATTAATTCAGTTTTAAGTGCTGAATCATGTTATGAAACACTCCCTAACGTGGTGCCTTATAAATTACAAAATCATCACTTTTTAAAATTAGAATATTAGTTCTTTCCTCTTAGCTTGAGTTTGGAAGCTCGATTTATAAGTCTATTTTTTAGGCCAACTGACGTAGCGCCTTCTAAATTACAAAATCACCACTTTTTAAAATTAGAAAATTAGGTCTTTTCTCTTACTATGTGTGTTTGGAGTATGAATTTTAGAAGGAATTTGAAAAAATGAAAGGAAAAAAAGTGTGGGTAATTCTACTTACACAACACTTTTACCTCTTTACACTCTCATTTTCATATTTTTTTAGTTACTATTTTATCCTTTTATGAAATTAACAATTAACCCTCAAACCCTAAAAATTCAACACACAATTTTCTCAACCCACCCACTAGTCTCCACCACTGCTTTGACATCCAACAACCCTCCCTCATCACTGGCCAACCGTTTTCCAATGTCGACAACCCTTTCCCACCCTTCTTCTACCTCTCTTAACCCCCAAACAACCCTTACCTACTTTTGAAAACTTCTTACCTTCTAGAATTGCCGTCCAAGCAAGCCCCTTCTTCTTCCCTGCGAATCGTGACTTTTCCTCCTCATCATCTTCTACTATCTAGATCTGAAACTCCTCTCTCTTTCGCTCACTCGCTCGCGTGTGCAATGGTGGAGAAGACGCAGTGACGAAGGAAGAAAGTGGAAAAGAAGACGCAATGGAAGAGGTGGGTTGGGAAGGTGGTTGTAATAAAGGGAAGGGCTCACAATGCTTAGAGATGGCGGTTTTTCTCTTCTTCTTCTTCTTATTTTCAATATGAGTACCCTAGGTTTTCATCCCTTCTCTCTCTCTCTCTCTCTCTCTCTCTTTTTCTCACTTTATTGCGCGTGCACACGTAGTGGGTAGGGCTGGAAGTTAGGTTGCAATAGTGGCCAATGTAGATGAAAATGTGGTTATAGAAGTGGAGTGACGGATGGAGTCATGGCTACAGCGGCTAGAGGCTACTGGATGGTGGTTAGAGGTGATAATGGGAATGATTTAGGTTTTGAAATGTTTTAGGTGTAAGGAAATAGGGAAGGTTAGGGATGAGAACGAAGATGGAATTATAAAAAGTGTAAAAAGACAAAATAAAAAATTTGAATTTTTGGGGTGGTGTAATTAGAAAAAAGGGTGCAAGGAGTTAGATTTGTTGCTTAAATAGAATTACCCAAAAAAGTGTGTGAAATGTAGGAGTGACTCTAAATGCACCCCGAAAATTAGGTTGAACACCCCATTACTTTATAGAACCCAACCTTAAATTTATATTTTTGTATTTTTAGTTGAACACCCCCAAATAATCCCACTTTTACCTCTCTCACCCATTTGTCGTCGGTCTCACTTTCGTCGTTGGAGCCATCTTCATCTCTTGCGCCCTCCTACCATTTACGTCTTCTCCTTTCTTCTCCACCACCATTTGCAACCTTGTTGCCGCCTTAGGCCCTTCTTCTTCTTTACGCCGACGACCTTTGCTGCAACTCCGTTCCCCCTTCTTTTTCTTGACGTTGGAACCCTCCCCAGTCACAAACCCTAACATAGACCCCCTTACTCACCTTGAATTTCTCCTTATAGTTGCTAAACCCTAGATCTGAAATTTGAGATATAGGGTTTTCGAATCTAGAAAATGAAGGAAAATGAGGATGAGGAGGAAGAATAAAAAGAGAGCGGCGATAATGAGTGGCGATGAGAAAAACGAGAAAAAGGCGGCAATAGTAATGCGGAGAGGGGGCTGTGAACCACTAGCCAGAGTTGAGAAGCGATGATCAAAGGGTTGTCAAAGTTGGAAGAGGATGACCGGAGGGCTGCCAAACAAGTGTAGACACCCCATTTTTGACCGACCTTAAGACTCAGACGTCACTGATTGAGCGCTTGGTGATATTGCATATTGTGCTCGTCCAGAGGTTTCAGAGTCTCGGCCGTGAGCCCTGCCTCCGGACTTCCGGGCTTCTCTGTGCCTCGCCTCGGTTTGCGAACCAGGCTCGGTTTTCTCTGTTTCTTTTCCCAAAGGGAGAGAGAGGTCTCGTAGATCATCTCTCGGTGGCCACGGGCTACATGTCGTGGTCGTAGGCCATTTTGCCCATTTCGGAGCCCGATTCCCGATTTTCGGAGCCGTCAGGCCGAGTGCCTCGGTTCGGGACCGCCTAACCACCTCCGTTCACTCCGGTTTTTGGCATGCATCTTATTTCCTCCATTTTGAGGGACACCGTGGTCCGAGAGACCAATTTCGTGGTCGAACACCACTCCTGGTGCTTAACAGTCGGTTTTCGGGGCCTCGGACTGCGTGTTTCGGCCCCCAAACCTTCATTTCGCATCGGTCTGCGTTCATTTTTGGCAGGGACCTCTGTTTCATCACCAGGAAGGTCATAGAAGGGTGGGAGGCTAGTAATTGTTTCAGCAACCAGTTATATTCCTTCCTCACCCTCCGTCGCCCGTTTTCTCTCACTTCAAAGCCAATGTTGACCACCCTTGAGCCATTTTCTTCAACCCTAACCCCCATATTTGTGATGTACACATCTGGGAGGCCACCAATATTTGGTGGCCGGCTAGTAATTCCATTTGAACCTTTTGAACCCCTTTGAAAAGTGGGTTGTTTTCTCTCCTAGTTCATTTTCTCTAGTTTTTGACCGCAGGGTTGTGTTGAGAACACATGGGAGGCCACCAATCTGTGGTGGCCGGCCACTAATTACACTTTGCCCTTTTGACCCTTGGCCGGCTGGCCATGGGGAGAGCCGGCCGGCCACCTGCAACCTCAATAGCTGGCCGGCCAGATTCTTTGCACCCTGTTCAGTCCAAATATGCATCTCTTTTCCCCCCAGATTTTGTATCCGGGGGGCCATTTTTTTGGGGAGAAACTTGAATTCATTTCCCCCCCATTTTTCCCCCTCTTTCTCCCCCTCTCTTGCCTATATAAACCAGCCTCCAGGTCTATTTTAGGGGTTAGAAAAACCACATTTGAGCTCCCATATTGTATCTCTCTCCCTCTACACTTTCAAGCACTCAAACCTCCTAAACCATACACTATTTCTACACCATCATCTAGCACCACACCACCACCTCCATTCCAGCCACTTGGAGTAGCTTTCCAGAGCTTGGGAAGCACCATTTCTTGTGCCAAGGAGCTGTCAAAGACTAGGCTACAAGGGTAAGTTCATTCCCCCTCTTTTTTGGCCTTATCTTGTTCAATATCTTAACTCTTTGTGCTTGCATATTTGGGCTCCGACCCTAACTATAAATAGGCTTATTTTGAGCCATATTCCATGTTTGATTAGGGCCTCTCACTGTTTCAGGCCTCCTTATTGCACTTGCTTCATTACCTCTCTTGTATGCCTATTTCTTGTGTAGTATTTTTGGCCTATATGTAAACTGTTTTGAGGCATGTTGTGAACTGTAAAGTAGTTTATTTTGAGCCCTTATTCAACATTGTTAAAGGGCTCATCACTGTTTGGAGTCCCCTTTTGCCACTTGCCTTTATATCCCTCTTTTGGCCCCATTTTTGCATGATTTGTTAGCCTCTTGTGCTTCTGTTTTTGGACCCTGGTCGGAACTAAAAATGGCCTTATTTTGACCCCATCTTCATGTTTCATTAAGGGTCTTTTATTTTTTGAGGCATCCTTTTTATACTTTGTGTTATAACTCTCTTTTGGGCCTTATCTTGCATAGTGTTTTGAGCATACTTGTACACTGTTTTGATTCTGATCATAAACTGTGAAAGATCATATTTTGGGTCCCTCTTCAACTTTTTTGAAGGACATTCATCCGTTTGGGGCCAGCATGCATTACTTGTTTCTTTGTCCTCTTTTAGGCCCACTTTTTGCATGAGAATTTTGCCATATTTTTGTCTGTTTTTGTGACTTGTGGTAAACTTTAAAACATCATATTTTGGGCCCCTCTTCAACATTGTAGAAGGGGCCTTCTCTGTTTAGAGTCAGCAGCTTGCACTTGCTTCATTATCTTGCTTTCGGGGCTGTTTTTGCATGCTAGTTTAGCCCCATTTGCGTCCGCTTTTTGGCCTTTCTTGGAACTGTAAACATGCTTATTTTTGGGCTTTCTTGATTCTTTCTTCACATTCCATATTCAAATAATGCATGCATTGCATAGTTATAGGTTATTCCGTATGCCTAATTTCATGTTTCGGGACTTATTTCATGCATCGGGTGCCATGTTTTTATGATTCGGGGCTTTTTTGCATCACATTTTGGTACTGAAATTTGCATGCTAATATTCCATACTCCATGCCTTGTCATGTCTTGTTAGAGTGGCATTCCATGCCTTAGGGTCGGTCCTCGGTTTGCGTGCACGTGTGCACGCATTTTGAGTGTCTCATTTTCATCTAATGGCCTCTTATGTGAGTGTGGCTGAGGTCCACTTGTGTTGGTGTAAGTCCATTATGCATTGTGTATGCCATTTCATTTCATAGCATTGCGTATGCTAGGTTGTATGTTAGCGCATTGTGTATGCCATGTTACCTCGTGCATCGTGTATGCCATTTCATAGCATGTTGCATGTTAGGATGTATCTTAGTTGCATTTTGTGCATGTCATGCATATTGCATTGTGTTCGGGATAGGGGTTAGCCCGAGCACGGGAAACGAGGTACGTTTCGTACTCCGAGTGACGGAACGTGTCTCAATTCTCCAGTCACCGATACTCCGAATTATCCATGATGGAGTTAGGTCTTGTTGTGTTTTTCATGTGCATTCATTCTATATTGAGTTGTGCAATTCGACTCCTCGGCCATCATGCATCGAGATGCGTGATTGGTGGCACGAGGATCGAGGCATGCATACATTTGTGAAAATACATTGCCATGCCCCTTTCCTGCTCTCTGTTGCAGCAAATCAAGAATCAGCAGTCTTCCGGGGCTTGGCGCCCTTTTCAAAAATTATTGCAAAACAGAGGTTAATTGGGGCATCACAGTGGATTTCCACGCAAAGGCAATCCGAATATGCATCATTCATCATCTGAAGAAGAGTCAAGGCAGTCCCTAGCTTGCATGCTAGTTTATTGTTCTCTTAGTTAATTTGTTAATTAATTAGAAATTTGTACATATTTTGGACTGTATTATTTATTTGGACTGTACTATTCGGGACTGTATATTATTCTTTCGGACCCTCTGTGCGAGGGCATAATTGTAATAAGTGTGCGTGTGTGTGATGTATGTCTTCCAACCCCACGTCTTTCTTTCCTTTTATTTACCTGCTTATGATGGTTAGATTAGGGCATGTTTCAATTAGCATATAGTATGATAGCATGTTTGCATTAATTCATCTGTCTTGCATGCACCGGGCTCGGCGCATCATACTAACTGCATTTGTATTTCAATTCCAAGTTGAATACTTGATAGCTGCTGCATCTCATATGTCATGTTTAGAATAGCCGAGCCTGCTATAGTTGCATTTTTGCATGTGTTGCATTAGGTATTTCTGTATAGTTAGGATCATGCATGATTTCTAATCGGTTTCTGTTTTGGCTTGGAGTACTCGGTGAGTTTTATGCTTTAGCATCATTGCATGCGTGTGAGTGACTGCCATGAATAGCATGCTTACCATGAAGCTAATTGCTTATGTGATATAACTGCCTGAATGCCTGTGGGTGAAGGTTGGGTTATTTGGATTGGAACAATACATTGACTGTGTGTTTTAAGCCCACTAGATAGTGGCAAAATCATGTTTTCTAAAGCCCACCCGAGGGTGGCAAATCCACGTCTTAGCCTACCTGCGGGTAGCACCATCAAACCATTTTCAGACAAACAAACATGAAATGTTTTGTTCCAATTCAGGCGACCCAGTCTATACTTGTATGCTGTGCGCATCACATAGTAAATCTAGGCTAATAACCGGAATAAGAACACACAAAGTTTTCAAAACTAAATATCATGGTTAGTAGAGGCCGATCTTTGGTCGGGCGAGCGGGGGTGCTCGCGAAGTGACCTTCCCCAATCGTACCCAAGTTCCCGAGCCGAGGCAACTTTGGTGATGACGGACACGTGGCCTTAGGCAACGAGTTAGGGTTTCCTAAATTTCCCAAAAATAAAATATTTAGGTGGCGACTCTGTATCTGGCAAAGCAGTCCATATTTGGCACTTCTTTCAAAAATCTGTTTTCTCAAAACGATTTGCCGGATTTGGACTCTTTGGTTCGAGATTAAGAACCGTGACAACAAATCGAGTCCAAGCTGTAGCGAGATCCCCCCCCTGGCGGGCTTGTCTACAACAGGGTTTAGGGTTAGAGTTGGGTTGTTTTGGTAATTTGATTAACAGGTATAATGGTATTAAATTTTTTTTTTGATAATTGGAGTGTCCAACGTAATTTTTGGGGTGCATTTAGAGCCACCCGAAATGTAGGTATATTTATTCACATTTTACTTATATTATCCTTTTTTAAATTCCTACCTAAATTTATGTGCCAAACACAACCTTACTATTCTTTCTTTTTTCCCTCTGCTCGGTCCCTGTCTCTTTTCTTTCACTACTACATCTTCCTCTTCTTTCTCTTATTCTCTCTCCTCACTTGTCTTGAATCTTGATATGTTGTCTTCATTATTAATATAATAAATGATCTATATGTAGATTTTGGTGAACCCAATGACCTTGAGAAAAATTACTACTCATGTAGTGAACAATCTCAATTGAAGATGGTATGTCAAAAATCAAAAGGAGTTAAAGAATTTACTATTTATAATTTTAGAACCTAAAATGCACATTAGGATTGTCTTTAACTTCACACTAATACACAAATCAGTTTGTGATGGTGAGAAACAGTGGCAACACCAGATCAATGGTGCAGAGGAATCCGACGATGAAGTTGTGGCAGTAAAATCGTTGCTGTTGCAGCAGAAAGATAGTGAAAGAAAAAAAAAAGAAGTAATGTTTAGTATACTGGAATGGAAAAAGATTAGAGTATCACTTCGTTTGTTTCGGCAGGGAATATTTTCTGAAAAATGTTTTCTATATTTTTTGGTATTTGTTACAATGAAAAATGAAAATTAATCTAAAACATTTTCTATGGTTAACAGAAAACAAGCCTAGGCCGAAAATATTTTTCACTTTTAAAAGGCTGAAAACATTTTCCGAACTAAAAGCTTACCGATATCACCACACTACCTCCGCAACTCTCATTCCCCCCTCCCCCCCAAACCACCACCACCACCACCACCACACCACCATCATTACAACTATTGCCACAATTACCGTCACTATTACTACCTCCACCATTGCTCCACCACCATGCCAGCACCTCCACCTTCGTTTCGCTACCACCACCACCAACCATAGAAAAATGTTTTCTCCAAAAAATATTTGTTGGAAAAAAAATTCCATAGAAACCGTTTTTCATTTGAAAATATTTTATGTCCAAATAAACGTGAAGGGACAAAACAGGACCATCAAGAAGGAGTAGGAAAAGGGGAAAGAGAGTGATGCTACTTAATTAGGTCCAAAAATTAGACTCGTCTTTCAACTCTAATGATGTGGTAGTCCTTGAATTTACATTGTGTCACCATAATGCAGTATCTATACTTTGGTCTTTGTGTCATTTTAGTTATCGTAATTCTAATTAACTTAATTTTTATCTTGAATTTATGATTTTGTCCTAATTTAATTCAATTGACACTGCTGGAAAATTCACTTTTAGCGGCGTTTAAAAAACGCCGCTAAAAGCACTAAAAACGTCGCTAATTCTTTTTACGACGTTTAGCACCAAACGCCGACGACGCGGCCGTCGCTATAACTTTATGACGTTTGAAAAACGTCGTTATATTTGTATAGACGGCATTTTTTAAAACGCCGCAAAATGTCCTACCTAACTGCAGTATGACGTCACTATAACATTTAGAGACGTTTTTGAAAACGCCGTCATAGACATTTATACATTTTTAAAATCTAGCCGTTGGGGTGAGATATAGTGACGTTTTTTAAACGCCGCCATAGCCCTTTTTTTAATTTTTTAATTTTGTTAATTTTACATGGTTGAACAAAAAAAATACCTGTCAAACTAATAATTGATGTTTATTAAAATAATAAATAAACTAAGCTTGAAAACAAAATTAAAAATAAGAAACAATACATTGCATACCTAAGAATAGCAACAATTCAGACTTTAAATACATCAATTAAAATCAAAATGGTCAAGAAGTGTAATTTGCCCAAAAAAATTAAAAAGGAATAGAAAGCACACTAATATGGCTTATAATATTAAAAACATCAGCAAAACATCTGAAATTAGATCGTCATTTAGCTCTTCACTTGCATCATTCAGCAAAACATCAGCTACATCTTTTGCAACTTCTGATCTACCTCTGTTCTTCCTTTTCGCTTCAATGATTTTATGTACTAATTCAACCATTTTCTTCTTTGCCTGAAACAACCCATCTTCAAATTTATTATTAATTTCTCATAATAATGTAAAATAAAAAAAATAAACAAATTAATGTGACTATATAATTAACTTGCCTGTAATGACCTGTGGAGTCTACTTCCAGGTATGTTAATTGGTAAAGATATGAGACCAGCCATGAATTATTGAATTGTTTCTTTCGAAACTCCGTGTCATCACCTGTATCCATGCTAACCAATGCCTTCACTAGTACTTGAAAAACAATCTGAACAGAACATATGGACCTTCTTTAGTATAAGTAACATCTTTAAGGGTTTAGAAACATAATTATTACTCTTACTAATATATTAATGAGGATTAGGAACATAAGCAATGTCCTATAAAATAAAATCCCAAATATCATGCACCAACAAGCCCTACAAGCAAGGAAAAAAGAGGAACAAATAAAATCTATAAAATAAAGCCAACAAGCAAAGCAGTGATGCCCTAAAGGTAATTTACATCAGAGAGCTTGAATTCAAATACACAGATGATGTATCTATTCTTTTCCCAGAAATGCCTACTTAAATGTCTCACAATAAGGATTTAGACCACACAATTATACCCTGCTCATGTTGTGCTACGTTTGACCACCCAAATCCGTGATGCTCTCCCTCTCCCTATTATTCAACAAGTTTTTTGTCTTTTCCACCAGCTAATCATCTCTAGACCTTTGTTTACAGAAAAGATTAGCTCTTAGCTAGATATCCACTAGACATAATCCCATTTTAGTCTTCATTTAAAGATCCTTTCCATAAACAACATACAGGACTCTAAAACTTGAACCAAACCAAGCAAGAAATGGTAAAGATATGGTTGTTGAAGGAGTACCATAACTAACTCATTTCCAGATAAAGCTCTGACATAAAGAGGCTCACATGTCCATGAAGTCCCCAACCAAAAGTAAGCAGTGCACCAGCATCTGATCATGAAATAAATGATGAACGGAAGAAAGCATATCAGCATAAAATAGTTATAACTTGCAATAAATTAACATCGTTTTGAACTAAATATGTTCAAAAGAACCAGGTAAGATGCAGTAGGCAATCTTGATCAAGTTGCATCCCAAGTTAACAAAAAGGGATGGAAATTACTAGAAGGACAAAAGACATCTGAAATAGGACACAACAACTAGAAAGTCAATTAAGAAAGTGAAACTCAGTCTTGAACCATATTAGAGAAGTAGTCCACTGAATCTTCATTTTTTATTTTTTATTATAAATTTTAAGTCCATTTGAAGAAATATTGAAAATGTTATCATCCAATGTGATTGCGGAAAAACCTGTTGTTACTGCACTGTGACGACCTCAACATGCGATGCCCTTTATGTAAGTTCCCGGAGCTTTAATTGCCAAGTTCATGCTTCCTTGGTGAACTACTGAAGACCTATCTTTTTAATTGCCAAGTTCATGCTTCCACAAGTGTTGAGTTACTGTAGCAGCAGTTGGTTTTGATCCGTTAAAATAAATAAAACCAGGGAAGCCTCAATAAATTTCTTTTTTTTTTTTTTTGTAAATTTATTTATTTTTAATTTTTTCATAAATTTCTTGACAACAAATGAAACAAAGCCTCAATAAACTGTATCTGTCTCACCCTGTTAATAATATTGTCTTTGCAGATTGTAATTAGACTCTGAAACTAATGGGAATAATATGATACCTGTAACTGAAACACAATGGGCCCAACCAGTCGCAGCCTTTACCATTGTGGCTTCAGTTGGAAGTGGAAATGGCTATGGAGTTTCCTTAATATGCATATAGGTGATAGAAGATGCAAAATCAATTAAAAAGAAAAAAAGAAGAAGAGAAGAGTTCATAGATTAAAAAATAATGAGCATTTAAACAGCTAAATACATAAATAAATTTCTTTAGATCACGAAGTCTGCAATATGAAGAAAAATTATTAGATCGTTAGTCATGGGGAAACTATAAAGCATAAAAGTGCAATGAGCACTACACGGCAAAGAGTGGGAAAAGGAGCCAAAGAAGACTGAACCCCAACTTCCTCAGTCCTCCAAAGCAGCCAAGTCCTCCCTAGCCTCAGAGACGCAAATAAAAATTGTATCAATATTCTAGGGGAAAAAACTAGGGCCAGATAATAAAAATTACATCTAAACACAGAATTAAAAAAATATAACAGATCTTGTCACAAGCCAATGTGTAATGTCAGAAGCAAAGATAAATGAATTTCAGTATAATGGTTCAAATAAATAAAACCACTTTCCTCTTTGTCATTTGACGCACTACTATTAGACCTTGAATCAACATCAAGCCAATCCTCAAGAAGCATAGAATCCACTATGGTAAACAACAGAAAAGGGAGACACAAATCATTAAGATAAAAGGTACACTCATTTAGATAAAAGGTACTATATGTAATACCCTGCTCAGAAGATATGTTGTCCAAGTCAACACTGAACCAGTGGTCTCATGCCCAGAAACTAACATTGACAAAAGGTCATCTCGTAATTGTATGCTTGATACCTGCAACACAGTGGCACAAATGTAGAAACAAAGAGAAATTCTCTATCTTCATTGACTGATACACCTGAGACACCTGGAAAACAAGAAATGAAAAATATCAAGCACGATGAAAATAGTTTTTAGAAAATGCATAAAATTGGAAAAAAAAATAAATCTAAAATGAAACCTAGCACCCGTGTACCTGCTGAAGCAATCTTAGAGTGGCAAGCTTTTCCAGCGTGGGAATGTATTAAGATAGATGGACCTCTGGTACAGAAGATGCTGAAGCAAGCTTACCCCCAAGTTTGGAAATTTTGGTTAACAAAGGCTGCACTTTTGATGCAAGATCTAGGGGGAGAAACTCATGCCCCAAAAGATGGTAAAGATCTTTTACTTCTTGAGTCACACAGGTCATTACACCTTTTGCAACCTGCCAAAATGTCAAAATCAGACAATGCTGAAAAGAAATCAACATAAACACTTTCCTCTTGAACTAGTTAAAAATACCATTTTCAGAGGAAGAAGTAATTGAGGCTCCTCAATGATAACTAAGCTCCACGGCCAAGCAGTTCTGCATGCTTTTTTGGGACAAGAGTTTGAGATGAGTACGCATGCCTCCTCCATTACCCCATGTCAAATAAAGGGGTGCAGTGGACATTCAAGATTAAGACCTATTAAATTGATTGACGGTGCCTATAAAATTATTGCTAGTGTTAGCATTGAGATTGAGGAAGGCAATTGCACAGCTCATCTCAGAATCCCATAGTGCTTTCATGTGAGGAAGAGTGATTCTTGTTGAGTTAGTGGCTAATAAGTGTGTTGATTCCAACCTTAAAACTATCAATCTGGCGATCATTTGCAAGATATTGAGAACCATTTTAAGTGAATTTTCAGACACATTCACCTATGGAATGAGTATTACTCCAAGATGCTGAAGATGGACCTTAAGACCCATTAACCTATGGAAATTTTCCGACCCATTTTAAGACATTAAGAACCATTTTAAGTGAATTTTCAGAACCATAACCTATCCGCTATAACCATAGTTTGCCACCAGACCACAAACACCTTGGCCAGGGGTTGTGGTTGACAGGATCATAATATCACTAGCAAAATATAGTTCTAATAAAAATAAGCACGTCAAGAGACATTCTATTAGTGAACTAAATGTGTATTTCCTGCACGCATTCAAAAAAGCATGCAATCACTATAAGAAAAAAAATTCAACTCACAACCCAAACCACAAAAAAAATAATAGAAAACAAAAAAAAAAAAAGAAAAAGAAAACCTCACTAATACAAAGAGGAGAGAGGATTATGATAGAGCAGATATCTTTGTGCTTACCAGTTCTATGAGAAGAGATGACCGTGAAAGCTGTGGACCAAAAAAGGCAAACATTCAGAATAAGAAAAATATATGTAGAAATTAACATGAAAGCATACCCAATTGAACATTACCACTTCTCTACTCATAGCAACCGTCTCTGCTAACAGTCACCTTGGAACCGACTCACCAAGCTCTAATTCACCAAACAAACAAAACTTGTATCAAAAACCAATAATGTAAACCAACCTGATACATGATGGTTATTAATTAGACTTCTTGACACCCAAAAATATGAAAGAAAAAATGAAGTTAAACCCAACCCCCATTTCATTAGCATTCAAATGATTTTGCCTCCAGAAGATTATACAAATCACTACATATCTATTCCATAAATGATGTATGACAGAACATGTGATCTATTGAGTTCTGTGGAAATCCTTCCAACTAAGAGCAAAGATGACAGAGCCCACCTCCAGAAATGGCACAATGTCTCACGTTCCATCAAATTCATCTGGAAAAGGAGCAGGCTTTGTTTCTAATGGCATTCATATTAACTATACATGATCTCTCAATGCATCACATTCAAACTAAAACAGATGTTCATAAATCTGGTTTTGGTTGTCCGATAATTTCTTTCTTCAGACCCAGCTCTTTCAGTGCAGATCATGATAAATAATGGCAGTGACGCCACAGATAGACTGTAGACCCAAACACATAGTAACTGTCACATAATGACATTAATGTACAGCAAAAACAAGCCTCTCGATGCTTCATGAATATAACCTGTTATTCCTCCTCAAAAACCCACCCACACTCTTTCAGAATACACAAAGCTAAAATTTTGGTATGGGGTTCTGGCCCTAACCTTCCTCTTGGGTTACAAGAATCCTAAATTTAGGGAAGTATATGGATACACTTCCTTTGTAATCAATACAGAACAAAAAAAATACATCCAAAGAATAAATGCTTATAACATCATCATGCAAGAAATATGTCTATCGCTAATATATGAAATTGAGGTTAATATGCAGAAAAATCGGAGTTCCAATCAAGCACTAAAAATCAAAAAGGCAAACCTAAACAGTACCATGATTGAACAACATGAATCACATAATGGAATAATTAAAAGCACACTTGCAAGACAGACAAAATTACTTCCACCAAAGAAAAGAGATTCACAGGTCTTAGATTTAAAGGACTGGCAGTTACTTCAGGAAAAATAGAGAGGACATATGCAATCAATATAATGTGCAAATCGCTTACACTCTCTAAGTATGTCAACTCCCCCACACCCTAAATCTACCCAATACATAATTTAATGGTTTTAAACTGTTAACAGAACATTCATACTTGATAATGAGGCACAGAATCATAATTGACAGGTCTTGTGAAATCCCAGATATTTCTTTCAAGCATGGAAATTCATGTGCCTGCAGGAACCAAATATTCCAGTCAGAAACCCGATCAAGTCATTTCTCCAAGAACATTCCCAATTTGTTCATTAATGGAGGTTGTCCAAAAGATTGGACAAAACTTAGGAGCATCATATGTTTCTAACTTCAACCTCCATTTATCCAGAAAAGAAATTATCAGGTTCTATTACAGAGATTAAAGCAAAATCAAACTAGAAAAGGTCAATAAAATAATGAATGAGTGTAAAATTGGACAACACAACAGAATAGATGAAACTATGACCCAAATCACACTCAGATTATTGGCAAACTGTCTCCCAAAAATATATGTAGAAATTAACATGAAAGCATACCCAATTGAACATTACCACTTCTCTACTCTCAAGCATAACCAA
This sequence comes from Camellia lanceoleosa, assembly GCA_025200525.1. Classification (NCBI taxonomy): domain Eukaryota; kingdom Viridiplantae; phylum Streptophyta; class Magnoliopsida; order Ericales; family Theaceae; genus Camellia; species Camellia lanceoleosa. The sequence continues at coordinate 144,571,160 of CM045761.1, forward strand.
ATACGCAGACCTGCCAGAGTTCAAGTTCGGTTGCAATCTTTAACTGCTCAAATCTTGTATCAAGATACAATTGCAAGCTTTCTGGAGCTGATAGATCAGGTCGGTCCCTCTGGTCTCTGTATTTATTAAGGTTGGCCAAATGATTCCTGATGATTTCACATAGCCTGCGAAACTCTGTTGTGCGTTTGTATTGCTTGCAGAACTGGAAGGCACGGTGTGCAGTCATCTACAGAAAACATAAAACAAAAGTTAAATAAAAAACTCGTTAGTTTTAACTACTTAACAGGATTATCAAACATAAAGCCTTACTACTTTAAAACATCTCTGGATGTGAATAAATAACTAGGCACCTAGTCTCCCTAAACCTGCCATACAAATTCTGCATTTGAACCACCAAACCTTGTTTATATAATATATCTAGACAGAGAGAGAGAGAGTACCGATTACAGTTCAGAAACAAAGTAGACTATTTGCCACCATTGGAACTTGAAATGCGAGTAATCGAGGGGTCAGAGTTCAGATCTGAATCTTCCAAATCGCTTCAATGAAGCTTCGAAATCGCGTCGATGGAGCTTCAATCTGGACCTTCGATGAAGCTTAGATCTGAAACTTCAATGGAGCTTCGAAATTGCTTCGATCTGAATCTTCGATGAAGCTTAGATCTGAAACTTCAATGGAGCTTCGAAATCTTCGATCTGAATCTTCAAAACCGCGTCGATGGAGTTTCGATCTAAATCTTCGATGAAGCTTAGATCTGAACCTTCAGGAGCTTCGAAATCGCTTCGATCTGAATATTTGATGAAGCTTAGAGAGGGTTGAGAGAGAGAGAGAGAGAGAGAGATCTGTGCGTACGTCGAGAGAGAGAGAGAGAAGGGTCTGATTCAAAATAAGGTTTCACTTTCACAAAAGGAGGCGCGTGTGCGTACCGCATTTGGAGGCGTTTTTAAACGCCTCCCATTATAAAACGGTGCCGTTTTGTTTAATAGAATATGCGGCGTTTTTAAAACGCCGTTAAATACTAATAACAGTGACGTTTAAAAAAACGTCGTTAAAAGAGCGCCACCAAATCTACTTTTTCCTGTAGTGTGATTACAATTGTTAGCATATTTCTTATAAGAAAAATATGTACATAAAAGACATGTGCCATATTAGGGATACAATTATAAATTTACTCATCTCAGTGAGTTAATTTTAACCAACTCAAATATTATTTTTTGTCAAAAACCCTAACGGTTTCATCAATTTGACCAAATTAGCACATGATCTAAAATTAAAGGTCTAAATTGAGTCAATTTAAAGTATAAAGACCAAAATGGCACAATGAGCAAAATGTAGAGATTAGCAATGTAATTTTCCCTTAAAATTAATGCACCTTTTAATACTTTTTTATTTATTTTTAAGATATTTTTTAATTTAGTTTCAACATTAAATACTATCGCAACAACACTCCTTAGTATTTGCCTTGCAAAAAAACAAAAATCATTTACGTAGCTCAACAAGTTTTTTTTGGTACCTGTTAGGCTTGTTTGAGTTTTGCTTATTTTTTAGTATACTTTTATGATTTTTTTGTAAAAATATGTGTAGAATACTAGAAAGGTGATGTGAGCCAAATAAATATTTATTTGGTGTATTCCCAAACAATCAGGGCCGGCCCTGGGCATAGGCCTACTAGGCCATGGCTTAGGACCCCTCAAAATAGATCCAAAAAGGGGTCCTCTTATTGTAATTTAGTGTAATATATTAGGTACATTTTAAGTCCGAAAAAAATTAAAGAAGCCCCAAACTAACTTAAAATAAATTGACCCATTGAAAAATTAAAAGGGCCCATTCTCTCTCCTTATCTAATTCCTAACTCTAACTCTTTTGATACAAATCTTTTGTCCTTTACCTTCAAAAAAAATTTCGTTGAATAAAAAAAAATATGTGAAGGGCTCCAAATGATCTAGTGATATTCATTAGTTCATTATCGGTTTTGGACTCCGAACATCTCAGGGCCGAACCTGCAAACAACTCCTTAGCTGGAGTTGCTACGTCCATTTCCTCCCAAATTTTTCCTTCCAGATTTATTTTAAGGATCTAGTTTCTCATGTTTGTGATCTAGATTCGAGGGTATTGTCCCCGCTCATATAGCCTACAACAAATCTCATTTCAATGATTTAAATGTTTTATTTTGTAAGGTCGTTCATTTATATCATTCATACAAAAAATTAAGTTAATCCAATTATCGTATCATGTTCAATTTATTGAGTTTATTAGCACTTATCCTTTATTTTTTTTTTTCAATAAACAAATCATATATATTAAATAAGTTACAATTATCAAATTGACTTAATTTTGTGTGTCAATAATATATACAAATAATTTTATAAAATAAATAATTTAAATTATCGAAAATATCCTTAATGAATTTCACAAGCAGACAATACTTTAGATTGGAGGAAACGAACTCTTATTTCAACTACTTTAGATTAGATTGGATTTAATTACTAGTGCTTAATTACTCTCCCCATCATTAAATACTATGCTTATCTCATTAATTGTATTTTAATGTGATTTTAAGACTAGCTAACTAAGTTGAGAAATAAACGGTGGTGCTACATGCACTAATTAATGTAGTAACTAGTGTACTAACACTAGTTATGATATTATTATTGATCTCACTCATTATACAAATTACAAATACTAAAAACAGCTTAAATTATGTCACATCATCAATTGGTACACTAATTAATACACTAATCGGTGCATCTATATATTATACAAGGAAAATCGGGTTTCTAACCCATAAGTCCTGTGGGAGCTCCAATACCCCAATCTTAATTTTCTAATTTATTGATTTTTTTTTTTAAAAAAAAAAACTCAACATTTATTGACTTCTCCTAATCCACAAGTCTTTTTGACTTCTCTCATAGTTACTGCAACACCCTTTTTCAATTTCTCCTATATACTATGGTTACTGATGGGATTGTTAAATTATTTTTATAAAAAATCTAAAAAAATAGTAATTAATCCATTTAAAAGGAAAGTTAATTAATCTATTTAAATATTTAAATAGCTTTTATGCCTTGATTTACATATTTCAAAAGGAAAGTTAATTAATTCATTTAAAAATTTAAATTTGAAAGGAAAATTAATTAATCTCTTTAAAAATTTAAATAGCTTCTATAACTTGATTTACACATTTTAAAAGGAAAGTTAATTAATTCATTTACAAATTTAAATTTAAAAAGGAAGTTAGTTAATCTATTTAAAATTTTAAATAACTTTTATGCCTCGATTTACATATTTTAAAAAGAAAGTTAATTAATTTATTTAAAAATTTAAATTTAGAAATTGAGAAGGAAAGTTAACTAAAATATAATTTTGAATTTGAATTTTTATACTACTAAAATATAGGAATTAATCTACATCTTTCATATATTTTTTTTTCTTAATGTTTAATAATTTTGTCTGCATCGATATTTCAATCTATATATCTATATTATAGCAAACAGACATTCCATTAAAAAAAAAAATCATTAAATCTCCAAAGATTTGTGATATAGATAGAATCAAACAGAATGTGTAGGTCTTAGAGTTTTAAAGTAAAAAATTTATGTTAGAATTTGTTCAAATGTAATTCTCTTAAATATTTTTTTTTTGATTGACAAAAAGCACTATAAAAATTAAGATTATTGTTTTTTTTATTATTTATTATTATATTGAGTTATTAAAATAAGATGTGTTATAGGCTTAAACCAAGAATTGTTAGAAAAAAAAATCGACTCAAACTGAATTTTCTAAACTCATTTTTAATATTTAATTTAATATTGGAACCCTCAAACTAACTTACATCGGTTACAAACTGATAAAGATAATTTTAAACAATCAAGACAAATTTTTTTTTTTTTTGATCGGCAAACCCAGTCCAATCCACAACAATGGCCTCTTCCCATTTAGACTCCCAGAAACTTCTAAGGTTTTTATGCAAGAACCAAGCATTTAGAACCCTAAAAGGTTTTGGGCCCCAATCCCTCTCATCCTCCATCACAAGAAGGGCACAGTGATCCGAGACCAAACGAGGCAAGCCCCATAACTTTAACTTGAACACCTCCAGCCATTTTGGATCTACTAACACTCTATCTATTTTGCTCCACTTCTCCCCAACAAAGGAATTGCACCAGGTAAATCTCCTTCCAAGTAAAGGTAATTCAGAAACCTCACACTTATCAATGAACTCATTAAATTCTTTCATGCATCTATCCCTCCTTGAGCACCCTCTCCTTTCCCCAAGCTGTCTAATCTCATTGAAGTCCCCTCCTAAACACCAAGGGTCAGGAAACTCCTCATTCAATTTTAGTAAACAATTCCATAGCTTCCCTCTTGAGCCCACATCATTCGGTGCATAAATGTTAATAATGGCACAATTGAACTGATAAAATAAAGTACCTGATAATAAAATGAAACTTCTATTACTGCAGTAGTCCTTCACTTCGAATACATCTGGGTCCCATATACACAATAAACCCCCTGCCGAGCCTATGGCATCCACCACCATAAACTCCATTTTGACTCTGACCCATACAGATCTGACATCTTCCTCTGAAAACTCTGATTTTTTTGTCTCTTGGAACAGTACCATGTCTACATTCCTCTCCTTTAAGAGCTTCTTGACTTTGCCTCTCTTCTCTTTCCTTCCCAACCCTCTAACATTCCATGAAATCAGCTTCATAATAAACCATTTTTACACCTAACTACCCCCCGCTAGTGTACTTTTATACCCCAGCTTTCTTCCCCCCTTCAATACGCTCCAAATCCTTCAATTCAAGATCTACTATTTCCTTTACCACTTCAGCTCTCTTACCATTAAACTGCATTCCGAGAATTTCTCCCATTTTTACGGTTGCTTCAGCTTCATTCAGTATAAACCTCCCTTTATCGACTCCACCCTCTATTGAAGCAGATAGAGATGTTACCGCCACTGCTGTACGCCAAGCTGCTGCCTTATGCATGGCTCTACTAGTTGACGCACCTCTGCTCCCATACTTTCTCAACACCTCGAAGGGTCTTCTCCTTAAAATGTTCTGATTATCTTTTCACCGACTGTTACTCCTCTTCTTTTCCTTTTCCTTCCCCTTTCTACGTCTTGAAATCTTATTACCTGGCTCCTTCTCTTGGGCTTCAGAGAGGCTTGACAATCTCCCACAATACCCTACTTCAACAGAGTTAATTCTTTCAGCTAACTCCTGCTGCCCCAGCCCAGTTTGTATTGGCCCCAGCCCAATTTCTGCTTGACACCTCCCACCCACCTGTTGTAATATATTATTATGGCCCAAAACTACTTCTATATTCACACCTGGCCTTTCAAGGCTAGACCTCCCAAGACTTCTAACAACACCTGGCGTGCACACTTGGTTCTCCACACTCTCACTGACAACCGTCTCCTTCGTAGAGCCGATCCTCTGGCTTCGCACTTCCATCATTTCTTTACAGGCCTCATCACTCATTACCTTACCCCCATCACTCCGAGCCACATTTTCCACCTCCTTCCTCACACTACAGCTACTTGGTCTGATTTCTTGGTCCACCCCATAGCCAACCTCCAGGTCAGCCGCTGACTCATCCTCCATGCCTGCAGCATCATCTTCTTCTTTACTATAGTTTCTATCCTCATCTTGTCCTCCCACCACATTTGAACTCCCCAACTCATCTACAACTTGTTACTTATGACATCTGCATGTACATTTCAGAGTTCTCACGGTTACCACCTGCTCTTCGCATACTCTTACTGGAAATACCATACCTCTGCATTCCAGTTTCACAACTGAGTTTATGGGATCCATCCATTTAGTGGAGACCTTCATCTTAGCACACACAAAGGATAGTGGTTGGCTCATATCACCTTCATAACACAGTACCTGCCCCCAGATCCCACCTATCTTACTGAGGTTAGCACTATTCCACAAATGTAATGGAATTCCATAGCAACTTAGCCATACACATCTTTCCTGCTCCAGTACCTGCCCAGATTGTCCTTCAGCAATATCTTCACACCAATCCGAGATCAGTTCCGTAATCACTGATAATTTCAATGCCCTCTCCTCCTTAGATTTAAACGTAATTACCACATCTCTTCCCCCACTTTCCCTCACCATGATATCCTCCACTCCTATTGCTGCCAATTCCTTTTTCAGACTAACTTCAGCAAATTGGGCCTTCAATCTTACAATGATACTCTCAAACAACCAGCCATTTCCTGCCTCCTCTGCCTTTAGTAGGATGTTCCCTATTTCCCCTGTCCTTTTTCCTTCCACAGCCTCTGCATAGGATCTTCTATCTCTGATGCCACAAGCTCCAGCACTAACCACTCCAGCTTGAACCGCGGTTGCTACTGATCCCTGAACTTGATTTTTTAATGGTAGCCTTACATCTTTACCACCTCCTTTTTCCTTCACATACTCTTTGTGGTTAACCCTTAATGGTCGATCGTCCACCCACAGACCATTTGCCTTCTGTACAGCTATCTTGGCTGCTACATAGCAATTAAATCTGACAAAGCCAAACCTCGTGTTAGAGACCTTCCGTCTCTTCTGCGGTATGAAAACGTCTAACACCACTCCAAACTTTGTAAACAGATTGAACAGCTCCTTGGGGTTTAACGATGCTGGAAGGTTGTCCACAAACACGGTGAACACGCTTACATTTCCCCTCGACCTCCATGGGCCTGATCTTCCTCTACTCTTCACGACTGGTATCCACCCCCTGCCATCAAATGATTACCTGAGGCAATCGAGCTCCAATTTGGATGTTGTTGTGCCAGAGACCGCCCTTCAAACGGAAATCGTCTTTTCAATCGGAGATCGCTCTTTGACGGAAATCGCCCTTTGAGAAATCGGAAATCGCCCTTTTTTTAAGTCCCAATCTTTAGATCGACAAAGTATTCATAATAATCAAGACAATTTTTAATGACTAGGTGAATGTCACATTGGCATAAATATTCAGTCAACTAGCTTTCAGGTCACTTCTAATATTAGTCTAACACTACAAGTCAATTTTAATCTATTTTCACATAAGTGTTATAACAACAATTTTAAGTAAACAAATTTTTAGGTTTTACAAAATAAGAAAAAATTAGTATATTAAAAAATATAATTTATTACTAAAATTAAAATTACAAAACTTATAAAATGAAATGTATTTATATTTTATTGTAAATAAAATTTTTGTAATTTATTATTTAAATTTTACCAATTAAATTATGACATTCAGATTTTTGTTAAGAACTTAGGAAATACAATCAATGACATTAGAATAAAAGTCTTCTCTTAGTATAGCTCTAATAAAAATTAATATAATTTAATTGATTATAAATCAATTTTAGAACATATTTCAAATAAATTTTATATTATTATTTTAATTTAAAAACTAATTTTTAATTATTTATTTATACTTATGTATAGCACAAGCAATATGCTAGTATAGCATTATTCAAAAATAAATGAAAACAAATTTAAGGGTAATTTTGCTTTTTATTTCTAAACTATTGTCAAATTGTTTACTTAGACCCTAAACTATTGAATGGGTCTACTAAGTTCCTAAAACATACAAATTAAAGTTTATTTTGTCCCCGGACTATCGATTGAATCTATTAATTCCACAAAATATCTAATTCAAACATATTTAGTTCTTGGAAAATTACATATATATATACATAAATTCATAAGTATTATAACTTAGTAAAGAATTCTACTTAGTTAAAATTTTATTTCAAAAAAATATTAAACTCCTATTTTGTAGTTAAATTTTTTTTTGCTTTGCTCTTTGTTTAAATTGGTATCAGAATCAAGTTTTTCAACCTTACTAACAAAATTATATGAGTATTTGATAAAATGAAGAAATAGAATTAGATAATTTAGATAAGAACACGTCATTGCAAATAATAATAGAACAAAATTATACATTACATAAGTTATTAAGAAGCTTAACCAAAAACTTACAGACAATCTAGAAATTATAAATGAAATCTTACATATAATACTAGATAAAAGTACACGAATAGTTAATGTAGAATATCAATAAAAAAGCACTATTGATAATTACCTTTAACCTTATAAATAACATTCACAGAAGAACCGATGCCCCCATTTTTTAAGACATAATAGAAATTTAAGGTTTTTTTAGAATAAAATTTTAATTAGGTTCTACATTTGATAGGACTTAACGCTTGATTTTGTTAGTTGATTGGTAAAATTTTAATTAGATTGGAATTTTTACTAATTTATAATACTTATGACCTTATATTTTATTTTTATAATTCTTCCACAAATTAAATAGGTTTGAATTAAATATTTTAAGAATTTAATAGTCAATTTGTAGTTCAGAGACTAAATAAATTTTGATTTATACACTTTAAAAACTTAATAGATTCAATTAATAATTCAAAAATTAAGTAAATAATTTTACAATAGTTGAAAAGTAAAAAGTGAAATAAACCCCAAATTTAATAGTTAAAGATGCATGGACAATAAATGCTTGTGGCAACCTAATCCGAAAGGATTTTTTTCTTATCCATTTTTTCTTTTTCTTTTTTTTTTTTCAAAAAAATAAACACCTCACTCTTGCTTAGTTTTTACTTAGGTTTTGGGCACCTTTCTTTGCATACATTTGTAATGCATTTATCATTGTATACAACATCATCAATTAATACATTAATTAGTATACAAATTGATACATATAGCATTATTCTATCCCAATTGAATTAATTTTGTTTTAATCTGTACTTTAACAAAATCTAGTCATGTGACAAGAATGTGACTACGACATGAGAGTATGAGAGGAAAATCATCTACATTTCCACCAGTAGACACTTTGTCTCAAAATTTACATCAAATTATGACTATATTAGGTTAAAACAAAACACAGATTGTGAACAATTAAGAAGATGAACTAAAGTTTTGTATAAATTGAAATCACAAAACTCTATCTTTTACGGTAACACAGTCTTTTGTTTATTCATCTTCCTTTCTCTTTGATTTTTTTGTCCTAATTTTTTTTTTAATTTCAAAAATTCTATTTTCTTGTCTCTTCGTCTCAATTTTTAGCGCGTGCGCACGCACATACACACACACACACACACACATATATTGTATTATATAACTCTTACGTGCTTATCACGTAAGACGAACTGTATTGGTGGAAAATATCGATGATTTTCTTTTCTTACTCTCATTTCGTAATCACATTTTTGTCACATGATTGGATTTTGTTAAAGATTAAAAAATGAAGTAACTTTTACGTGCTTATCACGTAAGACGAACTGTATTGGTGAAAAATATGGATGATTTTCTTCTCTTACTCTCATTTTGTAGTCATATTTTTGTCACATGATTGGATTTTGTTAAAGATTAAAAAATGAAGTAACAGAAGAGGGATATTGACACTTGTATATGGATCAAAATGAGATTTGAGCAAAAGTACAGGGAGTTGACTGCCATGATTTCATGTGCAGGGATTAGAGTGAGATTTATCTAAAAATGCAATGGGTTGATTGTCATGATTTCATATGTAGGAGCTAAACTGAGATTTGGTGCAAAGTGTAAGGGAGCAATGTGTAATTTATCCTTTTTTATTTTATTTATTTAGGGATTAAAGTAATATTTCTTAATAATTTAAGATTAAAAGTTAAAAATACCATTTTGTCAACTTATTTATGTTAATTTTGTGTCATAAACTATAATTAAAACTTGTCTAAACCTCGGTTTGACATTCATGTTAAGGCTAAATAATCACAAAAAGACAAAATTAACTACAAAAATGAATAAGGCAAAATACTACTTTTTATCCATAATTATTACATTTTTTCTCTTACAAAAGTAAAAAAAAATCTCAAAACAAAAACCAAATGAGGCTAAAAAAGTTCCAACATAAAAAAATTGACTATATTAACTAGGGTATTGTTATGGTGTGCAACTTACGCCTTTTCTGTTTATAATCCTGTTTTTGTTTTCACCTTCCACTTACACTTTTTGTGTAAGTGGCACATGGTGTGCAACCTTGAAGGTTGCATACTTAAGAAAAGTCCTATTAACTATTGCCAAATGAGCTCTAAACACTTTGTCACATACTCCCAAAATTTAAGAAATAAAAAACAAAACAAAAATTATAAACAGTAATATAAATTGCATTAAATAACACCATTATCCCAATCGGTGGTGCTACATGTACCAATTAGTGTACTAACTAGTTTACCAATATTAGTTATAACATTATTATTGACCCCACTCATTAATTATATTATAAATTCCAAAACCTCTTAAATTATATACCACATCATCAATTGATACACTAATTAATATACAAATTGATAAATATAGCATTATTCTATCCCAATTGAATTTATTTTGTTCTACTCTGTACTTTAATGTCCTTTGGATTTTCTAACCAGACAACAGTATAAATAGAGTTTATACATACAAAGTTTCTGCAACCTACACACAACAATATAAATTGAGCCATATAATCTTAGTAACCTACACAACATAAGAGTGAAAATGGCACAAGAAACAGTGGTGATCATAGTAGGTGCAGGGCCAGCAGGCATAGCAACCTCTGCATGTCTCAACCTTCTCTCCATACCCAACATAGTTCTAGAGAGAGAAGATTGTTGTGCCTCTCTCTGGAAGAAAAGGTCTTATGATCGCTTAAAGCTTCACTTAGCAAAGCAATATTGTCAACTTCCCAATTTTCCTTTCCCATGTGATGAGCCCACATTTGTGTCCAAGAATGGCTTCATACATTATTTAGATAACTATGTGTCCCATTTTAATGTCAACCCATTGTACGGCCGATCTGTCGAGTCTGCATCGTACAATGAGGCTGATAGAAAGTGGTATGTGGTGGCAAAATTTGGGGTTTTGAACGGGGTTGATGATGCCGAAGAAGTGTATGTTGGGGAGTTTCTTGTTGTTGCGACGGGTGAGAATAGTGAGGGTTTTGTTCCAGAAGTTGATGGGCTGGGTGATTTTCAAGGGAAGGTGTTGCATTCTTGCCAGTATGAGAATGGAGAGAAGTTTAGTGGTAAAGATGTATTGGTTGTTGGGTGTGGGAATTCTGGTATGGAGATCGCGTATGATCTGTCTAATTGGGACGCTCGAGCGTCTATTTGTGCTCGTAGCCCTGTATACCCCCCTCTCTCTCTCTCTCTCTCTCTCTCTATATATATATATAGTGCCATTTTGGAAAGTTGGCAAAAAGTCAACATTTTTGGTGTGTTGCTAAAAACTCAAGTTGTCAAAAACGCCCCAAATTCCCATTTGGGAAGACCAAAAACGCCACCTCTAAATTTACCAAATTATCCTCTAGAAAATTTTGATTAATTAATTTAAAAATTAAAAAGTAAGGATATTTTAGTCATTTTGGAGTAATGTGACACTTTAAAAAAATATTAAACCAAAAAGTAAAAAAGCCAGCTTTTTACCAACTTCCCAAATCACTTTCAAAAAAGCCAAAAAACTTAGTAAAAAGCTAAAAGTCAGCTTTTTACCAACTTCCCAAAACACCCCATAATAATAATATAAAAATCATAAATGCATACGTTTTAACATATTCGCACACTGCATTGAATTAAACTTAGAATAAAGCACCACACACTAATCAAGGTAATCTAATGATCATAAATTTTTTATGATCATTTTCATGACAAAATTTTCATGATGCCTAACTTTTTCCATATATATATATAATATATATAACCTTACTAGAAGAAACTATCTAGAAAACACTTTCACTAATTATAGTTTGGTATATGAGTCTCGCTCAAAATGAAAGATAAGTCCATAATGATTTTTTTTAGAGATTTTGAAATTCATAATGACAAGTTAATATTAATTTTAATTTTAATATTGATTTTTTTGTATTCCGTTGCGACCTTAAAATGAAAATCTCCACTTCTCATCAGAAATCGAAATAAGCAAAATATTTGATTATTATATACATCCATATATAATTTCTTTTGCTATTTTTTTGGATTTTAAATATAGACATAAATGAAATGGGTATAATAAAAAGTCATGAAGACTAATTTCTGTTTGCACTGTTTTTAATGGATTCTCTTTAAGGAAATTTACTTTTTGTTGTTGTTGTTGTTTCAGGTACATGTGCTCACAAAGGAAATGGTACGACTAGGAATGTACTTGCTGAAGTTCTTTGCATGTGATATTGTGGACAAGACAGTTTTATTCTTAAGCAAATTAAAATATGGAGATTTGTCTCAATATGGGCTTCCAATGCCGAAGGAAGGTCCATTTTATATCAAAGGAACCACAGGTCGATCTCCAGTCATTGATGTTGGTACCATCGGCAAAATTAAGACTGGACAAATTCAGGTATTTTATTTTAGAGTTAATTCCATCGAGACCCTCTCAAGATTTAATGAATATCACCGTATCTTCTTCTTATACGAACTTGTTGTACATACCCATTCAGCAATGAAAATCATACAAATACATCATTTTTTAAAAATGATATAAAAAGGATAAAAATGATACATTTTTATAATTGAATGGTATAAAATGACGTTCGTTATAAGTTGACAAGTCTCAACATAATGAACCTTTTACTTTACTACTTTAAGCATATTAAATGTTGTAATGTTTCGATCCCAAAAAAAGAAAAAAAAAAAAAGGATATTTGTCCCATGCCATAAGTGACAAGCGCACAATTTAATTTTTTTGTAAACTTATTGCAACTTTGCCACGTAAGTTGCAGGTGGACTTTATCATTTTTTTTTTTTATAGATAAAATTATTTTTTTAATCCAAAATGATCTGCTAAACTTGAGTTGTATCACTTTATTTAGGAAAACAAAGGGCAAGGTGACTTGTAGTTTCAAGAATATCATTTACATATCATTTTGATGGAAAATTTTGTATAAGGAATTTGTTTTACTAAGACAAATTTTCATAAAATGTTTAGCACAACATAGAATTATGGGAGAAGAGCAATTCAAATTGTAATATAAAATGTTACGCATACTTACATCTCTTGTCCCACTTAATAATAATGTCACTACATAACATTGTGTCATGACTTAGAAAGTAATAATATCTAAAAGTAGGAGGGGAAAAAAATCAAGAAAAGAAATGAAAATTTTGAGTAATACAATGCTCGTTCAAAGTTAATTACTTTCTTATGATGTGATTATGATTATCAGATTATGCCATCCATAACTACAATAGATGGAGATAACATTGAATTTGCAAGTGGCAAGATAAAGCGATTTGATGCTATTGTTTTTGCAACCGGCTACAAAAGCACAGTTCGAAAATGGCTCAAGGTACTTTTAAAATTACATCACATTGTGTAAAAAAATTATATATAAATATTTGAAAGTAAGGTTTTAAAAAGTGGGTTTTTAACATCTAAAACAGGATGACAAAGGAGACCTTTTCAACGAAGATGGGATGCCCAAACGAAAAGTTCCGAATCATTGGAAAGGGGAGAAAGGTCTATACTGCGTTGGATTTGCAGGGATGGGATTGTTTGGCATTTCAAACGATGCACAAAACATTGCTAAAGATATCAAACATAATTTTGATTTGCTTCAGTTAATTAATCCTAAGCATTCCGGGAGCACAAATTTGTTACTTTCATTGGTTTCTGCTTAATAATAATAATAACAATGTCATATATAAATTGATTTTATAGAATATATATTATATATTATATGATTAATCGTTAATTTGGGCACAATAGTTTTTCATGTCTTAATTCCGAGAGATGAACTTGGGCACAATAGTTTTTTATGTCTTAATTTAAGCCAAGTCCAACCTGGCCCAATATAATCTTATGTTTTGTCAAAATGGTTTTCTCAATAAGAAGAACCAATTTTTATTCACATAATTAATCGTTAGATGAAAGGTCATTGCGATTGCTGACCAAAAAAAAAAAACAAAACTTCATGGAGAAGTTTGCTAAATTTGTGTTTAATTTATGAATTTAGATAGGAATTTGAAAAGAAAAAGTAAAAAAAAAAAAAAATGTATGAAATATAATTATATTTTATTTACATTTTGTATACATTTTTTTTTTTATTTTTTCCTTTTCTGTTTTCAAATCCCTCCCCAAACCAATAAATCAAAGACACTAAAAATTTCACGATTAGCTAACAACACCCCAATTGGCTGATAAACCTTCTACTGACATACAAAGCTTAATAACAATAAACCAATTCCAAACCCAGCAACAACTACTAATTACTTGTAATTTTCATAATAGAAGAGAAATAAACCACCACAAAGGGTGAATCTTTAAACAACCACTAACCCAATTATCTTGATTACTAATATAATGTTTTCAAAACATAAGAAATGTGGATTTCTTATTATTTTCTTTTTTTTTTTTTCATTTCATTTTTGACATTTATATTAGTTTTTCCTTGTTTGTTTGTTTGTTTGTTAATTTTGTTTTTAACATAAAATTCATCATGTTAAAATTTAATGGTTAAGGGTGACTATAATAGTTATCTCATAGTAAAGGTTCATGATATTTCAAGATAATATTTTCTTTATTTTTTTAACTTGCATAATGTTTTTTGGGACTGTTTTTAAAAAGGGTAATAGTAGGAATACTAAATTTTCTACCAAACAAATGACTAAATATTTCATATGGGTTGTGGACTCCACACTCATGTGAGATATTTGATAATTTATTTAGTAAAAAATTTGAGACTTATAACATTTTCCCTTTAAAAAACAACAAAATCTTTTACATGACTCAATAAGTTCGAGTTGTTTCATCCATTTCATTCAGAATTTATTTCCAATAATGCTATGGTTACTTACATTCCTACTCACAACTCTACCGAAAGCTTACATGGCATCCATATCACTTTACTGGGCCCACTCTCATAAACAAAAGAATTAAAAAAAAAAAAAAAGAAATAAGAATTTGCAGAGTCATCTAAAACATTGCCGAATCTTTGACTTCTTTTCTCTCACGTCGTTTTGGTGAACCAAAGAATTCATTCATTCTGATAAAAAAAAAAAATGTCTCTGGCACATCTCCAATAATCAACTGAATCAATGATAAACTAAACCCAGGAGAAGAATCGAACGAAGAGTCTTTCCCTGGCCTCTCTCTTGCTTACGGATTTCGGTAAATCACTCATTGTTGTTTCCTGTTTTATTTAAACTATGAAGGCTATTAGTGCTCAATTTTTGTTCAACTAGATGTGTTAGTATGGCTGGTCCTCTTGTTTATTATTTTTGTCCTGATGGTTTCAATTCAAAGTGTATGTGGGAGTGATCTTCAAAAAATATATATACGAGATGCCCATATGCTTTTATTGCTTTTAAATTGGGATTGGGCATAATTCTGTTGTATACATAATTTGTAAACAAGAAGTTTAAAATATGGGTAATACTATATTATATATATATATATATATCCCTCAAAAAGAGTGTATCATATTATGATCAAATAACTTTCTGTCGTAATTTAATGGACCAAAACCAAACACCTTTAAAACATAATTAAAGACCTCTCATAACTCAATTATAACCAATACCACTAGGGGCGGAATGATAGATTTTGTTCGGGAGGGGCTAATGTATATGCATAAAAAATATTGAATTGGTTTTGATACATTAGTAATTGAATATAATTTTTTATACAAGTGTTGCTAAAGAAGTATTTCACAAGAAAACTAAATAAATCTTATATATATATATATATGGGGAAAGCACCAATAAATCCCAAATTTGGGAATGTTAACCCATTTAGTCCCGAAGGTTTTTTGTTGGACTAATAGGTCCTATTTTCCAAGAAGCTTACTATAGGCCTTTTTATGATTTCCCTTCTTTGTAAACATCAAACATTATTCATCTAACATCAAACATTAGCAACGTCAGGATTATTCATCAAACATCAACCACTAAACATTAAGATTATTCATCAAATATCAAACACAGATTTTGAACCATTAAACATTAGGATTATTCATCATACATCAAACATTATCCATCAAACATCAAACATCAGATTTATGAGTAACATCATCGAAACAACATCAAACATCATCATCAAAACAACATCAAACATCACAACATCATCATCAAAACAATATCAAAATAACGATTAAATAATTTTTTAAATAATGATTAAACATCAAAATAACGATTAAACAATCATCATAACAATTTGTTTGATCAAACATCATCATAATTTATTAGCCCTAAACACACAAACCCAGATATGAAAAAATGAAGATGGATATATAAATATATATATATATATATAAAGAGAGAGATTCAATTCTCATCAATCTTCAATATCAACCCTCATGACGACCACCACCACCACGGAACCCACCGCCTCCGATGGGAAGATCCGATGAGAGAATCGGATCGCAAGATCGGACCCACCTGAGGACCCGATCTTGGCGTCTCGATTCTGTGGGTTCGGAAGAGAAATGGGCGTGGAAGAGAGTGGTGAGCGAGGAGAAGGAGACGATGGGGTGGTGATTGACATCGTAGGCAAAGTCGGGATCGACCTTGGAGACGTAGGTGGAGGGAATAGAGAGGCCGTCGAGGACGGCGAAGATGAAGGCCGCGGCGCCGCCGAGGCTATCGGCGATTACGACGTCGTCTTTAATGAGGACATTGTGGCAGTAATTCCCGTCGATTAGCCCACGACAAAGGTGTTCTTGTTCTTGATTTTCTTTGACCATGGGTGAGATTATCGGAGCTAGAGGATCTCAATTTGTTCTTGTTCGATGATGTTTGAACATGGTCGATGTTGTTGATGTTCTGAATGTTCTTGATGTTCTGAATCTTCTGAATGTTCTGAATGTTCTTGTTGATGATGTTCAATGTTCAATGTTCTGAATGTTTTCATAAATGTTCAATGTTCTAAATGTTCAATGTTCTCAATGTTCAATGTTTTCATAAACATCAGCAACATCTCAATGTTCAATGTTTTCATAAACATCAGCAACATCTCAATGTTCAATGTTCAATGTTCTGAATGTTTTCATAAACACCAGATTCGATGATGTTCAATGTTCTTGAATGTTCTGAATGTTTGAACATGGTCTTAATGTTTCTGAATATTCGATGTTGATGATGTGCTTGAATGTTCACAAAGATGTTGCTGATGTTTGTTTGACGATATACCAAAAATAATCAGGACTAAATGGTTTAATAAAAAACATTCAGGACTAACTAGTGTAACATTTACTAAAATAGGATTTATGAGTAATTTTTCTTATATATATATATTAGTTTTGAACTATTAGATTTCAATATATAATCGGTTAAAACACTATTTTAAGTGATTTTATTGATTGATATAATCTATTAAATAAAAATTAAAAATGCTTAAGATCCCCGAAAAATTCTTAAATTTACACTCAATGCCTTTGAAAGTTACATATCAGTTGATTTGCTTAGAAATAAATCAAGTAAGATCTAACCCTGCCATGTCATAGTGAATAAATTTAACGGTAAAGTTTTAGGTTCTCTAAGATCATCTTATTATACATTTTACAAATATTTATAAATATAGAATTAATAATAATAATAATAATAAAATTGTTAAAAATCGGTAGATGCCGGGGCCCCTCCTAGCGCCTACACAGTGTTGCCCGTTAACACCATAATGTGTCATAAATCAAGGGTCATAACCAAACACTACTTGAGACATAACCAAATACAATAAAACCATCTTTAACCTTCAAATCTATAAAACTCTTAACTAATACGAATTTGAAAAGAAGCAATAGAATGTAAATAGTACAAAGAAAGGATTTTACAGATTTATTTGTAAATTAAAGAAAGAATATGTATATTTCCATATTCTAGTTGACAGTTACATGTATGAATATGTTACTTTTTAACTGAAGAAGATTGGTTTAACAAAGTAGACTCTCTAATTTATGTTGTTTTTGTTTTTGTTCATTGATTATTCTATATATTATAATACAGACACATGGAGGAAGTATCAAGTGGTTTTGAAAGTGTTGGCTTAAATGAAGGTCATAATGAGATTGAAATAGAGAAGGCAAAAAGTGTATAAGATCCTAAAATAGGAATGTTGTTTGATTCCATTGATGACCTTGTTCAATTCCATCAAAGGTATGCGAAGGAAAAAGGTTTTGGCATGTGTATAAGAAGCTCTAAAAAAGTAAGAGGTGAGGTGAGGTATGTGACAGTTGCTTGTAATCATAGTGGAAAGCCAAAGATTAAATCAAGCAAACTCCATCAATTGCATCCACAATCAAAAACGGATTGCAAAGCTAAGATTTGTGCAAATCTATTAGATGATGGAAAGTGGATTTTGAGATCAATGGTTCTTGACCATAATCATGGGGTGAGTCCAGGAAAAGCTCGATTTTATAGATGCCATAGGGTTCTTAATTTAGCTGTGAAAAGAAGGCTTGAATTACATGCTAAAGCCGGTATTAGAATGAACAAGAGTTTTAATTCATTAGTGGTTCAAGCAGGAGGGCATGAGAAATTGACATATTTGGAGAAGGATTGCATGAATCATATGGATAGGGTCAGACGCATAGAGCTTAGAGAAGGAGATGCTACAGCAATGCATAATTACTTTTTGAAAATGTAAGCTGACAATTCTGAATTCTTTCACATGATGGATTTAGATGAAGAAGGCCGATTAAGAAATGTATTTTGGGCAGATGCATTGAGTAGAGTTGCATTTAAAGAATTTGGTGATGTAGTTACCTTTGACACAACATACTTAGTTAACAAATATGCAATGCCATTCGCTCCTTTCGTAGGAGTGAACCATCATGGCCAATCAACATTACTTGGGTGTGGATTGATCTCAGGTGAAGACACAGAGACCTTTACATGGCTATTTCAGTCATGGCTCACATGCATGTCTAGATGTCCTCCTTCGGCAATCATTACAGATCAAGATCAAGCAATGAAAAATGCTATAGAGGTTGTTTTTCCTAATGCACGACATCGGTGGTGTTTGTGGCATATCATGAAAAAACTACCTGAGAAATTGAGAGGTTACAATCAATATGAAGGAATCTAGTTTTCAATGAAAAATGTGGTTTATGATTCTTTAACTATAGGAGAATTTGAAGAAAGTTGGGGCAAATTCATTGAGAAGTATAAACTTCAAAGCAATAAATGGTTATTTAGCTTGTATGATGAAAGGCATCGTTGGGTGCCTGCCTTTGTGAAAGATACTTTTTGGGCAGGAATGTCAACCACACAGCGTAGTGAAAGCTTGCATGCATTTTTTGATGGGTATGTTAATTCCAAGACCACATTGAAACAATTTGTAGAACAATATGAAAATGCTTTGGCAAAAAAGGTAGAAAATGAGAACAATGAAGAGTTTAATTCTTTCAACTCTTGCATCCCATGTATGGTTGGTTATGAAATGGAGAAGCAATTTTAAAGTGCTTATACGATGGCAAAATTTAAAGAGTTCCAGCGAGAGCTAATGGGGAAGATTTCTTGTGATTTATCTTCATATAAGAAAGATGCTTACATTTCAGAATACGAAGTGGCTGAAGATATATTATTTGGAGAAAGTCATCATCGTGTATCTTTTAATGTGTGCTTTGATGAAGATACCAATGAGGTTTATTGTAACTGTCGATTATTTGAATATAGGGGAATATTGTGTAGGCATCAAATTGTGGTGTTTATTCATATGAAGGTTGATCAAATACTGAATAAGTACATTTTGAAAAGATGGTCCAAAAATGTTAAAAGGAGCCATACAAAAGTGCGAATTAGTTATGACAACTGGGCTCTCAAACCCGAAGCATGCCGATTTGATAAAATGTGTAATGTCTTCTACGAGGTTGCGGATTTGGCTGCAGTGTCTGAAGATTGGAGTGAGAAGTTCATAGAAAGAATATGTGATTTTCGCGTATGTATGAAGCAAGATAGTTGCCGAAGCGATAAACAAATTTCTGTACGTACTCGAAATGGGTCTATGTCATGTGGAGATGGCATTGGAATTTCAAAAGAGAGCACAAACATACTTGATCCCTTGGTAGCTCATTCAAAAGGGTGCCCACCATTTAAAAGAAAGCAATCTATGGTTGAAAAAGTTACTAAGAAAAAAAAAGGAGGAAAAAAGAAGATTCATAGCCAAACTTGCACGGAAAATGTGCACAAACATACTGTGAGAAATTCGGAGAAGGTCGTGGTGTTAATGAATTTTATTGATTACTTATAATGGTTATTGAAAATCCTATGTGATTCGTGATTAGATCAAGATTAATGAATTCCAAAACCCAATAAAGCAAAACACACAACCTAAAATCATCAAGCACTTACGAGAGTGATTTTAGTTTGTTTGTTTTTAAGAAAAAAATAATAAATCGACACAAACGATTTTTTACGTGGAAAAAACCACAATTGAAGAACCTTCAATTGTAATCAAAAACCACGGGCGAACCGCCACTGATCAATCCACTACTGAAGAACTAAAAGATTACAAAGATACCATACAAATTACCCAACCCAGTCAATTTGTCTCTGAATCTTCTGTAGATCTTTCACCACGCCTTCGTCACGGAACTGATCTTGAAGTTGATTCCACACCACAACTTCACTTGTCGAATTAACGACTACGTAAAGTATCAAACACCTTTTGAAACTCTACGTAATAACCTTCGATTCCAATCAAGAACTCTCTTGAATATGTTGTAACAACCTCTTTGATGTATGAATCTTTAACTCATAAGTTTAAAACTCTCTCAAGAACATCAAAGAAAACTCACCAAACCTCAGAAGTAATCTTCAATCAAAACCCTAGAAAACCCTAAACAGATCTAGGAAAAGTCGCTTGAAAAATACCCAATCTGAATTTATAGAAACGTCATCGCTAGATCCGCTCGGCGTGGGTCTTCCCGCTCGAGCGGAGACCTCAAGTTTTGCGACTCATATAGCCTTCCCGCTGAAGGCCCATTTCGCCGAGCGAATCACCCCATCTAGTATCTTGTCAGTCGGCGCAGAAATGCTGAGAGCTTGCAATCCCCGCCGAAGGCATTTCGCCGAAAGGGCGACAAAAAACTGAAAACTAGACAAACTTCCACAACTCACAACCTTGGTTTTGATGCACGGATTTTGACAACAAAGGGTCCTAACAATCTCCCCCTTTGTCAAATCCCGGACAAAACCATTCTAGAACAGTTTTCCTAAGCAAAAACACAAAAGAACTAAAAACAAGATTCTAAACTAGTCTAAAACAAAATTCTAAACTAGTCTAAAAACAAGTTGCCAATACGGAACAAACAAGTCTAAAAGCA
This sequence comes from Camellia lanceoleosa, assembly GCA_025200525.1. Classification (NCBI taxonomy): domain Eukaryota; kingdom Viridiplantae; phylum Streptophyta; class Magnoliopsida; order Ericales; family Theaceae; genus Camellia; species Camellia lanceoleosa. Next base: position 144,592,439 of record CM045761.1, read on the forward strand.
AGTCCCAACTGATGAAATCAAGTGCCAACTCATGAATCAATAGCAACAATCCACAACCAAACATGGGCGAGTACAATGATCCTGAAAAAAACGAAACACAAACCAACCAAAAATCTATGGAAAGAATTAAAATAGAAAAACAAATCCATCATAAAACATGATTCATCCACAAATCCATCATAAAACTGTACTGTATCAACTGTACCATCCAACTATACTGTAACAAGAAACCAAAACAATACCATCATCCACCTGTATCAAATGTACCATCAAAAACCTGTATCAAATCAAAAACTATACCATCAAAAACTGTACCATCATCACTCCCCCTTTTTGGCCGGGAGGAAACACACCAAGCCAAGATCAAGAAGACGAGGGCGGAGTCTGAAGCCGAAGGAGAGCCAAAATCTGGTCAACAGAACCCTCAATCCGCTCGGAAGAAGCCTCCAAAGCACGGAACCGGGCATCTGAAGTAGTCTCAAGATCTGTGAGGCGAGCCTAAAAAATATCCATCCTCTCCTCAAGATGGTCAAACCGTGAACCAAGGGAGCGCTCTAAGGACTGAAGCTGACCACGAAGTGTACGAACAGGAGGATGCTGCTCCCCCTCACCAAGATCACCACCAGCAGCCGCATCATACTCGGCCTCCTCTGCCATGGCTGCAGCTGCACTAGGACCTGCACCAGACCGACCAGACGAAACCCCCCGAATATGAGACTGACTCTGGGAAACAGTCTTCTTAGTAAATGGGCGTGTCGGGGAAGCAAACTCGTCCTCATCAAATGTAGGAATGTCAAATTTGGCTAACAGGCGATTGATGAGGCAACCATATGGTAAACCAAGATTGGTGCGCTCAAAAGCTGCAACCATCTTCTGAATGATGAGGGTGGCAAGGTCTATGGGACGGTTGTGGGCAACACATTCAAGAATAAAACCTTGGTCTTGCTTAGCTTCAGAACTATGGATGGTAACAAGAACATTAGCACACATAATCAAATTGAGCAACCGAAATTGAGGTAAAAGTTCGTGCTGTTTAATCAAAGAACCTGAAGGCCAAGAACGAGAAGAACCACACAGAGTCTGAGCAACCTCATCAAAATTACAAGTGGGACGAGATGGAACGGGAAAGGGATAAAAAATAGGTGATCTAGAACAAATCCCTAAAAGCTCATGAATAACATCAGTGGTGACAGAAATTTCTTTGGATCGCACCCAGGTCTTAAAAGAAGGACCTATATCATCAAGACTATGCATATTACAGTAAAACTCCCGAATCCAAGTAAGGTTTTGTGGCCCAGAGAACAAAAGAACCCTATCACCTCCCAGGGGATCAAATAAAGACCGGATAGAGAGAGACTCAAAGGTAGATGGATGAACATTACGTTCAAGGTGTATGGAACGAGAATGGTAGGACTCACGAAATAACTTAGCTTTTCAACGGAAGAAAGCGGTGTCATAAGAAGGCGAGATCTTGGTCGACTTACGACGTTTGGGAGCGGACATGGCTAAACAACACACATAAACCCCCAACCCAAAACCAAAGACAAAACCAGCCAAGAGAGAACAAACATTAGTCCATTAGTGCAATATACGATAAAAGACAATCTGAATCAGAATGGCACAATATAAGATATCCAGAAAGGGATGAAATTACCATTCAATGGATCAAAACATCAAGGATGACAGTAGGATATGACAGAAAACAATGCTCAATTAGACAATATAGCATAATCCCTAAATCACAACCATGAAGCAAATTCCAAAGATACACGAGCAAGAGATCACATGGAAAGGCAAATATCCCCAAACAAACATACCACAACATACTATATCAAAAACCCCCAAAACGAAACCCAAAATGCAACACAGCTAGAAACCAAAAAAAAAACTAATAAAGGAAGGATGGACTAAACAACGAGCAAACACCCATTAATCAACACTAACACAGGAGCAATACAAATAAACATAACAAACCGACTCAAAAACCAACTGAGACAAACAACCCAAACACCGAAGAAACTAATAAAACAGGGAGACAAACCAAGGGAAAGAAAAATAGAAAGGTACCTGAGGGCAATGGGAAGAAGGAGCACACCAATGCACAGACCTAGACTGAGGAAGGAAGACGTAATCGCCACACCACCAAAACCCTAGGAAGAGACGAATTTGAATGGACAAAAAAAAATGACTCAAAGGACGAAGGAGGGAAATTTATACAAAACCAGTCCGCTCGAGCGTAGGGTGTGCCGCTCGAGCGGGAGACAAACCTAGCAAAAGCGCGCTCGAGCGTGAAGAATGCCGATCGAGCGGGAAAACACCAGTCCCAGAACTGCAAAAAGTACTGCAACCCACAAAACCACGCTCGAGCGTGAAAAGGTCCGCTCGAGCGGGGACAAAAAACAATTTTTTTTTTTTTTTTTTTTTTAAAGAAATAAAAAAACACCTAGGGTGTCCTGTAAAAGGTAAGATGACCAGGTGACATACTATTCCACAAGGACAAGAGTATCCATCAATTCTGAGTCCTGAAAAATTGAGAAAAAGGATAAAACACAAGCTCATGAATGAAACAGATAGTATTTAAATCAAAGCCACACGCATCATGAGAATGCATAACTCAAAAACACACATGAGAGCTCATAAAAAGAAAGTGTGTGTGTGCAATCCTTGAGAGTCACAAAGCTAGAGTTAATCCTCGTAGTGATCTGATCGCTGGACCTCCAACAAGTGTAACTGACCATCACAGAGAAAAGTCAAACCACTAGGAATCACAGGGTATTTGTTGAGTAAATGCGGAAGCTCCCCCTCAGACAATGATCCCCCCTTTTTTTTTCTTTTTTTTTTTTTTTTTTTTTAAACTTTTCTTTCTTTCTTGTGGGCACTCACTGGTGGCATACACGCTCAAGAGTATGGAGTCCAACCAGTGAAGAATGGAATCAATATGATGGCCTGGTTGGTGCCTCTGAGGTAGCCTTTTCCTAATGCCCGGAAATCATGTACTGAGGGAGGAACCATGGAAGTGAAATAAGATGGTAGATGGTTAAGAAACTTAACATCACCCATGATATACTAGTATAGGTCAATTCCTCTGAAAGAGTACAAGAAACACTGTCAGTGGTCCATAGAGAACTTTGATCACTTGAAAGAAACCCCGCAATGCTTTATCTCAAAGATGTGTATGTAATGAGATCATGAAGTAAATGAGTATGGGCATTCAGAATGAGCTATGAACAAAGATGAAAAAGATCTTGTATGCAACATGAGCAGTGTTCATATAAAATTTGATGCAAAAATATCAGAACTCAGTCAAAGATAATCACATCCAAGAACAGTAAGCCAACACTGAAGGAAATATCAGGACGACTGGCTGTGAGATACAAAAGACTCCCTATCATACTCCTATAAAGGGTAGGATCAACATCAATACCAGAGGAATCTTTGGAAAGGTGAAGAGTGGTGCTCATGGGAGTGCGGGCATGTTTGGCAGACTCAAGACCAAACTTTGACACAAGATTCTTAGCATACTTAGACTGAGAAACAAATATACCCGAAGGAGACTGTTTAATTTGGAGACCCAAAAAATAAGACAACTCACCCATCATGCTCATCTCAAACTCATGTGTCATGCAATCCGAAAAATATTTCACAAGATGATCAGCAGTGGAACCAAACACAATATCATCAACATATATTTGAGCAACAAGAATATGAGACTTAGTATGTTTCACAAATAATGTCTTATCTACACTACTCCTTTGAAAATCATTATCAAGAAGAAAGGTAGTAAGCCTATCATACCAAGCCCGAGGAGCTTGTTTCAACCCATACAAAGCCTTATCTAACTTGTAGACATGATTAGGACACTTAGGGTCCTCAAACCCTTTTGGTTGCTCAACATATGCCTCTTCTTTTAAGTACCCATTCAGAAAAGCACTTTTCACATCCATTTGAAATAATTTAAAGCCAAGAAAACATGCAACACCAAGTAATATGCGAATGGATTCGAGACGCAACTGGGCAAACGCCTCATCATAGTCAATACCCTCTACTTGTGTGTAGCCTTGAGCAACCAACCTAGCTTTATTTCTCAACAAGCATTACCATTCTCATCGATTTATTTTGAAGATCCACTTGGTACCTATCACATTCATGTCTCTTGGTCCAGGAACAAGAGTCCAAACTTTGTTACGTTCAAATTGACCTAATTCTTCATGCATAGCATTAACCCAACTATCATCTAGCAAGGCCTCTTTAACATTCTTAGGTTCAATCAAAGAAACATAACACATATGTGATACCTCATCCCGAATCTGTCTTCGGTTTTCATTCGATCTGAAACACTCCCAATTACCGCTGAATGGATGATTCGTTTCACCCTTGCGATGGTTTAAGTTCAGACTTTGGGTGAGGAGGAACCGAGTGTTGTTGTTCTTTGATCACTCTTTGGACTTGAACTTACTTGTGAGGATGGTCAGAACAATTTCTTGTGATTGAGCCGTAGCATCTCCTTGATTTTGTAGTTCAAGATCCAAGATTGGAAACTCACCATTGTCATCCTCATTTGTTGTCAAGTAGGTGAACCTGTCATCTATAACCACATTAATAGATTCCATTAATGATGAAGTTCGCAGTTATAGACTAAAAGCCCTCGTTGGTTGAATACCCTAGAAAAATACCTTCATCACTTGAGTCAAATTTGCCCAAGGGCTCTCTATCTTTGAAGATGTAACACTTACTCCCAAAAGTTTTGAAGTATTTTACATTAGGTTTCATACCCTTCCACAATTCATACGGAGTTTAGAAGTGCCGGCCTTAAATACACACGATTTATGACATAAACAAGAAGATTTAAGGCTTCGCCCAAAACTTTGGAGGAAGACTCTTACTAAGGAGCATGACCCTAGCCATTTCTTGAACAACTCTGTTTTCCTCTCAACCACTCCATTTTGTTGTGGAGTAATAGGTCTTTGAAAACTCATGCTTAATTCCATGCATATCATAAAAATCCAAAACGAACTATTTTCAAATTCACGACCATGATCTCGATTCTTATGATACGCCTAATGGGAACACTGTTCATTTTGGATTTTAAGGACTAAAGCCCGAAAGCATCAAACGACGATTTTCCCTTAAAAAATTTACCCATGAGAAACGAGTAAAATCATCAACAGTTAAAAAAATGTATCTTTTACCTCCAATGCTTTCAGTGCGAGTAGGACCCATTAAATCCATATGAACTAATTCAAGAGGACGTTTGGTTGTTAAGCTGTTCACCTTTTTATGCGGAGCACGAGTTTGCTTGCCAAGCTGACATGGTCCACACACGTGGCTCAAATTTTTACCTAGTTTAGGTACTCCTCTCACAAGTTCTTTGTTGGCTATCTTAGTTAGGTCTTTGAAATTCATGTGACCTAATCTTTGATGCCACAGATCAATGTTACTTATGATGGCAGAATGGCAAGTGAGATCATTAGTAGTAAGAATCCCATAGCAGTTATCAGATGTGCGAACCCCATGTAAAAACAAGATTTCTTTTATCCAAAATTTCACATTTATCTTTTGAAATCAATCCTTCAGGATGGGAATCACACATTTGACTAATGCTCAAAAGATTAGCTTTAAGACCATCAACAAGTAAGGCATTATCTAGCTTGGGAAGAACACTTATAGAGCCCTTACCAATGACTCTAGAAGTGCCGCTTATCTCCAAAAGTAACAATTCCTCCTTCATATTTTTCAACGCAGGTGATCTAGGATTTGTTACCGGACATATGACGATACCACCCACTATCAAGGTACCACATGTGTGAGTCACGTGCTTTTAGAGCAGTGTGAGCAACAAAACAAGTCAAATCATCTTTTCTAACCCAAATCTTTTTAGTCTTGGTGTTCCGCCTAGACATGTAAGGTTGTCTCCTAATCCAAAAAGTGTTAGAATTTCTACCCTTTTGAGACACCTTACCAAACAGTTCAAAACAATAAGGACGAATGTGGCCATACCTACCACAGTGATGACAAATAAAAACAGGTTTTACCTCCCTTTTGTTGATCTTGCCTGCTTTTGTTTGATGATGAAAAGAGTCATCTTGGTCTACCTTCAATTTTCCCTTTGCTTGAGTCTTCAAGTTGTGTGAGGTAGAGGCCTGTCCCTTTTGAACTGTCGCACCATAGCCTAGTCCTCTTTTATCCGAACCCATTTGTTGAGACCCGAGAATGTCTTCTAGAGATCTGGAACCTTTGTTCCACATGGCAATTGTTGCTCGAGCAATACAGAGTTCTTCATCTTTCTGTTTGACTTTTTCTTCCAATGCAGCTTGTGACAGCTCAAGACTTTCAAGCTTTTCTTCATATGTGGAATACACCTTCAAAAGTTCATTCCTTTCAGTTTCACAGGATAGGAGTTTTCCACATAGGTCTTGCCTGTCACTTGAGATCTTGATGACATTCTGTTTTGCTGTCAAGAGTTCTCCTTTGAGCCGGACATTCTCACTCTCGCATGTTTTAAGCTTGAGAGTGAGTTTGTCGTTGGTTTTAGACAAATTCAGAGATTCCTCGTACAGCTTCTCGTAAGCTTGTTGGAGCTCATCGCCATTGATCTCATCAAGGTCTTCAGATATTTCATCATCCTCTCTTTGCTCCTCATTCTTCTTGACCTCGTCCACTCTAGCAACCATGACAGATAAGTTGCTGGATGGAGGTGAAGGTGAATCACCTCTTTCATGGAATTGGCTCAGAATTTCCCATGCATCTTTAGCCTTTGTGCAGTGAGCGACCCGTTGCTGTTCTTCATTAGAGATTGCTCCACGAATAATGATTAGGGCTCTCTGATTGCCTGGATTATCTGCACCTTCTGTATCTTCTTCAATGGTTTGCCAACCTTCTGGTTCAAAGGCTCTCAGAAAAGCCCTCATTCTGATTTTCTAATACAGATAGTTGGTCCCATCAAAGGTGGGAGAATGATGCAAGTTCTGACCACGGGCTGATTCTGAAGGCTTTGGAAGAGGTTGAGAAATCGAGGCCCAAAATGCCATGAAAGCACTATCCCCATCTTCACCAGATTCAGGTTCTTCAGGTTCTTGCTCCGACCCGCTCTCATCATCCCAAGTTACGGTGTAGACTTTCTTCCGATTCTTCTTCGTAGGGCATTCAAGGGACATATGGCCAAACCCTTGACATTCATAACACCTGACCCCTGGCCCCCTTACAATCTTCTTTTCAGTAGTTTGAGCAAATTTTGGTGGAACAATTTTGGGTTTATCATTACTCTTTTCTTTGGAAATAGGGGCTCTGAAATTAGGCTTTTTTTCAAAAATTTTTAAACTGCTTAGTAAGCATAGCCGTCATCTCGCACTCTAGATCAAATTCATCTCCGGAGGTTTTGCAGACTCATGAGTACTCGTGAAAGCCATAGTTTCTTTTTGCTTTTTCTTTGAAATTTGATGAGCTTCATAAGTCAGAATTTCCAACCAATTGATCGAGCTTGAGGGTATCAACATTCTCGAGCCTCCTCAATAGTGTCACCTTTGATTGGAACCTCTCGAAGGGACCTCAAAATTTTTCCAACAACTTTTGCTTCCGGGATTTTTTCACCGAGAGTGAAACAGGAATTCACGATATCACTGAGTTTTGCATAGAAATCATCAAACGTCTCATCGTCTCGCATAAAAAGGATTTCAAAGGCGGAGGTGAGACGTTGAAGTTTTGACCTTTAACAGAGGTAGTACCTTCGTGAATTGTTTCAAGAATATCCCACGCCTTTTGCTATTTCACACGTGCAAATTCGACGAAATTCTTCAGGTGTGACAGAGCAGAAGAGGGAGTTGAGAGCCTTGCTGTTCCAACTCGAGTTCTAGTAATCAGTTGTGTCCCATTTATCAACGGGTTTAGGAATATCAATGCCATCTACGGTGACAATAGGTTCACTCCACCCAAAGACAACGGAGTGCCAAACTTTCTCATCGATGGATTTTAAAAATGCTCTCATACGAGCTTTCCAATAAGAATAGTTTGTACCGCCTAGTAAAGGGGTCTATGAGTCGAGTTACCTTCACGAATAGAATCCATGAAACTAGTCACACAAAATCACACTCCTATAGTTTTGAAAAAACAAAGAGTGACCCGCTCTGATACCAATTGAAAATCCTATGTGATTCGTGATTAGATCAAGATTAATGAATTCCAAAACCCAATAAAGCAAAACACACAACCTAAAATCATCAAGCACTTACGAGAGTGATTTTAGTTTGTTTGTTTTCAAGACAAAAATAATAAATCGACACAAACGATTTTTTACGTGAAAAAACCACAATTGAAGAACCTTCAATTGTAATCAAAAACCACGGGCGAACCGCCACTGATCAATCCACTACTGAAGAACTAAAAGATTACAAAGATACCATGCAAATTACCCAACCCACTAATTTGTCTCAATCTTCAGAGATCTTTCACCACGCCACTTGAATCGATCTTGAAGTTGATTCCACACCACAACTTCACTTGTCGAATTAACGACTACGTAAAGTATCAAACACCTTTTGAAACTCTACGTAATAACCTTCGGATTCCACCGAAGAGACTCTCTTGAATATGTTGTATCCACCTCTTTGATGTATGAATCTTTAACTCATAAGTTTAAAACTCTCTCAAGAACATCAAAGAAAACTCACCAAACCTCAGAAGTAATCTTCAATCAAAACCCTAGAAAACCCTAAACAGATCTAGGAAAAGTCGTGCTTGAAAAATACCCAATCTGCGAATTTATAGAAACTGTCATCGCGCAGTCCGCTCGAGCGTGGGTCTTCCCGCTCGAGCGGAGACCTCAAGTTTTGCGACTCATATAGCCTTCCGCCAAGCCCATTTCGCCGAAGGGAATCACCCCATCCAGTATCTTGTCAGTCGGCGCAGAAATGCTGAGACCTTGCAACCCCCGCTCGAGCGGGGCGACAAAAAACTGAAAACTAGACAAACTTCCACAACTCACAACCTTGGTTTTGATGCACGGATTTTGACAACAAAGGGTCCTAACAGTTATACTATTACTCATAATAATTACTAACTTTGATTAATTTACATTTGTGTAGGAGCTACAAGACAATGGGAATATGCATGGTGCAAGAGTTGTTGAACTTGTGACTGAGGAAAATATTCACTTACATGTAAGTAAAACAAATTTAGTGAAAATGTTTGTATCATAAATAGTTGGCAGTAACTTTAAAATATGACTTTAACCATAAAGAAGAGTGAGTTATGGCTTTAAATTTTGGATTGTAGAATTCTGAAATGCAACAGTCACTGCATATCGAACAAGAAAGTTATGACTATAACAGGGGATTGGGCATGTGGCCAAACATGACTAGTCATCCAAGTATCATTGGGATGAGTCCATATTTCGGTCAACCAAATCTACTACAAGGAGGAAGTTCGTCATTTCAAGCAAGTATGTTCCGACAAGGAGTTGGCATGTATCCATTTGAGGTATGCACTAATTTAATTCTATTAGTAAATCATAGCTTAGTTTAGTGTATTCTTTAATAAGAGTAACATTTTTTTATTTTATTTTATTTTATTTATTATTAGGGTCATCATCATCCATGTCCATCTTGGAGGGCAGACTTAGAGATGGGAGGAGTTATGCATCCCAACAATTTCACTGGAATGTTAGAGATGGGAGGAGTTATGCATCCCAGCAATTTCACTGGAATGTTGACAGTGAATGATATGGCACAAGCTAAAACTCCAACATTGCACAAAGATGACAAAAAAGAAGAGCATTGACATCACAGTTGTATTTTTTCAATTTCATTACACATTGTGGCAACTATTTGAACTCAAGTGATACTGTTGAATCTCTATTTGAAGTTAATGAGGATTGTTTGTTTTGTTTTGTTTGATATAAATAGCACAAAAAAATGTGAACAAAAAATTAGCACATTTTGACAGCATTTCAATACCATTTCGACAGCATTCCAGTACCATTTCAGCAACATGTGAACAAAAATAGCACATTTTGACAGCATTTCGACAATATTCTAATATATTGATCTATTCTGACAATATTTCGACAGCATTTTGACATGTTTTTTGTGAACAATAAACAATAAAATCACAATCACCACAGCACATTTCATTTATTCAAAACCACAACACACAACAAAACCATTTTAGCCAATAAGCACAATATTTATTACAATATGAAGCATTCATTACAATGTCATAACTATTTCATTACCATATAAGAAGGCAAAATAATTTCATTATAAAATATACAAAAAAATGCAGCCTTTATCTCACAAACAAAAATAGCTACTTCATTGAGAGTACAAACAAAAAAATTTACACCATTCTACAAAAAAAGAGCACCAAAAAAAAAAAAAAAAGAAGCATTCCTTCATCTCAAAAGCAAAATCCAGCCTCCCTTAGCTTGTTTTCTCCAAATCTACAACTGTAATTGTTGCTCTCATATGAAAACAGGATTTCATTATTGATAGCTGATATCAAACTAGTCACCACCTTCACCCACACAACCTGTAAAAATAATGCAATTAGATAAAAACAATATCCAAATTTGCATGCCTAAAAGAGGGAGATAAAAAAATAAAAAGATAAAACTTAGCTATGAACAATCTTAGAGCTACCACTATATCAAAATAGCAAATTTGGAGCTTTACTTGAACAATCTTGCATTTTTTTTATTTATAATTTGGATTGGCAAAAGATAAAATCTTATTCAAGAAAAATAATAAATGATAACATGTAAAAAGCTTGACTATGGAAATGGAGACAGGCTACCATATAACAAATGTTAACAACAAAGCTTCCAAGTAATAAGCAAAACAGAGCCTGAGACATGGTAAAATTCATCTAAAAAGAAGAATAAAAAAAGAATTCAAAACCACAAACTCCCACCAAAATAATACTCTTCCACCAAACATAAGAACATTTTCTATCTATCCAAAACTCAATCAGCAGTAAACACATTGATTTAATCGTGTGCTCCTATCTGTGGTGGTAAGCTCATGTTCTTGAACAAACCATTTGAACTACCCAACAAATAACATAGCAGACAAAGAGAAACTTTTGTTACTAGTATTCTTCTTGCCTCTTAACTTCATTGCATCAATACTAAAAGATAACCGTTGAATGTTGCAATTGAGTCTCAACAAAATACAGGGAATTCAAATTTGACAATACCAAAATGAATCAGAAATTTAGTTGGATGAAGTATAGATTTCAACAAAATTTGAAATCTTAGCCAAAACCCAAATCAAAGGAAATTTTAGTTGGATTTCAAATCAAAAAATTTTGAAGTCCAATATTTGACGATTTTCAGTAATATAATGAATTAAATTTGTGAACTCCCAAATCAAAAATTTGAAATTTCAACTCCAAAAATTATTCAATCACAACAAGAAATCCCTAAAATTTTTAAATTACTTATCTTTTTTATTCTCCTTCCTCTACTCTTTGTCAGATATCAGTCGATTTCACCGAAATATTGGCGTTGATCATCAGTTGAGAGAAAGAAGGGTGAAAGATTGTGTGTTGGCCGGATCGTCTTCTTCAGGCGAGAAAGAGACGTGTAATGAAGAAAAGTTGCAGAACTCTCAATTTTATGAATCAATGTAATTGTAATGAAGGACTGTGGGGCCCACGAAGTTGAGAAATGGATTTCTTGTGATTCGTATTTTTTTTATTTTTAATTCTTTTGTTTATGAGAGTGGGCCCAGTAAAGTGATATAGATGCCATGTAAGCTTTTGGTAGAGTTGTGAGTAGGAATGTAAGTAACCATAGCATTGTTGATTTATTTCAACTAATTGGATTAGATTGCATTTAATTACTAGTGCTTAATTACTATCGCCATCATTAAATATTATATTTGTCTCATTAGTTATATAGCGATACTCTATGCATCAATTAGTGTACTAATTAGTGTACCAACACTAGTTATGACATTATTATTGATGTCACTTATTAATCACATTACAAATACCAAAAACCTCTATGTGATGCATAGTTCTAAATATCGGCCGGTACATACCGTACCGTCCGTTTCATACCGGAAAATTGGACCGCTGATTCAGATATGGACCGGTATACCGATGGGAATGAAATTCATAGCAGTATCGTCCGATTCCTGATACGATCGGCCTGAATCCGATACATGGAGCGATACAGTTCCGATACAGATTTGCCATCACCGGTACAGATGAAATTGTGCTCTGTTTTATGCTCTGTTTCTATTTTGTTGTTTCTATTTCTGTTTGTTGTTGTTGTTTTGTTGTTCGCCTTGAGTTGTTGGCTCCTATTCGAAGTCCAAAACCAGACCAACCTTTCTTGTCAACACACGTGAATATTTCTTCAATTCTTTTGGATTCTTTGTATGTTGTTTCTCTTTTTCTACTGGACTATTTACTAGTAACCAACCACTATAGAGCTTTAACAAAAGTGGGCAACCACAGAGCTTATGCAACTTGCATGCTTTTTTCTATGCTCTGTTTATGTTTCGCATTTCAATTTTATTTTATTTTATTTTTTTCGTAATTGCCTTTGTAAGCCATCGTTCTGCATTTTTTTAGAGATAGAGAGAGAGGGAGAGACAGAGAGAGAGAGAGAGAGGATAGGTTTTTTTTAAGCCACTGTTCTGTACCTTTTTAAGCCATTGTTTAGTTTTATTTTTTTATTTTTTATTTGTTTATACGCCTATACCTCTGTTTATATTAATATATATATTTATTTTTTCTCAGTTGAGTAAGGGAAAAAAGATAAGAAAAATAAATATTGAAATCAAAATCAAGGCTAAAAGTACTCCTACATATCAAAATTTTGATAAAAATGTGATAAATTAAGTCTAAAAGAGTCAAAAAAAAAATGCATAAAATTTAACTTTAGAGGGATTGTTAATGATTTTTAAAATTTCACGGTCTCGATACCCGATTCCCAATATGCATCGGTCGATACTACCGATACCGATATTCCGCAACCGATACCGTTACGTTACCCGATACCGCAATTTAGAACTATGATGTGACGTTAGTACACTAATTGGTGCATATAGTATTATTCTTAGTCGGTGGTGTTACATATACTAATTTGTGTAGCAACACTAGTTATGACATTATTATTGACCTCACTCATTAAACAAATTACAAATACTAAAAACTTTTTAAATTATATCACATCATCAATTAATATACTAGTTAATACACTAATTAATATATATAACATTATTCTATTTAAATAGTATGTCTATAAAATTTATCGTATGTTTTGCTTCTAATTTACGCATTGAAAAGTAGATCAGCCCCTCACAAAGGATCTGTAAAATTTACCTTATTTTTTGCTTCTAATTTACGCATTGAAAAATAGATCAGTTTAGGTCAATTTCCTTTAAGGTAAATAATTTTTTAAAAAATGAGTTTAAAACTAAGTAGATTATGGGCTCTAGAACACGAGATTTTTGGCTCATCCCAAATTGACCACTAATAAATGTGTATCTATTCAGATTACTTGTATCATTGATTACCTTCATGATTTTACTTCGAATAATATTATATATATTAATTAATATATTAATTAATGTATCAATTAATGATATGATATAATTTAAGAAATTTTTAATATTTATAATATAATTAATGAATAGAGTTAATAATAATGTCATAACTAATATTAATACACTAATTAATATACTAATTAATACATAAAACATCACCGTTTTACTTCATCCCAAACTGACTCCTAATAAATGCACATCTGTTTGGATTATTTATATCATTGATTACCTTTATAATTTTACTTTATACAAAGAGATTATTCAACACTCCTAAAGCATTATTAGGTGGTGCTCCAAAGCCAATGCGATTGATGTATAAGTGAAATAAAAAATGCTATGTATCTCAAATATTTTATCAAATTATTTATATAGAGTGAAATTTACATAAATTTATATGCATATAAATCCTGTATTCATGTAAAAGATTTAATAGAATATTTAGAAAGTCAAGTGAAACCTAAGACTTTGTGTAGATATTTAACCTAATAGTATAGAATTGGCGTGAATCTATCTATTGGTATGGAATAATGTTCCAAGAGTATAAATAATTTTTTCTCATATTCTACACCGTGGCTACACTTGGCTTGCTCTGAATTAATTCTTTTGGACTTTTATGCTCATGTCACTTTTTTAGCATATTTTGAAAATTAAGTTAAAAGTTAAAAGATTTTTTTTTTTTAGTCATATCATCTCTTTATTATTTTATATAATTTTTTCAAAAAAAAAGTAAAAAAAAAATTAATTTTTAATTTACTTCTCAAAATAAATTTTTTTATTGTCTATCCGCTACAAGAAATTAAAGTTTTAAAGATAAATTTTTAAAAACAAATAATCACTACAACAAGAAGCACTTTTGGCGACTAAAATTGGCTACCAAAACAATTTTAGTCGCCAAAAGCACTGTATTGGGCGACCAAAAACGTAATTTAGTCGGCATTTGTGGAAAATTTTTAGCTACTAAATTAATTTAGTCGCCATATATTATTATTTGTGACCAAACTTCATTTTAGTCGTTGTTTTGTATCATTTGCCGACAAAAAATATTTGTCGCCAATTTTTTGGCTTTTTTTTAATGAATTTTTGGCGACTAAAACTCAGTTAGTCGTTGTATGGTAACCATTGCCGATTTAAAAATTTGATTAGTAGCCAAATTAGGATGCTTTTACGACTAATACTTAATCATCATATGAATTTGGCGACAAACATTGATTTGGTCGCTAAATCTTCGAATTTTTTTTTTTAGAGGGAAACTTATTACATATTCGCGCCCAGTATTTATTTCACAGACCCATTTTGGAACTGTTTCGTCTCACACACCAACATATACAGACCTCACACACCAGCAATCCATACCAAACCTGACCGCCGATTACCACTGTCATGGCCTGGCGGCAACGAAACGCAAATCAGCCCCACCACTGATTACAGGTATTTTTCTTTGATCTCTCTTCCTCTCTGTCTATTTGGGTCTGTCTATTTGTATATCGTTGTCGCTTGTCTCCCATCCCCGTGACTCTAACGATTTCTGTAGGGTTTTTAATCGTTATTTTTTTCATTTTCTGTTGATTTCGCAAGCAATGTTTAGGGCTTTTATGATTTCGTGATTGGGTTTGGTAAAAATTTCGGATTGCCCCTTTTTCTGATTCTCGATTGTGACCTGTGGTAGCTGAATAATTGGCGAAGATAAAGGAGGTATATTTCAGAAGCTAAACGCTAGCCGGCAGATATCCCGTAAGGATACAGGGCCGAATAGGATAAATAGGCCGAATGGGGAAAGGTCCCTAGAGCCGAGTAGTGGAAAAGATAATGATTGAAAAGTAGGCCCTGGCCCTGAGGATCAGAAGAAACGAGTATAAATATAATGGCAATGGACTAGAAAAGGTATGTAAGAATCACTTCTAAAAACTTAGCCAACAAGCTTTCTTGAGCAGAAGAACTGACTTGTCCGTCGGAGTGTTAATTCCGGCACCCCTGACAGGAGTATTTGTATCTTTGCAGGTGACCAGCTGAGGATCATTGGCGTCTTCCAAGATCTGAAGAGTATTTCCAATCCACTTCCCCACATGACCAAATGTGCCTCTATTTTAGGATATTCCAAACTAATCCTATATATATATATATTCATGCATAGGTCACAAATCTAAATA
This sequence comes from Camellia lanceoleosa, assembly GCA_025200525.1. Lineage (NCBI taxonomy): Eukaryota > Viridiplantae > Streptophyta > Magnoliopsida > Ericales > Theaceae > Camellia > Camellia lanceoleosa. Next base: position 144,608,136 of record CM045761.1, read on the forward strand.
ATGATTTACCTCTGTTTTCAACTCTTATGAATAATTATGGTTTCTCCATCTGTTTAACAACTCCTCAAGCTTCCAAGGTTCCCTTTAACTTTCACATGTGTTTATGTGAGGATGAGGTAACCATTATTACAGCAAAAAAGAGAGAATGTGATTGAACTACATGAATATTTTTCATGCATGTTTCTTTGTAAACAAAAGTATATATCTTCTGTGGCAAATGTTTGCAAATTTACTCTCCATCCCTCTATCAAAATTTATGGTTCTTTGGTTAATAGTGTGTTTAAATTGAAGTTATACATAATTAAGGAAAGAAAGATGACAATGAAATCTATTTGCTGGTTGGGATTGCATAAAAAATAAAGTAACACAATTTGGAATTATTTTTATTGTGTGAAAGCAAGGAAAACAAATGACATGATAGCCAATTTTGATGCACCATTCTAGAAAACATTTATTAAAATTTTCTTGAAAATATCTTTACTCAACAAAATATTTAAGATAGTTTTTGGTTTGATAATGGACATTAGAAGCAAGATCAACTTTAAAATAATTGAGCAAAATCATCTCATGTGTTATCTTTATTTTGAAATAAGGTGTGCCATTTCTGACATAACATCAAGGGAGAAATTCCCTTTTTACTAAACTTGGACAGATTCTGACCCTTTGTGTGTGGATATCATAAAATATCATTCAAAACATAATAATATACTACGTGGCCTATAGACAAATGGGTTTGTCAACTCCCTTCGGCATCCAGTTGTTCAGTAAGACACGTTTATGAGGTTTTTACCAAATCAATGTTGTTCTGAAACAGATTTCCCAAATGCGAATTGTTTTGAACTTATTTCCCAAAGCCAGCTTGGGAATTTGAAGTTTGTGTTTTAAGAACAATGTGGGTTTCAGAATCATGTTCAAAACAACTCGTATTTGCAAAATTTGTTTAAAAATGGCATGGGTTTGGTAAGTAACGCAAACTTGCCAATTGTATGCATCAACTAAATGTATGTTGGCCATCAATTACAAATTGTGTCGATCCTCTTCATATTACAAGCAAATGTTGATACTTCCCTTTCCCATGAAAAGTTTTATGGTGCATGACAACAAAAGAAACGAATAATGGGACACAACTTTCTTATCAACAATTATGCTTAATCCAATAACACGTACCAAAATCCAATGTGTCGTGTTCATTATTACAGGAAAACCAACATTACACTGGAACACCAGGAAGAGAATTGCAATAGGAGCTACAAGGGTCTTCTCTATTTACCTTGTTTTGTGTGTTAGTGAGAGGACCTGAGACCACAAGGTACCTTTTCTTTGCAAAAAATTTCCATCTACTTTGCTTGTAATTTTTTTCTTATTTTCGATCTGATGATTAACATCCTATTTATGTTGTTCCCAGCATTTACAACATATGTTTTGAATGTAATCAAACACTCAAATTTTAGAGGCCCAAGTTCAACTACATTATAAAAAAATGGTTGAGAGCGCCAATCATTTTTAAACATCCACAATTTTCACATACAGTAGCATCACTTCGACGGGGTAGTCATTGCCATCCTACTATAACTTGCTGCTCATTCAATACCCCATCTCATCCACTATGGATTTAGTAGTAGTATATGGAAAAATTAGCATTAAAACAACAAAAAAACTAAAATACCAGCATATAACTAAGGTTTACATTCAAAGTAGTGGCAACCATTAAAAGCATTAGGAGTCTAGTCGCTCAGATTTTAGTAGCCCCTCCTGATAACTTCCATTATGAAGTCAGAGGCTGTTGCCCACCAAAGAGTCATTATGGGAGTGTGTCCATTGAAACATCTTGATATCGGAAACTTCTCTCTATCGTGGCATAAAATAATTTTTTTAAATTTTTTTGTGCAATTATTTTGTGATTCAATCTTTAAAAATATTAAGAAGTTACATCCGTCATTTCTGGTGAGCTTGCATATTTTTTCTGCTGAAAAGTTAATCCATCCAACAAAAAGTGTCCTGCTATATTTTTCTTTTTAACCTAATGGATTTGTATATGGCAGGAGGCATGTCCCTACACATTATTTTGTGCTGTTACTCGTTTTCATGTCATGTGTGACTTGGACACTTCACACTAGACTTCTCCAAAATCTGCTGCCTACATTGCTTAACTCCTTCCATATAATTATAGTTGACATTTAGTTTGTCTTTACATAAAGTTACAATTATTTGTCTCCCTCTAAGATGACTTCACAAAGAAGTGCTCATGTATGTCACATTTGCTTATGAATGCATGCCAAGTTACTAGTGAAATTAGCCAACTACATGCAGTTGACAAATAGGCGAAACATCCCGAGTTGTTATTACTATTTCGTTCACTTCATTATTGCAATGCTAATCGAACCCCTAAACTTACTTAAGCTCTCTTCCAGTACAGCGTATTTTTCCAAGTTGCCGTCCATTCCCAAGTTCATCTTTGATTGATGTGTACTGTTCCAATAATGGACAAGAGTTGGATGATGATAAAGGATAGACTAAAAAGTAAAGAGTATCTTCAAGGTGTTCAGTCATTTATTGAGTTCGCTACGAAGAATTTAGGCCTGTAGGATGAAATCCGTTGTCCTTGTGTTGATTGCTTGAACGGCACAAAATTTACTCCACACGTTGTATGGTTGCACTTGATTCGAAGAGGAATCGCATGTTCTTATCGAACTTGGGTGCACCATGGCGAACATGTTGCCGTATTTCGTGATCATCCTACTACGCGCAATGATGCTACTGCAAGCAACGTATCTGGAATGACAGCCAATCACGAAAATGTGGGTGAACTTCCTACCATGTTAGAAGAGATTTATATGAGTGGTCTCATGGATGATCATATCGACGAAGAACGTAGTAGTTCGGAGAGGCACAATTCGTTGAAGTTCATGAAGTTGTTCGATGATGCTCAACGCAAAGTATATCTAGGGTGTGAAAAGTTCTCCATCTTGTCTTTCGTAATTAAGATGCTTTATGTGAAGGTGTACAATAAATGGAGCAACAAATCTTTCGATATGGTTATGCAAGTTTTCAAAGACATTCTACCAAAGTGTGATGAAACTGTTCCATGGACCCTTTATGAAGCAAAAAAGTTCTTACGTGAATTGGGTTTGGGATATGAGGCCATTCATGCATGCAAGAATGATTGTACTCTATTTTGGAATGACAACACGGCGTTGGAGAATTGCCCTACATGTACGGAGTCTAGATACAAGTTGAACGACAAGATGGGTAAAAAAATTCCACACAAAATACTGAGGTACTTTCCTTTAACACCGAGGTTGAAGAGATTGTACATGTCAAAAAAAACAACTGCACATATGAGATGGCACAAAGATAAGCGTATGGATGATGGAGTCTTGCGACATCCAGCTGATGGTGAGGCATGGAAGGACTTTGATAGGCTGCATCCTACGTTTTTTGCGAATCCTCGGAATGTAAGGCTAGGGCTTGCCACCGATGGTTTCAATCCATTCGGAAATATGAGTACATCGTACAGCATGTGGCCCGTAATCTTAATGCCTTACAATCTACCCCCATGGAAGTGTATGAAAGATCCATTTGTGATGATGTCATTGCTTATTCCCAAACGATCCTCACCTGGAAGAGATATCGATGTTTACTTGCAACCATTAGTAGAAGAGTTAACTAATTTGTGGGAGCATGGTGTGCAAACATATGATGCCTCAAACGACCAAATATTCATAATGCATGCAGCAGTCATGTGGACCATCAATGACTTCCCTACATATGGTTCCTTGTCTGGTTGGAGTATAAAAGGTTACTTGGCCTGCCCTAACTGTAACATGGATGCTTCATCTCAGAGCTTGCGAAGTAAGATAGGGTATATGGGTGCTCAGCGGTACTTACCTGAGAACCATAATTGGCTAAGAAGTAAGCTATTCAACGGTGAAATTGATAATCGGTCCAAACCTGTAGAGTTATCGGGAGAACAAATACTTGACCAAATTAGTTTGGGCATGTACAGGCCGTATGGAAAGCATCCAACCAACCAAAAAAGACAAAGGACTGAAAATCCAACTCCGAACTGGACAAAAAGAAGCATTTTGTTCGACCTACCATATTGGAAAACACTTAAGCTTCGATATAACCTTGATGTCATGCACATAGAGAAGAATATATGTGACAATCTGCTTCGGACACTATTGAGCGTAGATGGCAAGAACAAGGACACATACAAAGCACGTTTGGATCTGGAGGACATGCGAATACGAAAGGAGTTACACTTGATAAGGCATGCGAATGCCTCTTTCGAGAAGCCTCCGGCATTGTACACATTGTCCCCGGCGGAGAGACAAGGGTTTGCTGATTTCCTAAAATCGATTAAGTATCCTGATGGCTATGCAGCAAATATATCCAATTGTGTCACCGCGAATGGTGGTAAGTTAGTTGGCCTCGAGAGTCATGACTGTCATGTCCTTCTACAACGACTTCTTCCCATTGGGATGCGAGGATACCTTCCTACTGAGATTGGGACCACATTGTTTGAGTTGGGAACTTTTTTCAAACAGTTGTGCGCAAAGACATTGAAGGTGACTGATTTGGAGAAATTGCAAGAACAAATCGTACTTATACTTTGTAAGCTTGAGATGATTTTCCCTCCTGCTTTTTTTGATGTCATGGTCCACTTGGCAATTCATTTGCCTTATGAGGCTTTGCTTGGAGGGCCTGTGCAATATCGATGGATGTATCCTATTGAGAGGTATAAGTACGATGGGGGTGTTTTTTTCCATTTAAAATATACTTCAATATGACCATACTAATGATCAGGATGATGTTTACATGTAGGATGCTCAGACTTCTTAAAGGATTTGTGGGCAATAAAGCTCGGCCAGAAGGTTCAGTTGCTGAGGGCTACATATCGAAAGAGTGTACGACATTTTGTTCAATGTATTTGGATGGAATTGAAACGGTGTTTAACCGGGAAGAAAGGAACTACGATGGGGGTGACAATGGGCCGGGGTTGGCGATTTTCATTCAAAACGTTCGTCCTTTTGGTCAACTCCCAAGGGCAATTGATGTGTCCGTAGCTGGCCGCGAATTGGCTCATTGGTTTATCCTACACAACAGTTTGGAAGTGGACGAATATCTAGAGTATGATTCCTCATCATATATGCAACATACATTTTCTACATGGTTTTTATTTTTTAAAGTCTCCATTATTCAAATTACTTATGAGTTATGTTGTATTAACTAGGGAACACAAGCTCGTGTTGCAACAAAAATATGGAAGTTCATGCAACATTGCAACGCGACAATGCAAAGAATTTCCTAAATGGTTCAAAGATTGCGTAAGCTTAAACTCGTTAGTGTATAGTTTGCATAGAACCTTACATTATTTCAAGTTTGAACTAACATGACATACTTTCTTGTCTAGATGAACCAATTGCGAAATCAAAATTCACCCGAAGCAACCGATGAGATGTGGTCATTAGCCAATGGACCTAATGCATTGGTGAACACATATGAGGGGTGCATTTCTAATGGCGTCCGATTCCATACTATCGACCGTGATAACCGTCGTAAATGTCAAAATAGTGGGTTGGTAGTGGAAGGCGACCACCAAGGCCAATTGATAAAGTTCTACGGCTACCTTTGTAAAGTGTGGGAACTGACATATTTGTTTGAACATCGGGTTGTTTTGTTCCAATGTGAATGGTATAACATCGGCAGTAGCAGAACTTTGCATGTCGAACCACATGTGACAACTGTTGATGTAAGAAGTCGATGGTATAAAGATGACTTGTTTATGTTCCCAAGCCAAGTTCAACAAGTTTTCTACGTTCATGATACGAAGTTAGGGCCGAATTGGCGAGTAGTAGAAAAGTTTCAACATCGACGAATTTGGGATGTGCCAGAGCTGGATGTGCCATAATTTGATCAAGTGTTGCAAGAAGATGAAACCACTACTGTTGTACCAACTGAGCCTATTGATGATGAAGTTGTTTTGCATCGGGATGAAATTGACCCTGAAATTATTTCAATGGAAGTTTCTCAATCCAAAAAGCGTGTACAATCCGAGCGTGTTATGGATGATGCTTTCATCTGTGATGACGATGATGACGTAACAATCGCCGGTGATGACGAAGAAGACGATGAGATTACTAGTGACTTTGATACAGATACAGACCAGGAGTTTTTGGCGACTAAAAAATTAGTCGCCAAAAGTGTAGTTTCTTGTAGTTAATTTGTCTGCAAAAATTATACTTTTAAGGACAAAATGAAATAATGTAATATATATATATATAATCATATTATTACATTTTCTAAAAAAATTTGTTTGGTTGTAAAAGGATCAATCACTTTTCCCTACAATTTTAGTTGGCCCTAATAAACCCAAATCACATATTATTGTAATTTATATATTAATCTTTGAACTCAATAGTCCGGACTCAAAAACAAAAACAAAAAAAGCATCAGGTTTCATCACTCTTTCTCTCTCTCTCTCTCTCTCTCTCTCTCTCTCTCTCAAATCTCTAATTTCTTTTCATATATCTCTTTTCTATGGATTCGATATATGAACTCAATGGTTCTTCTCTACGGATCTCGTTGATTGCTTTTGATCTGTGGTTTATCATTGTCTTATAGCATCTCTCTCCAGGGCTGGATCGCTCCATTGCCGTCTCATCTCTCTTCGATTCTCCGATTCCTGGCGAATCTCCAATAGTAATGTCGATTAGGTACCATATATATGTATATACATATACATGTATGTATCTGTATAATCGATTTGATATCGCAATTTTAGCCTTCGATTTCATGCATGGTTTTGTATACATGTATATATTTATGTGTTTGCTCAATCAATCTATTTCAGTGAGGTGTTTATAGTAATCATCAATAATTAAGCGTTTTTCGTTTTTAGGATTCATAGTATAAGAAAATCTCTGAATCGTGCATTTTTTGATTTTATCACATCATTATTAGCATTTTGTTGTCATACATTGTTCAGTGATCTTTTTAGAGTGAATGTTGTTGTTATTAGAAGCAATCGCAATTTGTATTAGTTGATTAGTTTTCACAATTTCTTAACAGGGTGATGATATTTCATAGATCCTTGAAGATGCATTTAATTTCTTTTGTATATTGTAGGTCTGTTTTAGAATCATATATTGCAAAAATGAGAGAAATTTATATAAAACTAACCAATGAAAAGAGTGGGTTTAAAACCTTAATTTGTTTTCTATGCTTCTTTCATTATCAGATCTGGCTCTTTTAACTTTGGTAGAACTCTCTCTCCTCTTTTCTCTAAAAAAATTGGTTGTTTTGTTTGCATTGATGTGGCCTCTTTCCAACCGTAGCTTGTTTTCTTCTGGACAAACTCAACTATACGTTGAGCATGTTTGTTGAAGCTTAGAAGTCATCTTATTTAAATTATAGGTTCAAAAAAGTTGTTTTGAATTGATGTTTTGGTAAGAAAAATACTAGTTAAAATTTCAACATATATGTCTAATATGGAAATATAAATGCTTGAACGACTAAATTTTACCAAACAAATCAAATTATCATTTACACAACTTATAAGGGAATTTTGGACGATTGCACAACAAAAAAACTATTTGATAACTTGTTTAACAAATAGGTTCTACTTTTTTATATCTTAGACAACTGAGCTCATCTACAACAGGACGACTTCATTGACTAAAGGGCTAGCCAAAGAGCAAGTGTACCATTTATCGAGGGGAATGTGATTAAAACCTATTATTTAAAAGTCTCCATAATGGCAACCCAATCTAATTGACTGGAGATCCCAAGATCTAGGTTTAAAGGGACAACCGAATTATGGATGACTTCATGTATCACTTAGGAGGTTTACTCCTACCCATTTCTATGATAAAAAGAGTGATACCTGCATCGTTTTAGGATAAGCTTTGCTTTTAATGATTCTTATAGCTTGAACATCCAAGTGGGGTATGGCAAGATACTCTTAATAAAAAGTCACCTATATAAGTGTGAACTGGACCGGTTCTGTGAGAATTGAGAAGGCTAAATTCTCTAGAGCACTCATAAATTACCAGGTGTTGTTTAGGGCCAAAATAAACACAACCATAAGAACCAAACTATGTTTGTTGATACATTATGTGAAGTCTATTATCTTAGCTTACACAAATAGCTAAACAGTTCAAGGCATTGCGTCGACTAGTTAGCTAGTAAGTCCGATAGGCTTTCACTAGAGGAGGTTCAAAGCAAAAAGCTACCTATCTCGATGTGGTGTATCTTCTTTATGAACTCTTTCTTTGTCTGCATTTTGTTGCATGTCCGTTACCCTAAATTCCATTCATGTGGGGAATTATTGGAAAATGACTTTGGAATATCTTATTTTTTGTTAACTTTGAGCATTAATTAAGGAAGGACCCAAGCTTTATTTTTAACATTTCTAATTAGGTTCATGTTTAATGCTACATAATGAATAATATAGTGTATTTGGTTGCTCAAAACCATTTCCGGATGAATGAGAATTCAACGCACATTTTTTGGTTCGTGGAAATGGCTTTAGGTGGGTTTCCTACACATTTGTGAAATGTGCTTGTCCCACATAAGAAAGGCTTAAGGATTTATATGAGTATATATACTCTAACTAGCCATACTTGGGATGGGCCCCAAGGGGCACCCTAAGTTTTGTAAGGAAGAGAGTTATGTACAAAGTGGGCTTGACCCAAAACCACCACACGTGCGCGCCGCCGCCATCCGGCGGGCCGAGCCTCGAGTGCAGGTTGGGTCGGGTCCTAACTTTAATTTTTTTGAACAAAATTCGTTTGTGTGGGGATATATTTTGTGAATGACAGCACGTAGCCAAGGTGATGTCGGAGTGTCAGCCGAGATGCCACGTGGCCTAGTCCTGATGCCGAGGTGATCTCGACTAGGCCAAGGTTGTCTGCGGAGATGCCAGAATCTGAGATGAGCGGATAAGGGACAAGAATCCTAGAACAGGGAAGGACCTCAATCTGGATAAAGATAAAACACTTGGGGAGTTTATCCAATTTATCCATATCTAGCTGAGAGTTCAGGATAAGCATTGACCCTGAGTCCACTGAAGTGAGGCTTCTACAAGGATCAAGTCAGTGTCCACTATAAAAGCAGGGCACCCCTGTAGGTCTGAGGTATGTGTAATATATTATGAGCAATAAGTTCTTTCTTGTGAGTTAAGCATAATTTGCTATCTTTGAGAGATATTAGATTACTGACTTGAGCGTTGGAGTGCCCCCAGGTGGACGAACCACCGTCGGATTCTTATCTTTCTGTGACAGGTTGTTCGGGCTTAATCTATTCTATCGGTGCCCTCCAACTAAGTTCCCTGTTTGGTTGTGTGGTCAGAAATCAACACCTATAATTTGGCACCGTCTGTAGAAACGTAAAGAGAATAGATGGCCAATGACAGGTAGAAAGAGAAGATTGGGGATGACATCCCTATTGGGAGTGGCAAACAGACCGATCCTAAAAAAGAAGAGAAACCGATTTGTTGATGGAAGTTCAAATCGACAAAGAGCAGGGGCATGAGTAGTGTTAGTATCACCAGATGGGCGAATGTTAGAGCAGTCTATTCGTTTGGGGTTCAAGGCCTCAAGCAATGAAGCCGAGTATGAGGCACTGATCGTAGGGTTGAAGTTAGCAGCAGTAATGGAAGCCAATGAGGTAGTAGTCTTCTGTGACTCCTAACTTATTGTGAATCAAGCAATAGGCAAGTATGTAGCCCGAGATGAAAGAATGATAGCCTATGTCAAAGAAGTTGTTAGACTACTAGCATTGTTCCAGGATTGCCAGCTACAACAAGTTAACTGAGATGATAACAGTCATGCCGATGCCTTGGCAAACCTGGTTAGTGCAATGAAATTAGGGGAGGCAAGGACAATAATGGTTGATTATTTGTCAAGCTCAAGTATGGAACCACTGATCACAGAGTACGAAGCAATGTGTGTGGAGATGAGTCCAAGTTGGATGGATGTAATAGAGATGTTCCTTAGGGATGACAAGTTGCCAGACGACCGAAAAGAGGTACATAAGACCATATTGAAGTCAGCCAGGTTCAACCTAATAGCAGATGGCCATCTCTACAAGAGATCCTTCATTGGTCCCCTTTTGAGATGTGTGCATCCCTTCCAAATTAAAGACTTCTTGTATGAAATACACGAAGGGGTATGTGGAAGCCATGCTGGAGGCAGATCACTTGCTTATAGGGCCATTACTTAGGGGTACTGGTGGCCCTACATACAGAAGGATGCTGAAGCCTACATCAGAAAGTGTGAGCAGTGTCAAAGGTTTGCACCTTTGATACATCAGCCAGTAGTAGATTTGAACCCAGTATCCAGCCTTTGGCCATTTGCTCAGTAGAGGATGGATCTTGTTGGACAACTGCCCTAAGCAACTGAGCAAAGGAAGTTGTTGTTAGTAGCAACTAATTATTTCACGAAGTGGGTAGAAGCTGAACCCCTTGCGAAAATTCAAGATATTAATGTGAAGAACTTTATATGGAAGAACATCATTACTAGATTTGGGATCCCGAGGGCAATAATAGTAGATAATGGTACACAGTTTGACAGTAAGCTAATAAAAAGCTTCTATGCAAAGTACAAAATCAAGAATTACTACTCCACTCCAAGTTTCCCTCAAAGCAATGGTCAAGTGAAAGCATCCAATAAGACTATTTTGTATGGGATCAAGAAGAGGCTGGAAGCAGCAAAAGGGAAATAGATGGAAGAGTTGCTTAATGTGCTTTGGGCATATCGGACTACGCCGAGAATATTAACTAGGGAGTCTCTTTAGACGTCCCTGAACGTCCCAGGAGGGAATCCCGTTTTGTTTATTTGGGCTCACTACAATTCAAAACTCAATGTCACGGTCTTGTATCTAATCTCGCAGAGTGCAATGCAAGACCGATGAATCATCAAAGAGTCCAAATCCGACAAATCGTTTTTGAAAACAAATTTTTTGAAAGAAGTGCCAAACATGGACTACTTTGTCAGATACAGAGTCGTCACCTAAATATTTATTTTGGGAGAATTTAGGAAACCCTGACTCGTGCCTAAGGCCACGTATCTGTCATCACCAAAGTTGCCTCAGCTCGGGAACTTGGGTACGATTGGGGAAGGTCACTTGTGAGTTAATCACGCTGTTCGATCAAAGATCGGCCTCTACTAACCATGATATCGAGTTTTGAAAACATTATGTACTCTTATTCCGATTTATTAGCCTAGAATTACTATGTGATGTGCACAACATACAAGTATAGACTGGATCGTCTGAGTTGGAACAAAACATTTTATGTTCATTTTTGAAAGCGGTTTGCTACTCGCAAGTAGGCTAAAATGCGGATTTTGCCATCCTCAAGTGGGCTTAGAAAACATGGTGATTTGCCACTCTCCAGTGGGCTTAAAACTCACAATCAATGAATTGTTCCAATTAAGATAATCTAACCTTCACCCACAGGCATTCAGGCAGTTATATCACATAAGCACTTAGCCTCACGGTAAGCATGCTATCATGACAGTCACTCACACACATGCAAGGATGCTAAAGCATAAACACTTACCGAGTACTCCAAGCCAAAGAAAGAAGCTAATTAAAAATCATACATGAATCCTAACTATGCTGAAATGCCTAATGCAACACATGCAAAAATGCAACTAAGATAGGCTCGGCTATTCTAAAATGGCATATGAAATGCAACAACTGATACACGTATTCAACTCGGAATTGAAATACAATGCAGTTAGTATGATGCGCTGAGCCCGGTGCATGCAAGACAGATGAATGAACGCAAACATGCGAGCATATAGATGCTAATTGAAACGTGCCCTAAAACTAACCATCATAAGCTGGTAAATAAAAGGGAGAAAGACGTGGGGTTGGAAGACATACATCACACACACGCACGCTTATTACAACATTGCCCTTTCTCGGAGGGTCCGAATAAATAATACAGACCGAATAAATAATTAACTACTCTAGCTAATTAAATATTACCAAACCCTAATTAATTAACAAATTAACTAAGAAACGAAATAAACTAGTATGCAGATCTATGGACCGCCTCAGCTCTGTTCCGAATTATAAAAGATGCATGCATGCTCGAGTCGGGTTGCCGAAAAATCCATCGCGATGCCCCCGATTTGTCTCTGTTTGCAATGGTCCCGTATCACCGCATAAAGCTCCGTATATGAAATTCCACCATGAGAACTGTAGGATACCGCCACCGCTTTTCATTGGTTTCTGGTTTGCTGCAACAGAGAGCAAGAAAGGGGCATGGCAAAGTATTTTCGACATATGTGTGCACGACCACTCTCCTCATCATTGCATAAGCTCTAAGGAGGATAGTCCTCGATCCTCGTGCCACCAATCATGCATCTCGATGCATGATGGCCGAGGAGTCAGATTGTACGACTCAATGTAAAATGAATGCACATATAAACACAACAAGGCTTAAACTCCATCATGGGTAATCCGGAGTGTCGGTGACCGAGAATCGAGGCACGTTTCGTCACTTGGAGTACGAAACGTCCCTCGTTTCCCATGTTTGGACTAAACCCTACTCCAAACATGATGCAATACACATGGCATGCATGAATGCAACTCTAACATGCAACCTAAACATAATGCCACTAAATGATGCAAACATGCAAATGATGATATGCAAACATGCTACTAGCATACATAATGCTATGAAATAATCAACGGCATACTCAATGCACATGAAAACTATATGGCGTACGCAATGTACACATGGAGACTAACAATGAAATGATCAAGGCATACACAATGCAATGGTCAATCATGCAACAACATGGACTAAATGGCATATACAATGCAAGATGGACTTAAACCAAGATAGGCGAGCCACAGCCACATCCAAATCAGTGGCCAAACATGATGGAATTAGGCAACAAAAACACATGCAAACATGCACCAATGCAAGAGACCAAACCTAAGGCACCGAATGCAACTCTATCAAAGCATGGCAAGGGATGAAATATGGCATACAATCACACATTTTCCATCTCTGAAATTACATATAAGATGGTCCTGAATCATGCAAACACCTCACACAATGCATGTTAGATGACCCGGATACCAAAACTAATGGAGTGGATTACACTATGGGTATACAAAGCAATGCACAAATGACCAAACCACCCCCAAATAGACCTTAGGCAAGTCCAAGACAGTGGGAAAATGGTCTAAAAAGATGGCTCGAAATGCATTCAAATGAAGCTCATGCAATGGTCGGTAAATGAGGCATACAAGTACAACTCTCAAATGCACTTAAAGAGTGAAAATCACGGGAATATGGCATACATATAAGCTTTGAAATATGATGTTCAATGGCACGAAAACATGAAAACACCTCAGTATATGCATGCAATAGGCCTCAAAACTCAAAGCTAGGCATAGATATTGTACTACAAGCATGCAAAACAAGCATCATTCGACCACGAAACCCAAAAACAAAGCTAAGGCAGTCCAAAACATGCACAAAATCAGTTTAAGGCATGGCCAAAAAGTACTAAAATCAAGGGCTAACATAGCATGCAATGTAAACTAGTGAAGAGGATTTACACTACATGTGAGGCAATCAAGAGCTCACCAAATCAGCAAAAGTCAGAAGTATGCCATGCCAAATAATGCCCAAAAACTCATGGAAACATGGTCAATGCATGCCCGAATGATATGTTCCTTTGAAAAGCCCAAAAGAGGGTTATTCTACACGTGCAAGATGGACATCCAAAATGGAAAAACCACCTCTAGACAGAGGTTATGAAGGCCCTAAAACTCACTAAAAAGGGCCTGAAATGAGGCTAGGAAGCATTCAAGTAAAGGCTCCTTTGAAAGGCCATGAAGAGGGTTACTCTACACATGCAGGAGGGACACCTAATATGGCAAAACCACCTCTGGACAGAGGTCATGCAGGTCCTAAAATCCACCAAAAATGGCCTGAAACATGCTCAAGAAGTGTGTAAATATAGGCCCCTTTGTTAGGCCAACAATGTTAGTAAACAAGACAAGGGGTAAGAGGTTCACCCCTCTCTGATTTTGGGACTCAAAATAGTATGCTAGCCACTGAAAATCCACTGGATTTCAGTAGCTAGAAGGCCAAACAAAGCTCACTTCAAAGGCCTAGATGCATGGCTCAAAACAAGGTGAAAACAAGCATGCAAGGGGGTAGATGACCCCCAACAGAAGAATGACCTTAAACAAACTTGTTAAGAAGCTCAAAATAAGACTTTTTTTAGTTTACACCAAAGCTCAAATATACTTGCAAGTATAGCTAAAATAAGGATCAAAATGATACTCAAAAAGGGAGAAAATGGTTACCCTTGTGGCACAGCAAGAACCAGCAACCTCTGGACCCAAAAACCAGTCCCTTAGCCTCTGAAAATGGCCTCCAAGATGCTTAGAGTGATGGTGGAGGGGTTAGCTTAGGAGATGGTATGCAAAGGGGTCAAGAGCTCACTCTTTTAGGGCTCAAATGGAGAGATACAAAGAGGGATGTATCTATGAGCCTTCACCAAAATCTGAACCCTTGCAATGGAGAGGGAGGGCTTCCTTTATAGACTAAGGAGACCAAAGCTTCTCCAAGAAGCCAAGAAGCAATGCCAAAGATCCTCCATACACGTGTATGGAGGATTTAGTCTGTGCCCTCCAGCTGGCACAGCTGGAACCAACTCACAGAGACAAAGCCGCAAAGAGTTGGCCGACCAGTTCAAAAGGTCCAAGGTGGTTGGCCATCCCCTATGATGAAGCCCCAGAAATTAGCTTTCCAATGGCGTCATCCTTGCATTAAAATTCTAACTGTGCAAAAAGTTATGCCTGTTTTGGGGAAGCCGCGCAGATTTGGTCCAACCGGATTGATGTCCTACTTCAACTAACTATATCTCCCTCGTCCGGACTTGGCTTTAGGAGATTCTTGAGTGAAAAATGAAGCCCCGGAAGTAATATTTCCAATGGTGGTGGCCTCATAGCTAAAATCCAAGTATGCAAATGAATAGGCCTGATTCAGCGAGGACCGCTCGTCCCTCTCTTAGCGATTCATGTCCATTTCTCCCCCAATTGGGTTTCTTCCCTCTTCTCTTCTTTTCTTCAACTCCAAAACCCTAAACAAGGTGTTTTGAAATATTTTTCAAAGACTTCATCTCTCTTTCCTTCATTTTCACTTTGCCCTTGCTCGGTTTACCGAAAAGCGTGACATTTAACAAAATGCGAGCGTCGGAACATTGTAGAACTTTATTTTCAAAACATTTTGAAAGAGAGGGTTTCAAGTCTAAAATCTTTTGATCAAGAAATGGGGTGTGAGGTTAGGGTTTGACTCTCCTCTTGCCGAAGAAATCGAACCTTTGCCCTACTCAACTTTCTCCACCAAGTAAACCACCAGTAGTGCCCAAGTCTTAAGGGCAGTCAAAAATGGGGTGTCTACAGTCTCCTTTTGCAATGGCTTATGGCACTGAAGTAGTTATCCCACTGGAAGTCGGCATTCCTGGGATCAGAACCCAGGGAATAGAGAATGGAACTAATGAGACATTCCTGGCCCAAAAACTGGACTTACTGGAGGAGAAAAGAGAGGGAGAAAAGAGAGAGAGTAACAATTCGGTTAGGGGCATACCAGCAACAACTTGCTAGGGCTTACAACAAGAAGGTCAACCCAAGAGAGTTCAAGTTGGGGACCTCGTCCTGAGAAAAGTCGTCGGCAACAAAAAGGATCCTAGGGAAGGGAAACTTGGCCCAAATTGGGAGGGTCCTTATAGAATCATCTCAGTTGCCGATAATGGGACATATCGGCTTGAAGACACTAATAACAAAGAGTTGCCAAGACCCTGGAACACTTGCAACTTGAAGTTTTTTTATCATTAGTTTTTTGTTTTTCAAAGTTTATATCATACTTTCATTAGCCGTAGTAATAATAAAATTCTAGTATGATTTTTATGAATTTGAAATTTGTGTGATAGGACTAACCAGTCCTATGGCGATGTTTCCGAATGAAATATGACAAATAACTTAGACTTATTATATAGAAGAGTTAAATTATACTTGCATATAATAGAGTTAAACTAAGTTGGTGATGTTTCCGAATGAAGCATGGTGAATAACTTAGACTTATTATATGGCAGAGTTGAATTATACTTGCATATAATAGAGTTGAACTAAGTTGGCGATGTTTCCAAATGAAACATGACGAATAACTTAGACTTATTATATGACAGAGTTGAATTATACTTGCATATAATATAGTTGAACTAAGCTGGCGATGTTTCCGAATGAAACATAACCAATAACTTGGACTTATTATATGGCAAAATTGAATTATACTTATATATAATAGAGTTGAACTAAGTTGATGATGTTTCCAAATGAAACATGATGAATAACTCAGATTTATTATATGACAGAGTTGAATTATACTTGCATATAATAGAGTTGAACTAAGTTGGCGATGTTTCCAAATGAAACATGATGAATAACTTAAACTTATTATATGGTAAAGTTGAATTATACTTGCATATAATAGAGTTAAATTAAGTTGGCCATATTTTCAAATGAAACATGACAAATAACTTAGACTTATTACATGGCAGAGTTGAATTATACTTTCATATAATAGAGTTGAACTACGTTGAATTAACCTTGACTTGTCATGTTGCAGAGCTAAACTCAGCATGGAACCAAGCTCGCTTCAATTAGATTAACAGAGAAACCAAGGTTGAACACCTCGGCTATTCTTTGTTTGAATTTGACCTCGACGAAAGACCATAAATGCATAATGTGGATTTAAGTGGAACTCAGGTTCACATTAGGGGGTAGGGAGCGAGAATAAACTTTAGAGCTTGGGACTTGTTGAAATTTTTAGAAAAATTTACACGTTAAAATGAGCTTAACACTTGTTGAAATTTCAGATAAATTTACAAGTTGGAGTTAGCCGAGATAATTATGAAAAAAGTATTCGAGGTACATATTACCCGAGATGACCAACCAAGTTGCCAAGCTTGGAAAGATTAGAAAGGTGAGGTCTTGATAGAAGACAACAAGCAGAAGTAAAGAAGCAATACTTGACTGAATAAGTTTAAAGAAATAGTACTCTTAAAAAATATTTTGAAATATTTTTTAAGTGTTAGCCGAGATGTTTTAAGTGTTGACCGAGACAAACAGTCAATATTTATATTCGAGGTACTTTACCCCCAAGTGATTACACAAGTTAAATTTTCATATTCATTGATCTCGGCTATACGATTGAGATCAATTGGAAGGAGCACGGCTGTAGAAAGAGCGGCGCCAACCTCGATATTGTTGATAGCGCTATCTCCAGCCTTCATTGGCTGATCCCAATCATGATGGCTGGGGCCCAAGGTTCATCGGCTTTAAATGCACCCGAGGTTGTCGCAGCTTCGGACCTCGACTTCTTTGACCGAGCGGTATCAGTTGGATCGGCCTCAACAGGCCTTTTTTCTGCAGTGGAGGCTGTTTTCTTGATTTCGGCGAGTTTCGAGATTGGTATTGTATCTTCAAACTCAATTTGGGTGGTAGAGGCTTTTGCCTTAGCCCTCTTTATCCTTTTTGGTTTTTGTTTGGGTTGAGATTGGTGAAGAAGAGGCGATAGTGACCACTCCTGGCAAGTCGGCCAGGAGGTCCTCAACAATGGCTTTTCAGTCCATGTCTTTGGTAGTAGCAGCAAGGGTAACTTTGGTGCCAAAATGAATTGCTAGCAAGGCTATTGGTTGGTTCGCTGGATCGTAAGCCGACGCTTCAAAATCTTGATGTTTGCGGCTATGAGTTCTGCCTACTGGTATGTTTGCTGGGGTACAACGACGGCGTCAGCGTTGGGATATTGGGATAAGTTGGGGGGGCAAAGGTTGACAGTAACTCAACTGGATCAGAAGAGGAAGCCTGATTAGCTCTTGGTGAAGAAGTGACTGGAGGGGTTGAGGTAGACGGTGAAGTTTGACTTCTACGAGGGACGTCGGACAAAGCTGATTTGTATGTTGGTATGTAATTCAACAGAAGAGGGGCTTTGCATTTCTGCACAGGAAGATTCAAGAGTTTCTTTAAATCTCGGCTAGGGATGTATAATTGTCGAAATCCTTTGGCTGGTTGAAGAAGAATTGTAAAAAACAAAGAGCAAAATTAGAAGAGATGAATGAGTTGGCAAGCCTTAACCAAAATGGAATTACAGTAGGATAACTAAGTCTTACCATCACCCTCTTTAAAAACTGCTCAGTGCAGAGAATAGAGATGAAGATCGTTATCAGGAGCAAACCCCCAATTGCCCGAGACGATAAAGTAATCATTTCCAGCACCCTTGTTGGAGTCTGGGAGGTCAGCTATTAGTTTGAAGGCGGTGGATCTGGGCTTAAGGGAGTATATGTAGCATTTTTCAGACTTAAGGCCACACATGGTATAACAGAATTGGATATCGGCTAATACAATCCTAGTCTTTTCTCGCTGTGCTAGTTCGATTATGCCATTGATAACCCTATATGAGTTTATGGCAAGTTGCATGGGGTTAAGTTTGTAATAGTGAAGGATTTCTCGGAAGAGAATATCTAGGGAAAACCGAAGTCCGCATTCGATGAATGCAACAACAGGGAAGGGCATGGATTCTCCATCAGGCATAATAGAGTCCTCCTCCCCGACTAACCTCAAATGGACGTCGGCTGGGATAGAGAACTCTCGCCTAAAATGCTCTAGTTTTTCTAGGGTGTTTACTCTCTACCTAAACATACCCATTATCTCGGCAAGAAGGGGTTGGGTAATAAAATGATTGATTTAGCTTTAAAGACCTCGGCTAAAACCTAAACAAGCACTGGTGTTAGGGTTTTTGAAGATCTAAGGGAAATTCGTTTCAATTTTCCTAAAGAACAAGGTTCTAAAGCAAATCCTAAACCTAGAAACTACAGGGATTGAAGGCAAAAATCTAAAAATACAACAAGACAAACAAAAAAAAAGAGCATGATTCAAAAATCAAGAATGCAACCAAGATTCAAGAATTAAGAAAATCATAAATTTGCAGAATAATAAGTGAGTGTGTGCAAAGCAGTGTGCAAGAACCAGAAGCAATATGCACACTCTTAAATTCAGGAATAAATTATGATACAGACTTAAGAAACAAGAAATGGTGACCAAAGCATGAAGCAGAGTGTAATTACAAATACAGATATAGATTCTACAAAAACAGGTGTGAAATGAAACGTATAGCAAAATTCTCATGAAAGTTGTATGGAAGAGTATGGCCAAGAATAGTAAAAAATAGTGGAGAATTGAAGTTAAAATAAAAGAAATTAGAGGATTTACCGGTTGAAGCCGGAGTAAGATACGCCGGAGTCAGACAAGTTGAACAATCGGAGTCCAATGATGAACGGTGGACCGGCGGTGATGGAAAAGACAGTTGTAGAGCTTGAAAGCTTGAAAATGGCGGTTTGAAAGGGAAATGTTAGAGAGAGAGAGAGAGAGAGAGAGAGAGTCTGAGAGAGAGACAAGGCAAATTGAATTTGTGAAAGTGAAAAGACGAAGGGAGAAGAAAGAGTTTTGTTAAAAACTCGAAAAGGCGGCAAACCATAATGAAATGCCTTGGACAACATGCTTGTCAGGCGGTGTGCACAGAAGCGACGCGACCTGATAGCGCGTGTTAGGTATGAACTAATAAGGAAAGGACGCATTGCGGAAACGATTGAGAAAAATTGTGCGTGACAGCTCATGAGCAGATAAAACTCTTGGAGTTCTTGATTTAATGAAGCGAAAACCTCGGCTGGAGGAGTGATCTCGGTTAAGGAACTCAAGGAACTTGGTTCTTAAGTCTTGGTCATTGATAAAGATAGACAGCTGAATCCTGAATACTTGAAACCGACAAGTCATGATCTCGGTCGAAAGGGAAGAATGAATTCTAGCCGACATAAACATGCAAATAGGCGATGTAGGTTCCATCACCTCAAGTTGTCGAGGAAATAAAATCTAGGGGGCAGTTGTGGAGACATATTTTGTGAATGACAGCATGTGGCTAAGGTGACGCCAAAGTGTCAGCTGAGGTGCCACATGGCCTAGTTCTGACGTCGAGGTGATCTCGGCTACGTCGAGGTTATCTGTAGAGATGTCGGAATCTGGGATGAATAGGTAAGGGACAAGAGTTTTAGAACAAGAGAGAATCTCAATCTGGATAAAGATAAAGCACTTGGGGAGTTTATCCCTATCTAGCCGAGAGTCTAGGATGAGCATTGAGCCTGAGTCCACTGAAGTGAGGCTTCTACAGGGATTAGGTCAGTGCTGGCTATAAAAGCAGGGCATCCCCGTAGATCTGAGGTATGTGTAATATATTGTGAGCAATAAATTCTTTCTTGTGAGTTAAGCACAATTTCCTATCTTTGAAAGATATTAGATTACTGACTTGAGCGTCGGAGTGCCCTCGGGTGGATGAACCACAGCCGAATTCTTATTTTTCTGCGACAGGTTGTTCGAGCTTAATCTATTTTGCCAGTGCTCTCCAGGTGAGTTCCTTGTTTGGTTGTGTGGTCAGAAATCAACATCCACAGTTTGAATTTTTTTTTGTGTGTAAATATGGCAGGAGGAGAATAGGTCACTGTTGTGACCTTTTACTTGTTGTTCCTAAAAATGGCATCGTTTTTTTTTTTTTTTTTGGCAAACCAAGTCTCCTCTTCCCAAGGGGTTCTCTTCTGGCAAGGGAAGCCACTCTCCCACTGCAATCACCACACCTAAAATGAGGTAGAGAGAATACAAATTTCTCACAAAATCAGCCAACTCAACTAAGCAATTTCATTCTCTTATTCCTCCATAAGTCTATACTTTGTTTTTTAATATATAAAAATAAAAAAAATAAAAAGTAATTTATTGATAATAATAATAATAATAATAATAATAATAATAATAATAATAATAATAATAATAGACATTGCAATCGACAGATTGGGAGGGAATTGAGAAAAGACACCCAAAACACATTAATACTAATTATCTCCAGTAAATCAATCCAGGGGATCAGCTCATTGTTGAAAAATTCTTCATTCCTTGATAATCATAGGCTCCGTAAAACTTAGTAGAACAATAATTCCCAAGTTATGTTCTCAAACCCTCATGTTTTAGTTCAAACCACTAAACCACCAATCCCTAAAGATTGCAGGGATTAACCCAACACAAACCCCAATATTGCGAAATGTTACTCTACACATACCATGCCCTGTTAGAAAGGAGAAGCACATGAGCTGCAAATTTATTCCCAACTTTGCATCTCTACACTTCATCTATACATACATATTCATAGTACCATATATATAGATGTCAGAGAGAAGTCTGTCAGAGAATTTTGGTGTTGAACAGGAGAGTGCAACCATCATAGTTGCCTCAATAGTGCCATTGCCAGCCGAGGGTCATCAAAACCGTTGAGATCCATCAAAATTCTACAAAGATACAAGTTGGAGGGGACTCTGTAGACAATCAATTTTTTGAGTTGGTTTGTCAAAAAAAATAAAAATAAAATGTGCCATTTTTAGACACAGCAAGGAACAGCAAGCAAGGAGTCACATTCCATGGCGGGAATGGTGCGTTTGGTGCAAAATCTTTAGCGACTAATTTTTTTTATTCAATTGCAAATGGCTTTGGTTTTGCCAACAAAACAACAACGAGCAATTCAAAATTTGTTGCAAAACCTTAACTTCAGCGACCAAATTTTGTTTGGTCACTAAACTTAGTCACCAAAAGTACTTTTCTTCGTAGTGTTTAAAACGTAATGACTATGGCTCATTTTGGGAACACAGCAATAAGCCGCGTTTTGGCTTATTGCTCAAACGCCAAAAGCAGCTTTTTTGGCCACCAATTGATTTGGGATTGTGGTTACGAGTCAAAAGAGAAATTACAAAACTACCCTTCAAGATATGGAAAATGACATGATGAAAATGTGTAATTTTTCAATTGGATAGGGATATTTTGGTCAATTGTCGTTAAGACATGCTGACAAGACATCATAAATAAATATTAAAAAAAAAATCATAAATAAATATTTTGTTGCATTGCTTATGTTTTGTCAAAATGGCTTTCTCAAATTAATTTTTGTTGAGAACCAATTTTTATTCACATAATTAGTCCTTATTCAGTTTTAGATTGCTGAAAAAAATATATCATGCAGAAGATGTTTAAAAGTTCATGATTAGCTAATAAGACTCCAATTGGCTGATAACCCTTGGACTAACCTAAATGGAGACAATGTTGAATTTGCAAATGGCAAAATTAAAACAATTTGATTTGTTTATGCTACAGGTTACAAATGCACTGTGACAAAATGTGACAAAATTGCTATTAAGATTAACAAATTAATTAGGCCTACTTAACTGTATTACAAAGCCTGGGTTCAAATCTAATTATAGACAAAATTTCCTTTTGCTGAATTTTATTTTTAAATTAAAAAAAATTAAAAAAGGCTAAAGATTACTTAAGTCCTGGTTCAAATCTAATTATAGACAAAATTTCCTTTTGCCAAACTTTTTTTTTTTGGATAATACTTGGGACCCCCTTTTGGGGGCACCCCCTCACCCCCTTTTGCCATGTGTCAGGGGGTGATTGGATGTGCAGGAAAGTGGACCAATGAGAGAAGAGAGGAGGTCAAAATGAGGTCTAAAAAAGGGGTCTCTATCACCACCCTTTTTTTTTTTTAAATTTAAAAACGGTTACTTCAAAATCGTTCGGTTGGTGATGTGATGCCTTGTTTCATGTTGAAGGTACAAACACAACGCTTTGATAGATATTCATGAGTTATTTATTTATTTATTTATTTCATTTTTTGTGTCTGGTATTAATAAAATCCTAAATGAATGAAGTGATTGTGGGAACTAAGGGACCATTTCATGGTAATTTCATTTTTTACTAAATAAATGATCAAATATTTCATATGGGTGTGAAATTTGTAATTTTGTAGACCTCACATCCATATGAGACATTTAGTTATTTATTTGGTTGAAAATTTGAAACCAATAATATTTTTCACCATTTTATATTCTTTTTGAACTAATAATCATCTTGTTTGGTTTGGTTTTGTTTTTAAAATTTATTCTTTTATAAAAATAAAAAACACTCATCATTTTTTTTTTATAGTTTTTTTCTCTTTTGAGGTAAAAATAATTTTAAATTTTTAAAAATATCTTTACGACATTTGTTTTTATCATTTTTATTTTTAAAAAGGGAATTTTCGGTTTAAGAACCCTCGTTTTAGAAGGATAAGGACAACATAATTTTCTATATTAGTTTAGATCTTCCAAAACACATGGTGAAAAAAATTGATAACTTTTTTAACTCATTTAAAAATTTGAAAATTTTATGACGTTTTATTTAGATCTCAGTTTTCTATAAAATTTATATTTTTTGAATCGTTTCATCAAGATTCATGATGAAAAAAAAAAATTAACCAAAAAAAAGAGGTGAGGAAATTTTACTAACCTAAGATAGTTTAGTGAAATTTCGGTTGGTTAGTAAAATTTTACTAAGTCAGTAAAATTTTGGCTGCTTAGTAAAATTACAATGACCAAGTCAGTGAAATTTTGGTTGTTCAGTGAAATTTCGATGACCAAGTCAGTCTCAGCTCAGTCAGTGAAAATTTTGATTGGTCAGTGAAATTTCGATGATCAAGTCAGTGAGTCAGTGAGATTTTGGCTATTTTTTCTTCAAAATTTCATATTACAATCTTGTTTGAAACAGCTTGTCAATAAGATTATAAAAATATAAATTTTGCAAAAAATAGAAATGTAAATTAAAAGTTGTTAAATTTTAAAATCACTTAAATAATGTAAAAGGTGAGATAAAGGACATAAACTACTAAAATAATAACACTATAACATTGAAGGATCTTAATGAGGAAGGAAAAGTATTTTTGACCCCTCCTACTACCCAAACTATATAAATGATGTATTGCTAATTTTTCCTTTAAAAAAATTCAAAAAAATACTAAAATGAACCAATCAGAATGAATATGTTGAAATGTAAATTACATATATATAATTTGGAATATAATTGGGATAAAACATGTGAATCCTACAGTGTTGCGAGGCCATACTTTCTCATAACTGCAGTCCAATTAAATTGGGTTTTTCTTCACATTACTTTATCAAATTTTTCATTTTCTGTGAATTTTTTTTTTTTTTTTTGGTGTGTGAATCTGTATGATAAGACTAACTGTCTCTTCTTTTTCCTTTTTCTTTTTTAATATAAGAAAAATGGTTGAGGGCCCGAAACTTGGGGCTCAAATCCGGCTCAAAGCTCAAAACGACGTCGTTTTGGACTTTGAATTTTTTTTTTTTTCTTTTCTTCTCTTCCTTTCCTTCCTTCTCTTTCTTCTTCTTCGTTGACTTGAACACAGAGGAGAGAGAGAGAGAGAGAACACAGAGGTGAGACAGAGAACGCCGGTCGTCGCTGTCAAGTAGCTCATCCGATCGTCGCAGATCGCCGTCACCGATCGTCTCATCGCCGCCTCCGCCTCCGCCTCTACCTCCTCCGCCTCAGCCTCGCCTCCACGATTTTAATGCCTCCTCTTTCTCCTCCTCCTTCTTCTTCTTCCTCCTTCCTTCTCCATTTCGAGCCATTCAAGCTTTGCCCTTTTCGGGCTCTCTACCGGGACTGTTAATATAATTACTCCTATATATATATACATAATTTTTATTATATGAATTTTTTTCTAGCTCCATTAATATTTATAGACAATCAAAAATTTAGAGTGGGCCTGGAATGTCCTATTATTAATTCCATGGGGATCAAAGATTCCCATTGGTTCAGAAACCACCATCATGGGCTTTCAATAAAATAAGACTAGCTACCAACTTCCAATTAATTTAAGGTGCTGTTATGGTGTGCTACTTACGCCTTACACTTACGTCTTTTCTGTTTGCAATCCTGCTTTTATTTTCACCTTCCACTTACACTTTTTGTGTAAGTGGCACATGGTGTGCAACTTTGAGGATTGCACACTTAAGAAAAGTCCATTAATTTAAGCATTTACTATTATGCAACATAAAAAAATGCCATGGTGGATATAAGAATAAATGAAAAATAAGAAAATTGATTACAAATTCAGGAAAATTAGCTTGGTCTAGTTTTACAAGTTATAATTTTTTGCTTGCATCATACATACACAATTATCAATTGCACCAAACACAATTTTTAGGTACACTTCACTAATTTAAAATTAAAATTTCATTTTCATTTATATGATATACCCATAAATACATAACCAAACCCTGCAATTAAAAGTCCATTAAAGAGACCTGTAAAACAATTGTGATCATTACGATGATGAAAGTACAACCACAATACCCAACCACCACCATCCCCCAAAAAAAAAAAAAAGTCAAAATTCAACTAAACATCCAATTGCTCTAGCTGAACATCCTTGGTCTTCAAAGGAACATAATCGCCTAAATAAACTTCGAGATGATCCGAAAGGCTTGACTTGTCGATATTTTCATGGTGGTATGATTTACAGACGAAGTAGATCACCGTTTGAATAACAAGTCCGAACAAAAACAGCTTAAAAAGCAGCAAAAAGCACAGTATCCCAAACACGACCCTACTGAACCCACCCAGCTCTCCATAAACAACAACTTTTTGAAATAAAAATTGTATCAAAAACAGACTTAAATTCAACTTGAAGAAGACGACTATGGCGATCCACATCTTTCCCTTTATCAAGTCCTTGCTCTTGAGCATGGCTCTAAGCCCTTTATAATCCTCCAACACCGACACAACGCTAGCGAGTTGCCAAACAATGGTGAGGTACAAAGACCCAATACCGTAGATGATCCACAAAACATAAAAAACAAACCAACCTAGTTTCGTAAAGCCTAAAGTGACAAACCATAAAACTACGGTTAGGAAAGCGAGAACATGGTATGCGAAGAAAGCCAGGAAGGCGCACAAGAAAGTGATCATGAGTCTTTTCCAGACTTTGGGGACGACGCTCATGATTTTCTTGAAAGTGATATCACGTGCAGTGTAAACGCATGCGATGGTGTAGACCACCGCGGCGGTGGAGAGGAGAGAGAAGACTAGGAGGAAGGTGAAGTAGATGAATTTGAATAGCAAGAAGGTTGTCCATTCGGAGGAAATAAGGTCGGAGAGTTTGTTGTATGTCTTGGAGCCTATCGGGGTTTCATCTCGCTGGATTTCGGTGTGGATGATCTTGGAGATGAGGAAGTCGGAGACTTCGATTTGGGCTAGGAAGATGAAGGTGAGTGGGAGGATTAGAGCTAGGGTGATTTGGCTGAAGATCTGTCTCCATGAGATGATGATCTTGTAGGACTCTCTGTAGATGCCAAAGAGTCCTAGGAATTGCATCTCTTCTTGTTCTCTGTCCATGATTACTGTTTATTTTCTTCAATCAATGGAGATGGGGGAAGATGGAGAGGGGGAGGTATATGAGGTGGAGACGGTGGTTTCTTGGGAGGAATATAAGAGATTGGATTGGACTTTTTGTCCATCAAATTGCCCTGAGTTTTCTAATGATCCACCACCTTACCAAGTCAAAGTCCCCTTTTTGTCTGTTCCTTATGATTTTTCCTTATTTGCCCCTCATGCCTTTTAATATCCTATTGGGCATGAAAAATAAAATGGGGGTCTTATTGTGTTATTTACGACTATTTTTTTTTTTTTTTTTTTTTCACTTGGATGTAAACAGCAAATGTCATATAAAAAATTAATCAGTTATTTTGCAAAAAATAATGACGGATTCTATTATTTTTCATTGGGCCTAAATATCCATAAAAAAAATAATCATATAATTACGCAAAATAGTTAATCAACGGTTAAGATTTATTCATGCTATGAGCTCACAATAATAACTTTAAATCTCCACTTTGGATCTACTATTCTGGATAATTTCTTGATTTTTTTCCTAAGAACCCACACTTTTAAAAAAAATTGTAAGTCCAATATAAACGCACGTTTATTGTATTAATTACGTAATAAGTACAAATAAAATAAAATTTATTTAGTGGAAAATATCACTTAAATAAAAAAAATCTTTATCATGCCCTTACACTCACACACATTCAAACGTTAAGTCATCAACCAAACAAATAAGCATAAATATTTTAAATTTTTTGTGGGTATCGCATACCTATGTGACTAAGGCTTAATAAGGCTTAATTCATATATTTAACTCAGCTAATCTAAGGGGTTCAATTTTTAAAACAAAAGGGAAAAAAAAAAATCATCAGCTGCTATCCATGAAATTTGACAATACAGTCAACTCCCATTGAAACAGGTTAGATACCTCATAGGAATTAGGAAATATATTATTGTTTGTTTTCTTTATCCTAAATAGAATTAGAATTTCATTATGAGAAGAGCTAAAGACAAATAATTTTTTTCATCATGTATACAAACACACACACACACACATATATATATATATACACACACACAATATGATATATAAACATATATATAGACATAAAAAAATTCAAATACTAACAGGAACGGAACTAAAATTTCATTACCGGAGAAGCTAAAAGAATTTTCACCATATACACAAAACACACATGTATGTATATATGATATATAAAATTGTATATACATAAAAAAATTAAATCCCATAGAAGCAATTTCTAATAAGATGAATAATTTTTATTTTTTTTTATGTAAAATAGAAAGAGAATTTAAGATGAAAGAAAATAACATATATATTTTTTATAATCGATGTCATTTTATATATAAAATTATATATATATATTTCAAGTTCTATAACAAACAATAATATTCATGTAAATAGGAGGGCTATGACCCCTTATTATCTTCTCTTAGTTCCGTTCCTAAATACCATAGAAGTAATTTCTAATAGAATAAAAAAAATTAGTACAAAATAAAAAGATAATGTAAAATGGTAGAAGAATGAAATATATATATATATATTTATACTAAGAAGATATTTTATTTATAAAATAAAATATATATTTTTAAAGTGTTATAATAAATATAATTTTTCAAAGAAAGCAAGGACCATGACACCCCATAGTTTTCTTTTAATTCCATTTCTGAATATACACAATATTTATTTAATTTTAAAAAAATTATTTTATATAAACAAATTTCATACCATTCGTACTATTACTTTTATATTTTGTGGTGAAAAATTTAAGCAAATTTTCTTTTTATATATAACATTATTATATGATAAAGAAAAGAGAATGAATTAAAAATAAATAAATAGCAAAAAGAGAATACTAAAAACATAAAACCAGGTAGGGCATAACCGTAGATTAGTATGAGATGAGGGGTTGTGATGGAAGGAAAAAGCATTGTTATACCCAAAAAGGACGGCGACGACCGGTTCATCGGTTCTTTCACGCGGAGGCGAAGCTTCTGAGGAAAGTCTTTATTCAATTTTCAGCCCCTTAGTTGGTGAGTCAACACACTCATCCTCTTCCTCTTTCTAGGACTATTCCTAGGCTGATTCTAATTACAACACAAAATTATCTCTTCAAAACTTAAAATTTTTATTTTATTTTTTTATAATGTCATTACTACCCTTATTTCTACCATTCACTCTTCTTCTACTAAAATCTTTCAAATCCTAATTTCTTCGCCTCCAATAGATACAGATACTGTCACCATCTATAATCACCACCACCGACCACCACTATGCAAGCCTTCATCGTTGTTGTCGCCACCCTGAAACCATCTCCGTAGCCTCACCGCCACTACGACCACCTTTTCTACATCCCTCCATCGGCAACCCAACCCCACTGCCATCATAATTCCGTCCCTCATCTCCATCGTCGGAACCTAGCTCCACCTATTGCCGCTCCACTGCGAATAGCACCACTACCCCATTGCACATAGTCCTACCTCCACATTTACCATCGCAGCCCAGCCTATCGCCCTTTTTCCATCGCGAACAGAGCACACAAAGAGAAAGAGAGAGAGAGAGAGAGAGAGAAACCAAATCTATTTCAGATTTGAAAGAAGAAGAAGAAGAAAGAGAGTGAGAAGGAGGAAGGTGACAACAAGGGGAGATGGGGGCAACAGCGTAAAGGGCTTGGGTAAAGGTGGTGGAGTGGTAGCGAAGTGGTAATGATGGTGGTAGGGCGGTGGAGGTGGTAATGATAGAGTGAAGGTAAAGAAACTAAGGTTTGAAAGGTTTGGGTGTAAAGAGAAGAGTGACCAATAGAGATTACTAGAGAAATGGTATTATAAAAAAATTAAAAAATAAAATAAAATTTTAAAATTGTAAGGACGTAAGGAGATAGTTTTGTGATAATTCTATTTTCATACACCAAACCCTCTTAGTGCATATCTCTTCTCAAAGTACACACTTAATGATTTTCAAATATCAAGTTTTGCTCAATTCACAACCTTTCTTGTCAAAAATACCACTAACTCCTTTAAACCTTCAAATCTAACCTAACCCTAGCCACCACTCACGCCACCACCATCGCCGCTATTAACTCCGCCACCATTACAAGCCTCTCATCTCACCTCCGTTACCACCATCTCCTGGCCTTCCTCAACCTTTTTTTTCACCATCCCTTTGCACATTCATTCCTACCTAGTCTTCTCTGACACCCTGCTCACAAACCCTGCCACTCGCAAACTCTTCACCTACAACACATCAACCCTCTCTACACTCAAGCAACCACGATATAGAGAAATTCATAGAGAGATCACAAAGTACACAGTTTTAAAGAGAGAAATCATGGTAGCTTGGGTTTCGTATAGAGATAAAGAGATTGTGACTATGATTTAGTCATAAAGAAGATGGTGGTTGCGAGGGTATTGGAGAGGAACTACAGACTGAGTTTGCAATGATGGAAAACTCGTGGTAATGGGGATTTTGCGACGGTAGAGTTGCAACAATGGTGGTTTGTGGTGGTAGATAGGGTTAGGTTTAGGAAGTTAAGATTTTGATGAAGAAGATAAGGACACTTTGATAATTTTATTTTAGTACAAAATTATGATAAAATAAAATACCATAAAGTATATGAACAAAGAGGAAATGAGATATGAAAATAGAAGCTCCTAGTTTTATAGCCTAATTAGAAAATTACCCTTCATCTTTCTTTTTTTATTTTTTTATTTTTTTTTTAAACCCAACAATGTTATGACTTTCTAGATTTAGATATTGAATTTCAAATGGGAAAATTCTACACCACATACCCTCTAGTTACGACATTTGTGATTTTTAGTTATGATTTGTTGGGATGTTAGTTATGACATGGTTATACGAAGTTGAGGTGACTATTGTGCCCTTCGCACAACAGCCATTGTTGTGTGGTTGATGGGCCTCATTTCGTGGTCCATTTTTGATGATTTAAATCATTCACTTTTTAGGACACATTAAGTAGAATATACTTGCAAAAAATCAACTTGATCAGATATCGATAGCCCTTTCATCAAATCGCATTTGTATGTAGTTTTATATTTCAAATTACATTTACCATTTTTTTTTAGATACAAAGGCAATTCGATGAAAGGCTATCGATATTCAATCAACTTAGTTTTTTACAAATAAATTCTACTCGATGTACCCTCAAAATTGAACGGTTCGGATAATCGAAAGGGGCCTCGCAATGAGGCCTATTAGCCGCACAACAGTAGCTGTTGTGTGGGGGCATAACAGCCACCCCAATTTTTGGTTATACACATTGTGGTATTAGTTATCATTCATTGTAACGTTGATTATGATATTATTTTATTTATTATCCAAGATCTCTTTTATTCTATTTTATGTGATGTTTAGTTATAACTCATTTTTTTTTTTTTTTTTTTAGTTATGGCTTTCATTGGATTAAATTGTGATATTTGTGATAATCAACCCCACATATTATGGTACAATAACATTACCCTTTTGAATAACATCTAATATGTTATCTATACATTAATTTAATAAAAATATAAATTATTTATGAGTCCTATTTGGAAAACTTATACGAGATATGATCCTATGAAAACCTGATTAATGATAACCTAATTATTAATTAATAACCTGATTAATGATAATACCATATATAGGAAATTCAATATTATCATAGATTGTGATCATATATATATGGTTAGAAATTTGAAATTCAAAATAACCTAATTAATGGCAATACCACGTATAAGAAATCCAATGTTACCATAGATTGTGATCATATCTATATGGTTAGAAATTTGAAATTCAAAATAACCTAATTAATGGCAATACTATATATGGAAAATGTTACCATAGATTATGATCACATCTATATGGTTGGAAATTTGAAATTCAAAATGTAAATGTAACATGTAACATCCCAAACCCAATGTGACATTCCCAAACATAACGTGGCATTCTCATATGCTTCTAAAATTCAAAATAACTTGATTAATGGCAATTCTATATATGAGAAATCCAATGTTACCATAGATTGTGATCATATCTATATGGTTGGAAATTTGTAATTCAAAACATAAATGTAACATGTAACATCCCAAACCCAATGTGACATTCCTAAACCCAACGTGACATTCTCATATCCTTCTCATCCCAAACCCAACATAAATGTAACATATAATATCCTAAACCCACTGTGACATTCCCATATGCTTTTCATCCCAAACCCAACGTGACATTTCAATACTTCACCGTTGAATTATGAATAATATAACCTCCTAAATGTAACATGTAACATCCTAACCTAACCCATGTATTGAACCCCTATCACTCCCAACCCAACAGAATTTCAACATTGAGCGATGAGATTCAATCCACATTCAATTACAAACCCAAATCCCCAATAATTTTGCACATCATACTATGACATGTATCTAAACACCGACATAATAAAGACACTATAACGATTCGGCTTAGACTCAATTCGCTTATTGTTTTGGATCCGTGATTTCTTATCTTATTTGGTTGTTCATATCCTAATTCATCTTGTTCTTGATTGAGTTTGGTTGTTTCTATGTCTTTATTGCATTTGGAACAGGTTGGGAGATTGTTTTTCAATAGAACTGCTGCTCGATTTTGGTCATTCGCTTTGAGTGATACTTTGGTCACTCGAGCAATCTTTGAAAACTTCTAGTATATTTGCATGCCATCAAATATCGAAAAATGTTTTTTTCCTCGATGCGTTTCTTGCGCTTAGAGCGATATCGGGTCGAATGGTCATTTTTATTGAGTGGTCTTTTGAACTCTCAAGATTTTTATAGGCCTACAAAAGTACTAGAGGGTCGTGGTTCTTCACTTGAGCAATCTCATTTATTGTGTCCGGGTCGCCGAGTAGCGTTTTGGGCGTTGAATGATCTCAGTATTTATCAATTCAGAAACTCACTTTTTGAGTCACTTTTTCATATCTCTGTCTCTAAACATTTCAAAACCATAAATCTAGATCTTCTCTCTAAAACTCATCTTCAACCTCCAAATACTCTTAATCTATTAGTTTTTACACCCTAGTCCTTTTGATAAAAAGGTAGAGCTTATGTAAATCTTTATTTTAATCGGAACAAAGTTAGTTTTCGGCTTCGTCAAGGTTTCTTCACTCTCTCCCTTGTCTTCTAGCTTTGAGGTAGAAATTTCTCCACACTTTTGTATGGTTTTTAATTTGGTTATTTATTTTTCTAAGCAATGTTGTAATTTGGAGATTTTTGGACAAACCTAGGGTTTTGGTTTTGAAATCAAAAGAGGGGTTTTCAAAATAGTTTCTTGGAAATGATTGTAGGTTTGTAATAGGGGTGAGCAGTGGATATACCGATCCACCAAAACCGACCGAACCGAACCGATCCGCCACATTTTGGACGGATGCATGATGACGAGCGGACAGTTGTGGATTAATTTTCTCTAATCCGCCAATTTGGTAGACGGATGGCGGATTTGAGATTCTTTTGGCCGTAACCGAACCGCCAAACCGCGAGCACCTCTAATAATTTATAAAACTTTATGTTTTCAATTTGTAAATATTTTGTTTATGTTTTCAATTGAAAAGGAGTTAAATATTCTATTGAAAAAAAGTTTTCAACTTGAATATATTTTTTGAATTGAAAAAAATAAACGTATTGTTTATCTATATTTTTTGGTTTTTAAATTTAACTCTAAAAACAATAAACAGAAAATATGATATATTCTGGTTGGTTTTTATTTTCAAAAACATATATAGATGTAATAATACAGAGACATACAATCTCTACTACTGCCCTGTTCATGGTTTTGGTGGTTTGAATTGTTATTATATTTTAAAAACTACAGATTGTAATACTTTATGTGAATGAATCATGCTGTGATTGTAATATGTGGATGAGCCATGCAGTGATTGTGTTATTCTAAAATTTCAAACTTTCTTTTTTTGATAAGACATACAGTGATTGTAATAGTTTTTTAAGTTATTGACTATAATACTTTATTTATTTATTTATTTATTTTTTTGAGGAAGTGCACAAGTTGAATTATGTTGAAAATTTATAAAATCTTAAACTGCCAAACCGATTCGCATCCATTCGGAAATCTAAACCGCTTAATCCACATTCGCCAGGCATGACGGATGCGGATTGATTTTCTCCAATCCGCTAATCAAGTGGGACGGATGGCGATTGAGGTTCCATGGCGCAACTAATTCGCCCACCCTTAGTTTGTAAATGTTGTTGAATTGTGATAAAATGGTGAATTTTTATCTTTGGAATTGATTTATAAACCCTAAAATGTGAATACTTGATTTTGTAAAAGAAGAAATAGAAATGATGTTGAATTTTATGGAATTGGAATGATGATAATGATGATGATGGTAGAGTTGGATACGCATTATCACTCCCATCTTGAAATTTTGAAAAGTTTATCTTTATTGAAAATTATTTATCTGTTTAGAGATATCTGTCTTGGGCTATCGGTGGAGGATAGCTATGATTGTTGTAGAAATTGCATGAGAATTAGGAGAATTGAAACTAATTTCTCATCCATTTGCATAAAGCATTATTGCATACTTGACACATTGAAAATGTATATTGTTTTGAGAAAAATAGGTGAATACCTTGGTCAATCTGGGTAGAGGATGTGGTTGTGGTATTATTGTTGACCTTTGTGTCCTTAGTGAAAGTTTAGAAACCTGAGCGCTTAGGGTGCCAAGCCTTCCTGTTAGTACCGGTAAAATTGGCAATTGGTAGTACTTGTATAGCTTATTTACAGACACGAACTTAGAGATTCCCAGTGTTGTATCCACTGCCTTATTTCTTATTATAAAAGAAATGATTGCATGAGTTATGATATAAACTTGATATTGCATGGTTTTGGAAAGAAATATAAAATGTTTTGGCATGAGCATTGCATATGCATTCACCTTATAATTTTGTCCCTATGTGAAAAACTATTTTTAGGTGCTGATGATGTGCTTCCACCAAGGTCAGCTTGGGTGGACTTGGAACCCAAGAGCTTTTTGTTTTGTTTTTATTGTATTTATTTTGTACAAACCTAGAGCTTTATTTGTATTGAGTTTAAACTCACTTATGGTGTAACCAAGTATCGCCTTGAAAACTTGTAGCCATTAGGCATTTATACATCTGCTTAACTTTTATTTTATACCAAGAACTTGTGGCACATGCCATAAATTCAGTGGTTAGTACTTATGAATGTATAATCGCATGTTTTACCTTTCGTACAATGGAATCGTATGAATGAAAGGATATTATATTCGAATCGTGTTATTATTTAATTAATATCGAGGATGAATTATGGTTATTATTTTATATGCTATGCACGCGATACACATTCAAACACATATACAACAGAACAAACACACAAATGTCATCTATTACATGATGTATGTATATTAACGTTACACACTAAATGTAACATGCATCGTAACACGATCATCTAGGTCCCAATATATAATTGCTATCCTACAATGTGGTTTACATTCGATATCCAATTAACAACCAAAACCAAATACACCCAACCCAACCCTTAAACCCATACATACCACCTCACACATCGAATATATCAAAATGCATCAACCAACACAACGTCAAGTACACATATTCAATCAGAACATTGGCCAAAGTGTGCCTATTAATGAGTATAATAGATTGTCAATGCCCTATTAAAGATAAACAATCCAAACTTCAACAAACATCAACACATTTCAACAAAAAAAAATGAACATACCTCTTTCTCTTAACCAATTGGAGTCAAAATATGTTGAAGGAATCAACACACAACCCTCAAACTTCATCATATCATCGACCATATCCATATCCATTTAAGCAACATTTTAAAAATGCGTTGAAATCCCGTGATGAAGGTAAAAAACTCACACTGGCCGCGTTCTCAGAACTTGTCTTTTCTAAAAACCTTCCCAAACGTGTTATGATAAATGAGAAAATAAGGTACAATATTGAAACAAATTAGAGGTATGATAGTACACTAATATCATTCACTTACAACTCATATAACCTTATAAAACACATTCCTATTCAAATAGAATTCCAAACTCTAAAAGAATATTTATAGGACTTCACATGAAATAAGTCTTCCAAATAGGACTTATAAATAATTTTCTCTTAATAGAGTAAATTGTTGAAAAGTTCAAGTTAAGAAAGGTATAAGGCATTAGGTACAGTAGATATTTTTTCTAGTCAGAGATCCACCCTCTATGAAATAGTTTGGTGAAAAATCTTTTTTAACATTTTGTTTTCAATTTCTTCCCTTAATTTATCTATTGAATGTTTAGACAACTGCTCAAAGTATTTTGTATCGCTCAAATTTATATCTGTCTGTTCAATTTTTTTCTCTATCTATTGAATTTTTTTCATATCTATTCAATTTTTTGACTATCTGTTCAATTTTTTTCCTTATCTATTCAAATACCTATCCAAATTTTATTATCTATTTATATTTTTATTTCTTTCTATCTCTTGAAATTATTTTAATGTTTATGTTCATTTTTTTTTATCTATGTAAATTAGAGAGAGGAGAGAGTGAAATTATTTATTCAACCAAAAAATTTTTTTGTTGAAACATATAGCTATCTATTTGAAATTCAAAGAGTGATTTGTTGGAAATACCAAGCTAATTTTTCTTATTTGTCTATTTCTTATCTATGTATATTACATACATACATTCATACATACATACATACATACTGTACGAGCATGAAATAATCTTCTCATATAATTCTGTTGATCAAGTTTGCATTCCTTTAAACGTAGTCGTTTTATTTCTTGTAAACACAAACGTGAGCTGGCCGGCAGGGGTGTACCAGAAACTTCTCCGATGCCTAAGTCAGAAAAATAGACAATAGACACAAAAACTCTGTGTATTTGAGAGTCAGAATTGTGATACCTATACATAGGTCCTGTCATGAGCTTTTATAGATCCCATCTGGCACAATCCTAGCAGGACTCCAACTCTCCTTACCAGAGTCCTCCTAAGAATCACACTCCCAAGGATAATGCATATCCTAATAACACCCTACTCACTACTAACCAAGTGAGATGGTTGTAACTCTTACCTCGGTTGGCACCAGACTTAACTGCTTTCACACGTTCAAGGTTACTTTAGGTAACACCGCCAATCTTGACTTTAAGATAACGCCTCAGAGCGCATCCTTTAGTTCGTCCTCCTTCCACCGATACCTCGTCCAAGATAGCCAGGTTAGGCCACTGGTAGCCCACTTCTAATCGGCCTGATGCTTAGATGATCTAGGACCGTGCTACATAAACAATTACTTTGGCCCGTAGTTCGGCCCAATGTCTAAGACGAATGGTCTTATGTCACGACCCAAACCCGCCCCTATGGGTTTAGCATCAGAATCGCCAAGAATCCAAGATTACCAAGGCCCGCTAACAAGAATACAAGAAACAGAGGCATGGCGGAATCCAAAACAAGAATAAACAAGGTCCCATGAGTCAGGATACCAGATGCAAAAAGGCTTTTCATACTTATATATATACACGGTACAGAACAGTATGTACAATATTCACAACCATTTAGAACAGGGACCTAATCCCTATTAAACAAGACGCATGTTGTTATCACCATACAGCTTATACAAAACAGACACAAAGATAGACTGGGAAATAAAAACACCCCTAAGCCATAGCTTGGCAGGCTCGAAACCTCGCAGTGAGGCACAATGGTTGGCTTGACAAAAAGGGAGGTCTAATCCACGCTCCTAGCTCCGGTCTGGTGCCTGAACACCTATATATATATATATATAAACAGTGAGCTAATGCCCGGTGAATAACATAATGCGTAAAGAGGTTAAGAATGAATGTCCTTCAGTAATGAAAACAGTTTGTTAATTCAGTATAATACTATTCAATGTAATACTATATGTGGTACATCCATTAACATAGCAAGACAAGAAATGAGGGTCTTAAAAGACCTACAAAGAAATGATGGCCATCAATCGCTGAATGAGTAGTTCCAACAAGGAACCGACAGAGATCTCAGAATAAAGAATAACAAGAATGAGTTGCTAAGGATGCCACAATACGCCTGTAATATAAGACATACATTCATTCCGTTAACAAACGATTACCGTAAACAGTACAATTCAATTGTTCAGAAGATAATCATTTTTGAACATATCTTTACACAGTTGTTACTCACAGAGATCTGGGCTACAATTAGGCTAGAGCGCGTCCCCAAATGCCAACCCTACACAGTTTCCAGGATGAACACACACTAAGTTATACAGTTGGGAAAGTAATCACTTAATGTCACGACCCAAACCCGTCCCTATGGGTTTAGCACCTTAACTGGCCAGTAATCCTAGATTACCGAAGGCGCATTTAACAAAGAATACAAGAAATGTATTGTGGGCTTGGCGAAGCCAATACAAGAAATAAACAATGTCCAATGAGTCAGGATAACAGATGCAAAAAGATTTTTCATACATTTATACAGAACAGTACGAAACAGTATGCATATCATATACAACCAGTCAGGACAGGGACTTAATCCCCGATAAACAGTACAGTGCAAAACGTTCAGTCTATACAGTAAGCAAAATAGTACAGAAGGGAAAAAACTAGGCACCCCTAAGCCTTAGCTTGGCAGGCTCGGAACCTCGCAGTGAGACACAGTGGTTGGCTTGACAAAACTGGAGTTTACCCCGACGCCTCTAGCTTTGATCCGGTGCAGACACCCACGATATATATGAACAAAGGAGCTAAAGCCCAGTGAATAACATAATGCGTAAAGGGGTTTAGAATGAATGTCCTTACAATAGTAAAAACAGTCCGTTTTAATCAGTATTCCAGTTGTTCAGTACAATAAACAATCATATGTGGTACATCCATTAGCATAACAGTAAACAGTAGGTCTAAAAGACCGAACAGTAAATGATGGCCATCAATCAGTAAACAGTAGTGGTCCCAACGAGGGAACCGACAGAGATCTCAGAATGAATAGTAAATGAGGGTGCTAAGGATGCCACAAGATGCCTAGAAACAAAGGACATACATTCATTCAAGAATAATACCGCTCAAGAAATGCTCAATTCAGTATTCAAAAGATAATCATTTGAACATATCTTTACATAATTGTTACTCACAGAGTTCTGGGCTACAGTGGACTAGAGCGTCTCCTCGAAATACCAACCCTATACAGTTAACAAATTGAACACACACTAAGTTTCGCAGTTGGGAAAGATGATAACTTAATCCCTAAATTTGCCTCGACGTGTTCTATATCTTTATCCTCTTTAAGATGCCTTAAATATGCCCTAGGAATGCCTAGGATGGAAAGAGGATGCAAAGATGTACTTTCAAACACTTAACAAAAATTTTCAGAAAACAGGGGTCTCGCTCGAGCGTGGCTTTCTACGCTCGAGCGACATGCATAAAGGGCTCGCTGAGTGTGAATTTCGCCGCCGAGCGATCAGATGTTACAATAAAAATACCGATGCTCCAAATTTACGCTAATGGACGCCGACCTCGCCGAAGCGTGAAGACACAGTCCTCACTCGAGCGTGGGTTCTCGCCGAGCGATCGTGAACTCATGCAAAGCACTGGATGCAAGCATTTCACGCTCGAGCGTAACTTTTCTCACTCGAACGGAAGGCAGGATCACAGAGTGTACGCTCGAGCATGGACTTCCTCGCTCGAGCGTAGGTCCAAAATCTGAAAATTCCAGATTTGAACCTCAAGCTCAAAAATCAAGTTTAAATGCAAAATTTTCGATCCTCTTGGGCTAAAAACCTGGAAAAACACTTGTAAACACATGACATTATATATTTCAAAGATCAATTTGGTAAATCAAAGCCCAAGAGTGTTTAATTCAAACTCAATTTCAAACCAGTTTTTATGAACATGCTACAAACATGACATGCATGAATTCAAATCATTTCAAAGCTTCAATTTGATGCTCAAGTGAGCCATTTGTTCCAAAAACAAGTTGAAAACATGGACCATTGCAAAATTATGAACATTCATGTAACCATTTCATGAAGGACAACTTCAAAACTTCAAATTAAAGGCATACATGCATGAGCTAGACTCCAATTTAACCTATATGGACTAATTCAAGGCTCAAATCACTAAGGATACAAGAACTAGGCATGAACTAGCTTAAACACAACCATGAGAGGTTAAATTATTTACCTAGAGCTTCAATTACAAGGCTAGAGGTTCAATTTGCCAATTTACACTTCAATCCTTCAAGTCTTCCAAGCCAATTCAAGATGGAGCAAGATGAATTCACTCTCTCACTTCCTCTCTCCCTATAGTCGGCTATACCAAGGAATGTGGCTGAGGAAATGTGTTGTGAGATCAAGTGTAGGCTCAAATATGTTATAATAAAGGGCCCACTAACAATGACAAAGTTGTAAATAAACCCAACTTAGTAGTTTAGCTTATTTTAATCCGATTTAATCGTACCAAATCACATTTTAATTAAGTACACCATAAAATCACATAAATTATGATGGTCCTAAAACACCAATCAATTTCTAGTTCGACCGCTGATAAGGCCTTCAATTAACAGTTTAAATATAACAACATGAACAGATAATCAAATAGTCAAACAGATAGAATGCAAATTAACATACATGCTCACTAATTCTGGCCCAGCCAACAAATACCAATATTTTAATCATCAATTACTTCTCATAATCGCCCTCGCTTAGCAAGAATCGAGAGTTTGTCAGAATCGCGACGAGGGTTGTTACACTTAATCCCTAAATTGCCTCGGTGTGGTTCTACATCTATATCCTCATTAAGATGTCTTAAACTAGGCCTAAGAATGCCTAGAATGGGATGAGGATGCAAAGATGCATTTTAAAAGCATTTTCGAAATTTTTAGAAAACAGGGTTCCCGCTCGAGCGCAGGTTTTCCCGCTCAAACGGACATGCAGAAAAAGGTTTTCGCTCGAGTGTTACTTCCCACGCTCGAGCGTAATGCAAAATATGGCAAAAGTACTGGATGCTCGAAAATCGCGCTCGATAGGCGCCGATAGTCGCCGAGCGAAGACATAAGGTTCTCGCTTGCGGTCTCAGAAACACAACAAAATGCCGAGCACGATTTCATTCGAAGCAACTCCTCCCGCCGAAAGCAGAGTCAAAATCTGAAAATCCATATTGCACATTTAAGCTCAAAATCAAGTTTTAGCAACTCAAAACTTGACCTCTTGGGCCAAATTTTTGAAAACACTTGTAAATACATAGAACAACATGATTCAAAGCTCAGTTTGTAAAATCAAGGCCAAAGGGTAGCTCAATTAAATCTAATTTCAAACCAATTTTCATGGACATGAAGAACATGCAAACATGCATGAATCTAAATCATTTTAAAGCTTCAATGCTTGCTTAAATGAGTTCAAATCTTGCAAAACATGATGACAACATGACCTATAACAATATTATGAACATGCATGTGAGGAATTATGAACTTGCAACCTCAAAACTTCCAAATACATACATGCATGCAAGCCTTAAGTTTCAATTCAACACTATTGAACCAATTCATGCCTGAAGTCACTAAAGACCCATGGATTATGCAAGAATCAACTCTAAAACATAAACAAGAAGGTAATGAATCTACCTTGGGTCTTGGATACAAGCTATACAAGCTCAATTGATCAAGAACTCTTCCAATCTTCTCAATTTCTAAGCATTACAAGATGAATTCACTCTTGTCTCCTACTCTCTCTCTCTCTCTATGTCGGTTTGAACACAAGAATTTGGCTAATGAAAGTGTTTTGTTGCATGAATGCTAAGGCTTACATGTGTCTAGGTAGTGGGCCACTTAAGTGGCAAAGTTGTAATTAAAGCCAACTATGCAATTTAACCTATTTAATCTAATTTAATCATACCTAATCAGTTTTCAGATAATTATACCATAAAATCACATAAATTATGATGATCATAAAACATCAATCAATTTTCGGTTCGGCCGTCGATAAGGCCTTCAATTTACAATTTAAACATAAAAACATGAACAGATAATTAAACAGGCAACAGATAGAAATGCAATTTAAATAGATACACTCCATCAATTCGGTTTCGCCGTCAATCGCTTTAGTATTTCAATTACTTGCTTATCCATCATAATCGCCTCAAGATAGCAAGAACTCAAGAGTCAATCGCTGATCGCGATTAATCGAACAAGAACGGGTTGCTACATCTTAGTTTGGTAAAAACTATTTACATAAATTATTCTCTTAATTGCCCCTTAATTCCATCTGCAAAGCATGAATGGGATTATTGACTTCCAACCGAGCTACCCAAGTCTAACCGTGCTGAAATGATTTCAGCAGAGCTAAAATTTGCTCGGTTTCTTGAAATTGCGTCGATCGCACAGGCTATCATCCTATGGTCTAACATCACGTCCTTATTGGGACATGTGGCATGTGTCGATTGCCCCATCGTACTATGCTAACCGTTTCACACTGCCCAAGAATTCAAAAAGTGGCACCTTTCTACCTTCATTATACAAAACTCATAATCCTCCGAACAGTTACCTCTACTATTCATCTTCTCACTAGAAAAAACCTCTCGCACTTTTAGCTCCAAATCCTCACCCTCTTCAATCAAGTCTTAATCCCAACATCTGGATCGCTCGTCTCAAGCGTAAGTGCTCCTTTTGTTGACTAGACTCTGAGTTCATGCCCTAAATCCGTAAGTTCCTCATGTCATTTTCTCTTTTCTATTGATATACTTCTGTTTATTTCTGAAGTATGGTGTCTTAATCACCAAATATGTGTGTTTATGTACACTAAAGCCTGAACCAATATCGAGAAACTTGAAACTCCATGGGTAAACCTGGAAACATATTGACTGGGACTAAGAACTAGTCTAGAACTGTGTTTTTTATCCAAAATAATACTGCGATCAGAGTAAGAACCTGTTCGTGACTTTAGGCCCGCCTCTGACTGGACTAGAAATCCCACACTCACCAAACTGAGCGACAATGTTGTTCCTGCCCCTTGACCAAACTGAATTTACCCCAGTTCCTAGAACTTGCTTTTAAAATTGAACCGGTTTTGCTTCCTAGTACGTGCCTACCTTCTGCCGAGCTAGATTTAATTTAATTTTATTATTCAACCTGGTTTATCACTTGGGCATAACCCCCCTTTCTATTTCCACTTTGCAGACTTGACTAGGTTGGTCAAGCACACCCTTGTACATTGCCCCGAGGCGACTTTGCTCAACCAAGCCAACCAAAGCCACAACAGCACGGAGCTAGGCCGCTGTGCACACTTTAGCATAGCAATTTTGTTTTTAAGTTAATGGGTAAATATCGATCTCTGGTGGACTCCCTTGGAGCCATGGCTAAATTTCGAAGAGATTACCACATTCCAGACGACATCCACCTTTCCTTAGCCGAGTTGGACACCACACCATGGGGCAAGTCAAGCTTTGTTCCCTTCACCGTGGTGTCCATTGTAGAAGGGGGACTTCGGTTCCCTGTCCAACCCTTAATCTGTGAATTCCTTAGACAAACCAGGCTATGCCCCACTCAATTATCAACCAACACTTATAGGATCATTAACGGGATTACCGAGCTAAATCATTGCCTTTGTCTTAATCTTGGTTTGGCCGAGCTATTCTATCAATATTCGCTTAGCCAGAATGACGACGGCTGGGTTTATTACCTTAGAGTCAGGAGAGGCCGAGAGAAAATTGTCAAGAAAACACCGGACAAAGACTTAAACGATGATGACTTTCTCTGGGTGTCAGGCAATTTTGAAGACTAAGAAGCCCAAATACCAGGCTATAATATAAACTGGAATAAAGGAACAGCTGATAAGAGCAATCCAGTTTAATTTTCTTTGTTATTTAAACAACCACCATGCTAACTCTTGTGATTGTCCTTTGTGCAGATTTAAACCAACTTAAATCCAACTACACCTACGCCAACCAGGCCACAGTATGAGCTGCGCTCCGCTACCGCAACTGAGATTGGACCAAGATCCTAAATTTTGAGCTGACCTATCGGTATAGTGGTAAGAGAAAAACCAAGGTTACAGATTTTCTTCTTGAATCATCACCTGAACCAGACCCAAATCTCCTCCAAATCAAACTAATTCCTCTCACTGCAAAACAAGAGATGGCCAAGAGGAGAGCCGTCCGGGCTTTGATCACCGAACATGCATCCAACTCGAACGCCGAGGTCTAGACCGAGCAAACTACAATCGGTTAGACCATGGAAACCATTGTTGTCTTGCCCTCTTCCTAGGCTACTTCATCTTGGCCCAGCAAGAGGCCGCACACCTCGGCTTCTCAACCGTAGCGGCTGTTGGACGAAGAAGACGTCGAGCCGCTAGAGATCGAAGCTTCAGAAGCCAATCGCGGCAAGGGAGAGGAGCCTCCGATCGCTAGTTCCTTCGGCGTGACGCCGATCAGGATTTTCAAAGGTCGTTTGTGACTACTAATCGACTCATATCACGTAAAAGATCACCGGGCGTTTGGTTTATCCAAAAGTTTGTGCCTTCCGGTTCAAATGGAAAGGCATGAGAACTTGACCGAGCTGAAAGCGAATTGGTTTGCCACAAAGTCGATGGTTCTGGTAAACTTTGGAGTTTCAATAAAACTGTAACTTTTCGCAATCTCTTAGTGCGGTTAAATTTATCTTTTCGTACATTGTGTAGGCCATCCAGAAAAATCACACTGCCCACCAACGCAGGATCGAATTGCAAAAATGGCTAAAGTAGTCCGAGGCCAAGACAAAAGAAGCCGAGCTAAAGGTTCCGAAGGCTTCTTTGGTCGAGCTGAGTGCCAAGACTGAAAAACTTGCCAAGCAGGTTAGCGCGGCTGAGGCTGAAAAGCAAAAAGCTTTAGCCGAGAGAAAAGATCGGCATTTGCGCAAACTTGCTAGAAGGACACCGAAATAAAAGAGTTACAAAAAAAATGAAGGATGCGAGGATCGTGGTTTCAAGGAGGGTGAAGAAACCTATGTCCAAAGAATGCGGTCGCTAAAGTCATATTCTTCAAGTGCGGTTGGAAGGCTACAATGAAAAGCTCCCCAACAAGACGACCGAGGTGTTCTGAATCCTCCCGCACACTTCATACCGGTCTATATGACGGACTACGACATGCCGCCCAAAGAAAAATTCCTTTAGGTGGAAGCGAAGAGGAGGAAGAAGTCCCAGATCCAGCCGATGTTTCCCCTGCCAATACCAACCTCAGTCGCCAACCTTCATTGCCGCTCGGTCGAAACTACCCAACCAAGTCGTGCTGAATCTTGATGAAGTCCAGGTTGATTTGGATGTCGAGTTGGATGACCTTTTTGCCTGATTCTTTTAGTTTTCTTCCTTAATGAAAATGTAACCGGTCGTTTCTTGTACTTAATTTCTAATGAATGAAGAAACTTTTCTTTTCTTTTTGTCATCTTTTTGTTCGGTTAAAGACTTTTTCTCTTTATAGTGTATCATC
Organism: Camellia lanceoleosa; assembly: GCA_025200525.1. Taxonomy (NCBI): domain Eukaryota; kingdom Viridiplantae; phylum Streptophyta; class Magnoliopsida; order Ericales; family Theaceae; genus Camellia; species Camellia lanceoleosa. The sequence continues at coordinate 144,652,965 of CM045761.1, forward strand.
TTTACTGCAAGCCTAGCCAGCCTAGTTTAGCTCGGTCTTTCCATATCCTACCTACCTCTTTCGGTCGAGATACTTATCCCGACTGAAGAACAACTTGGGAAACTGCAAGACCGTTGTAGCCGAGATTTTTGCCTCGATGCTTATCTCGACTAAAAGAAAAATTGTTGATCAAACCTGCCAACCTTCTTGAGCCTAAATCCTTATCTCGGCTTTAGGAAGAAGTGTTGGTCAAACCTATCAACCTTCTTGAGCCTAGATTCTTATCTCAGTTGAAGAATGAACTAAGTGTTGGTCAAACTTGCCAACTTTCCTGAGCCTAGATCCTTATCTCGGCTTTAGGAAGAAGTGTTGGTCAACCGCCAACCTTTTGAGACTAGATCCTTATCTCAACTCAAGAACAAACTAAGTGTTGATTAAACCGCTAACTCTCTTGAGCCTAGATCCTTATCTCGCTTTAGGAGAAGTGTTGGTCAAACTTGTTAACCTTCTTGAGCCTAGATCCTTATCTCTACCAAGAACTAAACTAAGTGTTGGTCAAACTCGCTAATTTTCCTAAGCCAAGATCCTTATCTCGCTTTTAGGAAGAAGTGTTGGTTAAACCAATAACCTTCTTCAGCCTAGATCCTTATCTCACCGAAGAACGAACTAAGTGTTAGTCAAACCTCTAACTCTCTTGATTGCCCCAATGAACAACTTTTACAAACAGAGAAAAGAATTTTTACCAAAAAAATGCCTACTTGTTTTATTGAAAAAAAATTTTACAACTGTTTAAGAAAAAGCTAAAAATAAAATACTCTGAGATTGGCCGTGTTCCATGGCCGTGGAATAGCTCTGTTATTCATACTCTTTAAGTGATATGACCATTTTCCAGCCAAACCAATCACTCTGTATGGTCCTTCCCAATTTAGTCCTAATTTGCTATCTCTAGGTATCAAGGTGTTTCCTATAACTTTACACAGTACCCAATCTCCAATCTTGAATTGTCTGGGGTGCACCGCTTTATTGTATTTCCTGGACAATTCATGTTAATATGAGACAATGTGCACCAACGCTCTCTCTTTCTTTTCTTCGCAAGGTCGAAGTTCTAGGATAGGGCCTCGCCATTCAAGTCTAGATCAAAGGTTTCGCTCGATAGTGGGAGGCCAATTTCCAAAGGGATTACCGCCTCCATGCCATAAGTCGAAGAAAAATGTATTTCGCCAGTTGATCGCCGATGTGTGGTTCGGTAAACCCATAAGACATAGGAAAGTTCCTCAGCCCACTTGCTTTTTGCCTTTTCCAACCTTTTTTTTAGGCCATCTAAGACTACTTTGTTGGAAGTTTCGGCCTGGCCATTGGCTTAGGGGCAAGGTTCTGAAAAGCGGTTGTGGTTGCGGAGTGTAAAGGCCGTAGTGTAACGGTTACGGTAACTGGAACCGTGAATTTTTTTATTTTTCGCACAGCTTGAAAAAAACTTACCGATATATACATTTTTTTTCCATGATCATATTTATCGGGTTTTAAAATAAATATTGATCAATTTTATAAATTTTTAAGTTTGATCCAATATATTTCATATTTTTAAATCACTATAAACTGAATTTTTTACATTTTATTTTAATAATTAATGATTTTATATTATATAAAAAATCAGTCACTAACTATTATATATAAGATAAACAATGACAAAAGTAAGAGAATAAATAAAAGCCTAAATATATATATATATATTAATCAAGCCAAATAGATAATGACCACACTTATTATTATTATTATTATTATTATTATTATTATTATTAGTATTATTATTAGTATTATTATTATTATTATTTTCAAACAATATATAGATAGACACACACAAACAAAATGGTTGAATGATAGCAACTGAATAGAATAGCATAGGTCTTACAGCTTCAACAAATTAATAACATGTTCTTCATCTTTCCTTTTCTCTCTCTCTCTATCTCTTGTTCCTCCATCTTCCCTCTTTATCTTCCCTCTTCTCTCTCTATCTCTCTTCTCCCATTTTCAACTTCTTTTTTGTGTGTGTTTTTTCGAAAGAAGCAATTCGGAACTGTTACGTAACAGGCCATTATGGTCACATAAAGATCATATTTAACCGCTATAGTAGCAAATGCAGACGCCGATACACTTGTGAATCTCAATCACACTGCAAAAACGGCCATAAAGGGTGGCGGTAACTACCACAACCGTTACGTAACAGCATTACATAACGGTTGCGGCTGCTTTTTAAAACCTTGTTTAGGGGTATGCCGGCGTAGAGTTGTAGAATTCTATCTTGTGTTCTTCGCAAAAATCCCTGAAGATTTTTCTATCAAGCTAAGTGTCGTTGTCGGATATTAGAGCCTTAGGTATTCCAAACCGGGTTATAATGTTTTGCCAGACAAACTTCTTGACATCATTTTCTTTTATGGATACGAGTGCTTCTACTTCTACCCATTTTGTGAAGTAGTCCGTTGCTGGGAGAAAGAACTTTTTGTTGCCTAGCACAATTAGGAGTTGTCCCACTATATTCAGGCCCCACATTGCAAAGGGCCACGGGCTGGTTAAAGGCAAGAGTTTTTTGGCCGGTTGATGTATTTGATGTGCGAACTTCTGACATTTCTCACACTTTTTGACATATTTCTCTACATCTGCTTGCATGTACGGCCACCAGTACCCTTGTGAAATTGCCCAGTAGGCCAGTGATCTTTTCCCTTGATGGCTTCCACAAACGCCTTTGTGTATTTCGAACAAAAATGCCTAAACTTTACTGGGATGGACACACTTCAAGTAAGGTCCTGTGAAGGATTTTTTGTACAATGCTAGTGATGGAGAGAGCCAAAATTGCTGTGACTTTGCTCTAACTTTGTTGGCTTCTTTCTTTTCTTCAGGTAAGATGCCATCTTTTAAAAGCAATATGATGAGATCTATCCAAAAAGGGCCTAGATCGGTGCAACATACTTTGGCTGCTTCCGGTTCTTTAATACTTGGTCTGGGTAGGAAGTCAATTAGCAATGGGTGTGGGATAGATGTATCTGCCATTGACGCAAAATCAGCAAGCTCATCTACTTTACTATTTTCCTCTCGACCGATTTGCTCTATCCGGACCACTTCAAATTTCATGATCTCATTTCTGACCAACTCTCGGTATTTGGCCATTCTATCATCCTTTGCTTCGTAATCGCCTGAAATTTGGTTGACTACTAGCTGGGAGTCACTATATACCATCAGCTTGGTGGCCTTCATGTGAAATACTAACTTCAAACCCGCTAATAATGCTTCATACTCCGCCTCGTTGTTGGATGCTAGAAAGCCAAGGTTGATTGCCTGTTCAATGGTTAAGCCTTCCAAAGGAGATGAAAACTACGCCGAGTCCTACACCATGCTTGTTGGACGCCCATGAACGAAGAGCTTCCCCATCTCCCTTACAAATATCTTACAGCAAATGGAGGGATTTGATGATGCCTTAGGATTAAGGGCATCGCCGCCGATGCTATTTTCTTCAAAGTTGTTGGTCATCATTATGATCCGGTTCTCACTGTTTAGGACTAGACTTTCAACCGGGTCTTTGCTTGTCAAACTGCGAGTCGCTCCTTCTTCCCTTTCTGAAAGGCTGAATAGTTTGTTATGCAGTTGAGTGCCTTGTCATTGGGTTGCGCTTATCTCATGCGGCATCTTCCCCCATTTCCTCAATTAATTCGATCGGGCAAACCTGATGACTTCTTGGGGAAAATTTGGCCATGAAGTCTGCTAAAGCTTGTGATTTTATTGCGATTCTTGGCCAAAACTTAATGTCGAACTGCCCTAACTCCACTGCCCATTTCAAAATTCGTCTAGAAAAATTTGCCCTCTCAAACAAGGCTTTTAATCGGAAAGCTGTTAAAATAATCACAGTGTGGACATGGAAGTAGTGCGATAATATTCTAGAAGCCATCATCAAAGCTAAGGCCAACTTCTCCAATGGCAGGTACGTTGTTTCGGCACCCAGCAATGTCTTGCTAACATAAAAGATAGGCAGGTGTTGTATTTCCTCAGCCCGTACCAACACTACATTAACTGCATGTTGGGAAACCGCTAAGTATAAAAAGAGTTTCTCCCCTAGTACTGGGGTTACCAACAACGGTGGGGAGGCCACGCATTCTTTCAGGCTTTCCAGAGCATGGTCACACTCATCATCCCACTCAAATTTGGCCTTTAGTGTCTGGAAGAACGGTCGATACCTATTTGACGACCGACTTATGAATCGATTTAGCGCAGCTGCTAGACCAGTGAGATGCTGCACCTCCTTGACTGTGTTGGTCCTCTCAAGATCTTGGATGGCTTTGATTTGGGATGGATCAGCTTCTATACCCCAGTTGGTCACTAGAAAGCCCACGAATTTTTCTGACCCCACGCCGAACGCGCATTTGTATGCATTCAGTTGCAGCTTGTAGAACTTCAAAATTTGAAACATCTTATCTAGGTCCTTAAGGTGGTCCTCTTCATTCTTACTTTTAACCACCATATCATCTATGTAGGCTTCCATTGTTCTGCCTAGTAATGGCTCAAACATTTTGGTGATCATCCGTTGGAATGTTGCCCTCACATTTTTTAGGTCAAAAGGCATGACCTTATAATAATATAATCCCCTGGGAGTTGTAAATGATGTGACCTCTTGGTTCAGTTTATACATAGCGATCTGATGGTAACCGCGATACGCATCAAAAAAGCTAAGTCGATTATGCCCTGCAGTTAGATCCACTAGTTGGTCTATTCGTAGTAGAGGAAAACTATCTTTTGGGCATGCTTTGTTGACTGTTTTGTAGTCCATGCAAACGCGCCATTTTTCGTTCTTTTTTGGTACCACTACCGTGTTAGAAATCCACCTGGAATAGTGTACTTCTCTGATTGCCCCTGCTTCCAGTAGGTTTCCCACGTCTTCTGCCATTATCTCTGCGTGGTGGAGTGCCAATCGGCAAGTTCGCTATATAATTGGTCTGGCGGTTGCATGGACATTGAGTTGATGGCAGATAAAGTTGGGGTCAATGCCAAGTATGTCATACAGCGTCCAAGCAAACACTTCGATGTTAGAGGTAAAAAATTCCATGATCTCTATTCTCTCGGTGCTAGACAGAGACGAGCTGAACAAAAAGAACCTTTCTGGGTATTTCTCATCTATCCTTGCCTCTACCAAGTCTTCCATCGCTTCGTTCACCGACGTCATGTAACTTTTGTTGCTTCGCTCTTCTACCATTTGTACGAACCCTTTTGTAGCCCGGCTATCATTTACTGTAACGAAGCACTATTTGGACATGATTTAGTCTCCTAAGACTTCTTCAATCATTCCAGTTTCGTTAGGGAACCGTAACACTTGGTGGTAGGTCGATGCCACCAATAGCATGGCATGCAACCATACTCTTCCCAACATTATGTTATAAGTGGAAGGGACTTTCGATACCCAAAATTCCACATGTTTTGTCATCATTCCTGCCTTGACTAGCAGAATTATCTTGCCAACTGGCCATTCTGGCATTGAGTTGAAGCCAACTAGGGAGATGTTGCGAGTTTTAAGTCTTTGTCCTCTAACTTTAGTTGCTTAAAGGTCTCAGAGTACATTATCTCGCATGAGCTCCTATGGTCAATTAGGATCCATTTCATGTCGAAATTCTTGACGCGTAAAGTAACCACCAGTGCGTCGTTGTGAGGGCTTTGTAACTTTGCTAAATCCTTGTCAAAAAAGGTGATGACGTTCATGGCCTCCGTTTTTTCCTTTTTCACGGTAGGTTGTGCACTTAGTACCTCTCTCATGTGCTCAGCCTTTTTGATAATCTCTCTGAGTTCACATACTCGTTCAGGTTCAATGATCCCATGTATTACATTAATTATTCCTTGGGGTAGACTGTCGACTAGCATCCCATCCGGTCTATTGCCATAACTAACTCCTCCAGGTGTTGCCTTAATGGTGTATAGTTTTTAGTTCGGTGCCCTTTTTCATTATGGAAGGTGCAACGGTACCTATTATCGTAGCCCCTCTATGCTTCTCCCAACTTAGTTAGCCGCCAAACGAAGGGTTCATCGCGTATTTCGCTAAAAATCCGGTAGATAGGTTTATTGAATACCGTGGTGATGGTAGTGCGGACTCTCAACTTCCTTGCTTGGGGTTCCTTTCTGTTGGCTCGTTTGCCTCGCTCATTTTTGCTCAGTTGTTCTTTCTGCCCGACCGTATTAACTTTTGCAGCAGGTTTTTTGTCTGACATTGCTATTGTGCCAGCTTTTTCTTTGGTGAGAGCAACATCTTCTTCTACCCGTATGTACTGATACACTCTTTCCATTAGGGCCTCTATTGTAAGGGGTGGTGTCATCGTCATTCAATCCCTTAATTTATTGCCAGCCAGCAAACTTCGTTTATACTATGCGATAGCTAGGTTTGTGGGGAAATCTCGAATCTGATTAAAAGGCTCCCAATAAGACCTCAATGTTTCTTTCTCGCCCATGTTTATGGGGGGGAGCTGGTGAATCTCCAAGCGCCTTGGTGTTCATTCTGAATCCGTCACAAATGCCTCCGCTAGTTACGCCCATGAAGCTATGCTACCTTTTGGCAACCTTTCAAACCATCTTAAACCCAGGTCACTAAGGCTAGAAGGAAATAGGATACACATTAGAGCCTCGCTTCGTCGATACATGGCCATAACCTGGCGAAAGTGGTGAAAGTGCATGTGGAGGTCTAACTTCCCCCCATAAGCAGTGAATTTGAGCTGGTGGAAGCCTGAGGGTAATGGTGCGTCCTCTATCGCCGGAACGAACGGTGAGCTTTGCAACCTCACTAACGCTTTGTTTGCTGGTTCGTAAGCAAGGCATGGTTCTGACATTCCAACCTCAACACTCTCATGTGTTCTAAGAGCTAACTGTTACAGCGTAGAAACTCTACGGTGGTCACGAGCCTAAGTGTTTTCTTTCCTTCGAGCCCTTTCCTGTAGCACTGTACGCAAGTTTGCCGACCTAAGCAACTCTATCTGCTTAGATATTGTTTGGTGTGAATGCGAAGGCCGATAGCTGCTTCCCTCCATATACGACCTTTCAGTCCTTGTTCTCACAGACCTGGAGTAACGAGTTCTGAAAGTCCTTGATTGTGTGTTGCCTGTCCTGAGGCTTCTACTTTCAGCTTGTGACGGTGTGACTTGCCTATCACGATCTTTAGAGTGGTAAGAGTATGTATTGTCTTTGCACCTTTCTTCTATTGCCACCCCTTTGCCTTTTATCTAGCACTTCATCGCTCCATATCGCTGTCATCCTCCATATCAATTGCTTACTTCCTTACGCGATCCTCCAAAACTTGACGATCCATCCTCTGCCTCTACCTGTCAGGGCTCTGAGAGCGATGAGGACTTGAGCCCCGTACTTCTCATGTGTCTCTCCGTGGGTTCCGTCACTGGGGATCTAATTCTGCCCTAGACGGAATAAAAAGCAAACCTTTGCGCCTCCCGTCCCCTTCCAAGGTTTTCCCATCAATAGCAGAATGTGGTAAGTCTTTATTGTGTGCCATAGATTTCAACTAAAGAGAAAACTCAATCAAAAGGTTTGTTCTTTGTGTGTGTTCCCATAGACGGTGCCAATTGTACGAGCACGAAATAATCTTCTAGTATAATCCTGTTGATCAAGTTTGCATTCCTCCAAACGTAGTCGTATTACTCCCTAAACACAAACGTGAGCTGGCTAGCGGGTGTGCTAGAAACCTTTCCGATGCCTATGTTAGAAAAATAGACAATAGACACAAAAGCTTTATGAATTTGAGAATCATAATTGTGATAATTGCATAAGTCATGTCATGATCTTTTATAGATCCCATCTGGTATAATCCTAACAGGACTCCAACTTTTCTTACCAGAGTCCTCCTAGGAATCACACTCCCAAGGATAATGTTTATCCTAGTAACACCCTACTCACTACTAAATAAGTGAAATGGTTGCAACTCTTACCTCGGCTGGCACTAGACTTAACCGTGCTCACACAGCTCGATGTTACTTTAGTCAACACTATCAATCTTGACTTTGAGATGACGCCCTGCAGAGCTATCCTTTAGCTCAGTCCTTCTTCCACTGATACCTCACTCCATGATAGCCAGGTCAGGTCACTGGTAGCCCACCTCTGACTGGCCTGATGCTTAGATGATCTAGGACCATGCTACATAAACAATTACTTTGGCCCGTAGTTCGGCCCAATGTCTAAGCCGAATGGTCTTAGTTTGGTAAAAACTATTCACATAAATTATCCTCTCAACCAAACTTTGTTTTCTTTTTTTTTGGTTGAAACATATAGCTATCTATTTGAAATTCAAAGAGTGTTGGAAATACCAAGCTAGTTTTTCCTATTTGTCTATTTCTTATCTGTGCATATTACATACATACATTCATACATATCTATATCTTTCTTTTGTCTGTACAAATATGTGCAAACCAAACCCTATCTATTCAAAAAAAAAGTTCTATCTATTCAAATATTTTTCTTTTTTTTTCTCTCACCTATATGTGCAATCTATTTCATCATTATTATCAACACTAACAACAACAACATCATCATCATCACCATCAACAACAACAACAACAACAATAAAAATTCTAATCTCATCTTTCCCAAACCCTAACTTGTTCAATATTTTTATTTGTTTTTCAATATATCTTAGCCTAACCCAAAACCAAATCCAAATCTAGATGTTCTAGGAATCCAAATCTAGCTCTGAGCCATTTTTGCAGAATGAATTCTATCAAACCCAAATTTCAAACCCTATTTTCATCAAATTCTTTAATTTTCTTGAATCCACACACACACACACACACACATAAAGAGAAAGAGAAAGAGAATGAGAAAGAGAAAAAGAAAGAGAGGAACACATACACACATACACACATCTTTCTTGACCTTGCCAAAGTCAATTGCAAGGTCATTACGACAACTTGGCGAGTGAACTGACTAGAGTCCCTTTATGATGAAATTAATCGACTTAGCAGGGACTCGGCTAGTTCGAGCTCAATTCGGGCGGTGGCATGGGCAGTGGAGCTCGACGCGAACGCCGACGGGCCAACCATCGAGTTGGCTATGTCGAGGGCTTAGGACATGTTTGGGACCATCGATGCTCTGATCAACAATGCTGGTGTAAGATCTTGATTAGAACGTGGATGATCTTAGGTGAGGATCTTGATCAAACTGCCACATCGCACGATCGAGAAATGAGCTTCGATTTTGAACCCTAAAAATTGCCCGGCGAAGGAGATCGGACTTTGATATGAGGCCTTGAAGGTATTAGAGTGGTTGATGGTGAACGATCTTGGTTGGAGACGGAAGTAGCGATGTCAATGAGTGTGAGAGAGAGAGAGAGAGCAGTGAAATAGCTCAGATTTATCAATGGCAGCTTCGTCTTCTTCAACCTTGATCCTCTTCCAGATATGTCCCGATCTAGATCTCGCAGCGGAGAAGAGCGACGGAAGAGCGCAACGCGAAGAAGAAGCGACACGAAGAAGAGAGAGAGAGAGAGAGTTAAGGTTTGGACAGAGAGAGTGAATGAGTGAGTGATTGTTTGGAAATGAGAGACAGGGCCTACCGCATAAATGATATTCATATGGGTATTTTGATCCTTTTATCTAAGCTTGTCCTTTTGGATAGAGTATTCTAGCGTCTAGATTTTTGGGCAAACAAAATTGAGAATTAGATTTATAGACCGAATGCCCTAATATATATATATATATATATTATATTTAACTAATAAAAAAATGATTGAAGGGTTGCCTAATGATTTAGATGCTCCCTTACCGAGCATAAAACTTGAGTTTCTTATCTCTATGAATTTAACTTTTTTTTTTTGTTCTTCTTACTTTCTTTCCTTCACTTCTCTTGGCCCAAAAATAATAATAATAATTTAGAATTGAAATGCACGACTCAAATGAAAATGGTCTTTTGTATTTGAGTGATGTTCCACATACTTGTATTTTATATGCAATAGATAGGAGTTGGGTAATGCTATGGTAAGGGTGTGTACCATGTAAGTTATAATATTTGTGAGTTTGATTTCCATAAATGTTATAACTTAATCCTATAGGAGTCATAAAAAATTAAAATTAAAATTAAAATTAAAATTAACCAAACACCACATAAGATATTAATCAAAGAGCTCTTAGATTATAATCAAAATAATATCATAATTAATATTATAATGAGTCATAATTAATAGCACAATATATCATAACCAAACACCACAAAAATCGTAACCAAATGTGTATATGAATTACACCCCCATAGAGGGATATTGGTATTTGTAGCTTTTTCGTATGTATTTTCACTTAAGTCAGGTCCTACTAAACACACCAACAAAATTTTTCTGTACACCCACCTCCCTTTTTTTTTTTTTTTTGAACAGAAAAAAAGGATGCTCTGTGGTGTCATCACTAAGATCCAGAGGCCCAGGCCCCGGGATAACCGGTTGCCAGCTTGATTTAACCCAACCCATAAGAAGGGACCCACCACCGAGGCACCAATGGAGCGCAACCTTACATGCCACAGACAAGCCCAGATTTCGATCGGAGTACAAAGCGAGCTCTCTGCAGAGAACCAATTGCAAAGCAACCTTTGTTCACCTCTCCTAAAATTCAAACCTGGATCAAACCTAGGGAATGGGAAGCATTCACCATGAGACCACCACCCGGGTGGTACACCCACCTCCCTCTTGATGCATTGAAAAGTGTCCTACACATATAGGTGTCCAGAAAAATTATACGAGTGTATTAGCAGCACCCAAAAAAATGTCTTGAAAGAATGGCAAAATAATGGTTCGATTAACAACATCAAGGACCCGGCCCAGTCTTAGGTACCCACAAAGCAATCAGCCCATCGATTAAAAGTCAACCCAATGTCACTATTAACGTAATTTCTTAACTAATAACATCGACAACATTTATCAGCTGTGTTCCACATTTTTAGATTTGATTGTGCACACAAATTTTGGATACACACTTATGGTTTGATTAATTACAGTATGATGATCCAACAGTTGAAATTTCAAATCAAAATTCACTCAGATCAGATCAATCATGGAGATCAAATCGAACTAGGATGAGGCTCATCAAACCTTATTTTGAGTCCATGTTGATCCAAATTGTTCATATTGTAAGATTTATCAAACAGATTATTCATAAAAAGAATTAGATTAATTATATATCTTTAACCTCAAAACAAGATCATATACATTTTTAAAAAAAATAAAAATAAACGGTTATTATAATTTTGTTAATTTTTTTTAAAAACAATTAGGACTTGATCATGAACAATTAGGACTTAATTTTTTTTTATGAATAATATGTTCAACAAACTCTATAATATGACCGGTTCGAATTATCAAAACAAAGTCATAACACATCTCCATTGAACCTCACAACATGCTTAATATATGACATTAATCACAGCATGCACCACTTTTCCCTTTTTCATTTCCTAGATGAATCAATCAAAAGTGCCAATTTTGGTAAGAACCATAAACTCGATCTCATGATAGACTCGTTCACTTCAAAGTTCATCATGTCCACACAAAGTTCATCATGTTCACAATTTTTATTAGGTAAATGTCAATATCTAATTAAATGAATTATTTACTTGGCGGACTCTATAAGTTAAACAATTTGAAACATCAAAACAAATATGTGATGGGTTTACAATAATGTAAATTAGACTCTTCAATCCAAAAAATAAGTTGGAGCCGATTTTGTTCATTTTCTATACTTTTCAAATTGTTTAGAAACTCCTTAATACTATGAATAATTCCAACTTTTATCTTGTATTTTCCGAATTATTCAAGCCAATTGACCTGAGCTTTTAAGATTTTTTTTGCACTTATTTCTTTTCCAATCGATTTTTTTTGCACTTATTTCTTTTCCAATCAATTTTTTTTTTCTTTAAAATGTTATATGAATTTTTACCAATAATTGTCTGAATGATTTTCTGCATTGAAAAGTTAGTTTCCATCTCAATTCATGGACCATTTGAATTTACAAATTTTATTTTATTTTATTTTTTATTTATTATTATTATTATTATTTCCAGCAAACAATTGTAGAAAAGGCTATTGTGCTAGCCATTCAAAGTTTTCCCTTACGCTGTGTTTGGTTGGGAAATTTGAGGAAGGATTTGGAAAGAAAAAGAGAAAAATTAGGTGAAATGTAAGTATCACATTTTACCTAATTTCACACATATTTTCCCTTTTCTTTTCTAATTTTTTTCCCAAATCTCCCAACCAAGCACAACATTAGAGATTAGTTTTCTATTGATTTCAAGATTGAAAATAGAATAAGGTGACCATGTGATATGGTTTTAGTAGAAAATGACATCCCAATGTTGACTACATGGATTATTTATTATTGAAGTGTAAAAGAACACATAATATCTAAAACCATTTAAAAGAAAAAAAGAAGTGATTGCTGTTTATATGTCATTTTCTTCAACAAACGGTTCCTCCAAGAATACAGTAAAAAAATAAGATTTTGAATAGCATTTCTGAACTTGTATTGTCCATTTGATTGGAGTGAGAAATATATTAAAAACTGATTGATAAAAAAAAAAATTGAAGTAAATAAAGAAAAGTGAAATGAAATTTTATTTTCACCTATGCATTTGGTGAAACCTTTTTTTTTTTTTTTTTTTTGGGTTGACAAAATCATAAGAAAATTAAGATATGAGATAAGAATTGGCTACTTTTATCAGAAAAATAATTTTCACATATATATATATATATATATTTGCAGAAAAACTGAAAGACAAGATACTGGAAAATGGATTTTCAATTAAATTTACTTTTCCCATATTTTCCACTGTTATTTTAATAAATAAACGCAAAGAAAGTTTCAATTTAAAAAATAAATTGAAAAAAAAAAAAAAAAAAAACTCATCTAATTGTAGATGTGCACATTTCTGCCACATGATTTACTCATTAACAAAACAATTGATTTTGTTCAAAAATAGAACCAAGCTGGCTTTCACCTTTCTAATAATTAATCAAAAAGCGGAAAAAAGAAGGTTGCCATTATTTCCCATATTAGTATTGTGATATATATATATATATATATATTTTAATCGACAAAAGTTAGTAATTAATTATTAGATTATTACATTAGGAGAGTTGAAGTTACACTTTCTCTCTGCAAGCACTTAAAACCCAAAACAGCTAAGGGTTACAACTCCTTGATTATCTCAGACAGATATGCTTTTAATTATGAATAAAGGTTGAGACCCCCTTTGGAGGTCACCCCTTCACCCCTTTTAGTTTTGATTGGTCAACTTTTCTTTTTCTTTTTCTTTTTTTCTCTTCTTCTCACCCAATCCCAACCTCCATGTGTGTGAGGGGGTTGTGGGGGTGGGTGTTTTAAGGGGTTCTAAATCAATGCCCAAAATAAAATTGGAGCATCGCCGATCATATTGTCATCTGAGCCATAATGTCATCTGAGCCATTGAAGGACATGGCTTAGAGCCATCAATATAGCCTAAGAGATCATAGCCGAGGAGGAGGGTGTGAAATTGCAGTTTTCATGAGAGGTAGTTGCTGGAAGTGAGTTTTAGAGGGGTTTGGGCAGCAACATTAATGCTGATAAGGGTGTTATGGGATTCATTGGTGTTTAGAAAGAAGGGTGAAGGGTTGGCCATCGCGGCTCGAGATAACAAACAGAAAGGGAAAGGAGAGAGAGAAAAAAAAAATTTAGAATTTGTTATCTCTATTTTTACTCTGATACCATGATAGATTATTACAATTAACAAAGTCATAAAAATAAAATAAAATGGCAATAAAATATCTTATTTTTTTTATATTTTTTTTAAAAAATCACACTTTAAAACAAGGTACTTTTTTCTTCAACTCCAAGTTTAGAATTAGAATGTTAAATAAGCTCAATATCATTGGGGTCATTTCTTGGTGAACATTATCTGTCATAATCTCTTTGATCCCTTCATTGATGTGCCACAACACAGAAAGATTTGGTAGAAAAGTGGAAGAGATTTTTTTTTGGTTCGAATTCGACCAGTTCCTACAACGCCATTCCTCCCATCAGTTTTTTATATGTCTTTGTGGATAGATTGAGGGACAGATCAAAGGTTGAAATCTGGGAATTCTTGGAGTGAGAATTTTTGCAAATTCCACCAAAATGAAGTATGTTTTGTTCACAAGACTCCAAGACAAGGCACACTCATAGTATAATGTAAATGAGTAACTTACAAATATACGACAACTAATCAAACACACACCAGCAACATCAACAACAGCAAGCAACAAACCTACAGTATTAGTTTACACATGCTAGCTAGGACTCTTTTTATTTCATTATCATTACAGAGAAGAGATAGTAGTAGTAGTAGATATAGCTTTATATATGTCTGCTAAATTCACATAACATATATATGATCACATTATTAAGAAGCATTGACAGCAATCTTCATCCCAGACTGACAGTGCCCTGCAAAGTTGCATATGAAGTAATTCGGTCCCTTGGCCAGACTTATCCTGTCCATCCCCGTTTTATAGACCTTTGCACTTGCCGGAGTTGTGCAGCTGCCATAGCCTCCCCTGTCCACTGCAACCACATTATGGGTTGTGGGATCATAGTTGAACACTGCACCACAAAGCACAAACACACACATTGTTATTAAGGGTTTGTCACAAAATTGGGTGTTTGTACTAAAACCCCTCTTTATATTTTACTAGCCCCTACTAAGGTTTTAGATAGTTATATTGAGAGACGAATCAGTATAGATTCCTTTGCACCTAGGGGCCGAGGGAGAGGGGGGTCAGGGGAGTCTTGCCCTGTAAAAACTTCATAGACTCCATATATATACATTCAAAGTAGATGTGTCTATGTGTGATGCTATAGACTTCATAGACTCCCATCAATTTAGCATGGATGCTTCTGTGTTCTTGTTCACCATGAATCATAAAGCACTGATGTTTAAAAACAATACTTACCATGATGGATTTTGATAAATTTAAACACTAATCATTAATGAGTAAAGCTCAAATTTAGAAGAGATTTCATGATTGACTTTACTACTTTACCATGATAGATTTTAATAAATTTGAAATAATAAGGTAAATCAATTTTTTGTAATTCTCTTCTTACTCTAATTTATCTCCCCTTTCCATTTCTGAATTTATCTATAATAACCAATTCCTCTATGTTTTTATAATATTTAACTTGAAATCTCTTTATTTAAAATTCATTCATCCAAATTGAACCCTACAAATGTTTCTGTGTCTAAAGAATCACATCCAAACTTAAGTAAGAAACTCTAGGATCTGAATTATGTAACCAGTAACTCATTTTATTTGATAAGCTGACATTCAATAAATTCTGTCATTTAAATGGTTTGACTTTTGTTTAGTTTACATGAAACTTAAAAGATACGACGTTTTAATAAATAAAAAGAAAGAGTTGATATTTTTTTAATGTTTTTGCTAAATTCATTTGCCATTTTCTTTGCTACAAAATAGAAGATTTTTTTTTTTTTTTTTTACATATTGTTTAGTTGTTTACATTAAGAAATAAATCACAAAGAATTTTGACTAAGAAGTGATAATAGATGACTTATATTCTATTAAACAATACATTACAATCTTTTTGGTTTATCATTATCATGGTGTCTTCACCCCCCACCGCCCCCCACAACCAAAAAAAAAAGAGAGAGAGATCCTACATCCACCCCCAAGAGATCCTACATCCACCCTTGTTTGTATCCTTTATGCCTCTTTTGAAAAGTAAATTAAAAGTCACTTTCTAACTTTTAATTCATTTTTTATAACATTATCTTTCATATTTTTTACACATTTTTAAAAAAAAAAATCAAAAAATCAATTTTTAACCATCTTTCTAAAACATCCTTTAATCATGTTGGTTTTTGAGCTTAACATCAAGAATTCAAGAACTCATACTGACAGCAAATTTTTTGATTTTCATAAATATAAGAATACGAATTTCATAAATATAAATTCTGGAAAAAATTTCGTATTCTTAAATATAAATTTCGTATTCTGTATAAATATAAGAATGCACTCATACTGACAGTCATTATACAAATTTCGTATTCTTATATGTTAACCATCTTTATATTTAAGACTACGAATTTCAAAAAATCAATTATCAACATCAAATATACAGAATTTATATTTATGAATTTCAAAAAAAACCATGCGATTGAGTTGTAAAAATTCACACAAATTTATACATTTATTATTATTATTATTATAAATGTTGTCTTATAACTTATATACATAATTTTTTTTTCCAGATTGTTTTACAACTTTGTATCGTTCAAAAGAAATAATTTTTCAAGTAGTTATTAATATTTATCTTTTGTTTCTCTTTGACAGTAAGTGATCTAAGAGTGTTACGTTTTGTTTTGTTTTTTTTTTTAAAAAAAAAAAAAAAAAAAAAAAAAAAACTCTCAATGACTAAGGCTTTTGTTTTGTTGATTGTTGTTTTGTAAAAATTAATTTTTTAGTAGTTTTTATTTCTTCATTATGTTGATTGCAAAAATAAAATTAAAAAAAAAAACTTTATTTTCATTTTATTCATTATATTGATTGAAAAACATACAAAAAAATAAAGAGAACTGTAGAGATTTTGTATATATATTATATTTGTGAGTATATTTTTATTTTATTTGTTTATAGATTTTGTACACATATATTTTATATGCTTTATTTATAATATAGATAATACAAACTTGAATTTAAATTATATAAATTATCATTCTAAGTATAAATTTATTCTTTTTATATAAATTTTTTTGTATACATTTTAAATATATGAAATAAAATTTTTACGACTTTGTATTCTTCAAAAGAAAAGTTTATCGTTTCTTTTTACACATTGATTTAACAGGTTAATAGAGAAGCCAGAAAAAGAAAACAAAAAAAGGCAATAATTTTTTTATTCATTGTGTTTTCAATTTTTTTTCATTCTATCGTTCTTTAAAACGTAGGCAAACTGCTTTTCAATTTTTAAACTGTTTTTAAAAGAATAATATTCCAAACTTTTCAAAAAAAAAAAATTGCACACAAAAAAAGGATGAGAATGTTCTTAAACACAAATAATAATAAATATTAAAAAAAAAATCGCTTAATTCTTGGATAGCTAAGAATAATAAGTTGAAAATATATTTTGAAAACTTACTTATTTTAGAAAGAAAGAATGAGAAAGAAATAGATATTCAAATTTTATTTTATTTTTTTTGAATTTTAATATTTGATAGGATATATATACACTCATATATATTTTGCAAGTTAATAAAGAAGTCAGAAAAAGAAAACAAAAAAGGAAATAATTTGTTTTATTCATTATATTTTCAATTTTTTTTTCTTACTATCTTTCTTTAAAATGTAGGCAAACTGTTTTCAATTTCCAAGCTGTTTCTAAAAAAATAGTATTTTAAACTTTTCAAAAAAATTTTGCATACACAAAAAAAGAATAAGGATGCATTAAAAAAAATGAATATATAAATTAAAAAAAAATTAATATAAAAATAATTTTGGCCAAACTCAATATTCTAAACTAAGTACATTCTCATTCTTAACTCAAAGAGATTTGATTAAAATGAAAAAAAATAAATTAAAGACTCAAAAAAAAAAAAAAAAAAACTAAAAGATAATGCAAAAGTATATGAGAGTGTGTGTATATATATATTAACATGCAATATATGTACAAGTTAAATAAATAAAAATTAAATAACATATTTGACATATATTGATTGTAATCTCAAGTGATAAGAGTCTTTCTTATTAAATTTGTGATCTTCAGTTCAAGTCTCGGCTCATTCCCTTGTAGCTTTTTTTTTCTTTTCTTTTAATAAATAACTAGACACTTGGCATAAAAGAGATAAAGTTTCAAGAAACCAATCTAAGTGTCATATATATAATATTATAGATAGATAGATCATATCAAATTTAGAAAAAAGTTGTGCGATTGAATACATAAATTTAAAAAAAAAAAATTGAATATAAAAATAATTTCAGCCGAACTCAATATTCTTGACTAAATATATCCTCATTCTTAACTCAAAGGGATTTGATAAAAATGAAAATTAATTAATTAAAAACTCAAAAAAAAATTCAAAGATAATGTAAAAGTATATGTGATTGAACTTAGAAAAAGCATATGAGAGTACGTGTATATATATCATATTAAATTCAGAAGAAAAAAAAATTATGCAATTGAATATATAAATTTTAAAAAAAAATAAATAAATAAAGCAAATTGAGTGAGGGGGCATTAAACTTTTTATCAATTGAAAAGTAATTTTCCTTAGTTTAATTTTTATCAACTCAATCGCATGATTTTTTTTTGAAATTTGTACACATATTGCGTGTACCTCGACCGTTAATATGTGTGTGTGTGTGTGTGTGGGGGGGGGGGTGTTGAGGTGGGAGACTTACCAAGAACATCGCCTGCCTTGAAGCTCTTTCCGTTAGGCCAGTTGCTCAAATTGAAGGTCCAACCACCAGCCCCTCCAACTGTGTAAGTTGCACCATCACTAGCCACCCACTGACTAACTAGCACTAGGCATACAAGGGTTACTGCAATTGCACTGCCTCTTCCCTCAGACATCTCTGGAATTGGAAGCAAAGTGGAAAGCTAACTGTGTGTGTTGACAGAGTGACAACCTGCTGTCTCTGAGGATTCACAGCTAAAGAGGCTCTCTACTCTTTTATATACATGACCAATGCTAGAAGTACACAAAATAATGTATTGGAAGGCTGAGATTAAATTCAGTTAGGCCCTGTTGGTTTTTTGGTATAGAGGGACGGATGAGATTAAGATGGAGGTAAGACCCATTTAATGTTATGTTTAGTTGCAAATTTGGAGAAGGAATTGAAATGTAAGAGGAGATTAGGTTAGGCCTTAGAAGGGAGATTGTGATCGAGAAGGTGGAAGTAGTATTAGAAAAATAGTCTACCAGACTATTTTTTTTATTTTTTTATTTTTTACATGTTGGACATTTTTTTTTTAATGTTTAATTTTTTTTATATTTTTTGTTAAATAAAAATCATTATTTTATTTGTTTTATTTTTTTATTTTTTACACGTTGGACCTTTTTTTTTTTAACATTAATGTTTAATTTTTTTTTGTATTTTTTTTATTTGTTTTATTATTTTATATTTATTTTATATAAAAATAATTTAACAATCCTACACCAATAACTATCATCAAAACAAATATAATTTTACTTAATTCCTTCACTAACAATCCTCTCACTATTAATCTTCTCACTATAAATCTCTTAAATTTTACTTCTAAAAACAAACGAGGCCTTATGGAATGACTCATATTCAAAATAAATTTCAACTTGTTATTATATTTTTAGTGAAAGTCCCATAAGTTCGAAAAAGGGACAGAATAAAGATAAAATGGCCACTAAGGTCTATTTTAAGAAGTAGATTAAAATTTAATTTTTTTTTTTTTTAAATATATGAAAAAGAATAGAGGCAATGTGATTCAAAAAAATCAAAAAGCTAACTTTTTATCTTTTAACCTAATTGCCAAAATAGGCCTATGTTGGATCAACTTTTTTATCTTTTTTATCTTATTTGGATCACATCACCTTTCTACTTTTCTGTACATTTTTTCATAAAAAGTTAAAAAATATATTTATTTAGATCATTCCAAACATTAGTGGGAAAAACTTAGGATATGCAGGTATGCTCCTATGGGTGATGGAATTGATCTCTTGAAATTAGTCAAGCATGCATAAATTGATTTGAATATCTAATTATAAAAATAAATAAATAAATAAAAACAAAAATAAAAAAACAATTAGCCATAATAGGGTAAGTGATAGTAGTGCCATCTCAAAAGTATAGATTACAATAAGGCTAAGTTTGGGATGTATAGAATAATCCAAAAAGCTAAAAAGTTACTTAAAAAGTTAAAAAGTTAATACTATTCACCAAAAGTCAACAATTACGGCTGCACAACTCCCAATTCAAATTTTCCTCTAAAAACTAATTTTTACAATTTTTTATTACACATTTTTCCATAAAAAGTCAAAAAGTTAACCCAAACATCCATATTTTCAACCTCATTTTTTTAGTCAAAAAAGATAAAAAAGTGCACTTATTTAGTCTTCCCAAACAAGGCCTAAATATATAAAAAATGTAAAACAAAACAAATATATAAAAAATAATGTATAATGCAAGTTCATTTGTGTATAATAGGACCACATTTAAATTGAATCTGATCATATATTATTTTTTCATGTTATTTTTTGTTTTTTTTTTTTCACAAACAGCTCAAATTTGAATGTAATTAGACCCTCTTTTTTTTTTTGGGGGGGGGGGGGGGGGGGGGCAACATTCCAAATAAATTATTTTCGTAATAAATGACAGAGTTAAAAAATAACTCACACCTAAAATAATCTTTACTTGTCATATTTCTGCTTTTTTTACAAAATTTGAACACGTGTCTATTGTTAATATGGACAGGCGCCTAGTCACGGAAATGGAGTGATTGTTGTGCTTTCGACGCAACCATTATTATTGTACTCTCATATGCGTCAATTTTGAAGTTTATTTTAATAATTTAAATTATTATTTTTTAAAATATATCAAATAAAATATACGTATAAATATTTAAATTAATTGCCCATTATTAATCTTTTCATCAACTTATATTTATATTTATAAAAATAAATAATAAATATGATTTAAAATATAAAATTAAATACAAGTCAATAAAAAGATTAATAATCTCTGATCAATTTAAATTTTTATAAATATTTTTTAAAAATAAATAATTTAAATTATCAAAAACTAGTCTCAACATTAACTCATGTGAGACTACAATAGTACCCGCTGGGCCGGGAGAACAGCACGACCCCACAATTTCCGGCGGGTCACGGGTGCCTTTGGGAAAAGCAATGAGCAAATGGTAATTGAAAACACAGACAAGACAGGCCTTGTGGCCCATAGAAAAATAATGACAATTTGAATGGGTAGGGGTGAATTTCCAATGAGTTACACGAGTTACTTTTTTAAAATATCTATTTTAATATGGATAAATTAAAAATGTAAATTATTTTTTATAGTTTAAAAAACTACAAATATCTTACTATCAGAATTTTTTATTTAACAGAATTAATTAAAAAATTAAAATTTTTAACTGTTCACTTATATAATAATAAAATCATCTGAATTATTAATTGAAATAAAATTTTAACATTATTAAAAACTGTTAATTAACTTGATGATTTATTAATAAAATGACCTATTTGTTATGAAATTAAAAACCTTAGGGGCGTAATATAATTTTTAGAACCAATCAAAATAATTTATAATTTAAGTAAACCTTAAGACATGTGTTTGTAATTTACTCTTTTAATAATGAAGGTCTAAAAATCTAAATTAAAAATTCAAATGCTGAAACATTTTATCTAAAGCAATAATGTTTAGAAACTTTAATTTAAGAGTTTTAATAGAGTTTTAATAATAGATCTCACATGATGATGTGATATTTTAATTTTTTTTTAAATATTTTTTGACACTTTATTAGAGCTCATTTTAGAATTTTCTATCACTAACAAACTCAAATAAAATGACTAAAATAATATGAAAAATGCTTCATACCACTAATTTAACGAGTCCGGATCGTCTGTCGTGATTTCTTACGGCGCCTCCTGCGGCAGTCCAAAATGACATCGTTTTGGACCTATTTTTCCCTCCCTCTTTTGCTTTCTCTCATTTGCTGAAAACCCTTATCCTCAAAACAGAGAAGAGACTGACAAAGAGAGGCAAAGGTGAAGGCGAAGGAGGTTGAGGGCGACGAGGCGACGTCATAGCGAGAACCTAATTCATACACTACGGCGACGGCGATGAAGCGACAATTGGCGAAAGACGAACGGCGACTTGAAAATATTCTGCTTCTTTCTATTTTGTGTGTATATATATATATGTATATATTACATGTATGTATATATTTCTAATTTTTTTGGGTTTTATATAATTTTTGATGATTTGTGTGATGGGTTTATGAAATTTTGAGTGTTTGAAGTGTTGAAATTGAAATTATACAACCAAGGAGAGAGTGGCTAGGAGAGAATAAAACCATAGCCATTGATGCAATGATATGTACTCTGCAATTTTTTGAAAGGAATGCACTCCCAATGAAGTAAGCACCACAAAACAACGCAAGCAGTAATGAAGAGAGTGAAGAGACAAGATTTAATCTTTGGATCCAACAGTAAAGAAACCTACAAAGATAATAAAAAATACCTTTGTGTTTGATTTCATCTTGGGTTTGATTTCTCATGTGTTTGATTTCTTGGGTTTTCTAAACTCCAAAGATAAACAAGAAGATTGAAAGATAATCAACTTCCTTAAAACACAAAGAAAGCCTCTGACTCTCTCTGTTCGTCTCTTCTCTGTTTTGAGGATTAGGGCTCTCAGCAAACGAGAGAGAAAGCAAAAAAAAAAAAAGAGTTTGGCCGGAGGCGCCGCAGGAAATCCCTGCAGATGATTCGGACTCCTAATTTAACACCACTAATACATCACTAATAACGTGGCATCATATAGATCCCACTATTAATATAATAGTTTGGCCTTTATTTTTTTTGTTTTTTTCTTTATACTCCTACCTCATTAGCGATGTTTTTGGAGAGATCAGTAATACTGCGTATTATGAAAATGATCATAAAAGATTCTCCATCGTTAGATTACATATATAATAAAACACTACACACTAATTAAGGGATAAAAAAGTTTCATGAAGCGTTTCATGACATTTGCTACTCTAAATCGGAACTGAAATAATATACGTGACACAAACTCTCTTCTCCTCTCCGATCTCGCCGTCGTTGCTACCAGCCCCGCCGTCATCCTCTCATTGTTCACCTTCACCGTACATAGCTTCACTACAAGAAAAATCACATTTGGCAACTAAAGTATTAGTCGCCAAAGGTCCAGTTTTTAGTCGCCAAAAGTAGGTTTTATACCTTCGCCGACTGATTTTTTTGGTCGCCAGTTTTGTCGGGAATAATTGGTCGCCCAAGGTTTTGGCGACTAAAAACGGTTTAGTCGGGAAAAAGGCAGGTATTCAGCGACCAAACTTTTGGTCGCCAATGCTCAATTCCAGTTTTTCAAATTATACATTTAGCGACAACTATTTTAGTCGCCAATAGGTCATGAATCGCCGACCAAACTCATTAGTCGCCTAAACCAAAGACATTTGGCGACAAAATGGTTTAGACGCCAAAAGCATTTTTCCGAAAAAAAAAGAATTCAGCCTCCGCTACTCCTGTGTTTCGAATCGCGAACGTCCACCACTGCACCACTGCACCTTACCAACACTCTCCCCACTACGCCACAAGAACATTACATGAAAAGAAATGCAACATATATTATTTATATACTATATTGACCGACATTAATACAAAACAATATTTATAAATAAAATTATTTTTATTAAATATAATTTATGTAAAAAATAAATGATTTATTAAAAAAAATTTTGGCCCACTTTTGGCGACTAAAATTAATTTTTAGTCGCCAATGCTATAAATTTCGGCTACTAATTCTTATTTCGTCGCTAAAAATCGTGACTTAGGCCTATACGGACGCTGTTTTGGCGACTAAACTGAATTTTTGTCGCCAAAACACTGCTTTCAGCTACTATTTTTTTTTTTGTAGCCAAAAAAGTCCACTTTCAGCGACGAAACAGGTTTTAGTCGCCAAAACACCTATAATCGGCATTTAAATCAAGTTTAGTCGCCAGAACCGTGAGTTTTGGGTACTAAATCATTTTAGTGGCCAAAAACCGTGACTTTTGGCTACTAAACAACCATTAGTCGCTAAAAGCCCTACATGTGGCGACTAAATTGCCTTTTAGTCGCTAAAAGCATTATATTTGGCGACCAAAAAAGTTTAGTCGTAGTCAGACTTTTGGCATTTAAATCCAATTTAGTCGCCATTTCCCCTACTTTTAGCGACGAAAAACGAAATTTTGGTCGCTGAAAGTGTTTTTTGTTGTAGTGCTTGTACAGCGTTGATATCGCGTCAACGGTGATATCAACGGTGGAATCGTTCCGCAAGCTCCGATCGATGTCTCTCTCGTGGTTCACAACCGTCCTCAACTCTGCTCCAGCACCGTACACATCGTCTAGCCATTCGATCTCTTCTGCATCTCTGTTAATCCATAAAATAGGTATGTTTTCATATTCTCTCTCTCTACAATTTATTGTAATGATTTGTGGCTTTACTTTGATTATGATTGTGATTCTGATTCTGATTGTAATTGTGATTTATGGGTTTACAATGATCTAAACACAAAGTAAATGAAGGAATAGCCATGTCTTCGTTGTCGAGATTGTTGATACATCGATTCACTCCGTTCTTCGTAGCTCGAATTTGACAAAGCCACAGACTCTTGAGTTCTTGTTCTACACTTCTCGAATTTCAATCACCACGTCCATCTCCATCTCTCGATGCTGTTCACATGACAGACAATTGCGTCCGGGTACTCTTTCTGAAGATGTGATTTCTGAGCTCTTTTTTTTTTTTTTTCTCGATTTCAATTTTTTTTATTTGGAAATTTCAATTGCTTGTTTGATTAATACAGTCAAATACGCATATTCAGCAACAGAGATAGTTTAATTTATTTTGTGTCATAGATTTCTCATTGTTTGAGATGCAAGAGATGAGTTAGGGTTGTGCTTGCAAAATTTGGTAGAAATACATGTTATTGTAGAGTAAAGACCAAGGATTTGTTGTTGATGATTAGTTCTTTTCTTTCTTCTTCTGTTTTTGTGTGTGTGTGTGTGTAATTTTTGTTGTTGTTGATTCTTCTTGTTGTTGAGAAACATATTGCAACAGATTTCAAAAAAAAAAAAAAAAAAAACTGTGGTGTATATGAATCTATGGTGCAACAGATAGTAAATGCAAGTAAAGATTTATTTGGGATTACAATTTTCTTTTCCTCCCAGTTTTCCCTAAACAACCAAACAATTAGTGGAATTCCATTTGATTTTTAAAGTGAGGAGTTCCATTTTCTTATGGATTTTGAAAGTGGCATTTTCCCTCTCATATTCAGTATGAATGTTTAGAATGTTAATTTTGTTGTTGTTGATGATGATGATGAATCTGTGATGTGATGATGATGAATGTTTGTTTGTAGAATGATTTTAACAGATAATGGGTGATGTAGAAAAAGCAAATTGCAACAGATAGGAGAGAGAGAGATGAGAGATTTAACATATAGGGGGAAATTTTTTTTTGAACAGATAGAACATATTTGTTTTAAACAAATCTGTTATAGTGGATTTTCAATATATAAGATAATAGATTTGTTCAAATATGGTGGAAAATTGAACAGATAGACAAAAAAAATTGGATAAATAGAATTTTATTTAGACAAATATTTAAATAGATAAGGAAAATTTGAATTTAAAATGTTAAAAAATTAAACAGATATGGTAAAAAAATTGAATAGATAGGAAAAAATTTGAATAGATAAAAAAAAGTCCAGGGTAAAATTAGAAATAAAATATCCTACAAGATTTCTTACCAAATTATTTTACAAAACATGAATCTCTTATCAACAAAAAGTATCCACTGAATCTAATGCTTTAGACACTTTCTAAATTAGATTTATCACAAATTTTATTTTTAATAATTTGATTGTATTTGTTATCATAATCAATGAAAAAGAGATAATTTAGCAGGAAAATTACACATAAGTCAGATTTTAACAAAAATACAATAAATTAGAAAATTTAATTATGGATGAATTACACTAATAGTCCATGTAGTTTGGGACTTGTGTTACTTTAGTCCCTGATTTTTTAATTGTGATATATTTGATCTTAAATTTTGAATTTTGTTTCAAATAAGGACAATAAAAAATGTTTCCGTTATAAACGATCCATTTGCAAGGGCAAAATCATTATACAACTTATTTTGTGTTAGTTAACTTGTATGTTATTTAAAATCTAATGGTTTTTTTTTTTTAAATGAATAATGCTAAAACTTTCTTAGTTATAAAGTTTTGTTTGATTTACTTTTCAGAATCTATTTTCAAAATTTTTTTCTAAGAAATTAAAAATTAAATTGGTGAAAAAAATTAAAAATGCATCATTTTTATATAATTTTATCTTTTGGGAGAGTAGAAATAATTTTTTTAATTTTTTTTTTTTGATATTTTTTTCGTTAAATTAGTCTTTATTTTTTCAAAAGTCAAACACGGCGACAATTTTAATGTCATTATTAAACTAATCCATTAGATCAAAAATTTCAAAACTAAAAATATTTCATATATTAAACATACCGAATACACATTAAAAATTCAATAATTATTTCTGGCGACTAAAAAAATACGCTTTTGGCAACTATTTTTGGCGACTAAAAAAATTTTAGTCGCCAAAAGTTGTGGAGTTGGCGACCAAAAATAATATTAGTTGGCAAAAGTCAAATATTTAGCTACTAATTTTTTTTTGGCGACTAAAAAAAATTGTGTCGCTAAAAATATCACAATTGGCGACTAAAAAAAATTGTAGTTGCTAAAAATATCACAATTGGCAACTAAAAAAAATTTTAGTAGCCGTATAGCTAGTTTTGGCTACTAAAATTGTTTAGTAGCTGAATGAAAAAAAATAATAATAATAATAATAATTATATTTGGCAACCAAAAATTTGGTCACCAAAAGTATATTTTCAACGACAAAAGAATAATTAGTAGCCGTATAGTTAGTTTTAGCTACTAAAATTGTTTAGTAGCCAAATGAAAAGGAAAAAAAATATTTTTTATTTTTGGCGACCAAAAATTTGGTCGCCAAAAGTTTATTTTCAGCGACAAAAGATTATTTAAGTCACCAAACCACTAAAATATTTGGAGGGAATTTCAAATTTTAGAGGGATTAAAAAAATAATTTGCGACTAAATTTTAGTCGCCAATTGTTATTAATTATTCGACTACTTCAGTCTTCTCCCATTTCACTCTCTCATAATCCCTCTTCTCTCTCTCTTTCTCTCAGTCCATTGCAGGCGACCCTCCTACCGGCCACCGTTCACCACTATCGCACACGAGGCCCACATCCTCAACGACAACGGTACAACCCACCTCCCCACCAGTGACGACAAAACCCACCGTTCACCTTTGTGCATATGTGATTTTTTCAAAAATTAATTTCATATATATATGTATGTATGTATGTGGGTGTAGATCTTTCAGGGTTCTATTTTGATGCGGAGAAGAACAGGTACTTCCCTATCAAAGGCCTAATTCCGGGTTCTTCTCGAAATTCTTCGTCTGCTTCGACTTCATATTCTTCTATCCAAGTCCAATCTGGTAATTTCATTAATTACCCACTTTCATACTTGTATTTTTGAACTTGATCATGATACCAATTTGCCTATATATATATATATATATGTGTCTGTTTTGTGATAGACTATTAAAAAATAGCAAAAGTTCAAATTTTTCCTCTTCAATTGCTAGCTAAATAGCTCAACAAAGTTGGTCAGAATCATTATTTTTTTCTTGCGTTCAAACTGTTTGATAAAATATCTTTTAGGCTTCTCAAAATTCTAAGCCACAAGCCTAATTTGTTGTATGTGAAATTGTAGAGCCAGTGGTTTTTATGAAATTGAAATGAGTGATTTTGGAATTGTTTGGACTGTTTTATCACCCAATAATTACCTAAAAGAAAATATAGAAAAGGTTTATTGGTAATAAAACTATCAGCTACGGGGTATAGTTCAAAAGGGGACAAAACAAGGCCATATATGAAGTAAGCTATTGGGGTTCTAAGTGGAAGCTTTGAATGGTTGGCACACTCTAGAGAGAGAGAGAGAGAGAGAGAGAAAAGCATAAAGGGAAATCCAATAAGCAGAAGAAACCAAGGGTGTGATTTTTATTGCATGGAGTGAAGAGCTTGTGATTTTTATATTCCTTATTTTCCAACATTCTTCTACTTTGTCTGGCTTTCTTTGCAACTGTAACAATCTATGATCAGCTTTGGTTGGCTCATTGGCTTTCATTCTATCACTCAAGCCATGCAAAACCCATCTATTTATCTTTACTTTGCTTAAATTATTCATGCTGGTAGCCTTATATTGGTCTAGCTCAACTTAGGTTCAACTCCAGAGTTTGGTTCTACTCCTCATTGCTTACCTTGCAGTACGGTGCTCAGCCTCTCATTTCCAAACACTTCGTCAGGTATTTTTCCATTCTTCATCTATCCCTACTATGCCTATTTTTTTTTTTTTTTTTTTTTAATTTTGTGAATCGAAGACAGAGACAGTTTGATTAATTCAATGAGGTTTATAGCTCATTCATTTGGATTTCGATTTACTTACTACGAAATCATTCATTCCTGGTTGGTTATAATTAGAACAAGTTTGAGCTGAAATTCTAAAATCATGATGTGAATAATCTCTGCCTAATTGAATTATAACCCTTATTTATTATTACAAACTACACTAAATTACATCACTACGAATACTACCTAGCTACTTACTGCTTGTCAACCAACCACTCATGTGTTGCCACCTCATCAAAGCTATTTTTGCTGCTCTTCTATTAGATGAGCCAACTCCACTTCAACTAAATTGAGCTGATAGCTAGTGGTTGAACTTGTCATTGATCTACTAGTCCTGTTGGGGTTGGTGTAAACAACTCTGAATCTGAATTTGTTGTCCAACCTTTTTCTTCAGCAATGATATATGGAACACTAGATCAATACAGGAGTGGAGTGGCTAGGTAAATCAAGTTTGTAGGCAGCTTGCCCTATTTTCTGTATTACTTGGAATGGTCCATTGTACTAGGGAAGCCAATTTAGTATCCCTTTTCTAAGCAATGTATGGGCTAGATCGATGGATCATCCCTGCATCATCCAGCAACTCTATCAATTGTTTTTGCAATTCAACCAAATCCAACAAACACAACCCTAAAATGCTACTCAACATCCTATAGGAAGTTTTCCAACTCTTTGGCACTTCAAGTTCCACTAAAGGCCTTAGGTTTCAAGACTTTCACTTTGTGAAAGACATCACCACCATTGAAATTCCCACCAATGACTTTCTTTACAAGAGACAATTTGTCTGAATTATGCAATTTAAGGCATCCGATATGGCAATCATATCTTCTATCACTTCTGTGAATTGGTTTGTTGTCTAAGTCTATACGGGCAAAAACCCATTAGCCACATCATCCAACTGATCTATCAAAGAGTGACTTATCAGGGGGCATCCCTCTCAAATTTTCTACTCAAGTTACTCATTCCTGAACGACTTCTAGCGCAACAATACCAACAACCATTGCAGAGCATAACCTAACTCTAATGCTAACTATCACAGGGTTAATTTTTGAACTGATTTTTCTATCTTTGATGGCACTATGTTTGATACGTAGTTTCAGTCAATTTTGTACGTGCACTTACTCACAGTAAAATTTCAAAGTAAGGCAAATAACACAGCAGTTTACTGATGAATCCCGACTTTATATATTATATACCAAGTAGTTACAAGGAATCCAAGGCAATTTATTACAACACTTGATAATGTAGAATTCTTTGGCACTCCCTATATGTAGGTTGCAAATTACAATAAGTTATTGGATGTTGTAATTGTCCATGTGCAGATTACCACATGTCCTTGTAGTTGACCCAACTGCCTAAGTTTAGTTGACCCAACTACCTAAGTTGAGCTGGACCAATATAAGGCTACCAGCATGTAATTGTTTCATTCTATCACTCAAGCCATGTAAAACCCAAAATATTTAGACTAATACAATTTTAGAATTTTAAGCTTTGTATTAAAATTTTTAGATGATGTAAAAATTGATATGGTATAAAATTGGGATACTACCTGACTTCCATGAAAACTTATATTCATTTATACTCATTCATGTAATTAGAGTGCTAGGGAATTTAAACTATTTTCTTCTCTTAGCTTTTGGTTTGAATGCTTGTTGCTGGATATTATAATTTTTGCATTTGTTTTGTCATTTTGTCTATCTGAGAGTGTATTAGTATGCAACAATATATTTGACACTGGTTTTGTGAAATTTTCTCATTTTGGAATGGTGGTGATGGAAAATTATGTGGGGTTTTGTGTTGTTTTGGGATAATGTGAGTTTTTATGTAGTGTTGATCTATTATGCATATAGTAGGTGTCTCTCTTTGTCCATTTGAATGTAAAGATTGGATCTATAAGAGTTGAGTTTTAATAACTAGGACCTAACATTCACTTTGCCAACATGCAGGACTATTGATCTCTCCACTCATGTATTTGAACCTCGCAAGAAAAACTTGTTTTTGCAAAGTTTATACAAAGAGGAGCAGGAGAAATCACATATGACAAATGGTAACAACAGCGGGAAACATGTGTAGACACCCCATTTTTGACCGACCTTAAAACTCAGACATCATCAATTAAGCGCTCGATGATAGTGCATGTTGTGCTCGTTTCGAGTTTCCGAAGTTTTCGGCTGAGTGCCTTGCCTCCGGGTCTCTGAACTCTTTGTGTTTTAGCTCAGTTTGTGGACCGAACCTTGTTTTATCTTCCCTGGAAGAAGAAGGAGGTCTATAGACCATTTTTCCTGCTTGGAGACCAGTTTTTGGTTTTCAGAGCCTTCGGCCGCGCGCCTTGTCTCGGGACTGCTTAACGTTCTCCTTTTGGCCTGGTTTTCAGACCATGCCTCATTGCCTTGGTCTAGAGAAACACTGTGGTCTGGGAGACCACTTTTTGTGGTCGTAGACCACTGTCCCCTTGTAGACCGCTTTTGGTGCCTGTAAACTAGTTTTCGAGGCTTCCGGCTGCGCGCCTTGACCCCTGGACCCTTGTCTTTTATCCTTTTTGGTTTGTTTTTGGTACAAACCTTGTTTTCCTTGCTTGAAGGGTGGAATAAGGGTGGGAGACCAATTCTTCTCCTTGGAGACCACTTTTCCTGCCCGCTAACCAGTTTTCTGGTTGGCCAATTGGTTTTCTTGGTCTTTGGACCACCAATAGTGGTCTCCCACCATGCCATTAGCTTGTTTTCATGGTACAAACCACCTTTCCACCATGGCCGACCACTTTATTTCCTGGGAGACCACTTATGGTGGTCGACCAACCACTACAAGTAGATGGCCGACTAGTAAAAGTAGCTGGTTGACCACTTCAACTGGTCGGCAGCTTTCTTTTAGTTTCCTAGAGATATTTTCTTGCCAGCTGTGCCAGCTGGAGGGCACAAAAATCATCCTCCATATATGGAGGGATGGCTTTGGGCCTAAAGCTTGTCCAACAAGCTTGTTGCATGGTTTTCTATAAAAGAGAGCCTCCTCCCTCTTGCCTTAGGTTTAGGAAAGTTGCTTGAGAGCTATACATATCATATATATCTATATTTCTCATTTCTCTCTTGTTTTGTGCTTGAAAATGCATTTTCATCATACTATTACACATAAACACACACTCAAACACCATCCTTTTGCTGCTGAGGCTTCTTGAAGTTAGTTTTGGAGTTTTTGAACTGGTTTTGATATAAAATAACTGCTGGAGTTGTTGCTCTAAAGTGGTTCTACAAGGGTGAGCTTCTAACCTCTTAATCCCCTTGTTTTGTTTAAGCTTTTGGCCTAACTTGCATGTTGTTTTAGGCCTAACTTTCTACTGTAAAAAGGTCTGATTTTTTATGCTTGAAATGTTTGTTTAAGGCCTTGTTGGTGTTGGGGGTGGTCTACCCCCTCTTGTGCCTTGTTTGGTCTTGTTTTGTGCTTTTCTTTTAAGCTATTGGGACCACCTCCTTTTGACCTTCTCACTACTGAAACTCAGAGGAATTTCAGTGGTGGAAATGGTATTTTGAGGTCCCAAATAGGAGAGGGTCATCCTCTCTCCTTGTGTCTTGTATGCTTACTTCATTTGCCTCATGTTTGAGCATGTTTGTTAAGCTTATGTTGGCTCCATTTTAGCATGTATTTGGGGTTATTTTGATATGGCATACCACTTTTTTGATTTGGTTTTGTCACCTCATGCATGCTTTATACACTTGTAGTGTAAATTTTGCAAACTAGTTTTGTGTGCTTCATGAAGTAGCATGTCTTTCTAGCATGCTTTGAGTCCATCTTAGTAGGTTTTTGGTGTTGTTTTAACATGCCTTAGATCTTTTTTGGGTTGGTTTGATAGCCCCATGCATGCTCTATGCACTTGTAGTGCATTTCCATTTACTAGCCCAATGTGTATCATGCTTTTGATCATCATTCTAGCATGCTTTTGGCTCAACTCTAAGAAGCTTTTGTCCATGTTCTAGCATGCTTAAGCTCTAATTTATGTTGTTTTGGCCATGCATGCATTGCTTTGTATAGCCATGGTTCAATCTTGCTCACTAGCTTTGTGTATTGAGTCCATTAGCATGCATTACTTGGACTATTTTCATGATTTGGCATCATTTGAAATATGATTTCAGTACATGTAGTCTGGTCATACACTTGCATTTGTCACTCTTTCAATGCTTTGGAGAGTTGGTGTTTTATGCCTTAAACATGGGCCATTGCGTATGCCTTCATGCCTAAGCTTGCGAGCTATCATTTCAGTGTGTTTTTGGGGTTATTTTGCCATGATATAACTCTAATTTTTGTTAGCGAAGCCATCCCATGCTTGGTCTTGGTAGGTGTAGTATAACCCTCCCTTTTGGCCTTGCACATTCCATGCTTTATGCCCTTCATGCTAGCTTGTTTTGGCTTCCTTCTATGTATGTTTTAGATTCATTTTGGTATGTTCTAGGACTATTTTGGATTGTATTTGCCATATGCTTCATGTATTGCATAGCTATAGTGTAAATGCCTATGCTAGTTTCAAGCTTTAGGCACCATAGCATGCTTCATTTGTGTTGTGTGGATGATTTGGCATCACTTTATATGACATTTCAGAGCATGTAGCATTGCCATGTTCTCACTTCATTCACCCTTTGAGTGCCTCTAAGGGTTGTGCATTGTTGTCTTATTTATGGCCTATGAGCATACATGCATGCATGTTTAGGCCTTTGAGCTTCCATCTCAACATGTTTTGGTCTTTGTTTAGACATACATGAGCTCTGTCCATGGTTAGTTCATGCATTTATGCCATGTATTACATGTCCCTTGTATAGTCCTCTTTGCTAGCCTTATGCCTTAAGGACTCTAGTATGCTATACTTGTTTTGATTGGATGATTTGGCATCATTTCTTACTTAATTTTAGAGCTTATAGTGTTGTTACACTTCTATGCTTTTCACTCCTGAGCACTCTTGAGAGTTGTGCTCTTGTGCCTAGTTGATAGGCTAATGCATGTGCATGCATTGTTTTGCATTTCATGCCATCTTTCGTAGCATTCTAGCCACTGATTTGGGCATGGTTGAGGTCTGTCCACATTCGGTTTAAGTCCATTTAGCATTGTGTATGCCATGTTGTTTGCATGTTTATGTTACATTGCATCGAGTATGCCATGTTGTTCTTAGCATTTAGCATTGTATATGCCATGTTGTTTGCATGCTTATGTCACATTGCATTGAGTATGCCATGTTGTTCTTAGCATTGTGTATGCCATGTCGTTTTCATGCTTATGTTACATTACATTGCATATGCCATGTTGTTCTTTGCATTGTGTATGCCATGTTATTCTTTGCATTGTGTATGCCATGTTGTTAATTGCATTGTGTTATGCATGTTGTTGCTTGCATTGTGTTTGGATTAGGTGTTAGTCCAAACCACGAAGCGAGGGCGTTCATACTTGAAGTGATGAAAGCGTGCCTCAATTCTCGATCGTGACCCCCTTGATCATACATGATAGAAGTCATGTCTTTATGTGTTTATGTGTGCATTCATTTCATATTGAATTGTGCAATTTGGCTTCTCAGCCATCATGCATTGAAATCTTGCGATTGGTAGCTCGAGGGTCGAGAACCACACTCCCTTGAGCTCATGAAATGATAGGGAGGGTGGTTGTGCACACATATCTTGCAAATACATTGCCGTGCCCTTTCTTGCTCTCTGTTGCAACAAACTGGAGAAGTGCAGCAAAAACTGGTCGGCCGACCAAAAAAACTAGCTGGCCGACCACTTTTTTTGGTCTGCAGCAATGATAGGTGGTCGGCAGGTGGTTGGCAACATCAACAACTAGTCGGCCATGTTCCTACAGGTCCCCAAGGTGAGTTAGAAGCTATCTGGAGCTTTGTGCAAAGTTCTGAGAACAATTGCAAACAGAGGCAAATTGGGACATCATAGATTTACGAGGCAGGCGACCGAGCATGCATGCACTCCTCATCCCGATGACCTCTTTTTACTACTTCCCTTAGCTAGTTTATGCTTTGTTTTTGTACTTAAATAGTTAATGCGTTTAGCTATTCAATTTGTGTTGTAATAATTAGCTAGTTAACTAGGATTAGTTAATTAGTTTCATTTTGTAATAATTAGTTTAATTAGCTTGGATTAGCTAGTTAGCTTATTATTCGGACCCTCTGTCGAGAAGGCCAACTCTTGTAATAAGCGTACGTGTGTGCAATGCATGTCTTCCAACCTCCATTTCTTTCTCCATTTTACTTAATCGCTTATGATGGTTAGTTTTAGGGCATATTTCAATTAGCATACCTTATGCTTGCATGCGTGCATCATTCATCTGTATTGCATGCACTGGGCTCGACGCATCATCCTAAGTACATTGTATTTCAATATATTTACTTGAATACGTGTTCAACAGCATGTTATCAAGTTGCATTCACATGACATCTTAGGATAGCCGAGCCTATCTTAGTTGCATTTTTGTATGTGTTATATTAGCTATCTTAACATGAACTAGGATCATGCATGATTTCTAACTAGTTCTCTGTTTTGGCTCGGAGTACACTGTGAGTGTTTACGCTTTAGTATACTGCATGAGATGTGTATGTTGCCATGTTAGCATGCTTGCCATGAGGCTAACTGCTTAAGTGATTAACTACTTGAATGCCTATGGGTGAAGGTTGGATTGCTTGAATTGGGACAATTCATCAAAACTGTGTGTTTTAGGCCGACTTGAGAGTGGCAAAATCATATTTTTCTAAAGCCACTTGAGGGTGGCAAACTTCACATCTTAGCCTACTTGCGAGTAGCACCTCTAAACTATTTTCAAACAAACAAACATGAAATGTTTTGTTCCAACTTAGGCGATCTAGTCTATACTTGTATGCTGTGCGCATCACATAGTAATTCTAGATTAATAATCGGAATAAGAATACATGCGTTTTCAAAAACAAAATATCATGTTAGTAAAGGCCGATCTTTGATCGGGCGAGCGGGGGTGTTCATTGCATGACCTTCTCCTCTCGTACCCAAGTTCCCCAACCGTGGCAACTTTGGTGATGACAGACACGTGGCCTTAGGCACGAGTCAGGGTTTCCTAAATTTTCTTAAAATAAAATATTTAGGTGGCGACTCTATATCTGGCAAAGAAGTCCATATTTGTCACTTCTTTATAAAAATCAGTTTTCCAAAACGATTTGTCGGATTTGGACTCTTTGGTGATTTATCAGTCTTGCATTGCACTTTGCGAGATTAGATTCAGAACCGTGACACGAGTCCGAACTTGTAGTAGCTAAAGAACAAAATGATTCGCGCGCGGAGCTGGGAATTCTCAGGCGGTCTACAGCATGCTTTTCATAGTGACATTCAAGATAAGGCTATTGTTGAAGCTCTAGAAAATGAGGTTTAATATTGGACAGACTTTTCAAAAGTTCACTATCATCCCTAGAGTCTATATGAATATAATGGTTTTCATATGATTGTATGGAATTATTATTTTAGATTGGAATATACTTAGTTTGTATGGAATTTGACATTAAGTTATTTCTTTTTGGATGGTTGGAAGTGAAATGGATGCAAATTGCGAAATGATTGATAATATATGTATTGTTTTGTTTATATACATGGTATAGGTTGCACGAAATACATACAGGTTAAGGACAAATTAAAAAATAAAAAAAACAATATCATGTTTTTGGCCACTAAATAAGTAGTAGCCAAAAAGGCAGTAAATATTTTTAGTGACTAAATAGTTAGTAGCTAAAAAAAAATAAAATGAATAAAAAAACTTTTAGCAACTAAAATTTTAGTAGCCAAATAAAAAAATAAACTTTAGGTGACCAAATTTTTAGTAGCTAAAAAAAATTACACTCTAGGCTACTAAAACATTTAGTAGCTAAAAAAAATAAGATGAACAAAAAAATATTTTTTGCTACTAAATAAATTAGTCGTGGAAAATAAATTTAGTTTTGGAGACTAAATATTTTAGTCGCTGAAAATGCGATATAAATTTCTTTTGAAAGCTTTTGGTAGCTAAAAGATTGGTCGCCAATTTAGCCTATCAACAACTAAAGTTTTTTTTGTCGCTAATACCTTTACTTTTGACGACCACTTGTTTAGTTGCCAATTTAGGACTTTCGGCGACTAAAATTTTTTTAGTTGCCAATACCTTCGCCGATCGTTTTTCGGCAACCAAGTTGGCAACCAAACTATTTAGTCGGGAAAACCATTTGGTGACTAAAAATGTGACTTTTTTAGTCGCCAAAAGTGCAATTTCTTGTAGTTATAACCATCCATTACATGATAATCATCTAAAAATATTTATTAACAACAAATACAATCATCTATTATATGAGAATCATTCAAAAACATCAACAAAAATAATTACCTATTACATGATCATCATCCAAATATATACTAAAAATTCATTTGGTAAAAAAAATGTAAAAGATTTATCATTTTTCTATAATTTTATCTTTGGTGGCTAGAAATATTTTTTAAAAATTCAAAAATAATTTTTTGACATTTATTTTTGTCAAACTAATTTATATTTTATTAAATTGATGAGTTTACCCTTAAAATGGATCAACGATGTCTTCAATTGTCCTTATTTAGAACGAGATTTAAAATTCAAAATCAAATATATCACAATTGAAAAATCAGAGATCAAAATAATACAAGCCTCAAACTACAGGGACTGTTGATGTAATTCGCTATTTAATTATTAATATTTATAAATTTTACCATTGATTTAAACATATTTTTAAACAATTACACTGAGCTATTATTGTCCCTAATTTAAATAATTTTTTATTCCCTTCATTATTGTTGATAACCACCTTCCACTCTTATCATTTCATCACCAACTCTCATCTTTTCCAATCCACTGCCACCCTTTTTATTTCTTTTCTCTGTCCACCACTACTCTTCTTTTTTTCCAATTCACTATCACTTCCATCTCATTCATTTCACAGTCTATAGTCACCGTGGCTATCTAGTACCACTGACAAAAAATGTTCAAATTATCTAAACAGCTCCGTTTTGTAGCTCGAAATATCAAGGCTCAAAAGGCCCGACTTCTTTGTACACCCATCCCTATTTCTTTGTACAGGTCATCCTTGTTACAAACAAAACTCAACACATTTCATTTCAAATAAAAAAAAAATAACAGAGTAGAGAGAGTGAGAGAAAGGAGACCCATTAGCCGACGAGGTTGTGTGTGCGAAAGGGTGCCGCCGACGAGGCTGCTATTGCTTCTACTAGTACCGACACGTGCTGCCGCTACTACTGTACATGCGAAAGGTGCTGTCGCTGCTAGTGTGTATGCTGAAAGGTGTCGTCGCTGCTCCTTGATTCATGCTGCTTATGATAATTTTCTATTGCTTATGATTCATGTGGCTTATAATTCATCTCCTTGACCCATTAGTTGGTTTTGTTTTTAATTTAGGATTTTGCATTGAACTCTACAAAAATTTACTGTGTGGAAATATTTGACAAATAAAAATATTTAAAAGGATGAAATATGTAGTGAATAATTAAAAATCTACTGGTCATACTCATATGATTAAAAATAATTAAAAATCTGCTAGTTATACTCATATGATTTTTGCACACACTGTTGATGAAATATGTTGAATCTTCTGTTTATAAGGAACATTGTGTGTGCAAAAAACTGTTAGACCCTATGTTTTTAAATTTTTATAACTCATTGATTAATCCATAACAAATGACTGAAAATTTATGTAGTGAACTTCACTTTTAATAAGGAACATTGTATGTGCAAAACTCTGTTAGACACTATGTTTTTAAATTTTCATAATTCATTGATTAATCCATGACAAATGACTGAAAATTTATGTAGTGAACTTCATGTTAAACAATTTCAAAATTTTCATTTTAGATTAGACAATTATGTTACTTCTAAAATTTAATTCTCATTTGAGACCCATTAAAATCACTCCTCCAAGTCCCATGTATCTGTGCTTAGAAACACTAATTTATTTTTTTTTTTTTTTTTCAATTTGCAATACAAGTGTAAAAATGAACCAGTAAAGGAATGAAAATTTGAGTTTATTTGCGTTGTTGTTGTTGTTTTGAACAATTTGTGTTGTTCTTGCTTGCTTCCTTATAATGTTACTTGTTGTGTGATAAGAATGGTTATGGAGGCAATCAGTGTTTTGTCTCTACTAACTCTCTTAATGTCTATTCTATTTCATTTTGAAGCTACAATGGATATTGGTTCAAACCATAATTCATTCAATGTGAGTGAGGAAGTTGAAGAACAAGATAACAATGTTGAATTTAATGAGAGTGGTGAAGTTGAAGAACCGAAGAAGGGGATGTATTTTATCTGAAAGCAAGAAGTGTACACATTTTATGCAATATATACGAAACAGCTTGGATTTGTTATAACTTAAAGAACACAAAATGTAACAAAGGATGGGGAAGTAAAGTACTTTGGAATTGAATGTACTCGGCGCGGAATAGAACAAAAAAATTAGAAATAAATCCCTTTGAACCATTTTTGTCATCAAAAATTAATTGTAAAGCCAGGGTAAAAGCCAGTCTACAAAAAGATGGAAGATATAAGTTAACCATAGTTGTACTTGAGCA
The DNA here is from genome assembly GCA_025200525.1 of Camellia lanceoleosa. Lineage (NCBI taxonomy): Eukaryota > Viridiplantae > Streptophyta > Magnoliopsida > Ericales > Theaceae > Camellia > Camellia lanceoleosa. The sequence continues at coordinate 144,691,823 of CM045761.1, forward strand.
CACTCATGATTTGATTTCGACTAACTCACGACATTGTACAATGAATAAGAGGATTCTTACTCCGATGAAGAGAAGACTAAAAGTTAACAATGCAGCAGGGATTAGGGTGGCTAGGAATTTTCATTCCATAGTTGTTGAAGCGGGGGGATATGAGGCATTAATGTTTGATGAACAAGATGCAAGGAATTATATTCAGAATGCTAGAAGATTGAGACTTGAGGTAGGAGACGCCGAATCAGTTACACTTTATTTTCATAAAATGCAACAACAAAATTCGAACTTCTATTCAGCAATTGACCTTGATGAAGATGGTCGCATGCAAAACTTGTTTTGGGCGGATGCAAGGAGTAGGGTGGCTTATAAAGATTTTGGGGATGTTGTCTCATTTGACACAACTTATTTAACAAACAAATATGATATGTCATTTACTCCGTTTGTAGAAGTTAATCACCATGGATAGTCAATTTTGTTTGGTTGTGGGTTGTTAAGTAATGAAAACACGAGACATTTGTTTGGCTATTCAAAGAATGGTTAAGTTGCATGTCGGATGCTCCCCAAAAGCGATAATAGTTGACTAATGCGAGGTATGCAACATGTTATAGAAATTGTCTTTCCACAAGCGACATCGTTGGTGTTTATGGCATATTATGAAGAAAATTTCAGAGAAATTAAGAGGATATTCGTAATATGAATCCATAAAGGTTGCTTTGAGTAATACAGTTTATGATTCATTCACATAAGATGAATTTAAGAAATATTGAGAAGCAATGATTGCAAAATTCAATCTGAATGATAACGAGTGGTTGGGGGTATTATATCTGGCGACATAGGTGGATTCATACTTTGTTAAAGACATATTTTGGGGTGGCATGTCAACTACACAACGAAGTGAGAGTATGAATGCATTTTTTGTTGGATATGTGAACTCCAAGACAACCTTAAAGCAATTTGTTGAGCAGTATGACAATGCCTTGAGAACTAAGGTAGAGAAGGAGACAAAAGCAGATTTTAAGTCTCGTAACAAATTGTATGATTGCTTAACGGTGTATCGTTTTGAGAAACAATTTCGTGCAGCTTACACTAATTCAAAATTTGAAGAAGTTCAAGTAGAAATGAAGCGTCTAGTGTACTGTCATGCAAATCTTATCAAAGATGAAGGTGCAATTTGTACCTATCATGTGAGGGAGGCTGTTCTTCTGGGTGAAGGGATGAAGAAAGTGGAATTTGTTGTGTACTTTAATTCAACTGAATGTGAGCTTTAATGTATGTGTCGATTGTTTGAGTTTAGAGGTATTATGTGTACCCATTCACTTTGTGTGCTTATTGAGAGATTCATATATGAGGTGCCAAATAAATACATTGTTTCAAAATAGAGAAAAGACTTGGAAAGAGGATACACATGCATTCCAACCACATATACTAAAGGGTTGTTTGGGATGATCTAAATAAGTGTACTTTTTGACTTTTTATGAAATATGGGTTGGGTTTGGGTTTGGGTTTGGGTTTGGGTTGCGTTTGAAGTGATGTATTAGAAAGGTGATGTGACTTAAATAAGATGATATGACTTAAATAGGATAGTGACTTTTTGGCTTTTTGACTTTTTTTAAACATGTCAAACCAACCCTAACTTTGGGTCTGCTCTACATCCAAAGTTGCATGATAACTATCACAACACGTTGGATGAGATCCTAAAACTTGCTACCAATGATGATGGTAAACACAAAGTAATTCAACTTGGGTTAATGAAAATCAAGGATAAAGTGAGAACAGTTCAATCAGGTAGTGCGAGTAATGTGTAATGTACTAGTACTTTACCACCTTCCCATACTTCACCAAAAAGTCCACTTGGTCGCAATACTACAAAAGAAAGCATGGCTCGCAAGGTACTCAGTCCTTTGGTTGCTTGTCGAAGAGGCTGTCTATATATGAAACGGAAGGTTAGCAAGGTTGATACAATAGTGAATCGGTTGAAGGGAAAGATGAAAGGAAAGAATAAGAAGGCTAATCTGGTACAGGTAAATTTTTCATTTTGCAATTCATATGTATATTTCAGAATTTGTTAAACTTAAAATATTCATTAATGTCTGGTACTATAGGGTCGCAAGATGCGTCAAGGTGAACCTCGTAAGTTAAGTTTTCCTTGTACGGGAGGCGTGTAACACACTATGTATGAATCGGTACGTGTTAAATATGAAGGTTGTTTCGTGTTTTTTTTTTTTGGATTTTAATTTTACTGCTTCAAATTACTAATTAACTTGTGTTACTATTTCATCATAAGGTGCCGCAAAATTAACCTTACTATTTTCCTTCTATGGATGCCATAGAAGACAGTATACATGTACTGGTATATGTTGAATAGACTTAATATATTTCACTTTGTTTGTTGTGGGTTGATATTTTAGTGCTTCAAATTACTAATGCCATTTTGTTACTATTTCATGATACGGTGCATAACATCAACCTTACTATTTGTCTTGTATGGATGGCACACAAGACAGTATATATATACTAGTACGTGTTGAATGTATTCTTGCGACAAATTAAATTTGATATTAGTGAATATGTTTGTGGATTTGTTTTTTTTTTTTTTTTTGTAATATTTACTTTAATTTTACAGGCATCGGTTAGCACAATGGGGGACAACATTAGAAGTACATCTCATAGTCAAGCTAGAATGGTCAACAATATTAGCAGTCAAAGTTCGATAGTACCATCAAAATTTGTTGACTTCAACATAGACGGGGATCTGAATGTCCCATTTTTTTTTTAGTTTCGAAGTACTAATTGTACGTGAATTTCGTTTGTAAACTTCGGATTGTTTAGCTTCATTTGAAAATTGGTGGAATTGGTGGCTGTTCCATTTTAGGTTGAATTGAGTTACAGGTTCAATTGTAGGTTCCATTGAATTATAGGTTCAATTGGTGGATGTTCCAATTGGTGGAATTGGTGACCATTCACTGGAGTTCTTACCAGAGGCATTTTTGGCTTTATCATTTTCCATTTCGACATGCTTGGCACCCAAGGAAGCCCTTTTTTTCGGTCTTGATGGGATGGTATTAGGCACAGCAATTACCTTTGGTGCCTTTGGAAAGGATGAAGTTAAGCCACCATTTCGAGTCATGGGCTGCATTAGAAAACATGAGTCGAGTCAGTTAAACTGTTGAACATTAAGCTTCTTTGTTGTTTTTCTTTCTTCTGGAAAGCTTTCTTTTTTATATAGATTTTTATTTCCTTGTTTCATGTTCTGTCTCTCCCTTTTATTTATGTCTGTGTTCTTCACAATGCTTCTCATTCAAAAAAGAAACCTATGTGTATGTGTTACCAAAGTAGAAAGCCAACAATCTCCCTTTTGTTTATGTATGTTCTACACAATGCTTCTCATTCAAAAAAGAAACCTATGTGTATGTGTTACCAAATTAGAAAGCCAACAAATTTCTTAAATGCAACGATTCCAACAAAGATAAAAACGATATCAATAATTTGTAATTCAAGAACAAAAAATTCCGTATTGCTCCAGAGCCTGCAAATAAGCCACCAAGTATGATTCTTAGCTGCATTCAATCAGTCAACTAGTACAGAAATAACACATGCACATAAGAAATATTCATCTCAATAGAAGTCAAAGAAATGTGCACATAGAAGTCAACAATCTTGAAACATAAGCTACTTAGTCATTAACCAAAAAAAGCAATTAACGAAGATCATCAAATTGTGTACATTATACAAACTATAAACCGAAAAGTAATGTGCACATTATACACATTATACACATTATACACACTGTTAACCAAGATCATCAATTAACCAACCATCACATATAGATTTTTTAATCATGTTCTCAACAACCCATTCCTATGAACACTCCATGATCAAGCTACATACTTGCAGGTGTTAACAACAAACAACAAAATACAAAACAAGTTTTGATTACATTCATAACATTGTCCAAAACCTAACAACTGAGTCATTTACATGATAAAGTACAAAAATACACAAAATACAATGACGTAAGTCGTTGCCTTGAAAATCTTCTCCATCCTTTGAAGCCTTCTACCATGCTCATGAATTGCATTGTCCATCTCACCAAGCCTTCTTCTTAGATCATTAAATTCTTCTGTTCTTATAGTTGTCTGAAGTCTAGCATTGGAACGAATTATGGTGGGAACGTCAACTGCATTATTATCATCTACAAACTTGAAGTAATTGCAATGTTCCTTAGCACTCTACAATGCACAAGAATCAGTTAATCAAATCATACAAATGAAATTTGTAAAAACTAAAAGATTAATTTATATAACAGATACTTACATATTTTGATGGGCAAACAAAAAACAAACATCCTTGATTTCCATTCTTATTGGTTCGTACAATATACATGGCAGCTGTTCTTCTACAATCACACAATCTTGGCTTTAATCTTATGTTGTTATTATTAGTAGAAGATGAAGTCATTTTTTTATCTGCATAAAAAATATGAATAGATTCAACAACCTCATACTGATGCATAATGATACATTCATAGTGATGTAATCCATAAACAAATTTCAAAGATTAGATTCAATAAACAATTTTTTGTAATATGATCATTTTTTGCACAGATACTTACATATTTTGCCCCATAGGGGACTATAACAGATCCTTACATATTGTTTAAAGAGTTCTAAGGACAAACTTTACAAAGAACAAATTATTCAAATAACAGATTCAACAAACAAATTCAAAGAACATATTTTTGTAATGTGATAATTTTTTGCACAGATACTTACATATTTTGCACCATAAGGGACTATAACAGATCCTTACATATTATTTAAAGAGTTGTAAGAACAGATTTTGCAAAGATCAGATTCTTCAAAAAGCAGATTCAACAAACAGATTTTTGTAATGCGATCATTTTTTGCACAGACACTTACATATTTTGCACCATAGGAGACTATAACAGATCCTTACATATTATTTAAAGAGTTCAAAGAACAGATTTTGCAAACAAAAAATTCTTCAAAGAACAGAACAAATGATAGATTCATAAGCCAAAACCCTAACAATTTGTTTAAAGAGTTCAACAAACAGAAAAAATGATAGATTCATAAGCCATAATGACAAAACCCTATGAATCTGTTGAATCTGTTTTGTCAAATGATAGATTCTATGAATCTGTTTGTTTGTAATCTGTGTTAGGGTTCAACGAACATATTTGTTTGTAGAGTTCAAACAACAAATTTTGCAGTGTTCAAGCAAAACCCTAAACAGATTCAAAAAACATAATCAAAATAACAAAATGGAAACCCTAACAATCATAGATTCATAAGCCCCAAACACATTTTCTCACAATTAAAGGGAATCCTAACACAAATTGATGGCAAATTCCAAAATCGAAAAGTCACAATTAACGAATTCGTACAGAAATTGAAGCCAAAACACAAACCCTAGTTTTGTCGAATTTGGGTTTACCTTAGATTCGTTTTCTTCTGGTACGTAATGACGAGTTTCCAGCGTTGTTAGCGTATGAGAGGCACCGAGCTCATAGATGAGGAGTTTTAACAGAGCTCGTCATTCATCGTTTACTTTTCGTCGTCACTTGTCGTTCGGCTCTGTTAGTATATGAGTACAGAGAGAGGTTTAACAGAGCTTAGAGATGAAGGTTTATGAAAGATGAGAATGAGAGGAATGAGAGGATTTTAGCACAGGGATGAGATGGATTTAGGGAGAGACCTGGATCAGCGATTCAACGGAGAGAGACCAGAGGCGATTCAACAAGGAGAGACTAGAGGTTTAGTTTGGAGTCTGAGGAGATGAGAGGGAATATAAGTCATATTTCAGGCCATTCGAGCCTCGGTTTTTCGGGCTATAAGCTATTTTTGTTATCTAAATTGCCCTAGTTAACTAACAGATAGTTAAAATTAATAGCATTTTTAAAATTAAGATTTAAATTAAAATAATTAGAAAATTAGGATTTAATTTATTCTCTGGCTTCTTGAATTATTATCTTGTAATTTTTCAAAATAAATAAATAAATAAATGATAAAATGATAATTGAAAGGTATGTTCCTAGAGAAAGGGCCACGTAACACAACAATATTTTAAAAGGAGATTTGGTGATAGATCCCTCACTGTCTAATTTATCTTTCAAAAGAACAAGAATTATATAGGTACATTCAAAACCCCCTTATATTTTAAAATTTGTTTCTTTTACTATACTACCCTCATATCTATTAACTTTCTTATTAAGTCATCCTCATAATGTATTTCAAAGTAAAGTTTACTATGATTCAAAATAAAATTTTATATCGTTAAGCAAATCAATATGTTTTTAACCAGAGTAAAATTTTACTGTTATAAAAAATAAAATACATACTAAATGAATAAACCAGAGTCAAATTTTACTCTTAGATCTATTAACAAATTAAAAAAAAAAAAAAACCAATTGGAAACAACAATGCGACATCTACAACTCAGATTCATGTTCTCGGAGGTATTACAACAACCTTTGTTGCTTTGTCTTCCAAGCATTCGAGTGGAAAATCTCCACGAATAGTATTCTTCGGCCAGTGACTCAACAGCAACAATAGCAGCAGCACAGCATTGTTCCGATTTCCGAAGTTGAAGAAGAGCGAGAGTAGAAGAAGTTGAAGTTGTGGAGGACCAGTGAGGGTGGTAGTGACGAGGGAGATCGGCAGTGATGGAGGTAGATCTGTTCAGAGACAAATTAAAAACAACCTTAACCTCACGTTTGAGCGGTGGAGGGCGTGGCTTGAGTTGAGCTCGACGAAGGAAGTAGTTGCAGATGATGATGATAAGACTAAGAAAAGAGAAAGAGGAACAAAACAGAGGGATGAGAAGATTTAGTTGAGAGTACAATAGTCTAATAAAATATTTAAATAATAAATTTTGAATTTTATACAAGACTTTATAATTATGAAGGGATTTTGAAAGTATAATTTTTTTCTTAATTCTTTTAATAATAAAAAGAAGATAAGAGAGGTTTATATTATAACAATTGGCCGTAGGCTGTCTAAGAGCATCTCCAACCCAAGCATCTCCAACCCACTAGGTATATAATGTTTGTTAGTCAAAATGCCTAATATAACTCATTTTTTTCAACTCCAATGCACTAGGCATATGATTAAGCATTTTAGCTCAACTCACATTCACTAGCTACATGTAGCTAGCCTTCAAGGTTAGGCAAAATATATTTAATCATTAGGATCATTTCCCTCCATTTTTGTTGCTGATGTGGCATTTTATAAAATTAATAATATTTAGATGAATAGCTAAAATAAATAGCATGGTTGAAGTAGAAACATGAAATAGTTGATAAGTAAAATAAAATATATACTTTATAGTAATGTTTAGATAGGTAAAATGCCTATTACCGTTGGAGATGCTCAGCATGTAATGCTTGTTAGTCAAAATGTCTAGTGTGACTTATTTTTTTTCAACTCCAATGCACTAGGCATATGATTAGTCATTTTGGCTCAACTCACATTCACTAGCTACATGTAGTTAGCCTTCAAGGCTAGACAAAATGTATTTAATTATTAGGATGATTTCCCTTCATTTTTGTTGTTGACGTGACATTCTATAAAGTTAATAGTATTTTGATGAATAGCGAAAATAAAGAGTATGATTGGAGTAAAAATATGAAACAATTGATAGGCAAAATAAAATATATACTTTATATTAATATTTAAATAAGTAAAATATCTACTACCGTTAGAGATGCTTAACCTGGCCTAAAAGGCATCACAACATATTAATAAGAATTTACGAATAACTACTAAACACTGAAGTTTCTCTTAACGCGTTATACATTTTTATTGGGCTTTGGAGATTTTGGTGGCCCGTGGACGTTTTCATATGTATTTCACATCTGATTTTTTCACAGGTGATCCTATTTGCGCTCAATAAAAATTTAAAAATTTTAATTCTTATTATATTTTAACATAAATTTATTAATAAAGATAATATCAATTAAATCCTAAAATAAGATATTATTTTTTCTCATAATACACCCTAATTATTTATACGTATTCTTCATATTCAATGCTCTTAATATTTTTCTCCAAGTTTCAATTATTTTATTTTCATCTTTTTTTTCACTCCAAAACTCCAAAATTCATTCTACTAAAACTCACAATTATCATTAATATCATTATTTCTTATTGTATTGTTATTTACAAATAGAACAAAACAAGAACAAAATAATATGTGCCATTGTAAAAATACAAAAGTAAAAAAATGCTGGGTATTGTCAAGAACACCAAAAAAAAAAAAAATTATTCAATTAATCAAATCAAAAAAAGAAAAAAGTGTCTTGTTCAATTAATCAAATTGAAAAATAAGTAATATCCCGTTCAATTAATCAAACATTAACTAGTATTATCCTTGGAAAACTCTAGTTCTTGGGAATTGTTAAATGGCCAGAGATGTCATTGAGGTTCAACAACAAAACTATTTTTCAATCTTAGTGGGATTATCATGGAATTTTTCAACAAAGTGTTTCATGGGTTTATCAGTAATATAATAGAAATAAAAATAAGTAAATATGATGTCATATAGAATAACTAACACCAATCGTTATGAATAACACAAATAGTAGTAATGAAAAATTTGTTTACTAGTTTTGAAAAAGTTTTCAAAGTGGTGTAATTTGGGATTTTTGATATGTTTATTATTTGGGTGTTCTTTAAAGGGTAATTTTTGAAAAAAACATAGGATGTATTGAGAGTAAATTATACCCTAAATAATTTAATAAAGTGTACTGAAAAATTAGGTATACTTAATATTTTTTTGGTGCAAATAGAATCACCCATTTTCCACTATCACTTTTAAGTTTCACTATTGTTACCAAAAATATAAATAAATAATCAAAGAAAGATACCCAAAATCTCCCAAAATATTAATGTGTGATCCAAATTCAGTTTGAGAAGGTTCCGTCACATCTAAAATGAAATTTTTATGTAAATATCATTATTTTTTAAATTTTAAATTAGGGAAATAAGAACCAAATCTTTGATAATATTTTAAGTAAAATAACAAAAATGCCTTCTCGAAATTTGACGAAAAAGATATAACAACTATTTTCAAAAACTACAAAATAAAATAAAATTTAAGATCAAATCACAATCAATCATATTACCGTCAAGTGGTTAGACATTAGCATTTTTCAATGTCAAGTTTCAAAGATACGTTTATACGCATCTAAAACACTAATGCAGCCTTGAATAGGAGTTTAAGCTTTAGGGAATTTTTCCTAATTTGTGAATTACATAGTTTTTTTTTTAATATATTTTTTTATCAAATCTAAAGAGGTGTTTCTGTATTATGCTCTAAATTTAATGTCAATGGAAAATATTTATCATGTCTTAGTGGGTTCAACTATAATACACCAAAAATTCAATAAATATGATCACAATAAGTAGGATCAATTCGATGGTAAATTCATGAAAACCACTTTATTTTCCGATAAAACCACCTTCATTAACAATTTTTTTTTTTTTTTTCTCTTTATCTGAATCTAACGGCCGGGATTTGTTTTGATTTGCAATACACCAAAACCACGTAGCGTGGATCTTTTTCTTCTTTTTTCCTGTTTTCTTCTCTCCCAACCAACTCCATTAATGGGTCAAACTATGGATAAGTGATTTAACTATATATGAAGTCATCCATATGCTAAAACCTCGAAGTCTAAAATTTCAGCTGACAATGAAGGCTTTGAATTAAAGTTCATTTTAATTATGCTTTGCTTTAGCAGTATGAAAAGTTAAAAAGTCATTAAAAATTTCAAAAAGTTAACAAATTATATAAAAATGTCACACATTCTTTTTCATCTCTACTTTATATATATATATATATATATATGTATATTGTAAAAAGTCAAAAAATCGTCACAAATATATTAGTTTTTTTATCTCATATTTAACAAAAAAAAATCAAAAAATTATTAAAAGAATATATTTCCGAACGAGACATAAGTTACTAATCCCTCACCTATTAGGGAGAGAGACAGAGAGAAGAAGAAGAATCCAAGTAGCTTTTGTTCACACTAGTTAAAGGTTTTCTTGCATGATGACACATTGACATTCTCATTTTCAAGTTAGAGACAAAAGAATAGAAGCAGGTTCCAGTCCTTTAGATATATAATTTAGCGGATCATATGTACAAATCTTCAATCAGTTTACAAGGATAATTGCTGTACAAAATACAACTATTCTTAGTTGATCATATCATTCAAGTGATCTCATTTCAAATACTACAACTTTAATAAAAAAAAACTTAATAAGGTTTAAGATAAATTACACACATTTTGTCACTCGTGTCATTTTAGTTTCTACAGTTTCAATTGATTCAATTTTAATCATTAATTTTAGATTATGCTTCAATTTGTTCTATTGATAACACCATTAGGAATTTTGACGGAAAATTTTTATTGAGTTGACGTTAAGTCACTGAATTGATCAAATTTATAATTTTACATCTAAAAAAGTATGACAAATGTTGTTCATATATAGAATTGTCATAAAAGAAAAATGGTAACAATTAAAGTTGGACTAATATGTAACAAAGTAAAACAGTCTAAATCGAGTTAAATAAAATTATAAAGTCTAAAAAAAAAAAAAATTGTCTTGTATGCGCTTCATCATAAAATAAAGTTTCTTTTTTGCCTATAAAAAATATAAAAAATCAAAATCAAATTATAGGATTGTTTGAAAATTTATTAGTGTCTAGTATTTTTTCATTTACAAAAACAAAGCTAGCGATAGAATATACCTGGTAATGAGTAGTCTGATGATTCCTCTGATCTGTGCATGATATCTATATTTACTGAATGAAGCAACAAAAACCCATTCTTCCAACAAGTTATTGCCATTGTTGCCCAAAATTTTCTCACAATGTTGTCATATAGTTAGAAGTCCATTCATTAACATGGGATAAGAAATGTAAAATAAAAATAATCTCATTCATCCATAAAGGCAACAAATTGAATCTTTTCGATCCTATCTCTAACCTAGAAAGGATGCCTTACATCTCTTTTGATTCTACAATTTAATAAGTTACAAGCACAAACTACCACAGAGTAATTTCAGAAGGTTTAAGTTAAAGATTGATACGTGTATGCCATTGGCATGCATAAGAAAATGCAAATATGAAGCTAAAATATCATCTGTATATATAATAGATAAGAAAAGAGTAAAATAAAATTAGGGTTTTGGTGATCAAGAGATTCCCACACCAAGAAAATCTATGAAGGCAGGAATATTATCCTTTTGCTTGACGGATTCATTTTGATTCTCTTCCTCATCGATAGCCCTTCTAATCTTTGCAAATGGGTGCAAATTATCACCAAAGCTAACCAAATCTCTCTTGATCACTTCATGAGCTCTATTACCATCACCAAGCTTAGAGTACCCAAAGGGACTTGGAACAACCCTCTTGTAGTTTGGGACCCCAAATGGACTGAAATCCCGGCAACCATATCGATATAGAGGTTGGTCTGAACTATTTGAGCTATCTGTAGTGCAATAATATGTGCTAGAATTGATGTAATCTGTACCTTCCCTTCCAAATAAATCCACTGAAGGAGAGTTGTTTGTAGCTGATGCAGTTGGTCGAGTGAAATTCCAAGAAGGGGACGAACTGGAGGGTGAAACTGGAAATATCCTATCTTTGTTTAGGGTTTGGAATTCAAAGAACTTAATGCCCTCAAAGTGGCATTTCAAGCTGTAATCTTCTTGGGTTCTTGAATTCCTTCTTCGAAAACCAAAAGAGGGAGGAGCGTTGGAGGAGCTATCAATCGTATCTTGGTAAATTCTTTTACCACAAAGCTTGGATTGTTCTCTTTGCTTTCTTGCCATGATAACATGCCAGTGATTCTTCACAGCGTTATCGGTTCGACCAGGGAAGAGTCTGGATATCAGTGCCCACTTGTTTCCATGGATGCGATGAGCTGCAAGAAGCCTTTCTTCTTCTTCTTCTGTAAATGGCCTTCTGTTGATTCTGGGGTCAAGTTGATTGAACCACCTCAATCTGCAACTCTTCCCTGTATATACAATCAAAAACATCAAAAACCCATATCATAGAACTTGATAGATAGGTAGGTAGTTAGGTTAGGTAGGTAGTTAGAGAGAGGGAAGAGAGGGAGAGAATATACATGTATATGAATCTTTTCAGTAATTGATAGAAGAATTATCTTGTTGGAATATTTGTGAGGTTAAATTTGCATATTTTGAAATGATTCTGTATTCATTCCATAAAAAAATATTCAGTCTAAAACTTTGAATATTAGATCAAGAATGATCCAAGAAACCCATAAAATACGTATCACAATTCTGAACTTCCCATACTAATATATCAATCAATATTGATTGATATATGATTATATATTTGTATACTGATAAATATCTCGATACTGTTATATAAAATCATTATATAAAACCATGATAGGCAAACAGAAAAAAGTTTAAATTAAAGTAAGATATATACATACCGGATCGTCCTTGGAGCTTCTCAGCAATGGAATTCCAGTTCTGGGGACCATACTGTTCGACAAGCTGCCGGAGTTTTTCATCCTCTGCAGGTCTCCAGTGTCCACGTGGACAAGTCCTTGTATCATCGCTAGAGCCACCTAGAGTTTCATCCATGGCTATTGATGGAATGGAAATTCTTGAACATCAAATACAAAAGAGAGAAGTCTAGAGCAAGATTTAAAGGAGAGGAAGAGAGAGAGATGTGCAACAAACAGATTAAGAAAGAGGGTTGGGTTGGGTTGGTTTAGGGTTGTGGATGGGCAGTCACTTTTGTTGGTTTTGCACGACACATTTTTTGAGCCTATTTGTTTTTCTGTATTACTATCACTCACTGACCCTTTCTTGCTTTGCTATTGGCCCATGAACCTCTCTATCAATTCCCACCTATTTTGATTATTCTACTCTCTCTATTTGGCACCTGCTATGAATTATTAAAGGACATCCCTCCTAGTTTAAGAATTAACACTATAACAGGTAAGAGTTTTAAAAATTAAGAGTGTGTTTGGTTTGTGTTTGTACAGTAATTTTTGAGATAAAAAGTATAAAAATTTATTTGGTTTGCCTTTTTTCAGAAATAGTTTTGAAAAATTATTTTCGGGAGAGAGTTTTAAAAAAAAAGTGATTGATTTTATGTGTATAAGAGAGAGAGTAATTTTGAAAAGTACATAACCAAACAAAATTTTGAGATTTTTTTTAGAAAAATTTGTTTGGTTTGATTACTCTTGAAAATTTGTTTGTAGAGAATTTTTTCCAAAAAAATTTTCTGAAAAACAAACCAAACAAGGCCTAAATATTTTGGTTTCTAAAAGTAAAAATTTTGTTACAAAAGACATTTAGAGACCAATTTCTATCGTTATGAAGATAGTCGCCAAAAAATTGCCCCAAAAAGTCAAAAATAAGGCTTTTAACAACAAAATTTTAAAAATGTCACTAATAACTAGACTTTTAGTGTCAAAATAATTTGGTCTCAAAATTGTTTATTTTTTGAGACAAAAAATTTGATCCCAAAAAGATAATAATTCATTACTAATGTCAAATTTTTGTTACTAAAAATATAATAATACTTTTCGCAACAAAATTATTTTTAATTATTTGGTCCCTAAAAAATAATTTTATCCCTAAATTTTGATCTCTAAAACCTTAATTTTTTATAGTATAACCTATTTTGTTATATACAAATTTGGGTTTTTTTAATTTTTAATTCATTGATAACATTTTAGAACAAGTATTGTTAGCCTTAGCGAAAGGCTGATTTCAGTCCTACTACACACTCAAAATTTTTATCTCAAATTTTATTTTAAAATATTAAAATATAATTGAGATTCATTCTTTGTATGGATGCCACAAAATATCTATTCCATCTTAATCACACATAATAATTTTAAAATTATTTTTTGATAAATTTTCTCAGACCGTAACCGTAGTGGGTTGATTTTGTTTGCAATGTAAAATAGTTGTTTTAAGGGTAAATTATAAATACATCCTTTAAGATTTGTTTAAAATATAGAATATTCTCTGTGATTTGAAAAATTATAAATACTTTCTTGTCAAAATTTTTTATTTAACAAAATTAATTAAAAAAATAAAATTCCTAATTGCACTCTTATATAATGATAAAATTATTTGAATTATTAATTGAAATAAATTTGTAATATTATTAAAAATTGTTAATTGATTTGATAATTTATTAATAAAATAGGCCCTTTGTTATGAAATAAAAAATTTCCAAGGACAAAATGTAATTTTTAAAACCACGAGAAATAAATCATATTTTAAACAAATCTCAAAAATATAATTGTAATTTACCTTTGTTTTAAGGAGACTCAATTGTCAAAACACAACCTCAAGATGGATAATGCATAGTGCAAAACTCATTATTATAACATTCCATTTATAGGTACCACAACCTCAAGATGGATAATGCATAGTGCAAAACTCATTATGAGTGATGCTACATACCACTAATTTATCATCACTAACTCCACAACTAGTGAGGTGGCAATTGAAAAAAAAAAAAAAAACAAAATCCAAGGCACAAAACACATGTGGCAGTGGGTAGGACCCCCTGCCACATCATTAGAGCTACCACTAATTAGTGGTCTAAAGCATTTTTGAACTCATTATTATAACATTCCATTTCCATATATGTTCAGTTATACTTGTTTCAAAAAGATAAATCTACATATCGTGAACATATACATATTCATAAGCCATTAATAAGCCTTCCCTAGCTCTTTGGGATTTATCATTCTTCACATTGCAAACCTTGTATAAATCAATATAAATGATAAGGGGAATGTATCCAACCTTAATGTAAATAGTTTTCAAAATTACAGAGTTTTAGGAGGAAAAAATATTTTCATTAATAATTTGTTAATTGTATAAATGAATAAAAATAATGTTGTCATATATTTTCTATTAAATTATATATTAATATTTGTTTATTTAAGTGTTTACCTATCAACTGTCTTAGTTTCGATTACTTAACCTTATAAAAAAGGAGATCAATGTAATTATTTTTAAAATGTGAGGCTAATTGTATTTTTCTCAAATCATTTATTCCATTTTTTATATTTATTGAGAACACATGTATACCAAACATGTTATTTTGATTTCATTTTAAATAATAAACATAATTGTGTTTTCTTTAAATAAAATAATAATAGCATCTAAATGTTATAAAAAAAATTCAAGAGTTTTTTTTTTTCAGATTTTATTTATTTATTTATTTGGAAATGGGGTCTTTTACTTTTGGTCTCAAGGTAAAAAGCAGCCACAATGAAACTAGGTTTTGCTTAATGAGAAACAGTGAAAAGCTTGTATATTTTGGGAGTCTGGTCAAATTAGTTTCACTCCAATTAGAATACTTATATGAGTGCTCAAATCTACATCACAATACATGCATATATGCGTATGTACAAATTTATACACGCTCAACAAATTGACACATTTAACAATGGAACACAAGGGTGATTCATCACTAGGGAGAAAAGTACTTTAATTTTTCCAGGTTTATTTAAGCATTTGTATTGAAGTATGTTTGTGGGGGTGAAAGAGAGTGACACTTAAAAGTGGACCACAAATATGATTTTGAAATAGACTATCCATTATTTTGAACACAAATGTAATATATATATATATATACTAGCATATATCCGTGTCTAAAGGCACAACGTAAATAATGTTAGGATTATAATATAATTGTAATCCCAACACTATTTAAATTTATTTTTTAATTTCATAAAATCACAAATTTATTATAAATTTTTTGAATTCTCACAAAACTTCTCACAAAAACACGCTTCTGCTTATATAATATATAGCTAGATAGATAGATATGTCTGGCATGTAAATAATTTCTACGGACGTACATACAATATTGCTTTTGCTTATACAATTATATGGAAATTATATGTATGCCCATAATATCCTAGTGTATTACGGGCATACATATATTGTATGGAAATATGTATAAAATATATTGAACAAAAAGGAGAAAATAAAAAAATAAACAAATAGAAAGAAAATTAAAAATGAGAGAAAATAAAAAAAATAAAAATAAAAGAGAGAGGAAGGTGGGATGATGGGATCATGAATGATGGGTGAGAAAAGGAAAAAGTAAAAGAGAGAAGCGGGAAAATAGAAAATGTACATGTAAAATATTTTTTGGAAAATATATCTCAACCGTTGTTTTATAATTTGAATAGATCTAAATCGTCCAAATATCCTAGTAGGACAAATGTGTGTAAGACAAATTTAAAAACCATCCTGCTTTATTATATAGATGTTTAAACTTCATATAAGGTCTATATTTATGAAGTCTATCAGGTATTCAATATATTTTAAAATAATAATTAATTGTTCAAATTCATTTAATTTATGAACTATAAAATTCATTAATTTAATTTCCACAACACACAGTAAAATCTGGCTTCTAATTCTGAGTTTATAGACTTTTTCATATAATATCAATAAAAATAAGTGAACAAAAAGGAGAAAAAAAAAACAAATGGAGAGAAAATTAAAAATGGGAGAAAACAAAAAAATAAAAATAAAAGAGAGAGGAAGGTGGGATCATGGGATTATGGAAGGATGAGTGAGAAAAAGAAAAAGGAAGAGAGTATAGCAGGAAAATAAAAAATGTATATGTAGGATATTTTTTGAAAAATATATTTCAGCCGTTGTTTTATAATTTGAATAGATCTGAGTCGTTCAAATATCCTAATAGGACAAATGTGTGTAGGACAAATTTAAAAATTATTCTGCTTTATTATATAGATATATATATATATATATATTGATAAAAGAATAAAAATGTAATATGATCATATGGTTACAATTATTTGATCAATATGATTTTTTTTTTTTTTTTTTTATAGTTTGTTTGGAATGATCTAAATAAGTGCACTTTTTGACTTTTTATGAAATATGGGTTAGGTTTGGGTTAGATTTAAAATGATGTGTTAGAAAGGTGATGTGACTTAAATAAGATAATGTAATTTTAAATAGGATAGTAACTTTTTAACTAACTTTTTAACTTTTTTTAAATATGCCAAACCAATCCTTAATCTACTCAAAATCTTTACAAATGACCAATTTGGGTCATTATGGTGGGTCCTGTGATGGACCTATTGAAACCCAATATTACGGACTAGTTGACCAAACCAACCGGAGATAATCCAAATCGTAACCGGAGACAATCCAAATCATAATGAAATTGCCGTGTAAGTATGGCATCAACATACATATGGTATGGGTAACCCATCTGCGTTTCCATATACATACTATTATGCAATTTCATGCAGATGGCAAGTCAAAATATAAACGTTGAAAGATTTATTTATATTGGCGTGTATATAAAATGAATATTAAAATTGATTTCTTAACTGATTGATATTCCATACCCCACGAAATCATCAAAAACACTTCTCTTGCCATTCAAACATGCTATTTAAATAAATAGATTATCCATTACATCACCATTAATCAAGTAAACAAGACATCACCAACGGTGGGTGTGAAATCAGTGTCTAATTGTAACAGGTGGATTGGATATGCCTGTCCATCACAACAATCTAATCAAATTCGGAATGTGAGCGAGAAGAGCTCAATGAAACTTCATGGAACGTCTGATCTTTCTAATCGATTTGGTGGGTTTTTTGCACAGTCCTAGTTTTCGATCTTTCGATTCTTTTTGCTAACCAAAAAAATGGTCTCTTTCATGTTTTCAGTTTGTGGGTTTATGATAGATTGGAAACTGACTCATTTTTTAACTAGATCATGATTCAATTTAGACTACTATTTATATGTGGCTTGTCAGGTCATAAGACTCATAAACTCAATGTAATGACAAATTGTTTGAAGCAAAATAGAATCACTAACCAGAACTAATACTGATGATTAAATTTTTTTTTTTTTTTTTTTTTTTGTTTTTTTTGGCAGTGTTTTACTTTGCTAATCATTTAAATTATGTGTTGTCATCATTAGGTAATTTGGTTAGAATAATTACATATCATTAGCTACAATCATATAAACGAAAAGAAATAAAAATAAAGCTTTAATGAAGTCGAATAAATTTTTTTGAATTGAGAACATGACTCTGTTTGGTTTGATTTTTTAAAAGTTGTTTTAAAATGAGTTTTCGTTTTTTCAGTGATTTTTTTTATATATTTTTATTACTTTTTAAATTTTTTTAGATACATCAAGATTAACTATATTTTAAAAAAAAAAAGAAAAAAAAGAGCTAAAATATGAAGATAAAAAAATTCACTAAAAACAAATAAAAACTCATTTAAAAATAATTTTTAAAAAATTACACCAAATAAAGTGTTTGGTAATGCCGCCGGCGGTGTGATTATTTATTATAGAAAATCAGAAGCATGTTTACAAAAAATAGGGCTATGTTTGATGGAGCTCTGGAATATTAGTTTCAGAGTTTTATTTTAACATGACATTTGTTTATAATTTTTAAAAATTAATTCTACATTTCCTTTTGAAAACGCGGTCGAAGGTGGAAAAATTTGAACTAACCAGACGTCCCACCGGTCGTCCAGCCTGTTAATCGGAATAGTGTAATTTTTTTTTTTTTTTTGGTGCAATTGACACTTGTTAATTTTTATATATTCAATAAAAAAATATTTTCTGAATTTTTTAAAATTTTTTATGAACTTTAATAGAATTTTGAGTTGTGTGTTTGGTTATGAGTTGTAAGTTTTTGTATCAAATATTATATGCCACATCAAAAATTTCCCACTTAATTCAAAACTCATTCATCAAACAAATTTTTCACACTTAAATCATAATTCTAAAACTCACAAACTCAAAATATAACTCTATTCTCAAATTATATTTACAAAACTCTACCAAACGCAACCTAAGACTTTTTTTTTTGCAAAAATAATAAAAAGAAAAACTTGTCTAGTGCACATAAATGTTTTGAAAATAAGAGATTAAATTTTCGATTCATAAAATTTGAAAATTGTTGTCACTTTTTGGGAAATGCAAACATCGCCAAATGTGTTTTGTTTTCAAAATTCTGAAAAACGTACCAGACAATAACGTCTTCCCATTGAATATCCAACAAAAAGTAATCAGGGTTGGTTTAGGAAAAATCTTTTGAGTAATATTAAGAATCTTAAATATTTTATTAATATTTTTATTAAATATTTTGCATGCGTGTATGATCTACATAGGATTCATTTAGTGTGGATATCACATACATGTAAGATATTTAGTAGAAATATTGATAAAATATTTGAAATCTCTACCATTTTTCAAATTTTTTTAGGCTTCGTTTGGGAAGCCAAGTTTGGGAATTTTTTGGCTATTTTCGCTACAAAAAACAAAATAGATTTTTCTACCCAATAAGACAAAATAGATTTTTCTACCCAATAAGACAAAACATCATAATTATTACATTCTTTCTCTCACAAAAAAAGTCAAAAAAATCAAAAGTCATTCCCGAACGAGATTTTTTAGCCTCAGACTAAAATAATCAAAAAAATCAAAAAGCCAAAAATTCAACCCACTTCCCAAACTAACCCTTAATTTTTTTTTTTTGTTATTTTAATCTGGTTAAAAAAATTATATTTGTGATAAAATTTTGATTTTTTTTTTATAGTTTTGCAAGAAAAAAATAAAATAATTATGATTTAAATGTAATATTTTATTTTATTAATTTTTTAATCAATTTTATCTGTTAAGAGATTAAATTAATTCCAACCATCTTGCCAAACAAAGGGTCAAACAACATGACTAACTTCAATTCATCAAACCATAATCACTATTTAATCTAAGAAAAATGCCTCAGACCCCAGTGGGGGTCACTGGGAGTCCTCTGCCTAGCCCTCCCATTGGTCCAAAAAAAAAATTGTTTTTTTTTTTTTTTCTTTTGAATTTCAGCTAACCCCAGTGCGCCACGTCAGTGGGGGTTGACCCCCATGAGGGGTCTGAAGCAAAACCGGGCCTTAAATTTGCTATAGTTAGTACTTGGCATCACAAGATTTTTTTTCTATATCTTTTGAACTGTAGATTTCTCACCCCTGGTTTGAAAATAGATTATTTTGGTAATTTAAATTTTGTGATTAAAATATGAAATAAAATAATAATAATAATATTTTGAGATGATTTTTAATTTTTTATGAAAAAATATGTGAAAAGTAAGAAGAAAATCTTTAACTATTTTATATAATTTTTTACTTTTAAACTAAAAAGTGAGGTTGCAAACCGAGAAATCAGTATGCTCAGGTAGGGAAGCAGCAGAGGGGTTCAAATCTGATCAAATGTTGGTTGGATAAAATTGACCAAATTGAAACTCAAGCAGCCAATAAAATATAAATAAAAGGAGTTTAAAATATATCAACAACCTGAGAAGTTTAAAATATTGAAATATAATCTGTTTTGGGTAAGTCTACTTGGAAGACAAAACCAATCCCAATTAACTGAATCTGCTTGAAAATCTTAACATACAAGCTCTCACAATTCTGAGGTAACGTATGGGGATTCAAAGTATATTTATTATATATATATATATATATATATTGGTTTAAAGATTGGTGAAATTTTGATTAATATGCCTACAAGGCTACATCTCTAGCATTGTCTATAGAACCTACAAACCTATATGCTACTGAAATAACCAAATGCACCCATAAAAAAGTGTACCGAAATTAAATTTCGTGAATCACATTTATTTTTAGATGTGGCTTATAACACTGACGTATTTTTATTTTTTTTTTGGAGGAAATTGTTTTTAATTGAAAACCTTTTTTTATTTTAAGTAAAAAAATATTTTCTTATGTTTGATTGCGTCATTAAAATTAATGTACTAATGATAGTCACATTAGAAATGACAGTGATTGTGGGGCTATGGAGGTGGTGAAGGCAGTAGCGGTGGTATAGTGTGGTGATGGAAGTGATGATGATGATAGTGGTAATATAGTGATATTGATAAAAAATTTAGTTTAAAAAACGTTTTCATGTTATCACTTTTTGAAAGAGATGATCGCAGTGGTAAATGTTTTCACTTTTGGAGGTGGTGGAAGAGGTGGCGGCGATGGTAGTATGGTAACATTGATAAAATTTTAATTTGAAAATTGTTTCTCACTTTTTGAACGTGTCAAATAGCTTTTGCCAAAATAATTTTATTTCCGATGACTTTCGTTTTTCAATGCACTAAACATCAAAAAATATTAAAAATCAAATAGAATTATAAATTTGAATTTATATCATATACTTTATTTTTAAAACATTTTTTCGATTACCAAAAAAATTCTCTTACCAATAACTTCAAGTCGATTCCCTCTAGAAGTTTAATAACACCTTATATAACTACGTCTTATGGGGAACAACTTCATTTAAAATAAGGTTTTAACAACAAAGTTGTTAGGTCAGGGTGTAGCTTCAAACTTGTATGAAATTGACTCAATTTCATAATGTTTCATAGTTAAGAAGTAATGTAAGAAGAAGAACTTGGAATTTAAAGATTATAAATGGGTAGTGATAGGTGAAAGAGAGTTTTCATATTGAGAAAATAAGATATTTTATCCCCATCCTGAATCAATATATATACCACCTTAATTAATTAATTAATTAATTTATTGATCTTACGACTTTTAAAAAGTTATTATAAGTTGTGTTTGGATAAAAAAAATTTGATAAGAATTTTGTGAGAAAAGAAAAGAAAATTGAAAGAAATAGAAATTAAATTTTTGTCAAATTTCTCTTTCTTTTTCATTTTTCTAGACAAATTTCTCTTCAAATTTTAGATCCAAACATAAGTTAATTTATTCTTTTCTTGTTTTTGTGAAAATAATATATTCACAAGGGTGAGAGTATATATATATATATTTAGCTACAAGCAAAGCATTGTTAAGTTTGGACTACCGTACTTGTTTTGTTATTAATCTCAACATAGCTTGACACCATATGTTTAATGTACCCTCAAGGCGAAACTCTTAATCTAACGTCTTGGCTCTAATGAATGATGAGAGATCATAATTGAAATGAACTATGACTATTTTTCCATATTACATTTAGTACAATTCATTTTAGGTCTTAGGTTCAATTCATTAGGTGCTATTAACTCATTAGGATTATGACCGTAAACTATATCCGAGGTTTGTCTGATTTACGTAAGGACGGAACTTTGCATTGGTCCTGTGATTAGTCGATGTGCGAGTAAGTTAGTTTAGAGATTCTGTCATTAAAAAATAAATAATTAAAAATAAAAATAGAAGTGATGGAATCCATTTAAGATTAATGAGTCACATTCCTCTCCTGCTTATATGAAAGGTAGGATTCATTAAACTAATACAGTAATGATGATATATCAAAATTTGATTATATATATAAATAAATAAAAAAAGAAAGTGATAATAAGATATGTGAGAGTGTGCTTCTATAGAATTGAAGCTGCATTTTTTAGGGCACCCTAAGTGTTGCCTAATGGACAAATAATATTTGTACTAAATAAAAGTTATATAATTCCCCTTTATTAACAAAATCTCCCACAAATATAAGACCGTTATAAATCTCTCTCTCTCTCTCCATAAGTGTATTAAGTGTGTTCATGAGCTATGAATAGAATGGTTAGAAATAGCTTTCAAATAGTAAATACAAAGCAATTCAGTTACTTGCACAACCAAGCATGCCATATATTCTCCAAATGTCTTTGTTTTTATGAAAACTATAATATACCTTTAACCTCACCTCCCCAAAGAAGCCTATTTAAGCAACACACCAACAAACCTGAAAAACCTCAACAAACCAACTTTGACTACTCCCATCCAACCCTCTAGCTTCTCCTATATGCACCTCCATTACACAAAGCTCCCCCACTTCTTGACCTTTTTTGAAATCCTATGAACTACCCACATTGTTATTCACAATTTGTGCATTTAGTTATATGGTAGTTGATCATGATGCAACCATCAATTAATGCCATGTAAGATGCTTTTTGATGGAATTTTCATGACATTCTATAATATGAAGACCAAAATAATTTTGTTCAATGACTTTTATGTTGAGTGAGAATTACGGCCATATTTAGTATGGTTTTCAACCAAAAAAAATATTAAAAATAAAAATTAGTTTCATGAAAAAATAAAACATTTTTTATTTTTATATAATTTTATCTTTTTGGAGAGCAAAATTAATTTCTAAAAATTCCAAATTATTTTTTTATATTTATTTTTATCAAACTAATTTCTACTTTTTAAAAATAAATCAAAAAATAGTTTCAAAAAATCGAACCAACTATGGCAAATACTTCATGATGGTTTTTCATTGGGATTTACTATTTAAACTTGTTCATAGCAATGAATCTCAATAGAAGAACCAATCAAGGTGGCTTACAAAGTAGATGAACAAAATCGAATTCCTAGCTAAGGATCTTCCATTTCTTTGTCGCTATTGCCCTTCTAATGGTAAAATCTAATGAAATCTCAAATAATGAGAATTTTCAAATATAATCTTATGACTGAATCAGTGTGTTTGGTTTGAGTTTTTTTTATTAAAATTTTTTGAAAACTGAATTTTTTGATTTTTGTATTTTTTTTTTGTTTTTAGTGAATATTTTTAAAATTTTAAACATTTTTTTTATTTTTTTAGATGCACATCACTTAGATGTATCTAAAAAATAAAAAAATTGTGAAAAAATATTTTAAAAAATTAATAAATACATAGAAATACAAAAAATGTACTGGATTCTTATTTTATTTTATTTTTTGTATTTTTGGTATTTAGTGAATTTTTAAAAGATTTTTTTTACAATTTTTTTACTTTTTAAGTATATTTATGTTGAGTGTGTCTAAAAAGTAAAAAAAAATTGCTTAAAATATTAAAAAAATTCAGTAAAAATAAAAAAATACAAAAAAATAAGAAAGTAAAATTTTTTGAAAAGTATTTTTAGAAAAATAGAACCAAGCAAGCTCAATTAAGACAGAGAGATAAAGAATCTCTTGTCAAGACAACTTACCATCTATTATTTCATTGGTTTCTTTTTTGTATAAAAAATAAAGAGTAATTCTATACATAAATGAGTTTCTTATTGAATTTTCTTACCTTTAACCGCAAAGGTAGTGAAATTCTGATAAAGACTCATGTGCAGCCCAGCCTTCAGTTCAAGTTGTAGCTCAAGGAATGGCACCAAAGTGTGGAACACAAGGCATGGCACAGGCATGGCTCAGGCCGCATCATCAAGACCAAAAGTGAGTTAAGGATAAGGGTTGTTACAACTGTAATAGTTAGTTACTGATAGATTAGTTAGAGTTAGTTTTGTAACTCATGTTGTTAGTATTAACTAGAGTTAGTTCTACTATGGTTAGTGAGTTATGGGGGTGTTTGAGAACTTGGTTTTTGGATTTTATTTTTATTTTTTTTCACTACAAGACAAATGTTTTATAAAATCAAAAAAAACAAATCCAAACAAAATATCATATCAAACCCTATAATCATTTCACTTTTTCTCTCACAAACATTACATCCAACCACAAACAAACTTAATTATCTTTCCAAACACAAAAAAAAAACTTCTCCAATAATATCCTACAACTAAAAAATTTTACAAAAAAACTCATTTTCCAAACACCCACGTAAGTGTATATCTTGAGAATAAATGATAAGTTGAACACTTTCTTTTTCTTTTTATTTATTTATTTTAAACAATTTAAATTTTTAATAAATACACGTAAGACCTATGACAAGAAATATATACCATCTTCAAATGCAATAAAATTCGAATATTAAGGTCAAGTTTGGCATACTTTAAATAATTCATCTTTTTATCTTTTTATCTTTTTTCTATCACATCACCTTTCTACTTTTCTGCACATCTTTTCGTAAAAAGATAAAAAAAATATACTTATTTAGGTGATCCTAAACAATCCTTAATTATATGGGCATTCTTAGTTAGATATAAATTAATAATTTTTTTAGGCAACCAATTTGAAGGAGGTTTGTGGCGTGCGATGACGTGTTATCCAACACAATGTATTGAAGTGAAGTAACGCTTAAGAATGCAAGCACTAGTTGCAATTTTTCTTGTTTCATTCTTAATAAAACTAAGCCTATTTTATTCCCATTAAATTATTATGTTTCTACAAAGAGTCAAGTACAGTTTGTTGGATTTTTGTATTTTGTTTTTATTATAAGCTTTCATTTTCAACAAACAGGGACTTCCCATTCTCCATTGAGCTATCTATCTACATACTATAAAATTAAATAAAATAAATAAAAAAAAGAGTGGCACAAGACAATGACAGTTGAACTAACCTTGTGGTTTTCTCAAAAAATGGTCATCATGATCATCATCTTGTGACTATCTCCTAATTAGCACGATCACAAATCTTAATAGAGATCATATAATGATTAGATCAAGCAAACCTAGATTACACTCGCTTAGACACTTGAGCAGCACCATTTTAGATGGATGGATTTGGTTAACATGAAATAACATGCTAATATATATATGTAACAATCATGAAGTGGTAACTCAACCAGTTATAAAAAAGCAATAATTGGGTTAGAGAATGAAGCTCTTTCTCGCCAACTTTTATCAATTTTGGATAAATTACATCGATAGTTCTTATATTTTAATTCTTGTAATTTTAATTAGTTTAATTTTAACTTTGAATTTATGAATTTTGTCTCAATTTAGTCTAATTAAGGTCTTGTTTGGGAACATATTATTTTAGTAACTTTTTGACTAAAATATGTAGTAAAAAAAAGGATAAATTATGCAAATGATCTATGTAGTTTATACAATGTATCAATTTGATCTTTATTGTTTTAATTTACGCAATTTTGTCCCTTAATTTAACGGATTGTGTCATATTGGTCCAATAAATAACGGTTGTTAAGTTTGGTAGACAGAAAGTTGTCACGTACTCAAATGAAGTGTCAATTTGATTCTTATAATTTACACTATATGTCAATTTGGTCCTTATTATTTTAATTTGCTCGATTTTGACAGGAATCAAATTGATACATCGTGCAAATTAAATATATCAAATTGACACATCGTTTGAATTTCCGTCCACCAAACTTAACGGATGTTATTTATTGTACCAATATGACACAATTCGTTAAATTAGGAGGTAAAATCAAGCAAAATAAAACAATATAGACCAAATTAACACATCATGTAAATTACAGGGACTATTCACATAATTTATCCTTAAAAAATTTAATATGTTTAGGATGACTTTTTGATTTTTTACGAAAAGATGTGTAAAAAGTATATAAATATATATATATATATATAAAGAATATTTGATTTTTTTAGTATAAGTTGTTAGCTTTTTTATATTTTTTAGTAACTTTTAGTCTTTTAAGCTAAAATATTGAGTTGTCAAATAAGACTTAATTACAATTGTTAGCATTTTTTAATGAAAAATAAGCACATAAGTGGCATATCATGTTTTTAGGAGTAAAATTATAAACTTATTTAATTTAATGAGTTAATTTTAACCAATTTAGTGATAATTTTCATCAAAAATATGAACGATATTATCAATTGGATAAAATTGACACAAAATCTAAAATTAATTACCAAAATTAAAACATTTGAAAGTGTAAGAATTAAAATGACATAATAAACAAATATAAAGATTACAATTATAATTTACCAGTCAATTTTTCTAAAATCAAATGGCATTTAAGGGTTTTAGCTTTGTAGCTTTGTAGTTATGGAGGTTTCAACTTTAATCTTGTGTATGTAATGATCAATTCACCATCCACACTTGACTCGAACGCAGGATTATGACTCTTGATAACACTTGTTGGTCTTGCCTTTTTCACTAATTCAGCTAAAACAATTATTAGAAAAAGGTTTAGTTTTATACTTAAATTTGTATTCGGGATAATCAGCCCTTTGTTACTTATTAGTACACATAGTTTATTAATATGAATTATCTAATTCTATAATATAATAAAATAAGTTGTCCAAATTCGTGTCTTGTCATTACTTTTTCACTATATTTCTCTATTCCCCCAAAAAATATCAAATCGTAACCTACAATTCTATATAACTTGATCCTTTCTTTTCTTTTTTTTGGGGGGATAAATTTACAAACACAGTCCCTCATATTTACTTAAATTACAAATTATTTTCTGTAGTTTTAGAAATTACATTATATCTCTTAAAATTTTTAATTTCATAACAAATAGATCTTTTTATTAATAAATCAAGTCAATTAACAGTTTTTAATAAGGTTAAAATTTTATTTCAATTAATAATTAAGATAATTTTATTATTATATAGGTGAACAGTTAGAAATTTCACTTTTTTAATTAATTCTGTTAAAATAAAAAATTCTGATAGAGAAGTATTTGTAATTTTTTAAATCACATAAGAAAATTTGTATTTTAAACAAATTTTAAAAATGTATTTATAATTTTTTATTATTATTATTATTTTGATCAAACACTTGATCCTTTCATGGTGTAAATTTTAACATCGGGCCATGCTCCAAACCCTCAGTTGGGAGTGCAGATCCTCTCCTTGCAAAGCCAAACTTGCGAGCGTCCTTGCAACGGCTGAGATTAAAAAAAAAAATGAAATTTCAGATTCGAAACCAGAGCTTCTTTGAATAACCAAATCTCTTTCCTTCATATATATACTTCATCATCATCACTCTCTCTCTAGAAATTGCATTTGGGTCTCACACAAAACCTCCATTAATGGAATCCTCATCACCAATCTCAATTCAACAACCTCTCCACCAAGGCCCAAATCCCGAATCCTCCCCAAAACCACAACCCCCTCGTTCCGTAAAAACTCTTATTTTGTTTCCCACCTCAAATCCTCCGAACGCAAAGCTCTCCAAGAACTTAAAGACAAGCTCATGGCTTCTCATGGTCCAGACTCCATGTGGGCCATCTCTCTCCTCTCCAATGACAACAAATAAGATGTGATTCTCCTCAAATTTCTCCGAGCCAGAGACTTCCGAGTCACTGACTCGCTCCAAATGCTTCTCAAGTGCCTCCAATGGTGAAAAGATTTTTATATATTTGGTTAACACAGTTAATTCGAATTCGATTCATATTCATTGTTGAAAAATCTTTAGAGCAGATTTTTATATATTTGGTTAACGCAGTTAATTCGAATTCGATTCATATTCGTTGTTGAAAAATCTTTAGAGCAGAGAGTTGAAAGAAAAATGAAGAACGAAGAGAAAACTCAGTCTCTGTTTGGAATCTCACTCTCTAGCAGACCCATTTGGCATCAATTCCTCATTTGCTCTTCTGGGTTCTTCTTCGGTTGAAATTTTATTTTTATTATTTTTTTTTAATCTCAACTGTTGGATGTGCAATGGCTGATCTCACCAATTTAAAGACGCCGACAAGTTTGACTTTGCAAAGAGAAGATCTGCACCTCAATTGGGACAGATCCCCAAAGACCACGTGAAGGCAAGCAAGAGCAAGACATTAAAAATAAAAATAAAAATAAAAATATGGACCAAATGAGAATTCACTAGGGTTGTGGGGTTCACCCACAGTGGGTCTGCCTCTATTCCTTTTAACGTCACCGCCTTAATTATTAAGACACTTGATCCTTTCATGGTGTAAATTTTACCATCACCGCCTTAATTATTATGTCATGTCAGTAATTAGGAATCTTAAGAAAAAGTGGGGTAGATTTAAGTATAATAAAAAATAAATAAAAAGAAAAAAATATTTAAAAAATTATATATTTAAAATTTGTATTTTCAATATTATTCTAAACAAATATATGTTGGAAATTTAAAATTAGTATAACGTGATATAAATATAATTTTCGGCTTGGCCAAATTAGAGGGTGTTATTGAGTCTATAGGGGTCATCACATGTTCCGTTTTAATAATATGAATCATGCAATATGTAAAATTCATCGAAAATTATATGTTTGTAAAAAATCACGATGAACGGATATCGATAATTACGTGATCAAATTAGTTTTATACGGTTAACAAAAATCTGATCCGTTAAAATAACTATCGAAATCTAATTAACATAATTTTTTATAAATATATAATACTTAATAAATTTTATATATTAAATAATTTAAATTATCAAAACAAAATCTGTAATAAGAGCTCAAGGGATCAACAATATTCTCCCATCTAATTTAAGACCGAAGGAAAGCGGGTCCCTCTCATTTTATAGGGAATTTTGAAGATTTTTATTTTTTATTTTTTGTTTTTGGAGTTAGGGAATGATGGTCATAATCAATGAAGAGCTGAAGGGAACATAGAGTTGTTACAGTGATGGGCCCATTCAAATCAAAGGTAGGCATTTATTGTACTATTACGCCGCCTTTCGGTTGAGCTACAGGTCGCACCGCCCTCTCCTTCCTTTTCCTTTCCTATGTCATGTCAAGTCTTCTTCTTCTGTTTATTTATTTATTTTTTAATAATGTTTTGATCAGTCTTTTATTTGCTTTGCTAAATTTAGGCCTCTTTTAAATTATAATATATATTTTTAATTTTAAATAAATTACAAATACAATTGTAAAAATTTATTTAAAATATAAGCCTAAGTTTGGGAAGTGAGTTGACTTTTTAATTTTTTAACTTTTTTGACTATTTTAGCCTGGGCTAAAAAATTTGATTTAGGAAGGGCTTTTTAACTTTTTAGCTTTTTTGACTTTTTTTGTGAGAGAAGAGTGTAATGATTATGGGTTGGATGTGATGTGATGTTTTGTTTGTTGTGACTAAAATAACTTATTTTATTTTTTGTGGCTAAAATAGTCAAAAAAGTCGTAAACCAAACTTCCCAAACTAAGCCTAAATTATCTCTTATGATTTAAAAAATTATAAATATTCTATTCTCAAAATTTTTTATTTAACATAATTAACTAAA
Organism: Camellia lanceoleosa; assembly: GCA_025200525.1. NCBI lineage: Eukaryota > Viridiplantae > Streptophyta > Magnoliopsida > Ericales > Theaceae > Camellia > Camellia lanceoleosa. The sequence goes on from CM045761.1 coordinate 144,721,690, forward strand.
AAATAAAATCCCTAACTACTCTACTATATATTAATGAAATTACATAAATTATTAATTAAAATATATATTAGATATTATCAAATACTATTAATTGGCTTGATGATTTATTAATAAAATAAATTATTTGCTATAAAATTAAAAATTTTAAAAGATGGAATGTAATTTTCAAAATCATAAGAAAAAATTTGTCTTTTAAACAAATCTTAAGAGGTATATTTATAATTTACCTGTTAATTTTATATGGTAGGAAGTTGAAACAGTTTTCGTATTGTCCTTGTAGTTGTACCCTAGTGTTGGCCATATATTTTGGGAAAATGAGTGGGAGCACTAATTAGTGCTCTCACTAATGATGTGGCAGTAGGCCTCATCATAAATGATTTGATGTTTTGGCCTTGGTGTTGTAATTTTTTTTTCTTTTTTTATTGAGTGTCATGTCATTAGTGGTCTCTTTAAAGCTCCAAAATTAGTGGTCTCTATCATTATTATATATTTTGTATCAACTAATCACAATCTGACACGTGGTCCATTAGGAGTAATTTGAGGAATTAGTAAAAGTCTCTAGTTATTAGAGGACACTTGGCAAAATTACATCAATGGCAATGAATTTACAAAGTATTGGAAAAATCGAAAGGAGAAAGGTGACGTGGCTAACGTTTCTTGAAGATTTAAATTTAAATTCAAGAGGAAAGCCCGATTGCAAGGAATGGCTTACTAGAGTCAAAGTACTTAAAACCATGTCCCATAATCACGGTGGTTGCCTGGACGATTATCAGCCGCTTCGCCGCTTACTACTTGACTCTATAAATAGAGGGGACAGCTAATAATGAGAGAACACCACAACCAAATCCAAAACCAATCTATTTTACTTTATATTTTTCCAATTCTTTATTTTCCATTGTTTACTTTCCAGTTCTTTACATTCCAATCCTTTACTTTCTCGCACTACATTTAGGTTTCATAGAAGTAGTTCCACGTTAGTCTGTTTCATGCTATAATCCTCTTGAGGCTTTAGAAGTACAAAAGTACATTTGTAAACATTGGTTTACTTAATTAAATTTTATTTCTGACACTGTTCTCTCTCTCCTTTTACTTTTGTGATTAGTTCTTCTAAATTTTCTCCTAAAACAAGCCATCAGTAAAAGTCATCTTTATTGATGCTAAAAGAACTTCGAAGCAATTGTCAAATTAATTGGTTAGTAGTTATTATTTTTGTAAGGACTTATAGATCCTTACTGGCATGCTCTAATTACATTTTTAACCTTTGAAAGCCAAAAATAGCTAACATATATTTTTGACACGCCTAATGGGACTACCATTACAATGGCTAGACGTAGGAGACAAAAAGAAAATGAACACCTAGAAAAAGGTGTAGAAGGAGATCTAGAAGCACATAACCCAAAGGATAATATTGTGTCACGTCCCATGGATGTGTCAGCTTCAAGTGATCCTACACAATTAGTCGAAGAGACCAACACTTCAGGATATGTGACGCATGTCTAAAATGTTGGACAGGACCATAAAACTGGACCTTCAATTGTTTCATCTACCTAACCAGCTAATCCATGTGGAGGATTGGTTGATGTTATGGGATAGCAATTAATGCATACAATGGAAACACAGGTAACATCCTTTTTTAATCGAATGAACTCCTATCAACCACCTATCATAAGACAAACTAAAGAAAATACAAACTTACTTCAGCAAAGATTGGCTCGAAATAAACAAATTTCTATGCAAAGTAATAGACAAAACAATAGGCAAACTAGTGGTCAAGTTAATAATCAAAATCATGAGAGGCCATCACCTATGCCTCAATCATGGTATGAAGCTCCTCTTAGACCATTAATGAGTCAAAGCATACCTTTACCTACCAGTGAAACCATAAACATTGGTGGGTTAAGGCTGACACAAGGAAATGGCATTCAAGTGTTTTCAAATCCTATGTTTGAACCTATGCCTAGCACTCGAGTGTTCACTAATCCTGTGTTCAAACTTACACCCGGGGTGTTGGAAGAAATTCCTGCAGTTGGAAGAGAAACAACACATGTTCATCCTCTAGTAGTTCTCTTTGCAGCTCCTTTTGTGGGACAAATGCATGCCCCAAGGGGACATCTATACACTCAGCATCAACCAGCACAACAAGGACAGCTCATTCTCCAGGGACAACCAGTCTTAAATGTGCCTTTACATGGACCAAGAGGGCCTCAAGCACAAAGAGTTCTTCCAAACCCTGTGTTTGCTCCTCCAAAACCAACACAAAATGTTGTACTTATGGACCAAATTGCTGACATTATTAGAGAAATTTGTGGACCTATGGCTCAGGGGGTCTAGACCCCTGTCTACAGAAAACCTTACCTTGAATGGATAAATAGGTTATATGAATACCCAAGAGTGTATAAGATACCAGACTTTACCCTCTTCTATGGGAATGGAAACTAATTAACTGTTGAACATATTGCCAGATTTACAAGGCAATGTGGTGAGTTCACCAACAATGACTACATGAAGTTGAGGCTCTTTCAAATTCTTTAACTGGGCCTTTGTGTGGTACACAAACCTTACACTGTTCTATCTAGGTCTAGCAACAAATGGAGAAAGTGTTTCATGCCCGCTTTTTCCAAACAGAGCTAAGTATCTATGGTAGACTTGGCAAGGTTGAGCCAAAGGCACGATGAAAAGTTGCTCAATTTATTGCTGATTCAAAAGAGCATGGAACAAATGTAGGGTCATATTACGACTGAATTTGTGAGGTTGGCCCTAAATGGGCTAGAGTTTAGGCTTCAAAAGAAGTTTGAATCAATAGAGTTTGAGACTTAGTAGAACTAATTTATAAGGTCACTAGATACGAGACTCTCCTCAAAAAAGAACATGATCGTGGTAATGCAACTTATAGAACCTATTATAGGGACCCTAACTATGAAATTGATGCAAGAGATCATAGAAAAGTAACTCACTATGAAGCATTAATTCAAAAGGATACCACTATTAATCATCAATTTAAAAAGAATGACCTACATAGGAAATATTCTTTTGATGTATCAAAAGAAGATGAAATATTTGACTATTTACTAGTATACAGTTTCTAAAATTGCCTAAGGAGTTAAAATCCCTAACTTCAAGAAATAAGGCAAAATGTATTGTAAATGGTATAACTCTTAGTCTCACTCAACTAAAACTATATTATTTTTGAGATAGGATTCAAGAGCAAATTCAAAAATGAAGGTTAAAGTTTCGACCAAAGTAGAAAAGGCAATGGGGATTGATCAGATCCATTTCGAGATAAAAGAAGCAACGACCAATGTTGGTGTGCGGACTTCCTTGTTCATGTTGTGGGAAAAAGTTATTCCTTGAAAGAATGGAGGAAGTAGATGTGCAGATGTATGTTGCCAATCAAGCGACCTTTAGAAGGCTACTCAAGACTTACAAGCAAGTGGAAAGAGCTTTATAGGCGGAGGATGGCTCTAGTGAAGAAACCAACACTTTGGATGATGACTCACTCGAGCGGCGATGATCATTAGATGTGTCTAAGGTACAAGTTGAGCTATAAGTGGCTAAAAAGGCTTGCAATTGATGGACAGTAGTATTACAAGGACATGTAAAAGGCGCCTGGTAATCAATACCTACAAGAAGGCCTACCCAAGTGGAGTGCAGGCAACAACCATCTTTGGCTATGCTACTAGAAGCCATGAATCGGTCCAGGGTAAGAGGCCTTTGTATGAAACAAAGCCACTAAACTACTACAAGGTGATCAACATACTGTAAGTAAGCTTTGAGTTAGGCTCAAGATAGGCTCCAAGGCCAATGATTGGCCTTTAAAAAGAAGAATAGCAGAACACAAATACTGGCATGGTGGGTATATGGGTGCTAGGAGTACCAGACTGGTTTGTCAAGCAAAACAAACCTAAAATGATACCAACCCAGGGTAAAACCTTTGCAGGTAAGGATAGAATGATCAAGCCTCCTTTGGTGGCTCCAAACAATTAGGTTTTGCTAAAAAATCCAAAGACAAAATAACCATACTTGGTTTTTGTGATCTCTAGATCCCAGAGGAGAAAACTCTAATGAAGGTTTACACGATATCAGAAGGATCTAGAAGAAGCTGGTGAAGGCACTTTTTTGGTACAACCAGGAGGGCAATTAAGGGAAGTTAAAGACCTACTCCCAAGACCAACAGGATTCAAACTAGCAGAGAAAAAATTAATTTGAGGTTCACGCTGAACTAAAAGCCATGGAGAAATCAAGATTGGTAGGCCTCAAAAAGGCCTTGTTAGAGAACGATGATGAGACTGAGATAGATGAAAGAGCTGAACCTGGCTAGGAGAGGATATTGACTGAGGAGGAGATGTTCGAGGCCTTCATGGCTGAGCACACAGAGTCTGTGTTCATGGCAGACCAACAACAGATTGCTACAAAAGATCCTACTAGCTTGTAGGTTCCAAAGTGCAGCATAGAAGATGCATCACAAGCATCAGGACATACCAACGTAGAGGAAGAGCAAATACAACCAGTGGTACAATTTGGTTCATTTTTTCCAATGCCAATCAATATGGTCTATGTGCTTCCACAGGAGTATCAAGCTAAATAGGGAAATCGGAGGTCGGGGAGGCTGATCCAGTAGAAGTCTCCAATGCGAAGGCTCACAAACCTAGCTTAATCCAAGATGAGTTTTAAGTGGCTAAACCCATAGAAGGTGATGAAGAGAGAATGAAGAGAGTAAGCATAGTTACCTTGGTCATATCCTTTCGAATATCCCAGTATTTATGACTCACATGTGAAGCCTTTGTATATCAAGGCATATTCGCGATGATAGAAATGAATAGAGGTATTGGTGGATAATGGGGTAGTAGTAAATTTGTTTCCTCGCTCATCCTTGAGGAAGTTGGGTAGAGGAACCCTAGGTTAATCTCAACAAGCACAACCATTGTTGGTTTCTTTGAGGATGAACAGAATGGCTCAGGCGTGCCTTGATCAATACGAGTATGGAAACAAGAGACGGCATGGCTGCCTTTCTTAGTCATAGACAATAATACCAATCTACAATGCCTTACTTGGTAGAGATTGGATCCACCAACAAATGTGTGCCTTCCTTTTTGCATCGAGAAGGTGATAGCCCTAAGTAATGGGGAGATAGAAGAAATCAATACGCGCACCCACAACCCGCTATTACATGTGCAAATTTTGGCAAAGCAAATTATTACTGCCCGAGGTAGTTCATGGTATCTTGAGAAGCACGATAAACAACCAAAGTCACTTTCTTTGATGAAAATAGCACACCTAAAACACTTAGTGCAGAAAGTATTGATGATGAGTACATCATTAAAGACACCAACAATGCCTTGTTATAGACCAAAAGACTCAAGAAGCTAGACCATCGACTTTAGTCCAAGTTCTTCGCATTGAACATTGATGCCATAGTCTATAAAGTCCAAAAAGAGAAGCCATGATGCTTGGTTGCGGACATATGAACAATAAGCCAAATCATTGGCTCTAAGTAAAATCTTGTGCATTGGTTGACATTCAAACTAAAGTCCGAAATCTAAAAAGAAGAGGCTTTGTGGGCGGAGACTTTATGCGTGAAGAGGAAAATAAAATGTTGAACGAGTGGGTTGTGGTAGAAACGAAGAGAAAGGGTTGTTTGAAGCAAGAAGAAAGCGAGCAGGGAAGCATTGGTAAGTACTCAAATACAAGACCCTTTAGAAGAAGTTAATCTAGAAGAAGCTTGATATAACAACCTACCTCACATCGGTCTTTGGTTGGATCCCATTGCAGAGACCAGTTATTGGGCTGTCTTGAAACAATATAAGGACTATTTTGCTTGGTCATACAATGATCTACCAAGATTGGACAAGTCATTGGTGGAGCATAGACTTCCAATCAAGCAAACTTTAACCATACAAGCCAAAAACCTAGGCAGATAATGAGTCACGAGGTGGTTTAGAAGGTAAAAAAAGAAGATTGCTAGGAAGCCTCCTCCGTCGGGTTCTATTAGAATAGCGGATATGTTGAGTGATTATCTAATATTGTGCAGCAATCAAGAAAAATGACAAATTAAGGGTATGCATTGACTTAAATCTGATTTGACAACTCAAAGGATAGTACCCATACTGATAGTTGATTTGATGGTAGGCAGGTTAAATAAGACATAAATCTTATCTATGATAGATGGACACTCTAGCTACAACCGGATATGCACAGATGAGGATATTCACAAAATGACTTTTTAGCGATCTGGTAATATTGGAACCTTTGAATGGGTTAAAAGATGCCATTTTAAGGGTGAAGAATGCTAGAGCAACATATCGGAGCAATAGACACTATCTTCCATGATCTCATGGAGGATACTTGGAATGTTACATTGATGATATTGTTGTCAAATCTCAATCTATAGAAGAGCATTTGAACCTACGATGCTTGACCTTTGAAAGAATGAGAAATTCAAGCTAAAAGCTCAATCTACTCAAGTGTCGTTTTGGTGTATCTCTTTGGAAACTTCTTGGGGTATATAATTGCCTGATAAAGGAATCTGATTGATCAAACAAAGCTAAAGCCATCATTGGGCTAAACCTCCATCAAGTTAGAAGAATTGCAAAAATTTCTTGAGTTAAGGTTAACTTCCTTTGAAGGTTTATTTCTAATATATCTTGTTGGGAAAATTAAAGTTTTTCTTCTTTGTTGAAGTTAAAAAAAAATGAAGAGTTTAGGTGGACAGCAGAACATCAAACTTGCTTCGAGGAATAAAACCTATTTGGCCCAAGCCTCAATACTAATGCCACCAAGGAAGACAAACCCATAAGTTATACATTATTCACGGCTAAGAATCATTAGTAGTCTTCTTGCCCCAAGACAATAAAGGAGGCGAGAAACAAGTCTATTATAGTAGATTTTTAAACTTTTTGTGAATGTAAATACTCAATTTGTAGAAAATTTGTGTTTAGCCTTGTACTTTTAATGTAAAATTAGATATTATCTTTTGCCTACTATTGTCTTAGTAATTGCAATCAAGATTTGGTTAAATATATGTTATCTAGACCTATATTAGAGGAAGAATTAGAAAATGGATTCTAGCTTTGTAATTTTATTTGGCATATGTCCCCAAAAAAGGCGATAAAAAGGTGGGGTATTGGCCAACTTCTTAGCTAATCATCTATATCATACAAAAAGTCAAGAAATAATGGAACTTGACCGCAGTTGATTTAGAACCATGGCAAATGTGGTTTGATGGATCAAAACTAATGGTCTAGTGGAAATTGGTGCGTAATTAAGTCATCACAAGGGATGAGAAGCACACATGGTTTTCGAGAATTGATGAGACCCTTATTCCAATAATTAAGCGAAAGTAAAGCTTTTTGGTTATGAGACTTGAGATACTTATTGGTTTATAGGCTCAAGTGTAGTTGACATATCTGGAGATTCTCAATTGGTAATTAATTAAGTAAAAAGGAGTTTTTAAATGTCAAAGTACAAGCCTATTACACCATACTATGTTCAACATTTATTGTACATTTGTTTTCCCAATTCCAAGTGAGTAAATGTAACTTCAACGTATCCTAACATTCACTGAATCACGCATGGTCAATGACTATGACCGAGAAGGTTTTGAATTTCAAAAGAAGGAGTTGCACCCAAGTATATATGAGTCCAAGCGACATATCGGAAGCCAGGCTACCTTTATACAGCGAGGAATATTAGTAGAAGCTTCTAATCAAAATGACTTCCGAATGACAAGATCAGAATATCAAATCATTTAGTTTTTAGCCGAATTAATATTGAAGGCTAGTAAAGCAAGCTTCTGATCAGCCTGTTCATAATTAATAGTATTAACTGATAGAATGCCTAGGACCAAAAGGGCATTGGCTGCTATGAGCGAGGTGCGTAAAAATTCATTATGGTATCATTGGCTTAGTGTTAAGATGAAGTGTAGTTTAGCCCGAAGCATTCTATTATTGTGTAGCTATCTCGAGTTGCATAGAATATGCAAGGTTTGCGGACATGTTAAAAGCATGACATGATAGGCATGTTGTAATAAGCCGATCTACATGCATTAGTGAAACCTTGGCCATTTAGATGATGGGCAATGGACATGATAGGAAAAATTACCTTGAGCTATAGGTTTGGTATTCCTGAGACCATAGCCTTTGTGGACAATAGAATTTGTGTTTGATGAGAGAGCTACTAAAAGCTTTCCTGACAAATATGGAATTATCATGATAATTTCACCTTATTATGCACAAGCAAATGTTGGTGAGTCATCCTAACAGAAGTCATTGATAGAAGGAATACAAAGGTTGGAGAATAATCCTGGGAGTTAACTGAAACTTGTTGTTAGATGTGTTATAAACTATAGGACTTCCCGAGAGATCAAAATGCAGAGTTACTCTCCTTATGCCTTGGTATATGGGCATGATACGAATGCACTGGAGATCAATATCTCTGGAGTCCTTGAGGGGTAAAATGCAAAAGGCCATCTAAATGTGATCAATATCATCAGCGTGCACTTTAGAATTGGAAAACATAGATGAAGCCAAAATTTTGGCATCCAAAATAAACATCTTTACAAAAAAATGACCAAAAATTTGTAATAAAAGGGTTCAACATATGTTTTGATGAAGGAGACTTGGTTTAAAAATAATAACTTCCAATAGAATTAAAGCCACAAGTTTGGCAAATGGTCCCCTAATTGGGAAGGGCCGCTACCAAGTCAATAGAGTCTTTACGGGCTTTAACATTTGAAATTTAAATGGATATGTAATATCCTAAGAAAATTAATAGCCAAATATTTGAAACATTATTATCAGCATATAGGAAAAGACAAGGAGTTTGAGATATTGTATGGAAATGGTAATTAAAAACAGTAATACTTGTGTAAAATAATGATGTTTCGTTTCACAAAATTGTAGTATTATGTAAATTGGCTCCAAAATTCATCATGATATTTCAATTGTTCCTTATAGCGTAGCTCCCTACTCTTGGTGATTAGGAAGCAGTTGAATGGTAGTGTTAAACTCTTACCCTCTTGCTTGAGAAAAGCCTTAATTGTGTAATGTGCGCGAGTTTCTCACAAATTCTGCTCCAAGGCGGATTAATTTGGAATCTTAGTTCTTTCTCCCAGATTGGGTTTCCTATGCAAGAGTTGAGCTTGAAGTTGTAAGGCAAGAGTGTTGTCCTTAGTCTTGAGACTTGAATTGAATGTGGATAAATTCCTTGTTTTTAATAGCTAGTTTCACACAGCATGAGCCATTTGGTAGATTTTTGACATAGAAGTCAATGAGTGGCTCACTTGAGTTCAATGGCCTCCTGAGCAACATTGGGTGATGAGGTGATAGCATTTAAGGAATCCATTCTTGATGATTGGTTACTTGCAAAGAAGCGCCGAATGGAGATCCTTGAAGGTCTCGTCATCTCTAAACAAGTGCCCAGTCTCTTGAAAAGGGAGATGGATTGACAATGAATGAGCTTTTATTATCTTGATGAGAATCATTAAATCTGAAGTGGCTAAGTATCCTTTGCCAGTTGGTAAGTAATTTATAGATAGTAATCAAATATGCTCACGGTTAAACGAAAATGTTCATCTTCTTTTGGAAAAAGTATTATAGAAGGGTAAACGTGGAAAGCAATTACGGAAAAATTGGTATGGAAAGCAGCACTTGGAGAGGAAAGAAGGCCTCGATAACATCCGAGGGTCCTAGCCACCAACAAGTCTAGAAATTGATTTGGAGGCTGGTGTGGGGAAATATTGGTATACCACTAGTGCCATCCTAAAGTACTAGCCGTACTTTGGAATTAGAGTGTAGCGATTACTCGGAAAGGCAAAAGGGCTAACTAGGACTCCTAGAGGATAAGGAAGCACTGCTTGGTGAGGCAATGGACACCAAGGCACATTAAAACTTCGGCAATACTAGGAGATAGGGAGGAGAATAATGGGCATGTCAAGCTTGAATGAATTAGAAAAAAGCTATAAGATCAAAATGTATGGATTGGAAGTATTGTTTCTGAGGGACTTTATACTCATTAGGAAGTTGATGTTGCTTTTCTTTTCCTTAAGGGTTTCCAATTCTATGGAAACCGAATTATTTCGGTTTCCCCGAAAAAAAGTGGCGTTGAATAGTAGAGGTAGGCTAATTCTTCTTTGCATTTCAAAAGATGTAAGGGCAATGCTAACATAAAAGATATAAAACAAAGAGAGCATCATAAGGTTGAAAGAATTGGCCGATTCTTGATGGTGGTAATAGTTAGAAGGCTAAAAGAATTATATGATGTTGATGGCCTTTAACTTTTTCTTGTAGCCCGTGAGTTAAGACCTCTTGCGAAGCCCTATACTAATAGTAAAGAAAGCCTTTGAGGTTGAAAATGTAAAAAGGCAAAAGAAAAGGCTAAGAAGAAATTAAGACATGTACACGCTTTCTTGGTGGCGACCTAAGCCAGCTTCTGGGTGAAAGGGTAAGAAACAATAGGGATGGAAACAATGAGTGATGTAACCTCTTTGGTTAAAACTGCCGCAGGATAGCACATCCAGCTCTTTTAACAAATCCGGAGTGGAGTAACAAGGCACTTCCATGTTAGTACGTCACTTTGATTCTGAAATCTTTTCATAACGTATTATATAGCGATGAAGACACAAATTCAAAAGTTAGAAAAAGTCATTTGCAAACTTGGGCATTGCTTCATCAAGCATGGATTTTGGCACCTTTAAGTTTCTAGCATCAAGATCCGAGGTTGGAGAGAATTTGCTAAAAGGTGTGATCTCTGAGTGTGAGAATTGCCTTATAAATTGGGCAAGGCGATGGCCTCGTGATAAACTTGTAGGCCTTGGGGTTTAGAATTATGATGAAGAGCTCCTTGAATTAAATCAAAGGCCCACATTCCTTGTGAATAGGCTTGGAGCAAGTGACATCGTGAAAGGCCCTCAACCATGTTATTTACATCCCCCCGACGTGAAATGAAGCCCGAAAAGAAGGAAGAACGAATAGGTGGTAAGTTATTAAAGTAAGAAAAATAATAACCACCAAAAGCGGAAGGTACAAAGAGACTCTGGCATACTTCTCTCCCTAGTAGTGTGGGCTCTTATAAAAATTTCAAGTAAGCGAGAATAAAGTCGATAAAGTAAGCCAAAAGTCAGGAGTTGGAGAGCAAAAAGGGCCTCCTTGATTGGGACTCGAGGCCTTTCTAAAATTGAAGGAAACCCACATATACATGGCCTGAATAGGGCCAGGATATCCTCTTCTTGACGAAGCGGCAAAGGATTTTTTTTTTTAGAGACCAGTACAAAAAAGAATATTGCAAAAAGCAACTAAAAAGAGGTGTGAATTAGGTTTCACACAAATTAAAATTAATAATACTTTAATAAAATTAACTACTAGTACAGCAAATTATTAACAAGTATAATGATGAACTTAGCGTTAATGATCCAAGCAAAATAATAATAAAATTATAACTAACTTTATCACGAGGGTAAATCGGAAATGATTAACACATGAATATTAGATAGTTATAGCAGTAGTAGGAAAGTAAAAAAGATTAGGAAGATGAGACAAATAGATTTATAATTGGTTGACTACCAGCCTACATCTACTCTTCAAGAAAGCTTTTACTTGAGATTTTCTACTATCTTCTGAAAAGCTTCACAAGGGTGCTAGCAACCTCTTTAGAAATGGAGCAATCCTCCATAATTTTCTAGGACTTCACAAGCCCAAACCCTTGCAAATCTTAGGTGATTTACAATCATTCTCAAGATTTCAAGAACCGATGTTTAACTTACTTTTACAAGATGAAATGTTATTTTTTGCTTTCAAAGAAACACTAATAAATATCTGTAAGATAGATATATATAAAATGAAGTTTTAGGATTTTTACGTAAATCTCACAGAAAGATGAGCTTAATGCTACTAAGGCTTAGTGTATAATTTAGAGAGGGATATAAACAAGAAGAAGAACTTACTTCTCAGAATTTTTCGAGGAGAATAGATGTGAGTAATTATAAGATCAAAAATATTTTTTTGATTTTTTTGGCAATTTATTTACATTAGAGCTTTTGGTATATATAATGAAACTTATAACTATTTATAGTCGTTGTATTCATTTGGTTATAATAGTTTATAATTTGTTGTACTTCCATCATTACTAATTTGAATATCTTCCTCCATCATTACTAATTTGAATATCTTCCGCCTTGAACCTTTTGAACCTTTAATTAACTTCTTGCAGAACATTTGAACTTGTTTTGGGCTATTTGAACTCTTTTGCTTTAATCAAATATTAAATACATTCTAACAATATTTAGGATAAAGGTTTATGTGAGAAATAATGGAACAAAAGCAAGTTACGATTCTATTTTTCTCTTTTCAATAATCATATAAAATAAATTTTGATTTATTTTCTCTTTCAAATAAATCATCAAAATAAATTTTGATTCTATTAAGAAATATAATTAAATAAATCATCAAAATAAATTTTGGATTCTATTTTTCTCTTTCAAATAAATTAAAAACTTAATTAAATAAATCATTAAAAAATAAATAAGTCTAACAATCTCCCATTTTTTATGGTGGCACACAATGATGTTTGATTTGATTTGGGAGGTAAGAAAAAACAGAAGTCATGCTCCACAATTCATTTCTAAATGCAGGTTGCTTACACTTATGTAATAAATAGGTTTTAATTAGAGACATGATATGAAACTAAGATATCAAACTATAAATACACTTAACATTAGAGTAGTTTGAAAATAATACCTGCCATAATTTGAAAATAATGCCATAATACATAACATCATAACATCATAAGTTTCTTCCACAGCGAGCATTATCAAAAGAAAATCATAGGTCGGAATCACGGAGAAGGAGAGGAAAATGATAAGGGATAAATGGCATCAAAAATAGATAATCAAAAACATATATATATATATCGATAAACGCTTTGACACACGGCTCCTCGATTTACCTTCTTCTTAATCACACACTCTTTCATTTTCTTCTTCACCATTCTCTTCTATCTCTTCTTCTCACCTCTAATCCATGGCATCCTCATCTCCCCTTACAACCTTCATATGATGTCGATTGAGCAAATAATGGCCTCAATCGACATTGAAGCCAATCATTTCAATGAGCTCCACCAAAGTCAACACTCAACTCTCTAGAGATAGGTGCATTGAAGGCGAAAATAAAGAGCTTAAACGGAAGACCACCTACATGGCTCGCTTTGGGAGGCAAGTAAAATCAACATATGGCGAAAAAAAAAAAAAAAAGGAAGGTTTTTTTATGTTTGGTGTTTTTTTTTTGATTTTTTTATGTAAATATTTGTATTTTGATTTGTTGTTGTGTTTATGTTTAAGTATTGGAAAAACAAAAAATAATAATGAGAGACCAAATTGTTCATGAGTATATGAGAAACATTTGAGCATGATCTAATTCTTAATGTCTTAGCAAGAACATACCAATCTCAAGACTATAATAGACATAATAGTGCATAGATCAAACAAGGTTGCCAAGCAAAAGTATAAATATGGAGCTAAAGTTCAAGTCACTCTTCCTTGAGGAAAACGATATTCCTCTTACATTATCAAGAATTAATCGGTTCAAAGGTCATGTTGTAAGAATTAAGATACCAAAAGCATAGAGATACCAAAATAATCGAGATACTAAAACAATCAAGTCTCTTTTTCTTCCCCGATGGCATTTTCAACAAAATCAAGCACAAGGAGGGAGTATGGTATAGCATATAGGATGAAAGAATGTAAGTCTCATTATAGCACAAATAATCATCTATATCAAGGTAGCTCTATGATACCGAAAAAATGATAGCACATAATGATCATACAATTGAAGCTCATACCATTTGAAAATAATTGGCAAAAAAAATAGTAACATATGAAGGTGCAAGCCCATAAGTTTGATATCAAAAACATAATAGAAACTGAGGGGATTTTAAAAAATAATCAAGTTTAAATTCTTCCATTTGTTTCATTTGGCAAAATCCATAGGAGATATGATAAATAAAAGCTCATAATTGAAATGTTCTCATCAATAATATCAAATAGGATGCCGAAAAAATACCAACATGCAATCTACCAAGGATATCAATATGCCATCTAGAAGATTTAACAATCATAGCTCAAGCATTATGTAGAATACCAAATATTGCTCATAATAGGTTAAACTCAATATAATCTCATGGAGCTAATGTAAATCCAAAAAATGAAGCATGTTCAAGGTATAGCAATCCATATGCCAAGAAAAATCATGAATTTTAAGCATACATTTTAAGCATAGGCATGATTTTTAGACAAGAACATCATCAAAGAGTATACATTGCAAATCATATGAAGCATAATCAATCTTTTTCATGTCAAGGTAATAACAGCTTTTTAACTAAAGGATATAAGATAGAATTTTTACCTCAAAAAAGCCTAAGAGAGTATATATAAGAGGAGGCATACATTAGGGGTTCAAGAGATGGAAGCTTTTTCAATCTTCAATCTTTCTTTTCATGAGGAGTTCATCTCAAAAGGGTTTAAATGCTATGTTAGCAAAAGTCGATTCCCTAAGTTGGTGCTACCCTTTTTTCTAATGTGATTTGTAAATATAGCATCTATAGAACAATCATTATTACTCAATAAAAAATAGCAAGATAAATCACTTTTTATCATTAAACTCAAAAGGTAAAAATAATCCAATGATCAAACAAGTTATTTAGAATGTTTTAATTTTCAAGTCAGAGCACATAAAGTATTAATATGCATAAGAAAATAGTGTTTATGCTCTTTGTTTTATTAAGAAATGATACAACAATTTCATTTAATCACATTAACATTATCAAGAGGCATTTTCTATCAATCTAATCCACATACTTAAGTGTGATAAAAACATTTTACTTAATATGGAACACAACATGAATGTTATAAAACAATTAATTCAACAATTTATCAATCAAAAGCATTATGAGATATATGCCAATATAATCCATATTCAAAAGATATTCATTAGATAGATGCAATGTCTGATAAACGCATAGATACTTTTCATTTAGACATTGCTGATGGACCATAATCAAGGAATTTTACAACTCGATTCAAATATTCCAATGTAAAAGCATATAAGTATGAAATTTTCTATATTTAGCATATTCTGACATTACAAATGTAGTAATTCAAAATATAGATAGTATACATCTCAAAAACATGTTATCACATCAAAATTATTCTACAAAGATATAGACTCTAAAAAGGAATTAACATATTAATATGAAGTCATATATAAGACGTGAAAGTATGCTCACAAAAAATTTATCACTTCTTTATTTCTTTTCATAACAATGGATGACATGATATACAATGTTAATGAATACATGAATCATTCATATTCTAATAGGAATTCATCAAAATAATATAATTCTCATTTTTGAGTTCAATGAATGTTTGAAAGAAACTAGCTGAACATGACTTAACAAACTTAGTACAATTAGGTTACATGGAAGCAATGATTAGACACAACCTGTTGTACACAAATCACACCTTAAAGAATATAGAACTTTAAGCTTAAAGGTGTGTTAGGAGTTATACCTTCATTTACCTCTTTGGAATCTTCACCCATACATTACCTCTATTGTTCATCTTTGGTGATTTTTATTTCATCATTCTTCTTCTTGTAGGAGCTAATTTTTCTCTTTAGATTGAACACTCTTGTTGTGTATTTCCTCTCAAAGTCCTTGGTGTTCTTTGAGATTCCACCTACAAAATATCTTGATTTCTGTCTTAGTACCCATACTTTCTTGGATCTATGCGGATTAGTCTCAAGAACATTTAATCTCATAAAAGGTTTAGGAGGATCAAAACCAATGCCTACTTTATCAAAAACACATCTTTTATTTCCAAGAAGCTTGTTGAGGTTTTCTTTTCCTTTTACAAAATTTTCAAGAGTTTTATTTAAATCCTCAACATTGTTTTTCAAAATATTTTTCTCATTGGCAATAGACGTAAAGTCATTTTTCAAAGTAGCATTTTTCATTTTTAAAACATCCACATCATTTGAAAGAGAAGTAACTAATTTCTTTAATTTAGAATTCTCAACACAAACATTTCTAAATATGTCATGTAATACACTGAAAGCACTTTCAAGTTCTAAATAATTAAAAATTACCTCATCTTGAGTGAATTATTCTTCTCCAAGAGCCATGAGACACAGGTTGGCTACTCCATCATTTTCTCCCCAAATGGCTTCCTTTTTGCTACCATCCATCATTGAAAGTTCATGAGCCATGAGTGAGCCTAGGAGTTCTTCAATGCCTAATTTTGTTTGGTCTTTTGCTTCTTGGATAGCTGTAATCTTAGCTTCCCATTCATTTGGCAAAAATCTAAGTATTTTTCTTACAAGCTCATCAATAGTATAAGATTTACCAAGAGATTTTAGAGCATTAATAATATTGGTAAATTTATAAAACATCTCAGAAATATATTCAAATGATTCTATAGTAAAGAATTCATAATCATGAATAAACATGTCAATCCGAAACTCTTTTATTTGGCTAGTTCCTTCATAGGTGATATCAAGTTTATCCCAAATCTCTTTAGCAATAATACACCCAGAAATTCTATTGTACTCATTTGCATCTAGTCCACACACAAGAATAAGCTTGGCTTTAGCATTAGCTTAAAGGAGTTTATAATCACGCTCATCAAATTCATCCTCAAGTTTAGGCACACTAATATGATCTACTACCTTGGTAGGGATTTTAGGACCTTTAGTGATAATGAGCCACAAAGCATAATTGGTAGCTTGAAGATACAAAGTTATTTTTTCTTTCCAATGAATGTAATTACTACCATCAAAGAGAGTTGGCATATTGCTAGCTTGTCCTACAATAAAGTAAATAGAATACATAGTTGCTATGGATCAAAAACTCAAGATTGTTAAATCTAAACAAGAGTCCCAGGCTCTGATACCAATTGTTACCCAAAAAGCAACCTAAGAGGGGGGGTGAATTAGGTTCCTACAAATTAAAATTAATAATACTAATAAAATTAACTACTAGTACAACAAATTATTAACAAGCATAATGATGAACTTAGAAATGATCAAGTAAAATAACAATGAAGTATAACTAACAGTGGTAAATCAAATGATTAACACGTGAATATTAGATAGTTATAGCGAATAGGAAAGTAAAGAGATTAGGAAGAGGAGACAAACAGATTTATAGTGGTTCAAAGATCACTAAGCCTACATCCACTCCTCAAGCTTCACTTGCAGGATGCTAGCTACCTCTTTACAAATAGAGCAATCCTCCATGGATTTTACATAGACTTCACATGCCCAAACCCTTGTAAATCTTAGGTGATTCACAATCACTCTCAAGATTTCAAGAACATGGTTTGCAACACTTTTACAAGATGAAATGGTATTTTTACTTTCAAAGAAAGCTTACAATAAATATCTCTCAAAAATAGATATATAAAATGAAGTTAGCTTAATGCTATAAGGCTCAGTATATAATTTCTGAGAGAGGATGTAAACAAAAATTGAAGAACACTTTTCAGAGAATTTTTCAGAGAATAGATGTGAGTGATTATAGATCAAAGAATATTTTTTGATTTTTTTTGTAACTTTTTTACATTAGAGGTTTTGGTATATATAATGAAACTTATAGCCGTTTATAATCGTTTTATTTATTTGAATTTATAGCCGTTATACTCCATCATTATTAATTTGAATATCTTCCACTCCATCATTACTAATTTGAATATCTTCCACTTGAACCTTTTGAACTGAACTCCTAATTTAAACAAATATTAAATACATTCTAACAACATTTAGAATAAAGGTTTAGGTGAGAAATAATGAGACAAAATAAATTTTGATTCTATTTTTCTCTTTCAAATAAATCATCAAAATAAATTTTGATTCTATTAAAATATAATTAAATAAATCATCAAAATAACTAAGTCTAACAAAGAAACTTACAAAGCCAATAAAGGATAAAAGAAAAGAATTCTCGATCAATCACAAGACCTTCCTTATTATTCTCAACTTCTATAAACTCACTATAAGAAGGGCTCGAAGAAGGAATAGAGAAAGAAACCGCAAGGTCAGGGTAATCAAGGCCAAAGGGTTACCAATGAGTTAGAGCCCTAGAAGATGGCATATATCAACAACTTTGGGGGGCCAACATACCACACTGAAATTGAAAGAAATTAAAAACAAGATTCCAAAAACAAGGAGCAGTTGGGATAAGAAAGAGATCCTCAAGAATTACAAACCTGGAAAGTTGAAGGGCATCAAGGATACAGAGGTCCTCTAGATCTTATTCTCTGGCCCCAATGACTCTGTCATACCATTCTTCCCATTCTGTCTTCAATGTGGGCTACTAGCGATGAGGTCGAGTAGCCCTCTAACCCCCCCAGTTGAACTTTCCTTCATAGAGAAGGTAGTGATCCTCCAAATGTGGGTACAAGGAGAGAAGTGTAGCGGGAGCCTCAGTAAAAATAGGGCCAAGAATATACTCCCCTTTTACGTGATGGCGAGGGATGAAGTACTTGCCATCGATTGCATAATAGCCTTCTAGTTCTTTATATTTAGTTATTTCTTCATGAGGAAGAAATAGCCATTGGTGAGAGTTGGAAGAGGGATTGAAGAAGCAAGAACAAAGGTAAGAAGGACAAGAGCTAAAGTGAGCACAGAGGTGAGTAAGAGTTAGAAATGGACAAGTGAATAGGTAAAAAGCTCGAGAATTAGGGCTTGATACCTTCTTGTCTAAGTTGCCCATTTAACCTAACGGGTCAAGTAGTTCCAAGTTATTTGGGTTTTATTTGACCTATGTGGAGATAGGGCCCATTTAACAATTCGAAGGCCTTGAAAGTACATTTTTGGACTTTCTACTAGAAAATTTCCTTCAAAGGAACATTTTTGCACCTTATGAGGAAGCGAAATGTGCTTTAAAATGCTTGACTTGGCCTCGAAATGAAATATGTTAATGAGTCTTGAGATTTAAGGCCTGTATGTTAGCAAACACAAACCATGAAATTGGAAAAGAGAAACCCATATTTTAATTTCAAAGGCCTTGAAAGTACATTTTTGGACTTTTTACCAAGAAAATTTCCTTCGAATGAACATTTTGCTGTCTTTTGAGGAAGGAAAGTGTGTTTTGAAACGCTTGGCTATGCTTCAAAATAAATGGGTTACTTCGAAGCCAGTATTTGCTAGTATGTGTATAAGTTTGAGATCAAAGACATACATGTTAACAAATGCAAAGCCATGTAATTGGAAGCAAGAAACCCATATTTTATTGAGTAATAAATGATTACATTGAGGGGCATATTTGGTTACATTCTCAATTTTATAAAAATAAGAAATGTTACAAAATTGAGAATGTTACAAGGTCATGGAACTTAGTCTAGCAGAACTCAATGAACATCTCTCTCTAACTTTTCCTCTATCCTATCCAATTGGTGGAAAAGCTATTAGGCCTTCATCTCAAACATCCCATCCATATCGATCCTCTCTATATGCCGAGTCGATTCTTGAAATCTTCATATTCTTCAAGTAAATGTAAGTGGAGATCTCTTCTAATGATTCGTTGGTGGCTAGACCATTTTTATGCCGCCACAAGAAGAAGTTGATCTAGGAAGGTATAGAGTTCTCCCATAAAAGGTTCTTGTGAGGGTGTTGTCTCGAGCACTTTGAAGAAGAGGTGAAAGAAGGCGAAGCAAAGTTTGGGCATTGCCAATCCTAAAAGGGTGAGTTTCAATTCCTCAATGCGACGATTATGAGGAAGGGGAGGTGCAACGGGTCCATTCCAAAAGAAGGTGGAAATTGGGGCTCATTCTTGGCTAAGTGTAAGGGACTCGGTCCAAAAGCTTCGATTGGATTGGGAGTCTTCCACTATTTTTGTTGGCAAAGTGGAGATATACCACACGAAAGTAAGTTGTGTTCCGTAGGAGGTGATCAAATGGCACATAAGGATATCGACTGAGCTACAAGAAAAAGGAAGAACCAAAGTAAGGTCATCGAATTCAACAAATCTATGGTGGATTCGTTCTCTTGTTTGAGGTCGGGTTGGTTTTGGCTAAGTATTCTAACTAGTAGCTTTTTCAGAAGTGGAGACAACCTCCTCCCAAACAGAGACCTTTAAGGCATATGAAGAGCCTTTGAGGTCCATATGAGCAAGTTTTTGTTCTAAAGGCGATATTTCGTGAAAGCCTCCATGACTTATATAAATGGAGGAGGGTAAGTGTGGCTAATAAATGCATGAGAGTTCCTTATATGCTTGCCCAATGAAGGAGAAGTTTGATTGGCCACCAAGGATGTATCAGTCTTTTTGTTTGCACAGGAAGTGTAAGTCAGGTCCCAGCACAGGGGGAAGTACAATGTTTTAAACGTGGTTATATTAGGGGGTAATGTTGGCCATATATTTTGTTAGTAACAAAAATTGTAATAGATCTACGAAGTATTGGAACAATAAAAAGAGAAAGGTGACGTGGCTAAACAATTCTTGAAGATTTAAATTCAAATTCAAGAGGAAGAAGCCCAATTGTAAGAAATGGCTTAGTGGAGGCAAAATGCTTGAAACCATGTCCCATGATCATAGAGGTTGCTTCAACAGCTTATCATTCACTTGATTATCAACCACTTCAACGACATTACTAGAGCCTATAAATAGAGGAGAAAGTTGATAGTTTATATTTTTCCAATTATGTATTTTCCAATTCTTTACATTCCAGTTTTAGTCTGTTTCATACTATAATCTCATTCGAGGCTTTGGAAGTGCAAAGGTATATTTGTAAATATTGGTTTACTTGATAAAATTTATCTAAAACAAGCCACCAAGAAAATCCTATTCATTAAGGTTAAAAGAACTTCGAAGGAATTGTCTAATTAATTAGTTGACATTCATTATTTATGTAAGGATTTATTGATCCTTACCGATACGCTCTAATTACATTTTTTAACCTTCAAAAGGAAAAAAAACCCAAAACCTAGCATTTTACCTACCTGTTGTACATGGACACAAACCTTTTAAATTTTACAAATCACAGTTAATTATGTCATATTTAAACAAATTATCTTTTTTCAATTTTTTAATTACAATTTAAAAATATTATCGTCCCACCATTTGTACTTGAACAATATTGTTACTGAGTTTAGTTTGATAATTTAATTTGTTTATTTTGTGAACTTATATTTGTAGATCGTTTGTGAAGAAAAATAAAGTAGATCGATATGATAATTATAGTCATAAAGTTCACAATTTTTATCCTCTCATTGAAAATTTTAAAAATTCATCATTGTGAATCATAATTGTAAGAATGTCATTTTGTCACATGATTTTGTATAAATATTTTGTATAAAAATTTTCTAGTTTACAATTTATTATTTTTTGTTTACCAAAAAAATTAACATGTTTATGTTATTTTTGAAAGAGAAAAAAAAAAGTATAGCATCTACAAGTACTTCAAAATTTTATTTTGAAAATAAGTGAGAGAGGATGGTCAAAGGTGATTGCTATTGAAAAGTGGTAACCAAAAGTGATCATCGAAAAGGTGATTTTTCTAGCAACAAGCAATTGTCAATAGCAATAGGGGTAGATGTCGACAAGAGATGGTTGTCAATGGTCAAAAGGTATTGTCGATTGTAAAAAATAGAGGTAGGAATTGTTGTCGCCGTTGTCTTATCACTGAAAACACAAACGTGAGCTAGTCGGTGTATGTCAAAAACTCCTCCGATGCCTAAGTTAGCAAATAGACAATAGACACAAAAGCTCGAGCTTTTATAGATTCCGCATGGCATAATCCTAGTTTATCCCTAGAACACCCTCCTCACTACAAGCCAAGTGAGATGGCAATGCTGCTAGCCGCTACCTTGCTTTATTTCAACTCGGCAGTGTGTGTCAAAAACTCCTCCGATGCCTAAGTTAGCAATAGACAATAGACACAAAAGCTCAGAAATTGAGTCTGAATTACAATACCTGCCCATAGGTTCTATCAAGAGCTTTTATAGATTCCGCATGGCATAATCCTAGTTTATCCCTAGAACACCCTCCTCACTACAAGCCAAGTGAGATGGCAATGCTCGGCTAGCCGCTACCTTGCTTTATTTCAACTCAGGCTGAACCGAGCCAACAACCAAAAGTTGAGTTGCCGAGCTAAAGCATGCTCAACCTTCTTCACTGAAGACACCTCAACCCACTTATTATTTGGCCGAGGGCCAAGCTATCTCGCCATGCTAACACAAATTACCCTCTCAATTGCCCTTTAATTCCATCTACGAACGATCGGATTACGCTTCTCAGAGCTAAACATCCTTAAAGTGAACGAGCCAACAATCTTAGAAGTTCCATGAGTTATACAAAGACGCCCTACCATTACTCTGTCATGTTTGTCACTTTTAGGACACATGGCAAGCACCTCCCAAAATTTGAACAACCCGCCTTTTTGCCTTCAACACTCTAAAACCCTACTCACACCTCACTAAGTTTGCAATCACTCGAGAAGCATAAGTTTCTCCACCTCACTTATGCTATTCTACTAACATTCAAGTTGTTTTTCATTTCTTGGGCATTCTAATCTTGTTAGTCCTCCAAATAAGCTTGAAAATAATATTTTAAAATATGAGCACAATATGAGCTTAAAAGCCCTTAGCGCCTCTATAGACCTTGAAATTCCACAATGGTGAGCCTCTTATGACCGGAGCTAAAACTAGTCAAGAACCCCGATTATGATCTCAAATCACATTAAAATTGAAGTAAAAACCTATTTGTATCCTTATACACTAATTCAATTGAACTAAGGAACACCTTCTTATACTTACCCTTGGCCATAACCTGCTAAAACCCTCCTTAATTCGGATCGAGCTAAAACACCGCCAATACTTTAGCCAAACTAAATATAACAGTTTGATTAGTCTTCACTGCATATAGGTTGACACTTAGGCATAACTTGCTGCTAACGAACCTTGCCAACCAACCAAACTATTGCTTAAGTTATCTTTGTAAAACCAACTCCCATAAGCAAGTACCGATTCATGGTGAACTCATCGAGCGCCATCGCCAAGTTTAGAAGAGACTATGGTATCCCGATAACGCATAATTCACCTTAGTTGAGCTAGACACCACGCCTTGAGGCAAGTCCGGCTTCATCCCTTCACTCTACTTTCCATCATAGTACCCAATTATCCACTAACACTTATAGGATAATAAATGGCATCGTTTTATCAATATTCACTAGGCCAAGAGAAAATCGTCATAAGTACATCGGACAAAGACCTAAACGATGATGATTTTCTCTGGGTATCCAAAGAACTTTGAAGACCAAGAAGCGGATACCGGCTACAACATCGATTGGAATAAAGGAATGGCCGGTGGAATAGCTTGTTTACTTGTTCTCTTCTTCTTTTTTCCTTGCATATTTGAACCAACTTAAGGCAAATATTGAATTAATCTTCTAAACTTCAATAGACCCATCACCTAGACCCCAATCTTCTCCAAATCAATCTCGTCCCTTCACGAAGAGCAAGAAATGGCGAAAAAGAGAGTCGCGCTTATCACAGAGCAAACCTATGTTGCCTTGGGGTCCAGACCGAGCAACTTCCAACCGATCAATCGGAGATCGCTGCGTTCTTCCAACCACGAAGGCATCCTAAGGAACCATGCTTCTTGAACCTAAGCGCCTAAATCACAACCTAGAGAAGAACCATCTGCTGGCCTTCAATTTATCCAAGAAGTCTTTGGTTTTGGCAAGCATTGACTCTGCTTCCTATCCTTTTTTCTTCAAATTTTGACTCATTTGTTTAATGATAGGTAAGGATACGGGTGAATAAAAAAGATAATGATTGAAATATAATGGCAATGGACTAGAAAAGGTATGTAAGAATCACTTCTAAAACTTAGCCAACAAGCTTTCTTAAGTAGAAGAATCTTCAAATACATCCATGGAAGGCGGACCGAAGATCCTCCGATAGCCACCAAGAAACAATGCAGCTATCATAGAACAGGCCCTTGAGGTAGCAAAATCAAGAGAGGCCATGCTACCGATAGCAACTCCAACTCATCATCCGAGGAGAAGTAGCTCAAACGAGGAAGACCAACACGATCCTTTCGCTCGTACAGGGGAGTGCTTCAACCTTGTTCCTTCAAAATGTTGAAGAATATTGTAAAGTCGAAACCAATAAGCTCCATAAGCGAGAACAAACCGCAAAGTCCAAACCTTCCATTTTTCAAGTCGAAGATGGATCATCTGAGCAAGGGAAGGCCAACCAAAGCATTAGCCTTGAGACAGATTCACCTCGGTGTGATCCTCACCCAATTCCCCAAAAATATAAGTTTTCTCATAGACCCGGAAGCACTTCGGAGATCTTGTACTGAACTTTTGTTGAACTCGGCCTCAACGAGTCGGAATCTTGTCAAGCTTCCGCCGCCATATAATGCCATCATGGGGTTTGCAGAAGATCCATTTACGACGTTTGTGGGATCTAATGCTTATACTGTACCACATTTTAATGAAAATCGATTTTCTTTGTCACTCTCCTTCAAGCCTCTTGGGCCCAATTCAAATCAAGTCACACCTTAGGGCGACCGGATTCGAGCGCCTTCGTGATATCATGATTGGCCAAAACACCTTAGAGAATAAGGATTGGCCAAATCAAGTCTCCGGATTCGAGCCCCTTTGGTGCAGATTGGCCAAATCTCTCTCGGATTCGAGCCCCTTTGGTGCATGATTGGTGTATGACACCTTAGGGCCGATCAAGTCAGGGCCAAATAAGTCACACCTTAGGGCGAATAAGCACCTTAGGGCGAATAAGTCTCCGATGACACCTTAGGGCGAATAAGTCACTAATCTAAGGTTAAGCTAAAATATTTAAGCTACACAAAAGTTCCGATAGCAAACTAATAGCAAACTATTAAACCATAAAATGACGTTAACCATTAAAAGTTGAGATCAGAACATTCATCCAAAGATAGCTAAACAAAAGATTTTGAGTAAGACTCTTTATATGAAATAACACTTTTTATTTGATTAAAAGTTGTTACATAGACGCATAATCCGCGTCGAACATTACAATATCTATCTCTAACTTCTAAGATAAATCAACCCATCGACCCAACTCTTGTCATTTGAACAACCATTGCGCTCAAAACGCACATCGACAATGTCAAGGCCAAGATCCAAGACAACTCCTTCAACTATCATCACCATCCGAGTGAGAACTCTTGATCATCCCACGCAATAGATGCCGGAGAGCCAAATATGTTTGATTGCATGAGGCGCCGCTTTTATTCTCGAATGGCCGCGATCTCGAGGCCCAAATCTCAAGTAATTTTATTAACTCTAAACCCCACGATAACCCAACGCTAGCCCAATCGGCTAGACATCGCATTCGAGCCAAGTCGAAATGCCATAGCCCCTCCGATCCTCGGCTCACGGCTTCAAATTTCAACAACACACGCGCAATGGCTTTATTCAAAAGTAAATGGCCTTTACATCTATCCAAATATTTATGCAATCAAATTAAACACGCACACGCCAAATGCGGAGACAATTTGATATTTTCAATAAAGCGTCTTTATTCAAAAACCAAGAAATTACTCACTCTTCTGATTCGGCGACTTGAGATGCCTTGATCCAACCATGCGAACCCACGATTTTCACATCGGCAAACCTCTTCGAAGCTTCTCCTTGGTCTTTTGGATTCCAACCAAGCGCCTTCATGAAAACCTTTTTCATAAGACGCCCTTGGCGAACTCCAATTTGATCTTCTCATCCTTTTCGAGGAAATATTTGTCGAGCAAACTCGACCGCCATGTCTGGATCTCGAACGATCGAGTCCGCTTTCCATCATGGGCTTATCTCTCTTGACCCATAGAACTCTTACTCCCAAAGACACAAGGGCGCACCACGGTGTTCACTTGATTCATATCACCTCCAAGCTCAAATGTGAGTTTGTTCGACATTCGCAATAGATTTTCTCTCGAGTCTTAATCGATACCTACCGGACTCTTAAAATGTTTTGATCCCTCGAGCTAAACTTAATCTAAGGGTCCAAGATCAATAGGCGTGAAATTGCAAATGGTGATTTTGATGGGATATGTATTAAATCTGCAGAACCCGGATATTGACCAATCTTTTCCTCTCTACCTTCGTGGTTAGCGACTTGATTCAAGTAAGGAAAAAACTAAAGTTTGGACAAACGATCTAGATAAAAGGATTTATTTCAGAGCTAGAATTCTTTTAATTCCATTTTACCAAATGCATTGACAAACAGAACTCTTTCATTAAAATTAAATTACAAGAACTCTTTCATACATATACATGAAAACTACCTTGAACCAACAAAGCACTATCCGAAAGAAGAAAAACAAAAAATGGCTCACGTGTTTGAACCGCGATTCTCAAATTTGGACACTTTTGGAAAGTTAATGACGCCTTTATCAAACAAGTGCGAAATAAAGGTGACCTACCAGAGTGGCATTTCTTCTATACCCTGGTGAATGTTATCTGCTAGAAAGTAGTGTAAGTGGGTTCGTCCTAAGATTGTCCAACAAACAAGACATTGCGTGGCAACTGGTCACCCTTATGTCCGGGAATAGGGTCCAGCGATCCTCTCCGAACTCCCAGTCACCAAGTGATGGTCAATATCTTCGGGTTAATCCTAAGGCGTCGATTCAACTCTACAACCCCCATGATGATTCGAAGAAATTTACATTGGGTTGAGAAGGAATCAAACCCCAATAGCGGAGAACGGCCCTAAGAAGGATAAAAGAGGGAATACGATCGTGTTTTGATCTTCCCTTTCCTGGACGTCGTCGAATAGATCCTCGAAAGGAGGTCTTTCAAATGTTTGGCCATCTTAGCAAAGAAATTACAAAGAAGGATAAGGAAACTTACGAAGAGCGATGAGACAAGGGAAGACGGGAAGGGATATGCTGGCGATCCAAAAGTCTCAAAATCGAAAATGTGAATTCGAAAGGACCGAAGTTTCAAATCGCAATAAATCCGAGATACACACAAATAGAGGGAAAGCGTAATGGCGAAGATAAAGGAGGTATATTTCAAGGATCCTAGAGCCGAATGGTGGAAAGTATAAATATAATGGCAATGGACTAGAAAAGGTATATAAGAATCACTTCTAAAACTTAGCCAACAAGCTTTCTTAAGCAAACCACTTCCCCACATAGGCCAAGGTAGAAAGAAAGACGCCAAATAAAGGCCTTAGAAAAAGATTGAGAACGTGGAGGACCGTGGTTTCAAGGAAGCGAGGAAACCTCGACCAGCAATGTGAAGCGGCCAAGAACATCTTCTTTAAGTGTGGGTTGGAAGGTGGTGGTGAAAGCTTGACCAAGCGCACCTTTCGATGTATTCTGAATCCTCCTCTACATTTCATACAAGGCTACGCGATAGCCTATGCGATGCCGTGCAATAGAGATTTTTGGAGGTGGAAGATGATAGCTGGCATTTAACAATGCTCGCCCTTAGTGCAATCTCGATCTGCTCAACTCATTGACTACTCGGTTAAAATGCTAGGCGGACTAAGCCAATCACGGATTTGTCAAAGAAGGCACCACCGACCTGACTATAGAGGATGGTGCTAGAGCCGATCAAACAAGTGGTGAAGTCGTTGCTAGTGCTAACGTCGAGCTAGATGACCTATTTGAATGACCGTGATGGCACTTGCTCTAGTACTTTATGTTTTTATACCTTTTGTTCCTTGTAGCCATATAACTAGGCTAGCTTCCCTTCATTTTGTACTGAATTCAAGTATTCTAACTTTTTGGATGCTAGTTGTCTCATTGCTTTGATAATTCAAACTTAGTGTGTCTCACTAAGCAGACTAACTTAGTTTACACTAACCCTACCAACCTTTCCCCAGGATAACCATCTCAGTCGAAGGATTCCAAAAAAGTTGGTCTTACTTGCCAACTTTCTATGGCCAAGATAACTATCTCAGTCATAGAGCTCAAAAGTGTTTGGTCAAACATGCTAACCTGCTTTGGCCAAGATAAACATCTCGGTCAATGAGAAAATTTGTTGATCAAACTTGCCAACCTTCTTTGGCCAAGATGACCATCTCAGACAACGAGTTCAAAAAATTTTTGGTCAATTATGTCAACCTTCTTTGGCCGATATAACCATCTCGGACAAAGAGTTCAAAAATTAGTTGGTCAATTCTACCAACCTTCTTTGGCCACGATAATCATCTCAATCAAATAGTGCAAAAAGTTATGTTGGTCAAACTTACCAACATTCTTTGGCCAAGATGAACATCTCGGTCAAAGAGTGCAAAATGTTGTGTTGGTCAAACCTGTCAACCCACTTTGCTTCCATTTGGGAAAAGGTTTTGGTAGAAATAGTTAGTCAAACCTGCCTTTCCCCCAGTTGGGCAAAGGGGTTTTTTTTACAGACCGAAATAAATACAAGTATTGAAAAATGTTGAGAAACTGTCTACTTATTTTATTAAAAATATCAAACAAAAAGATAGGAATATTAGAATTACAAAAACTAAAATATCTTGAGATTGGCCATATTCCATGGCCTTGAGATAGCTCTGCCGTCTACATCTTCTAAGTGGTAAGCTCCTTTTCCTGCTAATCTCACTACTTTGTACGACCCTTCCCAATCGGGTCCTAATTTGCCATCACCAGGCACCAAAGTTTTCTCATTACTTTACGCAGTACCCAATCTTCAATCTTGCATTGCCTTTGATGCACTGCCTTGTTGTATTTCCTACAGATATGAGGCAATATGGACCAGTGCTCTTTCTCTTCGTTCTTCGGCTAGATCTAGCTTCAAGGCTATGGCCTCTCCATTCAAATTCGAATCAAATTTTCACTTCTAATGGTGGAGGTGGCCAACTTCAAAGGATCACAACTCCATGCCAGCAAATGAGGCAAAAAGCGTTTCCCTCGCCGCCTAAGTGTAGTTTGGTAAGCCCACAAGACATGGGGAATTCTGAATCCACTTTCCTTTAAGCTTTTCTAACCTTTTCTTGATCCATCTAATATCACTTTGTTCGACACTTGGCTGACCATTGGCTTGAGAATGCAGCGTGGAGTTATAAAATTCATCTTGTGTTTTTTGCAAAAGCCCTAAAAATTCTACCATCAAAGCGGGTGTTAGATATCAAGGCTTTGGGAATTTCAAACTAGATTATGGCGTTCGCGGACAAAGTTCTTGGCGTCTTTCTCTCTTTTATGAATGCTAGTGCCTCTACCTCTACCCATTTTGTGATGTAGTTTGCCTTATGCAATAAAGAACTCTGTTGTCCCGGCCACGGTTGGGAGTGGTCCCACAATGTCTAAGCCCCACATTGCAAAGGCCAAGGGGTTTTGGTTAGAGGTAAGGCTCTCTAGGCGGTTGATGAATCGATCATAAATTTCTAGCACTTTTTCTTCTTGACATATTTCTCTGCGTCTACTTGCATATATAGCCACCAATACCCTGAGATAAGCTTGATGGGCCAAAGATCTCCCCCTTGGTGGCTTCCATAGATGCCCTCGTGAATTCGAACAAGAATGCCTCGACCTTGCTAGGATGGACACACTTCAAATCACGGTCCATGAAGGACTTTTTGTATAAGCGCTAGGCGGGGAAAGCAAAAACCGTTGCGACTTTGCACGAATCTTGTTGGCCTCCTTCTTGTCCTCTGGCAAAATCCTATCTTTTAAGAACAAGATGATGAGGTACATCTAGGAGGGAC
This sequence comes from Camellia lanceoleosa, assembly GCA_025200525.1. Classification (NCBI taxonomy): domain Eukaryota; kingdom Viridiplantae; phylum Streptophyta; class Magnoliopsida; order Ericales; family Theaceae; genus Camellia; species Camellia lanceoleosa. The sequence goes on from CM045761.1 coordinate 144,751,365, forward strand.
CTAGCTTGGCACAAAATACCTTGACCGCCGGGTTCCTCGATGCTCTGTCTTGGCAGGTAGTCAACTAGCAAAGGGTGAGAGATAGAAGTGTCTACCATCGACGCAAAACCGGCCAGTTCATCTGTTTTGCTATTTTCTTCTCAGCCGATTTGCTCTATCCTCATGACTTTGAATTTCATGATCTCATTTCTGACCAACTCTTGGTACTTGGCCATTCTATCATCCTTCGTTTCATAATGCTAGATATTTGGTTGACTACCAGTTGAGAGTCACTATACACCATTAGCTCGGTGGCCTTCATCTAGTAGGCTGACTTCAAACCGGCTAACAATGCTTCGTACTCTGCTTCGTTATTAGATGTTGAAAATCCAAGTATGATTGCATGTTCAATGGTCAAGCCATCTGGCGAGATGAGGACTATCCTAAGTTTTGCCCTATGTCTATTGGGCGCTCCATCTACAAAGTTTCCACATCTCTTCTCTGAACAATTTCTGCGGTGGATGGGTGAAATATGCTCTAGGATTTGGGATGTGGGTAATTTTATCCAAGTCTTTGTCCGTTCGAACCTAATCCTCGCTTAGTTTGCCTTCTAGTTTCCTTCGGGCATGTCTTCCAAATTAAACTTGTAACTATGTGGCTTGCCCTTCTCCTCTGTAAATGGGTTGTTGGCCTTAGTGAGCAATCTGACCTTTGTTGAAGCTTAAGGGCACACTCCACGATAGATTAAAACGCTATGAGGGCTACCCTATTTCTATGGCACTTCTCCCTTTGCTCGGTTTCCTCGGTTATGTCGACCGAGACGGAAAGCGGAATGACTTCCTAGAGCAAACTACTGCTACAAAGTCTACCAAAGCTTGGGCCTTTATAAATGCGTTCTAGGTTAGAACTTGATGTCGAACTATCCTAACTCCCTTTGCCCACTTCAATATTCATCAGGAGTCTGCCCTTTCAAACAAGGCCTTTAAAGGGAATGCCGTCAGCACGACCACGGTATGCACATGGAAGTAGTGAGGAAACTTTCTTGAAGCCATCATCAAATCTAAGGCAAGTTTTTCTAATGGCAGGTATCTCGTTTCGGCATCCAGCAATGTCTTGCTCACATAAAAAATGGGTAAGTGTCGTATTCTTTCGGCGCATACCAACACAGCACTAACTAAGGGTGGGCAACGGTTTATCCGAACCGCTCAAACCACCCAACCGTAACTGCATATAAATGGGCGGTTACATAAACATTATCTTGAGCGGATGTGGTTTGAAATATGACAAATTTACGGGTTGCGGACGGGTAGCGAGTTAAACCTGCAACCCGCAAAAACCGCCTGCACTTTAATTATTATTATTATTATTATTATTATTATTATTATTATTATTATTATTATTATTATTATTATTATTATACATACCAACTTTGTAACTTTAACAAGAGCACCATTATGTTCTCAATGACACTAGGATCCTTATTTTTAAGTATTTCTCAACTTTTTAATCTGGTAGAATTATCAAGTCCTAAACTTGGTTCCTTATATGATTTTCATTGGTAACTCATCTACTTTTTCTTAATAAAATTTTTCTTCTGGTGGTCAATGGAGCTTCTACTTTGATTATTGATTACTGAACTGGCAATTCTAATTTAGTACAACCTTTAATGTATTGATATACATTTTTTAATGCATTAATATATTTTTTTTTCATGGCAAAAATGCTAGTATAGGGTCTCTTTGTTTTAGGTACTTTCATTTAATGCATTGATATTCAATTTTATTTGTAAACTCATCGGAAAATTGTTGTCAAATGATCACAAATATATAAAATGAATCGATGCCTAAATTCAATGGGAAAAAAAAAACTCAAAATTAATTTTTAAAGAAAAAAGTAAGCTTAGTAAACCCGCTTGACAACAGCACTTTGTCTGCAAACCCTATCCGCACAAACCTAAAACGCTGTGGCGGTTGCGAGATTGACTTTTCAAACCGCATAGATGCAAGTGGGTCAAAAGCACATAAACCGCACAAAATCGATCACTTGAGCACCCTAAGCGTAAGCTCGTGTCTTTGAGTATAAGTATAATATAAAGTGAAGTTCCTCGCTTTGGCGTTGGGGTTACCAGCGGCGATGAAGAGGTGAGGTACTCCTTTAAGCTCTCGAGCTCGATCGCACTCTTCATCACACTCAAACTTCGCCTTAAGCTCACTGGAAGACGGTCAACACCTATCTAACGACCGACTTATGAATTGATTTAAGCGGCGGCGACTATGCTCGTGAAATGCTACAACTTCTTGGTGTGAGGCCTCTTTAGTTCTTGAATAACCTTGATTTGGGAGGATCTAGGCTTCTATCGTGGTTGGTGACTAGAAAGCCGAGAATTCCTGATCACGCGAATGCACACTTGGAGGCGTTCAATCGCGGTTGTGGGCTTTCAAAATTCAAAACATCTTAGCTAGATCGTTGAGATGGTCCACTTCATTCTTACTTTTGACTACCATGTCGTCAATGTAAGCCTCCATTGTTCTACTAACAATGGTTCGAACATCTTGGTGACCATTCATTGAAAGCGTTGCCTGCATTTTTAGGCCAAAGGGCATGAGCTTGTAGCAATACAACCCCTTGGAGTTGTAAAGGATGTGACCTCCTGATCCGGTTCATACATAGCAATATGATGGTATCCATGACACGCATCAAGAAAGCTAAGTCGGTTGTGACACGCTATTAGGTCCACCAATTGGTCTATCCTTGGTAAAGGAAAACTATTTTTTGGGCACACTTTGTTGACCATCTTGTAGTCCACCAAATCGCTATTTGTCGTTCTTCTTGGGCATCACTCGTGTTGAAGATCCACTTAGGATAATAGAACTCTCTAATTGCCCCTACTTCTAGAAGGTTTCTTCCTTCTTGACTACTATCTCGATGTGATATAGAGCCAACCTCTGAGTTCATTTATGGCCGTCTGGTAGTGGGGCTGACGTTAAGTTAATGAAAGATGAAGTTCGGGTCAATACCAGGCATATCATACGGCGTCCAGGCGAACATTCGATATTAGAGATCAAAAACTCCATGACCTCCTTTTCTCTCGGTGCTGGACAAGGATGAGTCGAGCAAGAAAAACTTCTCTGGGTCGCTCTCGTCGATTCTTACCTCAACCAGATCCTCCACCGCCTTCTATTCAACTTCCCTTAAAAGTCGACAAACATCTCGTTGCTTTAGGTTCCTCTACCATCTATATAAATCCTTTGGTTGCTTGGCCTCCATTCACACACAAAACATTGCTTGGACATATTATGGTCCCCCAAGACCTCTTCAATTACTCCAGCTTCGTTAAGATCACATCACCTGATGATAGGTCGATGCTACTACTCCTATAGAGTGCAACCATGCTCTCTCCAAAATAATGTTGTAAGTAGAGGAGACTTTCAATACCCAAAATTCCACTTGCTTTGTCATCGAATTAGCTTTGACCAACAGAATTATCTTGCCAACCAGCCATTCTGGCATTGAGTTGAATCCACCAAAGGAGATATCGAGGTGCTAAGTCTTTGTCCTCCAATTTTAGTTGTTTGACGGTCTCATGGTACTTTATCTCGAACTAGCTCCCTGGTCTATCAAGATCGCTTGATATCAAAATTCTTGATCGCATAAGTAACTACTAGTGCGTCGTTGTGAGGCTTTGCAACCTTGTTAAGTCCTGTCGAGAAAAAAGTGATAACGTTTTTGCTTCCATCTTTCCTTTTTTTATTGTTGGTTGTACATTGATACTTTCCTCATGTGCTCTGCCTTCTTGATCATCTCTCTAAGCTCCGAGACTCGCTTAGGCTCGATGATCCCATGTATAACATTTATCATGCCTTGTGGTGTCTTAGTCTACGCATCCCAATCTTGGGGCGGTAGTGTTCCCCTTCAATGTACCGATCTAAATGGCCTATTGCCACTAATTCTTCCGAGATGTTGCCTTAAAAGCATACAATTTTCAGTTCAATGCCCTACTTCATCATGGAATGTGCACCTATACCTCTCGTCATAGCCTCTCCGTGCTTCTCCCAGCTTGGTAGCGACCAAGCGAAGGGTTACTGTAACAATCGATCTATGATTAGCCCATGATCCTTGATTAAGGCGCTTAACAAGTAATTAAGATGAAATTCTCGTTAATTGCATGAGATATTTATTATTTGCATTTATATCTATATCTGTAGAAATATTTGTTTGAATTTCCGTTCGATAAGTAAATTGAAGGCCTTATCGGCATCGATCCTGAAATTGACTCCGTTTATTTGTTATTTAGAATTTTTAGAATTTAATGGTAGGTTTAATTGCATTTTGATTCAAAACCAAATAGTTAAATTAATTAATTACAATTTGATTAGGCTAAGCTAGCTTAATTAGTGAAACCTATATAGGGCTAATGACAAGCCTTAGATCATTTTACACACTTCCATTTCAAGCTTTTTGTGCTCAAAATGTGAGAGAGAGAAAACATATAAGAGGGTTGAGATCAAAGAAGGCATAAGAGAATTTAAGAGAATTTGAAGGAATTGAAGAAGACTCAAGAGAATTAAGCTTCACACTTGTGAACTCAAGCTTAAGGTAAGAATTTACCCTTTAAACTAAGAGTTTGAATCAATAAGAGAATGAATTCAAGAGAATTAAGTAGATTGGTATGAGAATTGAATTTAGATAGATAATTTTGAGAGGAATCATGATGCATGTGCATTCTATAGCATCTTGAAGTTGATTTCAAGTAATTCTCCCATGCATGTCATTATTTCACCTTGGTTTTGGAAATTAATCAAGTTTCATGCCATTTTATATCATTTGATCATGTTTTAGAAGGTTGGAGTTCATAAAAATACATGCAAGTTATGTTTTCTAAATTCCAAGTTTGATTTTGGACAATTCACTTACTTTTGGGCCTTTATTTTCCGTAATGATTCTTAATTCTTGGTGTTTTACAAGTTTAGACATGTTTTCTCAAGTTTTGGGGCTCCAAGGATGTGTTTTGAAGCTTTACACTTGAGTTTTGCATCTTGAACATCAATCTAGAAATTTTATAATTCTGCATCATCGCTCGAGCGACAAAACCTGCGCTCAAGCAACCACTCTTTATTTTGCACTTTCGCTCGAGCGATTAAAAGTTGGCTCGAGTGTAAAATTCGAGCTCCCAGTACTTTTGTAGACATGGGTCGTGGCTCAAGCAATAGAACTTGCACTCGGCGACCACCCTTATTTTTTATCCTCCTCAAGCATAGAAATTGCTCTCGGCGTAAAATGAAGCTCTTAGAAGTTTGAAAATTTTTTGCGGTCGCTTCGAGTGACCAAGGTTACGCGAGCAAAGACCTGTTTTCATAAATTTGACTAAGCATTACAACTCATATTTTGGCATCCTCATTGCATCTTAAGCATTCCTAAGCCTTAATTAAGACATAATAAAGAGGATAAAGATTAGAAACACACCAAGATAGAAAAGAAACAAGTTAAGTGCTTTCCAAATGTGTGTTTCAATGTGTATCCGTTGTGTGTTGTGTAGGTCATGCGCCATAGACTATATGATCCGTCTACTTTATCTGTTCTGTTATTGGAGTCATCTGTGAGTAATAACTATGTAAAGCTATGTTCAATGTTACGTATTTTCCGAACATTATGACATAGAAATGATCAATTTTCTGAAATGCTATGTTTTGTATGAATGAATGATTGTCCAAGTTTATGAAATGTATTTGTGGCATCCTTAGCATCATATGATATGCATCCCTTTATAGGTCATTAGAATGCCTTTATGGCCGTCCCTTTATGGGTCATCAGAAACGTCTCTGTGCACATGAGTCATCAGAATGCCTTTATGGCCATCCCTTTATGGGTCATCGGAATGCCTTTATGGTCATCCATTTATGGGTCATCGGAATGCCTTTATGGCCATCCCTTTATTGGTCATCGGATTTGTTAGCATTAATGGATGTACCATATATAGGGCTACAAAAGCGGGTAATGAGCTAAATCGAGTTACGCAAAGCTAAAGCTCGCTTCGGCTCGAATTTGATCATGTTAAGACTCGACTCAAGCTCTAGTCGAGCTATGAAAGTTGAGCTCGAGCACGGCTCACTAGACATTTATAAAGCTCGAGCTCGGCTCAACTTAGCTCGTTTACAAAAGCGAGCTCGAGCTCAAGCTCGAGCTTGAACACACAAACAAATCAAGCTATGAACAGAGCCAAACAAAATCTACCAATCTTGAAAATCAAATAAAAATCCTAATGCAACAATAAATCAATAACAACCCAAAAAAAATCGCCAATCTTGAAAATCAAATAAAAGCGTCCTAATGCAACAATAAATCAATAACATAAACAACACAATTAATATTAACATATTACGAAAAACACGCAAATAGACCTATTCAAACTCTTTAACTAAAATTCAATTATCAAAAACATAGAAAAATCAATTACAATAACTATTCTAGCAATCTACAAACAAACCATTCAAACTTTAAAACTAAACTAATCAAAACATAGAACTTCTATATCCCAACTCCAAAATATAAAATTACATCACTTAAAAAAAGAACAAAAGTCTTTAAAGTTTCTCTTAGTAAGCAAAAAGAGAAACTGAAACTGTCTAATAATGTCTTCACTTGATAAAGCTCCAAAAGTTTCCTTCAATTTTGTTGGGTAATTTGTATTGCACTGCACTTCTTAACAATCTAGTTCAACAATAGCAACATTGCATTGCATACCCAGCAGTAACATGAAATTCACAAGTTTCAAAATTAATCAATTCATCTATGAAATTCTGCCATACCCAGCAGCAACATTGTATCAAAGTAAGCAAAAACATAGCAACAACATTGCAAAAAAAATTAAAAAAATAATAATAACAGACCAAAGATTCAAAAATGGATTTTAAAAAAAAAATAGAGCAAAGATTCAAAAAACAAAGTAAACATTATGTAGATTTATTTATGTGTTCCAGTTTCTCAAAAAAAATTAAAACATTACATGGTGGATTCTGCCTTACCCAACAGCAAGTCATGATGGATTCATCTATGAAATAGGTCAAACTTAGCTACAACACATTGTATTGCATACCCCGCAACAACATGAAATTCACAAGTTCCAAAGTTAATCAAATCATCTATGAAATTCTACCATACCCAGCAACAACATTGCATTAAAATAAGCAAAAACATAGTAACAGTATTGCAAAAAATAAAATAAAATAAAATAATAACAGACTGAAGATTCAAAAAATGGATTAAAAAAAACAGAGCAAAGATTCAAAAAACAAAGTAAACATTTTGTAAATTTATTTATGGGTTATAGTTTTTTAAAAAAGATTAAAACAACATTGCATGGTGGATTCTGCCATACCCAGCAACAAGTCATGGTAGATTCATCTATGAAACAAGTCAAACTTGATGATTATTTCCAAGATAAGTGCCTGGGAAACTCATGTATGAAATTCTGCCATACCCAGTAGCAACATTGCATCAAAGTAAGCAAAAACATAGCAACAACATTACATCGAAGTATTAAAAAAAATTTAAAAAAATAGACCAAAGATTCAAAAAATGGATTAAAAAAAAAACAGAGAAAACATTCTGCATATTTATATATGTGTTCCAATTTCTCAAAAAAAAAAAAAAAACAGAGCAAAGATTCAAAGATTGAAAATTGTGTAACAGTCTGTTGAGGCAGATAGATGAAAAATTCTTTACTAACAAATAGATGAAAATGTACAAAGGGAAATTATCAACCACAAATCGTTGAGGCATCCCAACATTGTAAGATTCAAAGAGGACTGTTCAATCTCAAGAAGAAGAAAACTAACCCTAAGATTGAAAAACAAAAGTAACGAATAGAAAACTTACCACAAAGGATTGAAGAAAAGATTTTATCTTCTGGACCCAAATCTTTACGGAACAAAGAAAGCGTTGATATCAACACAATTCTTTGTCCGATCCAATGTTGTGACCCTAGCCCCAAAATTTGTCGACAGAGAGAAAAGATGAAATGAGACGAAATCTCTTCAAATAAAGATGAAAAATAAGAAAACTAGGAAGAAAGAGTAGTAGACAAAGTAGGGGTGTTATGATCGGTTTTGTGCGGTTGTGGTTCAGTTTTGACCCGCCGCATTTATGCGGTTTTGAAAAAAATCAACCCGTAACCGCCCAGTCTGATTTGATTTGTCGCGGATAAGGTTTGCAGATGTGCTTGGCGATTCTTGAGCGGTTTATGGTTTACACTTTTTTTAAAAATTAGTTTTGAGTTTTTTTCCCATCGAATTTAGGCATCAGATTCATTTTATATATTTGTGATCATTTGACAACAATTTTCTGATGAGTTTACAAATAAAAATTGAATATCAATGTATTAAATGAAAGTACCCAAAACAAAGAGACCCTATACTAGCATTTTTGCCATGAAAAAAATATATATCAATGCATTAAAAAATGTATATCAATGCATTAAAGGTTGTACTCAATTAAATTGTCAGTTCAGTAATCAATAATCAAACTAGAAGCTCCATTGATCACCAGAAGGAAAATTTTATTAGGAAAAAGTAGATGAGTTACCAATGAAAATCATATAAGAAACCAAGTTTAGGACTTGATAATTCTACAGCATTAAGAAAGTTGAGAAATACTTAAAAATAAGGATCCTAGTGTCATTGAGAACATAATGGTGCTCCTGTTAAAATTACAAAGTTGGTATATAAAAAATAATAATAATAATAATTAAAGTGTACATTTTTTTTGCGGGTTCTGAGTTTAACTTGACCCACTTTAAACCATAAATTTGTCATATTTCAAACCGTATCATACGTATTATGTTTGCGAAACCGCCCATTTATATGCGGGTTAGGCGGTTTGAGCGGTTCGGATAAATCGTTGCCCACCCCTAAGACAAAGGTTATAGAGCAATCTCTTTATGTTATTCGAATCAGGAAAAGCTTGGATGGAAACAACGTTTTTTTTAGAGTAAGAGAACACCACGGCAGATTCCAGAGAAAAAGATTTGAGGACTGAAACCCTAGTTTCATAACACACTCACATATATATATAGGCTCGCAAGTCGAATCGAGCCGAGCCTTACCAAGCTCGGGCTCAGCTCATTAAGAAAACGATCCTAAAATTCTAGCTCGAGCTCGTTTATTAATCAACCAAACTGAGCCTCAGCTTGTCGTCAAAGCGAACAACTCGGTTCATTTGCAGCCCTAACCAAGTATGATCATATGGAATATGTGAACTTTGAACACAAATATGAGTACGAGTATGAATATGAATTTGTTTCTTATCTGAATTCTGAATTTATTGTGGACATCATTCATTAAAACCTTTACTCTGTTATTATTCACTAGGCTCCAGCTCACCGTATTATTTATGTATGTAGGTGATTAGGCGTGTGATCAGGCCTAAGCCATAGCAATTCTGGTTTTAGACCCAACCCATTTGATATTCTGAACTCGAGTTTCATGGTCTTGTATTGTTGTTCTTGTCATATTCCTCTTTTTTCCCTTGAGTTTGGCTATTGGGTTGTATTGGTTGCGTTTGGAACAAGTTGGTAGCTTAGTTTCCAAACTTTTGTTACCCAGAATTTTACTCCTCCGCTTGAATGTCACTTCTTGCACTTGAGCGGGCTTTGTGAACTCTCGGTATTTTATAAGCCTAAAAAACTGCTGGGAGAGTATATTCTACGCTCAAGCAGTGTTTCTTGCGCTCGAGCAATCTTGTGCTCGAGCGATGGACATCTGTCTACAAAACTACTGAAAATGTATATTCTACGCTTCAACGTCACTTCTTAAGCTCAAGCGATAATCATTTTTGTGTCTGGATGCTCGAGCATCACTTCTTGCGCTCAAGCAGACTATGCGTATATCAGTTCGTAAAAATTACTTTTTACATCACTTTTTCATATCACTCTCTCTCTCTCTCTCTAAACATTTCCAAACCCTATTTTCTCTCACTCTCTCTCTCTAAAACTCACATATTTCCCTCAAATACACCTAGATCCGTCGATCTTTTCACCCGTGTGTCTTTGTTAAAAAGATAGAGCTTGGCAAGGGCCTCATTTTAACAGGAATAAAGTTGGGTTTTGGCGCCTTTGAGTTTCTCTCATTCTCTCACTCGTGCTCTAGCTTGAGGTAGGGATACTTTTCACACTTTTTATGAGTTTTAACTTAGTTATTTGTTGTTTTTAAACTATATTGTGGATTTGGAAGGTTTGGAACAAATCTAGGGTTTTGAATATAAAAATCAAAAGAGGGGTTTTTCGAATAATCTCTTGAGAATGGTTTTGATGTTGAAATAAATGAGAAGTTTGATCGAAATGGTTGATTTTGAATACCTGCCCTAAATGTCAAAAATAAATGAATTTGATGTTGGAATAATGAAATTGGATTGGTTTTGATGAGGATAGTAGAGTTGGATATGTATTGTCACTCAACTCTTGAAATTTGGAAAGTTTACCTTTATGGAATATAAACTAGTTGTTTAGAAATATCTGTTTTGGGTAATCGGTGAAAGATAGTTATGATTGTTGTAGAATTTGCATGTAAATTAAGAAAATTGAAACTATTTTCTCATTCATTTGCATTGAACATTATTTCACACTTATACATTGAAAATGTTATCATTTTGAGAAAATGGTGAATTCAGAAAACATGAATTGTGTTGTTGAACTAAGTTGGCATGAGCGTCGTAGGTGAAAGTCCTGAAAATCGCACGTATACATGGGTGCCAATCCCGTGGACGAAATTTCCGTGAAGTGACAATAGTAATACTTATATAGCCTACGTTTACACGGGCCCCAGTTTACGATTTCCTCCAGACGAAATTTCCAGTAAAAGTTGTATTGTTTTAAGATTCTTAAAGTGTGAATCACCACCCTATTTTCAATTGAAATGGAAATGAATTGTGAATCAAGGTATTAACTTGGCATTACATAGTTTTGAAAAGGGATATAAATATGTTTTGTCAAGAACATGGCATATGCATTCTCCTTATAGCTTTGTTAAGATTCATAAAATGTATTGGATTATTTCTACTGGGCTTTGGCTCATCCTATGTAGGAAAAACATTTCAGGCGTTAATGGCATGCCTCCGCCAAGGTAGTAGCTTGAGAGGATTTGGAGCAAAGGCATCTTTTTGTTGTATTCATTTTTGTATAGCTAAGGGCTTCAAATGTATTGGACCTAAAGTCCATTTTCATTGTAACCAAGAACTATCTTGGAAAGTTGTAAGCCTTTAGGGTGCTTCTTATCTGTTTAAGTTTCACTCTTTTCTTACATTTCTAACATATGCTATAGATTCATGGCTAGGCATATTGAATGTATACCACATATGTTTCTTTTTTGTAATCACGTTGGATTCAATGGAAGGTAATTATGTTAGTATTGTTGTTGTTTATTAATACTATGAGTAGATTATGGTAATTATTCCTGGGCGTTACATAAAAGCTGGCTTCTTCTTTGTCGGTGACCACTATGCCTCGAGGAGGTTCCTATTTTGAAATGGTCATGTTACATTAACAAGTTTTAAGTTTTTGTTTTCTTCGGTTTAAGCGAACAAGTTTTTATGCGTTGTATTTATGTGGGTTTTGGTGACGTAAGACCAACGTAAAAATAGCGTCCTTGATATGTATATGAAATTTTAAATTTTACATCTCATGTATGTCTACACAGCTCTATGGACATTAAATGTTTGTATTTGCTTCCGCTAGCCCTGTATTTTGTTTAATTTGTTGAGGCCTTTGGTAATCCCGAATTATTGGCGATTCACGACACTAAACCTATAGGAACGCAGGTTTGGGTTGTGGCGGACGGTTCATTGTGTATTTCACTAAGAATTGATAAATGGGTTTCTTAAAATAGTCATAATAGCGTCACGGACCCTCAACCTCCTTGCCTTGGTGTCTTCATCATTGGGTGGTGCACCGCGATTGTTGTCGTTAGGTCGGCCCTTCTTCTCGACCGTATTAACCTTTCCTGCAGGTTTCTTATCCAATATCGCAGTTGTGCCGGACTTAACTTTGGCACGAGCGCTATCTTTATCTACCTTGATGTGCTGGTGTACTCTCTCCATTAGGGCTTCCATAGTGAGGGGTGGCGTCATTGTCATTGAATCCCTCAACTTATGGCCACCGCAAACCCCGCTTATCCACGATAGCTAGGTTGGTAGGGCAATCGCCTATCTAGTTAAAGGTCTCCCAATATCTATTGTTGTAGGCCTTCAATGTTGCCTTCTCACCTATGTCAATGGCGAGCAATTGATCTATCTCAACTGGCGTCTTGGTGTTTGTCTTAAACCTGGTAACAAACGCCTCCGCAAGTTGCGCTTAGGAAGCGATATTGCCTTCTAGCAACTTTTTGAACCAAGTTAAGCCCAAATCCCCAAGGCTAGATGGGAATAGAATGCACATCAGAGCCTTGTTCCTGCGGTGTATGGCCATAACTTGGTGAAAGTAGCTTAAATGCATTTAAGGATCTGACTTCCCGTCATAAATCGTGAACTTAAGTTGGTTGAAGCCCAAGGGTAGTGGTGCTTTCTTTATTGCTAGAACGAACGGCGAGCTTTGCAACCTTGATAACGCTTTGTCTGCTGGTTCGTAAGCAAGGCACGGCATTGGCATTCCAATCTCAACACTTCCATCGTCCTAAGAGCAGCAGAGTAGAGACCATTTGAGGGTCTTGTCGGACATCTTCCTTCTTTCGAGCCCTTGCTTCTGCACGGTCTGCAAGTTCAGCGATCTAGGAAACTTGGTGTCTTTAGAGGTGGTTTGGTGTGTATGAGGGTCGATAAGCTTCCCTTCCTCGTGTAAGACCTTTTAGTCATCGTTCTCTCAAACATGGAGTAACGAGTTCTGGAAGTTCTTGATTGTGTGTCACATGTTCTTAGGCTTTTACTTTCGGAATGCGAGGGCGTGGCTCGCCGGTCATGATCTCCTGAGTGGCGAGAACGCATTCTGCCTTCACGAATTTCCATCCCTGCCACGCTTTTGCCCTTTATCTGTTATTTCAAGGCCTCCATATCCACGACCATTCTCTTGATTAACTCATCTTGCTCCTTCGCGCGATTTTCCAAGGTCTGGGAATCCGTCCTTCTCCTTTGTCCCTTCGAGCTTTGAGAACGATGAGGATTCAAGCCTCGCTTTTCTCTTGCCCCCCTATGAGGGTTCCGCCGCTGAGTGTCCAAGTTCGCCATCGATGGAGCAAAAGGCAAATCATCGCCTTTTGTTCCCTTCTAGCATCTGTCCATCGATGACAGATTGGGGCAACTCTTCATTGTGCGCCATTAAAATAAGTCAAAGGAAAACTCAATCAAAAGGTATGTTCTCAGTAGAGTTTCCATAGACCACACCAATTGTACGAGCACAAAATAATCTGCCTTGTATAATCCTGTTGATCAAATTTGCACTCCTCCCAATGTCATCGTCTTATCACCTGAAAACACAAACTTGAGCTAGCCGGCCGATGTATGCCGAAAACCCCTCCGATGCCTAAGTCAGCAAATAGACAATAGACACAAAAACTCTGCGAATTTGGAACTTTAAATTGCAATACCTGTGCATAGGTTCTATCACAAGCTTTTATAGATTCAGCGTGGTACGATCCTAATAGGACTCTAACTCTCCTTAGTAGAGTCCTCCTAGGAGTCGCATGCCCAAGAATAATTCTTATCCCTAGAACACCCTCCTCACTGCAAACCAAGTGAGATGGCAATGCTCAACTAGCCATGCGTAGCTGAACTACCTTGTTTTATTTCAACTCGGGTTGAACCGAGCCAACAACCAAACAGTGAGTTGCCGAGCTAAAGCATGCTCAACCTTCTTCATTGAAGACACCTCAACCCACACATGGTATATAGTTAACCAATTAGGCCCAAGTCTATTATTTGGGCGAGGGCCGAGCTATTCGAGCTCTCACCTCGGCCTAATGGCCTGGCCCAACTCCCAGCCATTGTTTACTTAGCTCGGCCCAATTTGCTAACACAAATTACCCTCTTAGTTGTCAGCTGTGAGAAGTGTCAATAAGCTATGGTTAATGAAGGTAGGAGTGGCTAGATATGGTGGCCACTGCTGATAATGAGCAGTGAGTGGTGGTTGGTTGGGATGGGAAAGGAAGATAGAGAAATGAATGAAAATTTTATTATCCAAACAAATTAAACAAACTTTTTTTTATTACAATAATATAATAAATTATATAAACTCCTTAAAAAAATTTAGGAACAAAAATAAAATTATAAACATAAATGTTGCGCAACAGCACTTGGCATTTGGGATTCCTAACATTACTCTTTTTGTAAAGAAATGCTAGGGACCCCAAATGTTTTACCAATATTTCTACCAAATGTCTTACATGGGTGTGAGACCCACACTATATGAGTTCTATGTAGATCCTACACTCATATAAGACATTTGATAAAAATATTAATAAAATATTTAAAATCTCTAACTTTGCTCTCTTTCTAAGAAAAAGGGTACATCATGATCAATTTTTGGAATGGATTTTCTAGGTTAGATTTTTGGTTAAGTCCAACAAAGGCATAATGTCCTTGACAATAGTCCAGCCCACTACTTGACATGTACTTAGGTTTCATCCATTGGGCTGTTGTTGCACCCCAAAACTTGCAAAGTGCTTCCCAATTTTTTCATCAAAGGTTTTCAAAGTCCATCCAATATAAATATTATTATTATTAACAACAAAATTTATAACTTTTGGTCTTACCAAATAATTAAAAAAAGAGAGTGCAGTTTGATATATATTTCAAATAACTTGAACACTAAAGAAAAAACAAAAAACAAAAAACAAAAATTGAAAGTATTATATTCATGATCCATTTAATCATCCAACGCATTTGCATAAAAAAAATTAAAAATAAAATGACAATAATATCCACACTTCTTGTTTGAGAGGTTATAAAATAAAGATAAGTGATTTAAAATGAAATTTATCATTGTTTAAAAACAATTAAGACAAATATATTTTAAGTTAAAAATTATACCCATTTTTTTTCTCTAAAAGGAATTCCCAAGCATAGCACAGATATACTACTTGTATAAATAAAGAATGGAATTGGAACACAATAATTCTATAATAATAAAAAATTAAAAATTAAAAAAAGTCCACAGAATGCAGCCTGGTGGAGGCTCTACCAAAATGAATTCATTATATCTACTTTTCTATAAAATAAAAATTAAAAAAAATGTGTTGTGTTTGTATAACAAGAATACAAAGTCAAATAGAAAGACTCAAACTGAAGAGGTCTTACCTTCTAAAACTGATCATCAAAGTTGTGACTACAATTTGGGATAATTCACTTATGTTTAGTGGATGACACATTGACAGCACTTTATTTTTTGTTTTTTTGGCGGCCAATCCTGGTAAGAGAATTTACTTCAGTTTATAATTTTAGGGTTGAGCGTTCCATGATATATTACTGTTGATTTTTTTTTTTTAATGTGACTTTTCATATAGTATAATGAGTTTTATTTTTTAAATATGATGAATATTACATGTACACATGAAATATTATTGTATGAATACACATAGGACATGAAATAAATGCGGAAAAATCCTTTTTTATAGGAGCTTAAAGCCTTAAACCGAAAGCATCAATGTGCCATAAACAAAAAAAATATAAAAAAGAACCAAGGGTCAACTACACAACATGGACTATAAAATAAAAAAGAACCAAGGGTCTACACTAATTTTTTTGGATTGTTAGCGCATCTCCAACAGTTTATCAAAAATTTTATCAAATCTAAGTAAAAAAGTGACTTTTTCTCAATATGATACCGAGTGCTCTAATGGTTCATTTTCATCAAATTTTCATCAAATCGTGCTTGGGACAACGGTTCGATCGATCGACCGATCTGAAAAAAAAAATTTTTTTTAAACCTGTTTGAACTTATTTATTTGAACTGTTTGAACTTATTTATGGTCGACCGGTTAGTTTCCCCCAACGGCCACAAATAGTGATTTACTGAAATCTTTATTCTGTCCTCAGTTTGATGATTTGTTTGATGAATTCTCGATTTGATTCCAATTTGGTGAAACTGTTGGAGCATGAAAAAATACTTTTTCACTAAATTTTAAATTTAATGACAGATTTGGTGAAGCGTTAGAGATAGTCTTAAAGACCCTTTTAAAATACTCAAATTTTGAATTGAGTAAATAGGGACAAAAATATCTTTTTTTAACTAAACATTAATTTTGTTAGGTAAACACCAATTCAAATGGACTAACATTTTAATTAAGTAAACTAGTGTGACTATTATCATTATTTTTAGGGTTAATTACACTAATAGTCCCTATAGTTTGGGACTTGTGTCACTTTGATTCTTGACCTTTCAATTGTGACACATTTGACCCTGAATTTTTAATCTTGTTCCAAATAAGGACAATTGAAAGTATTATTAGATTTTTCAAGGGTAAAATTGTCAATTTGATAAAATATAAACTAATTTGACAAAAATAAATGTCAAAAAAATATTTTTAATTTTTTAAAAATTATTTTTATCCACCAATGATAAAATTATGTAAAATTAATAAAAATTACATGATTAATTTTTTTAAATTAATTTTACATGATCATTATCCAAACAAATAATAAAAATTAATTTGATAAAAAAAATAAATAAATGTCTAAAAGATTTATCAATTTTACATAATTTTATTTTTAGTAGGTAGAAATAATTTTTAAAAATTCAAAAATATTTATTTGACATTTATTTTTGTCAAATTAGTTTATATTTTCTCAAGTTGACAATTTTACCCTTGAAAAATCTAATTATATATTCAATTGTCCTTATTTGAAACAAGATTCAAAATTCAGGGTCAAATATATCACAATTGAAAAATCAAGAACCAAAGTGATACAAGCCTCAAACTATAGGGATTATTTGTGTAATTTGCCTTTATTTTTATTATTAGGGGAAATTACATTGACACTGTGTCAGTGAAAAATAGTTTATAAATATATAATAATTAAAATATTAATTTTTTTTTTTATAAATAATTTTTGTTATTACAACTTATGTGTTATTATTATTATTATTATTATTATTATTATTATGAATAATGCTTGGGAGCGCGAATCCGCGCCCCCCCGAATCCCCCGATTTTCAGAAAAGAGAGAGAGAGAGAGAGAGAGAGAGAGAGAGAAGAAGAGAGGGAGAAAGAGAGAAGAGTCGGCTTCGTCTCGAGGCTTCAGCTTCGTCTCCGTCATCGGCTTCAGCTCTCTCCAAGATCCAGCTCGGCTTCGCCCTCAGCGTCGCCTCTCGCCTGGCGTCTCCTCGCCGTCGCCTCGCCTCCCCGCCTCCCTCCGCTCCTCCTCTCCCGCCCCGCCTCCTCCCCTCCTCCCTCCCCTCTCCTCCCCTAGTTTATGGGCCCTCCTCCTCCCTCCCTCCCCTCCCCCCTCCCCCACCTCCCTCCTCCCTCCTGCGTCTTCTTCTGCTTCTGGTTTGATTGAACGAAAAACGACGTCGTTTTTCATTTTCGGGGGATTCGGGAGCCCTATTTTCGAGCGACGTAGCACGATTGTATTATTATTTTGTGATGCATGTAAGGTTTGACTTTATCCTCCACACTTTCCGTACAGATTGAAATTTATTTATTTATTCATTTAAATATGATACAGCGTGGAGTATAGTAACAGTTTCTCAAACCTAACTTATGGTGTGTATGGATTACCTTCTCATTCAGTGCTATTTTTTATTTTTTGATATCTTAGATGTTTGAATTAACTTAGGTGTACCTCCACTAATTCTTAGAAGACTAATCATATTATTCACTAGCGGATTGCTTTTGTTATCTTTTTCTCTAATTGTTAGCCTTCGTTTGGCAACTTGAGTTGGATTGGATTAGGTTTAGAGCTATTTTAATCACAAAAAGACAAAATAAGTTTTTCAACTTAATAAGATAAAATATCATATCTAACTCACTCATAATCATTACATTCTTTCTCTCACAAAAAGTTTAAAAAGTTAAAAAATTTATCCCAAACGAAATTTTTAAACCCAAACTAAAATAGTTAAAAAATTAAAAATCAACCACGTTCCAAACAAACTCTTAGATATTTCAATTCATCAAGTTGTCGGTTTACCTACTCATAGATTTAGTAATAATTCAAAAAGGTTGATCTATTCGGGAATTTTTGGATATATGCTTATCATTTGATTTTGGGTGTTTTTTTTTTTTTTTTTCGGTGACATGTGTAGCAATTAAATTCACTAGACTCAATAATAGATGAAGATATTTGAACACGGACTCAAGAATATGTCAACTTGAATGCCTTGAATTATTAGAAAGGACTAAAGATGAAGGAAAAAATATTGAGGCCCTGTTTGGATTTAAATTTGTGGGTGGAAGAAAAAAAAAAAAAAAATTTATCACTTTTTCATTCACTTTTCTTTTTTCCTTCATAAATATTATCAAAAATCTAAGATCGGAACATAATTTTCAGTTCATAAGATTCTAAAAATCTAGCTATAGAAAAAATATATATATAAACAGATTGGCTTCCCTCTAGTTCGATCATGTTGGGCCTGTGAAGGTCAATCACGAGTCCCGTTTCGATAATCCGAACCGTTCAATGTGTAGTACTTGTCAAGTACTATATGTTTGTAAAATATCACATTGATCGAATATTGATAGCTATTTCATCGGTTTAAATTTCTGTTAGCTATTTATTTTTCACCGTCTATTTTTTTTTTTATGCAAAACTGATTTAATTACATAACTATTGATATTCGATTAATGTGATTTTTTACAAGTATATTATACTCGACGAGTTCTACACATTTAACAATTCTGATTATCAAAACAGAACAAGTTGTGAGTTCTTACAGGTCCAACAACACTCTTCAGTCCATGATCGGACTAGAGGGAAGCCAAACCCTTCCCCTTTTTGCCCAGACTAATTGAAGAAAATGGAAGAAGCAATGACATATGGCACGGCACATTCCACTAACCTAAAACCTAAAATTGATCAAAAATTAGTGAGCCATATAAACATTGTGCAGTAAAAAGTTCAGCAACATTTTAATATTAGCCTAAAACCCCATATTTTGATCAATTTTTTATGCTTATCTTTTTAGGTACATCGGAAAGGACGAATTTTTTTAATCTTTTTATACTTATCAATTTTTTTACTTACCAATTCATAAGTTCTCTTATATGATTTAAGAATGAGCTTGGAGTCATAGATAATCGTACGTGATTTGTTTTGTTATAAAAGTAACTACAATAATTGATATTCCAAATTGTAAATTATACGAATAGGAAATAATAATAATAACACCGATTGCTCTTGTTCACATTACATCAACAATGCTCCATTCTATCCCAATTAAAAAATAAAAAATAAAAAAGAAAAAAGAAAAATTCACTTGTTCTTACACTATTTTGGAAGGACAGGTCTAAAGGTGCCCAAAATTATTAACAGTATTTTTAGATGAGGTAACTTAGGAGTATGGATGATTAAGACTAATACTGAATAATTTGAAATCATGTTTCGTATTTTGTATGGTAAACATTGTTTTCACCTGCCTCTAACTTCTTAATTCCACACTACTCCTGGTCATTTGATATATGCCATACGGATTCTTTTCGCATTTGATTTTTCCTCCTAGTGTAAAAGTAACTTTTCTCGAGAAAGTTAATTATTAGGGTGATTTACAAACACATTTTTTGAAATTTATTTAAATTATAAATTATTTTTTTGTAGTTTTAGAAAGTATATTTTGTCCTCTAAAGTTTTTAATTTCATAATAAATAAATTCTTTTATTAATAAATTATCAAGTTAATTAACAAATTTTAATAATGTTAAAATTTTATTTTAATTAATAATTCAGATAATTTTATTATTGTATAAGTGAACAGTTAAAAATTTTGCTTTTTCAATTAATTCTTAAGAAGTATATTTGTCATTTACTCAATTAATTATAAGGAGATGGAAGTATAACGAGATGCAAGTATAACGCTTTGCTTGGGAATAAGTTTATAAGTTAGGGGTTGTTTGGTTTTTGAATTGGGTTAAAAAATTACAAAATGATAGAAAAAAGTCAAAAATTACAAAAGGACAAAAAAAAATTGCCAAAACAAAGCTAAAAAACCAAAAATGCCAAATAAGAATACCAAATAATTAAAAAAGTCTCAGGCTAAAAAAGTTAAAAAACTAACTAAAAAAGTCATTGCCAAACAAGCACTTAGTTTATTGACTTATTAATTTATTTAAGTCACATCATTTCTTTACTTTTTATACATTTTTTCGTAATAAACCAAAAAGTTAATTTATAAATCACTTCCCAACACAATTTAATGCATAAATTAGTTGTATTTTCATGCCATTGTAATTATTTTATATTGATGTCACTTTTTTGCAAAGGGTTATTGATATTTGATCAATATGATTTTTTTTACAAGAATGGAGTACTCAATGGTCATGTTTGATTCACAAGATTAATAGTGAAGTATTAATAATCCAATTAAATTAGTGTGGTATTCACTATCCAATTGGATTAATATCCATTGGATTAATAATCGCACCCCTATCCCATTACTAATAATTCTACAAATTTGTTGAATTAATTATCCATTGGATTAATAATCCTAAACCAAAATGTTAAAACAAGCATAGGATAATTCGGCCTACAATTAATAATCCCAATCCAATACTCTAATCCACCCAATCAAACATGCCCAATGAGTTCTACACATTGAACAATCCAAATCATCGAAATAAGACCCATTGTGAGCCTCACAAACCCAACAACACCGTCCAATCTACTTTCTGAATTGGAGAGAAGCATGTTCCTAAGTTAATAAACTAAAAACTAGAAATTAAAAGCATCTTTTTTCTAATTTTTAGATAATTAATTTTTTTCAACTTATTTAAATTATTTTTATCTAATAAATTATATGCAAAAATTAAACTAAATAATCTGACACAAATTCTCAAAATATTAATAAAAAAATTATAAACAGTTTTAATAAGTTGCACCAAAACCTAGGACTGTGCGCGTTGTTGTTCGATGTAAATTGAAAATAAAACAAAAGCCAAAAATTATAAGCAGTTTCAACCTATTAATTAATTAAAAATAATAATCTTAAATAATTACCAAATATTTTCATAATATATAATATTAATTTTTTATAATATATAACACTCACTAATTATACATTATACTTTTTATATATATAACACTAATTTGCATCAAATTTTATATTTTTAGATTTCTTCCACACTAATTTTTACATTAATATTTCATTAGAAGCAAATATATATATATATATATAAATGTATTAATTATGACGGGACGGAATGATTTTAAATGCGAATTATAAATTTCAAACGCAAATCAAACCAACTTGCGTTTAGCCGACAGATTAGCGCTGTTTGAGCAAAAAGTAAAGAGAATAAATTGACTAATCTATATTCTAACCCAAAAAAAAAAAACTATCTATCAGTGTGTTTGGTTTGAATTTTTTGAATTAAGTTTTTTAAAAATTGAATTTTTTAATTTTCGTATTTTTTTATTTTTATGAATATTTTTAAAATTTTAAACATTTTTTTTACTTTTTTAGATGCACCTTACTTAGATGTATCTAAAAAGTAAAAAATTTGTGAAAAAATATTTTTAAAAATTAATAAATACATAAAAATATAAAAAATATACTGAATTCTCATATTTTTTTTTTGGTATTCAGTGAATTTTTAAAAGGTTTTTTTCAATTTTTTTTTACTTTTTAGGTATATGTATGTTAGGTATGTTTAAAAATTTTAAAAATTACTCAAAATATTAAAAAAATTCAGTAAAAATAAAAAAAAATACAGAAAATAAAAAAATAGAATTTTTTGAAAAGTATTTTTAAAAAATGATAACCAAGCATAGTGTATATTACTTTTTTTTTTTTTTTTACTTTTTAACAATTTTAATTATTTGTTGGCCTTAAAATTAGTTTCTTTATTTTGTTATTTATATGATATTTCCCAAAAATTTAACATATGGTTCTCACCAACTAGGCGACTAACTTACCCAATTGACTTGATTGCCCTTCCGTTCCTCGCAATTGCCTCTGTTTTTCCAAGAAATTTCCAAGGGCTTACTTGTCAAATTGATCAAGCACCCTTTTTGACATTGTCAAAAGCATCATGATTCGATGCTTCGAAGATGACAGTGATTATGTTAATCCAACGTCACACCCCACGACAGCAATTTGGTACCACAATCCTCCATATCACCGTACACGTGTCCTCAACCCAACTAATCTAGGGACCTTCAATCACAATTTGAACACTCATGTTGTTTGGTGAAAGTGGGAATGCCCATCGTACTGTCAGCAACACCATTACAAGTCAGAGAAGTTGGTGTGGACATGCAAACCAACTCACACCGAGACAATGAAGACAAAGTAAAAAGATTAAAAAAAGAACGAAGAAGATCTGAAATTTTCAATGCAAAGAAAATTTTGAGTAACTTTCTCTTCCATTTTCCCAGAAGGTAGATTCTCAGCGGTGGTCTTTTCCAAGAGAGTCTTGGATTCTGCTTTGCTCATATTCTTGAATTGGGTAAGTGGTAAGCAAATATATATTTCTTTATTATGTGTCTATGTCAAATGGGTCATTTGATTTTTAATTTTTAATGCATTTTTTCTATTCTTTCTGTTTCTAAAGTGTGTTCTTCTGTGGACTAGTTTAATTTGTTTTGTTTTGTTATGTTGTTTGTTGGTTTTCGGCCAACCTAACCTCACAAACTGCAATTTTTATTTTATTTTTTTAATAATGTAAAGGTTAAAAGATACACAAAAAAAAAAAAAAGAAGAGAAAGGTAGGTGAATTTGCTTTGAGGGTTTGTCTTTGTTTACTATGAACGATTCATGGTCAAACCTTAGTTTTCTCCAACCTTCAAACTCAAAGCTAATTGTGAAGTTCATCTCCATCTGGGTATCTGTGGAATTGCAGGTTATGATTAATGAATGATATGATCTCTCTATTGCCTCACCTTGGTGTATTCTTATGCTTTATATATATGCCTCAGCTGCTTCTTTTTTGTCTCTTCTTTTGTGTGCCTTTCGAATTTTATTTTTCTTTTTTTTCTCTTATACCTATATGTGCCCAAACTAGCTATATGTGTAGATCTTATTATGGTTGGCCATGGACATCTTCTTTTAGCTTGATGTTTGCATGTGTTGAAACCTTTATACATAATTTGGATTGTGAATAGCTAGCTGCCTATGTTTTCCTTCTCAATTTGCCAATTTTGATGTCCTTGGATCGACTATAGCCCGTCTAGTCCCCTCGTGTGAGCCTCCCTGATGGGCAAGGGCTCGTATGGTCACGCCCATGGAGGTTTGCTACACGTTTGCCACCCCCTTGTACCCTTTTTATCTAGTTTTAGCAAAATTGATTGTTTTGTAATTTGGTTGACTAGAACATAAGATTTGAAGGCATTGATTTATCAGTTTTTTTACAATCAATTTTTTTGTTTTGGGATGAGTTTTGTAGATTGTGGTTTAGGAGCATCTTACTTGGTAGTTGCCTTCTAGTTCTAGTTCTACTCTGCTTCAACATGTTAAATCTTTTGATTGCTATTAATACATGGTTAAAGTGAAATAAACCCCCTTTTTGTTCGGCAATTTGTGCAAGAATCTTTGTTATAACTTCTTTCTTTTTTACCGCTCTGGTTAGCTAAATAATTTTTTTTTATCCATGATTAGCTAATTGAAGACCTTAAAACAGCCTACATCTTAGGCTTACTTGATACTATACATAAGTTTCACTTTTTGTTTGTCATAATCATTCTTGTTGTCAATATTACTAGTTTGCACATATTTTTGCAATATGCTGTGTATCTGTTACATTTTTCCTGCTAGACTTTATCAAGTTGGATGAACTTTTTTCCAGTCCAGATTTTCATAATTTTTAAAAAATTCTTTTTTTTACTTGGACCGATAACAAAGCACTAGTAATGTCATTTGATCATGAAGGAAAATTGTTATTTATTGTAAATGACCTCCTTTCTTCTTCTTTTCTCCTCAAAATGTTGTCCTTGAAGTAACATGAAATACAGGAAGAACAAATCTCTCTTTTTCCAGGTCTCATGTGTGTCAATTCCTGAGTGTGCCCCTCATTATGTTTATCTATGTATCTGTGTTTTCTTTAACTGTTTCAAATATGTTTGAATTTCTATCATTCTGGTGTGCTTATCTTCTTTTTTTCCTCTGCATTTTTCATTTTGGCTTAATGCAGGAATCCCAGTGGCTTCTTATTAATTTCAACTGCAAGTAGCCTAACTGGATACTCATCTACTGTTTCTTCAACTGTAAACAAAGGACATTTATTTGGGTAGTTTATGCAGTTAATGGGACATTTCGTGGCCCGAGCCTGATATTATATGGTTACTTTCACCCTTTCTTGAGAACTGATTGAGTTAGAAGTGAGCAATGTCTTTAGTTCGGACCCAAGATCAATATACCCGGTCATATGGCAATCTGAAACTCTATGCTCTAAATGGAAGCAGTGATACTGCTGGCATTCCAAGTCCAATATTCAACTCTGATAAGCATCAGATCATGTACGCAACAGAATCTTACGACAGTGAGTGTTGTGATCCAAACTTCTTCCTTGACTCCCCAATGGAAGAGTTTATACATCCATCCATCTCTAGCCACTCGGTCAGTCAATTAAACTCCATGACCATGCAAAACCCATTTAACTATTTTGACACTACGAGACATGAGGATCGATATCAGCCCAATTTCGAGTCAGAATACTTGGAAAGTCATAGTCCTGATGACATTGACTATAACGAGGATAAGATGAGGCTAAAGCTTCAAGAACTGGAGAGAGCACTACTTGATGATAATGATGATGAAGATGATGATGCTTTTGGCCCCAATCAAAGCATGGAGATTGATTGCGAATGGTCTAATCCAATCGGTGATGAACTACTGCTACATGATTCCCCCAAGGAGTCTTCATCCTCGGATTCTATTCTCAGCAGCATCAGCAGCAACAAAGAGGTATCACTTACCTCGTCTCCTCAGACGCCCAAGCAGTTGCTTTATGATTGTGCAGTGATGATTTCAGAGGGAAACATCGAGGAAGCGTCAACGACAATCAATGATCTCCGGCAGAGGTTCTCAATCCAAGGAGACCCTTCGCAGAGGATCGCAGCTTACATGGTGGAAGCTCTTGCGGCTCGCGTGGCGACCTCTGGCACGGGTCTTTACAAAGCTCTGAAATGCAAAGAGCCTCCCTCTAATGATCAATTATCGGCAATGCAGGTCCTGTTCGAGGTATGTCCATATTTTAGGTTCGGATTTATGGCTGCAAATGGTGCGATTATAGAATCTTTTAAAAATGAAAAAAGGGTTCATATAATTGATTTCGACATCGGCCAAGGGAGTCAATACATAACTCTGATACAAACTATCGCTAATCGGCCTGGTAAGCCACCCCACTTGAGGTTAACCGGGGTTGATGACCCTGAATCAGTTCAACGAGCCAATGGGGGCCTAAAAGTCATCGGCCGAAGGCTCGAGCAATTGGCTGAATCGCTTGACGTGCCATTTGAGTTCGAAGCAGTGGCAGCAAAGACCGCAGTAGTCAGTCCAGTGATGCTGAACTGCCAGGCTGGCGAAGCGCTGATCGTAAACTTTGCTTTCCTGCTTCACCATATGCCTGATGAGAGCGTTTCAACAATAAACCAGCGAGACCGGCTTCTCCGGATGGTTAAGAGCTTGAATCCAAAACTCGTTACCGTTGTTGAACAAGATATGAACACTAACACTGCCCCATTTTTGCCACGGTTTGTCGAAGCCCACAATTACTATTCAGCAGTGTTTCAATCTCTTGATGCAACACTTCCCAGGGATAGCCAGGAGAGGTTGAATGTAGAAAAGCAGTGTTTGGCACGTGAGATAGTTAACATCGTGGCTTGTGAGGGAGAGGAGAGAATAGAGCGATATGAAGTTGCTGGGAAATGGAAAGCGCGAATGATGATGGCTGGTTTCGTTTCAACTCCAATTAGTCCAAACGTGAATGAAACCATTAGAGGACTCATAAAGCAGTATTGTGACAGGTACAAGGTGAAGGAGGAAACGGGCGCGCTCCATTTTGGATGGGTAGACAAAATCTTGATCGTGGCTTCGGCATGGAGTTAATTGACATCATCAGATCACAAGTGATTCTCTCAATTCTAGCTTAGTTTATGTGTTCCTTCTTGTTGTGGCTGTACTTTTTGTGTTGTATCAGGATTCATGATGATGTTATATAATCAAGGGGTTTTTATTGACTTAAAATTGGTTTTGACCACATGGTCCACAATAGGTCATGTCATTTTAATTGTGCCAATGTCATATTTTAACACGCTACAGTGTTAAAATGCTAAATTCCGAAGGAAGGAGCACCATATCTCCTAATCAAACAAAAACAACAGGGCCTTATATTGCAAAATTGCTTTCAACTCTACTTGAAATATTTTACTCTCAACACAGACCAAAAGATCTCAAACTGTTTTCCATAAATGACCAAAAAACAGTAGAAAGATGAGGAAGAAGGAGAAAGAAGAGCAAAGAGATTAATGAAACATACGCAATTGATATCAATGTGCCTTGAAATACAGAACTTGCCCAGCTTCACTTTCATTGACTGTTTAATTAAAATTGTGAAGGCAGGGTATGTATGTATCACATTACATGTTTAACAAATAAAATAGTTTATACTGCATTTCTTCACCACAAGCTTTGTGAAACAAGAAACAAGACCAAGGCATTTGCATAACGATAACTCAATGCTTTACACCCACAAAGCACAAACCTACTTCAGCTTGGGCCTGCAGCTCTTCCAAGACCTTTACAAGTTTCTCACGGCACATTGCAGTTTCGTTCTGCTCTGTAAGCATTTTTCTCAATCTTCATCCATGCACAAGCAGAGAGAGAGAGAGAGAGATTTTAATGGTCAATTGAAAATTCAAAACTTGAAAGACACAGAAGGAGGAACAAATAAGAAACAGCAAAATAATTTTGATATGAGATTTTCCTTGATCGTGACATTTATCATATAACTAGAATTTCATAATTCATAATTAGAAGTTGAGATGCCAGAGGACAAGCTATAGAACTTGAATAAACAGTAAAGTTGAAACCCCAACATGTTAGCATATTAGCATGTAATGAAGAAGTTAAACAGTAAAGTTGAATCGAACTTTGTATATGAGATAATTGGAATCATAACGCAAGGGGACAGATAAAAATGGGGGAAAAAACATTTAGAAAATGACTTATCAGTATTACATATTTAATTTTGAGAAAATAATGAAAATAAGAAAAATGGCATGATTGTTTCTGCTCCCAACAATGGAGATAAAAGGATAAAATATGCAAGTAACATGAGGCTTCGAATAAACACAAACATATATGGTAAGGATAAGTTTCTTAAATCACTACTTTATTTTTTTTTCCCTAAACGAACAGCTGAAAAAACTGGAAAGATCTTTAGAAAGCATGGCATAGTAAAATTAATACAAGCACAATGTATGCATACCTGTGAACAACTGCAGTGTCCCCATGACCAGTGAAAATAATAAGCATGGCATTGGTAGGTAAATTGGAGTGGACACTTCTGATTCTAGCATCCAAGCGAGTTAAAATGTCCTTTAGTTCAGACGTTACACTGTATTTGATGCCTTTTCTGCCAGTAGACTTGCTACATGTAAGCAAGGATATCATCTCTGCAAGCCTTGCATTTAACTTCTCCATGTCCTCTGCTTGTTTCTTGAAATAGGAATTTAAATCTGAGAAGTGGGCCCAGACAAACTGTACCTTCTCATTTCTAACCTAAAACGACATCAAACAATTACAAGGGTAAAACTATGAGTACAACCAGTCCATCTTCAGCCTTGCTTTAAGAAATCTTGAACAACAAACTCTGAGCATAAACATTACCTCTTTTCTGGCCTTCAAAAGGACTTCATCATCAGAAGATACTGGAATGGTATGCGATGACTCCGAAGCATATCGCTTCACTATGGAAATATTATCAATCAAAGTCGAGGTTTTACCACACTCGCTTAAAACTGTAAGGAGCTTCTTCCGCATGAATGATGAAGGAAAACCAAAATGGGGTCCTAATTCCAAAATATCAAAACCAAAGGCATATAAATTTTGAGAAATCTATTATAGAAAACAAGAGAAAAAAGCATAAAAAAGAAAATGAAAGGAGGTTATTTTATTTTTTATTATTTTAGGACTGATATAGAGCTATTATAAAGGAAAATAAAAAGGTGTCAAACTCCTAAATCCTTATCTGGAATATAAGCAACACATGCTACTTTCCTACACTCCAATACAAATCCAGTTTTCTTCCCCTCACTACTGACCAGCCACTTCATGCCTTACGCACGAAGGATTCATGTTATTGCTTTATAATTTTATAACATGAATAACTGTCTAGAAAAACTGTAACTGCAGGAACAATACAAACAGGACTACTGTTGCTTGAACAACATAAAAGATCTGTAATTCCGAAAACCTTGGAGTAGTGCTTCAGAATCCATTTATCACATAAAAAGTAAGTCAGCTCAGAGAGGATGTGATAGCGACAGAATGATGCATGAGTAACATAAGGACGAGGACAGTTTACAAAGGAAAATTCCTAGATAATGGACCACTTATGTATGTACCTAAAGAAAAAGAAGTTAGAATTATTTAGGACTAATGTCACGGAATCCAAGTTTTTTGACTTAGAATGCCCGAATACCGGAAACAATATACAATTTCACAGATGGAGTTTTGCTGAGGTGAGGAGTCAACAATAAACAAATGAAACCATCAGGGAATCAAAAAATTGATCCATAGTTTACAAGACAAGGAAGTGGTTTCATAATGGATAATCAATAGAAGAAGCTTCAACAGTCTTTTATTTATTTATTTGACTAGTGACAAGAAGATTCAACTTTCATCAAAGGAATGAATGAACAATTGGAAATTCCAACCTTTGGAGAGCACTCTGCTTCTGCATGCTTGTAAACTCTGGATAACCTTTTCCCTTACACAGACACAACAATTAAAAAAAAAAAAAAAAAAACCACAGTAATAGCTGACCTACATAGACTTCTTGTGCGGAGATGTGGCCTCAATTTTGAGATTTTTTGCCCTTCAACTGCTTGTTCTACTCTACTTTGTCTAATTGTTAGTCCCCTATTTCCTTTGGGAGAAAAACTTTCATCCTACATACTCTATCTACTTCAAATGTCCAGATCAAGTACCTTTATGTACAAAGAAAAGAA
Organism: Camellia lanceoleosa; assembly: GCA_025200525.1. Taxonomy (NCBI): domain Eukaryota; kingdom Viridiplantae; phylum Streptophyta; class Magnoliopsida; order Ericales; family Theaceae; genus Camellia; species Camellia lanceoleosa. Next base: position 144,780,641 of record CM045761.1, read on the forward strand.
ATTTGAGCAAAAGTCACTTGAAGCATGGAACTCATATTGAATAACATTTAAAGCAGAGAGATATGCAAAGCATGAAATAGAGGAACTATTTTTGTAAGATGGTCTTATATAAGCTGTTTATGGTTATGATAAAAGTGATGACATTACATGCCCATATATAGTCACAGCATCTGTACATATCAGGAACAATTAATTTGTCAATAATTGAAAATAGTCAGACAGCAACTAGATGACAATTGTGATGATTGATCAATTTGAACACCCTTTCCTAAGATGCATGCACAAATGATCTAGTACAAAAATTTTAAATTTAATAAAAACAAAACAAAACAAAACAAAAACTGCATTGATCAACTTATATAAAATCATGCTTGATTTATAATGCACATACAAATTAAGAGCTGATATTAAGCCGTGCTTGCACATGTTGGTATAATTTTTCCATTAGGCTCCTCTGTTTAGAAAGAAATGGATAATAGAAAATGGAAATGGCAGAAAGTAAAGTGAAAGAAAGGAAAAAGAAATGAAAATTTATTTTCTTGCATGCATTTGAATAGATGAAAAAATTTATAAGAAAATGAGGGGAAAAAAAATATAATCACTACATAACAGAGAGTTGTGAAGAGAAACATGGGCACAAAGGAAAACAAAACAAACCTTGTCAAGATTTGTGGGAAAAAATAAATTTCCCTCTATATTTTTCAAGAAATTATTAGCCTAACTAACAAGCTAATTTGAGTTGTACAAGAAACTTTGGTTTCCATTACTTTCTAGGACTCTCTATCTAAACAAACACGTAAAAATTTTAAAAAAAAAATCTTTTTCTTTCACTTTCCTGAATTTTCTATCTAATCAAACTGAGCCTTAAGGTTAAATGGCCCTGGTTGACATATAATGAAATCTCAAGTTAAGACCTCATATCAATCAATGTTTCAATTGCAAATGCCAATATAAATGCATAAAAAGATAAACCACTTACCATTTCTAATCTTTAGCAGTGCCAGATCCATGGCAGCTTTTGCATCTTCAATACTATCATGCCCATTTCCTGACTCCTGTATCTCCCTAGAAAGGAATCTTCTGGTGAGCACACGAAGCGCAATTTTGTAGGTTCCGCCACGACGGTGCCTGTATAAAACTGCCGTGTCAATCACCAGATCATGAGATATCTTTAATGCCAACAAATCATTCTCCAAGGAATGTCCAACTAGAATGGTCTCTTTGTAGACCAACTGCAGAAATTCTTCCTGAAAATGGGAAGCAAACATAATAAATTAAGAAACAGCATTTAAAACAAAAAATTGATCGGCAGACATCTAGATAGCACAAATACTTCTATATAGTACCCTTACTAGATACCAATATGCTCAGATAAGTGTGGATACATTTCTAGTACTTCCTACAAATATCTGTAACTACACATTTTTCTTTAATTTTTAACATGTGACCAATACCTTTTAGATATGTTTGGACATGAAAGCAACAAGACTAAGAAATTGTGATGAGGCCTTTCTGCTGCGGAACTTAACCATAATAATAAGAGAAACACATAATAAGACTTCTGCATACTTGAACAATTTTGTAAGAATTGAGACATGATGAGAGTAACCATGTAGCACCTAGTTCGGACAATGCATCAAATCAACACAAATCCTACTTTCTCACATGGAGTTCATCAACAGAAAACTAGAAAATTTAATAAATTCATAACAGTCGTTTATATGGTGCAAATGACTATATGAACAGACACATATATTTCCCACTGTATTTATATCCTTCTTTTTTAGATACATCTTACCAGCACGTCTACATCATGTGTCTGTACTTAATTCGCAGGCACACATGGTAACTCAAGTTAGCATAAAGAAAAGGGAGAAGGAGCCATCGACAAACCTGAATATCTTTAAGACTCGTTGTCACCCCATTCAACATTTCACATGTGATTCCACTGTACCTGCATAACCCAACAGTACGCTTAATGGCAATGAAAATTGAATCACTAAGTTCCACCATACAAAGCATTTGAATAAGCTGGTTCACAGCACGGTAATACATATTGAGACATCATAATTTTACAAATAAAAAGAAATATAGCCAGGCAAAAAGTACAAAGCTTGCAATACAAAAGTTCATAAGCAGGTTTATGAATCAATAAATTCCATAAAAGGACGATATCATTATCCTACATGTATTGTTTTCTGTTCATCCCATTTTCTTTTTGGTTTCATGATCTAAATGTAATATATTTTTTCTTCTTAGCATATTGGATTATTCCCCGGTTGATTTGCTTTCAATTTTTTCCCCACAAATTTTGAAGTGACAGACAATGTTTTTCAATCACTTTTTTCCACTAAACTATATTCTAACCACATGTATGTTCTCTTCAGGTTTCTATTATATTAACTGTGTTTCTTTATTGAAGTCATTGAACCGTGTGTTGCTTTTTTCTTTTCTTTTTCCTTTTTCTTTTTTTGATAGGCATGAATTAAACTCAAACTTGAGTCCCTTTATTGAAAAAGTGACCTAAGCCGCTAGCATGTGCCCTAGGGGACATTTCTTTCTTACCTTTTCTTGTCTTTCTTTCTTTCCTAGCATTTATATGTGCAACCTTCATATAGCATTGTGGTTTCCTTTCTTATACTATTCTTGTACACTCTCACAATGCCAATTAATGTTTATAAATCTTTTACTCTATACTTAAATCTATCATTTTTGCCATTTCCAACTACTTTAGTATGCATTTTTTTTTTTTTTTTTTTTTCCATAGAACATTGTAATGCGTAAATTGTAGCTCATTTTAAACCTACTAGAATGTGGTCATTGGTTTTTACTTAGGTTCATATAGCATTCATCCTGCATGTAATTGACTATCTATCAGTGCCTCCGGAAGCATGCCTGGAACTTTCCAGCATCACATCTTTGTGAGTTTCACTGAATAAAATGAGCAAATATAATAGCATACAAATAACAATCAGATAACTTCTCATCTACCATTTGTATACACCAAAATAATAAATGGAGAAACTACATCTTTTCAAATGTGAGAGGCAGTATGACATTGGAAAGGAATATAACATTTAAATGGTCCACTATGACAATAGAAAAAGCAAAGAAAGTTGTATGAAGTTTAGATTAAAAAACAACAGATATCCAGAAAAACAAAAGAAAAAAACAGACATTATCATCTACTGGCCATCTAAAAATGGTTACAAATGAATATACCTAGTGTTGTAGTCAATGATAATGTTTGATGGTTTGACCAGTTTATCTAACACTACCTGTGAGAAATAAAAAAGTAGGATTAGCAAAAATTACAAGGAAAACACTAGTAATAAACCAAAGAGGCCTAGAAATACTAATTATGCAGCAAATAGATTGCCACACATTCACAGATCCAGACATATCACAATCACAACACAAGCTTCAAATTGCCAAACCCCTCTTGAAAGATAGTACACCAATAACCGTGTTAATGATAATGATGATGCTTGTGGCTGTGGTGGTGATGATGATGGAGGTCGTGATAATAAAGTAACTAATGAATTATATAAGTCATTGCAACATGGTGAGTCATTGCAACATGGTGGGACGGTGGAAGAACCAAGGTGTAACAGGAGAATCTCTTACCGCTTCCCCTTCCACCCTAAATCCAAAAAGGGAAAAAAGTAAAACAACCAATGAAAATGAGGTAGACATACCTGTCCTTTAATATCAACCAAGGTCACTCTTGTGAGCTCAAACCCCTCACTTGTGATACACTATCAACACAAAGAAAGCAAATAAATATATAAACATAAAAATGTGGGCCAAGATATAATGAGGAATGACTTATCACAATTAGATAAATCATAGTCCGATAGTATATTGACAAACTATTTACACAGAAGACAATTCAATCCTGCACCACTCATCTCTATTACCATGTTCTGAAAAAGAGGAGAGCCATTCAAAACTGGGGCAGTGATTTCTTAGCAAGTAAACTAACACAGGTTCAACACTTCAACCTTTGGGTTAGTTAGACTTCCCTGACATTGATTGTGAATTGAGGAATAAGAATAAAGAAGCTATCTGTGAGCAAGCATTGAAGGGCCTTCCGTGAGCAAAATAAACAACCTAGTTTTCGATTTTTATGTTTTTCTAGTAACAATAAAGTATAATACCATAAGAAGTATATAAAAGTAAATATGGAACTTTTGGGAATTAAAATGTTCTTAAATTTGCTTTGATCTGATTAGTTATTACATTATCTCTGTTGAATTTCATTTTCTGGTTTTTCCTGAATCAGATCTCGTGCAATTTTGATGATATATATTGGCTTTTATACAATCATTTGAGAATTAGACTTCTTTTCTTTTCGAGTTTGACATCTTTGTACATCATATATCTCTGAAATTTTGATCTCTATATTTTCTTGGATAATTATACATGAAAAAAATTCATCCAAATCCAAGGCAAGAAACTAATTTTTCACAATTGAACAGATAGTAACCACGCACAAATGACTCTGAACTTCAAATGGATGTGTCTGCTACCACTTTGTGAATGAAGAGCAACTTTAAAGTATGTCCAATTGGAGCAAAAATAGAACCACCAAGTATCCAATCCACAGTAGACATATTGCTCCACCAAAAGCCTAATAATGTCAATAAGGAAATAAGGATGACACAATGCCAAAGTTACTCATGCTGACGATTCTGGGTCTCATTTAGGTCAAAAAGTTCCAGTTGAACTTGAAAGTCACTGATTATCATAGAAGAGAACTTAAATTGTAAGGTAGACGCAACAAATAACTCACAAGGAGCACATGGCAACACAATGTATAGCATGGAAAGAAGAGAAGGGCCAAATCAGCAATTTTTAGGGCATTGTTTAATGAAGCTTTAGGGTTTTTAATCTTACTTCAGTGTTGGAATTTTTTTTTTTTTTCTAAATCAGGATTGTTGGATATGTTTAATGATGTTTATTAGGTTTTTAGGAGTCAAAAGGGATTTTGGTAATTCTGAGAATTGATGGATATGAGCTATAGATCATATTAGAAGTTAAATATTGCTATTGGGTCTTAATGGAGTTTTATTAGGTCTAGATTATTTTGGTTGTTTAAAGTTTATGGGTTTCCTAAATTGTGAATCATCTTCCTAACAAAATTAGGAGAACCAAGCAACCTAAAAGTACTTGTGTAACCTAACTATATGAGGTTTCCTAAAGGAGAACCAAGGGGGTGGTGCAACCTGAATGAAAAGAAAAACTCTCTCATCATTACATCAAAAAGCTTATGAAAGGCCTCTACAAAATCCAAAACTTAGTTCAAGAATAGAGACCATCATCAAAAACCAACTATATAAGAAACACAAAAATATACTATTTAATTTAAAAATGGGTTAATTCTTTCTCATAAGAAATTCTTCTATTCCTTTCACCCCACACCAGCACCATTAACGCTAACAGAACCAAATAGCAAGCATTCCTCCTCTTCCCAGCGCTCCTCTCCAAGAGCGAAGAAGCTCACCCTCCAAGGTAACACCAGGCCCACTTGGCGCAACTTTTCTCAAGCTAAAATTAGAAAGCATAAGCTAAAAACACCCAACCATCTTCTAGATAATCAACTTTTTTCAACTTATTTAAGTTATTTATGCCTCATAAGATATAAGCAGAAGCTACACCAAACACTTTGGCACAAATTTCTAAAACAAAAATAAATAAATAAAGCTATAAGAAACCCCAATAAACTACACCAAACAGGATCACCCACTCAACCCCAAGCAAGAGAAATGGCAAAGACCATAACTCCAATGTCTACAATGGGATTAACTAACGTTACTCATAACTGTGAAACTACCCGATAAACAAATCATCAATAAAATATAGGACGAATTACACTAACAGTCCTTATAGTTTGGTATTTGTGTCACTTTGGTCCTTAACCTTTCAATTGTGATACATTTGATTTTGAATTTTGAATCTCGTTCCAAATAAGGACAATTGAAGACATTGTTGCTCCATTTGAAGGGCAAAGTCGTCATACAACTTATTTTGCATTGGTTAACTTATATATTGTTTGAAATATAATAGCCTTTTTTTAAATGAACAATGTTGGAACTTTTTCAATCATAAAGTTCTATTTTGTCTGGTTTTCAAAATTTATTTTCAAAAAAAATTTCTAAGAAACTAAAAATTAAATTGGTGAAAGTAAATTAAAAACATATCATTTTTATATAATTTTATCTTTTGGGAGGGTAGAAATAATTTTTTAAAATAAATTTTTTTTGCTATTTATTTTTATTAAATTAGTTTTTATTTTTTCAAAAGTCAAACATGGCGACAACTTTGATATCATTATTAAACCAATTCATTAAATCAAAAAATCCAAAACTAAAAACATTTCATATATTAAACATATCAATTATGCATTAAAAACCTAATAACCATCCATTATATAATAGTCATCCAAAAATATTTGTTAACAACAAATACAACCATCTATTAACCATCCAAAAATATCAACAAAAACAACTAAGCATTACATGATCATCATCCAAACACATATTAAAAATTAATTTGATAAAAAAATAAAAATAAAAATAAAATAAAAATGTAAAAGATTTATTGCTTTTATATAATTTTATCTTTAGTGAGTAGAAATAATTTTTATAAATTTAAAAATAATTTGTTGACACTTATTTTTGTCAAACTAGTTTATATTTTATCAAATTGACGACTTTGCCCTTAAAATGGAGCAACAATGTTTTCGATTGTCCTTATTTGGAACGAGATTCAAAATTCAGAGTCAAATGTATCACAATTGAAAAGTCAGAAACCAAAGTGACACAAATCCAAAACTACAGGGACCGTTAGTGTAATTTGCCCTAAAATATATTTAATATTCTAATGTTTTTTGTATCGATTAAGAGCCATAACTACAATACACTATGACTCTTACAAACTCCAACTACTACTGATTACCGAAAATACTGAAATACAGGATGTTTAATCGCACAATATAAATACAATATCTCCCTTGCATATATGTTTGCCTTTGCAAAGTTCATACCTACAACTATAGAACACCTATATGAGATTTATGTAGCAAATATGTTTTAATATAGAAAAAATGCAAGAAATTTTGGGCACTATATTTTTGTCTAGTGAAACATTCTCTTATATAGAAGTAATGATATTTGTAGTCTTACCATCTCACAATCAAGAGCCAAGATTTCATGGGCAGGAGTTCCTGAAGGAGCAGGAATAGTGGAAAGAAAACCTGCAATTTGTAGACATGAGCCTAAAGAACTATTCAATGAGTAAACAACAAAACGAGAAACGAAAAAAACATACACAAAGAAAATGTACAATTCACATGCCCAAATGAAAAGGGAAATCAACATCTAACATTCTTGTCACCTTGTTGGACGTTATGATACCCATTATCTTCTAGTTCCTGCATTGTAAGTGCATAGTGCGTAATAGGGAATGGTATCTCTTTCACAAGGTCAGTAAATGATGCATTCTCTAAACCAGAACTAACAGCTCCTGCATGATGAGGACAATGATGACATAAAATTACATGGAAACATACCAAATTGAGTAGTGTAAAGCAACGTATACTTGCTTTCCACATCCAACCAAAAACTACAACACATTAGGACTATTACGGAAGTGCTTCTTGGTTTACTACTCACACATTAGAACTAGCACCCTAATAAGAAACCAATGAACCTCATAAGCTACCTAATTTCCTCATTAAACTGAGAGGGCATGAAAGTGGACCCTTTGTTGACAAGAGTGAAAATAAATGAAATTGGTGACAGACCTTGTTCAGATGTCTGGCCAGGTCTCCTCAAAACTGAATCAGCTCCATCCCTTTTTCTTTTTGTCTTGCAGGTAAGGAGTGCATCTATGGTCTGCATCCCATCTGATACACAGCTAGCACAGAACAAAGCGCAATAAACATAACTGCAGTATAATACACAAAATGTTTTTAAACTACAAAAGTAAGGAACATGATTACCAACCTAAGAGCTAAAACTGCCCTTGGGATACCACAGCATTCTTTAAAACTTTTAAGTATTTTAGACTCTGACAAGTACAAAGCTGCATCAAGGCCAGGGACAAAAAGCATAACCACTTTTGGAATCAGGGGCTTGTTCTGCATGTCAAAAGAAAGCTACTTTAGCATCTCCAAGAATACACAAGCATCTTACAAATCAGTAAGCTGAGCACCACAATCTATCAAAGGACAACAAGTATCAAAGATCCAGTTCCACCGTGTGCATTGCATTTTGTCAAAGAATGCAATGCAACAGATGCATCACTTTTATCTAATGCTTACCCATTTGGCGATTTATGGTAGAACAAATGGTACGCATGTTACACAAATTTGTGTGTCATGCAAACTAGGGTTGTACAAAAACCCAATCACCCGATGAAACTGACCAATCCAATCTGAAAAATCAACATACAGACGGTTTTGTGAGAAGGAACTGTCGGCTACAAGTAGTGTAAGTAAAAAATCTCAATTTTTCAGACAGGCAGCGGGTCAATGAATATTACAACTGACAAACCCGATCTGACCGATATACGTGTCATTATTTTATTTGCAATCCAGATTACACTTATCTACAAGCCATTATGACTTGACAAAGAAGTCCACATCTCATAGTTGTCTTCTGACTCTCTTCTAAAGCATTCAATTCCCACTCTCTCTCTTTCTTCTCTTTTCAACGCATTCAATTCTCATTTTCTCTCACTTCTCTCTCTCTCTCTCGTGCATCAATTCTTTCTCTCTCTTCTCTCACATGCATTCATCTCTCTTTCTTCTCTCTTCTGTATCTCCTTTCTCACAGTGTCTATTCTCCCTCATTAGCTCCTCTCATCATCTCATCTCCCCCAAAATCCTAACCTCCTTCAATCTATCTCCCCCAAAAATACCCACTTTGATTATTAAATTTTTGGCACCTATCTGGTGACTCAACGATGAAGGGCAAAAACCTAGACTGGGTTATTCTTAGAGAGTTGATGTTGAACAACATCCAATCTGAAATCACTTGCAAAATGAATGAACAATTGTTTAAGTGGTAGAACAACCTTTGATTTGTGGTCAATCTCTTTGTTTTTTGTTCTTCTATGATTTCTTCCTCCATCTGGGATCATTTCTGGAAAACCCCTTTTGTTTTTTATTTTTAGTGATAGCTTCTTCTCCTTCGGCAATTGAAACCCCATTTATTATATTCTTCCTTGTTCTTCTGTGTATGATTTTCTATGACCCATGCAACTCAACCGAAACCGACTGCAGAATCTAATCTTAAGAACGGTCAAGTTCGAACACCACATCGGTCGATAGTGGGTGAGAACATGTTCAACCTGCCATGGTCAGATCGGTTGGTGGGTTGATAGGAAAGCCGATCCGATCCGACCCATGAACAGCCCTAATGCTAACCCTGTACACAGATAGTGTTCAATCTTAGTATAAAGCATCAATCATTCCATAATACACCCATATTCGGTGGTCCACCAAAATAAAATGATGCAGGACAGCACTAGGAAGCCCTTGGTTGATTTATTGTTGAGTAAAGAGTCTAAAAGACTATGAAAGTTTTAAGGTTTTAGGAAGTAGAACAAAGGTTGTTAGCTTTCTAAAAGGAAAGGGATAAAATTGTGTGAATTACAAGGTAATAGGTTGTTCAAACTCTAACATGCCAGAAATTTTGGACAGCAGATATATCTATTAAGGTTGGTGCAGCTCAACTTGAAGCCTTGAGGAAACTTAGGCTAAGGTTGCTTGTGATGGGTTTTGAAGTTTAGGGCAAAGAAGATTCCCTGGTTAAGATCTTAAAAGGTTGAAGCAGGAATAGAGGATTTTGGGGTTTGAAACATAAAAATAGAAAGTGTAATTGGCTTCAATTTAAAAGTGGCAGCATACTGGATCTTCAATCAGTGTGCTGGAATTCTCAAAACAATGTCTATAAGGGGGGATTTTGATGTGGAATTAAAGGCCACAAGGTAGGGTTAAGGTTGATTTGAGTTAGGTATGTAATGGTTTTGGTGCTGAAATTAGGAAAAATTTTGTGTGAAGAGAAGCAAAAGGAGTAGAAGATGAAGAAGAGAGAACACAAAATCAGATGACCCATATTGTAATCCATCAATCAAACTACAACCCATGGGCCCAAAATACAATCCATGCCCTGCAAATCTGAAAAATACCAAAATACCCTCAACTCCTAAAACACACCAAACATAAATAAAAACATACCAACAGCATATTAACTTAGTGTAAATGCCACATAATACGTCCATATTCGGTGCTTTTTTTTATTTATTGGCACTAGGGTGTCCAGATCAAAGCCCGACTAATCCCTAGGGGTGCACAAGCCCTCGGCAAAGGGTTTTCGATCCATGAACCTTGGTGGGAGCACACCCCCAAGACCCAAGGCCTTGCCACTAGGCCAACCCCTTGGGGTTATCCATATTCTGTGCTTGAATTCTCTGTTTGGGCAACATATTAAGACCCCCCCCCCCCCCCTTTGGGGTTATCCATATTCTGTGCTTGAATTCTCTGTTTGGGCAACATATTAAGACCCCCCCCCCCCCAAAAAAAAAAAAAAACCAAAACAAAACAAAAGGAACTCACTACCATGGATGCTCTCTTTTTAAGTGATGTGGAGCCAATAGACTTAGTTTTGGCTTCCAAAGTGGATATGCCTCAAGTAACCACACAATGGTTACTACATCGTTCATGACAAGAAACCCAAATATATGCTATTCACAACAACAAATAACATGAGGTAAAAGAAAACTGTGTTCATTACTTTGATAAAAACCCATGAAGGCATGAATCCTTCAGCTAGCACCCATGTGACAAGTCCTTGAACATCCTGCTCCATCATGCAATTGCATCAGAAATTCTAATTCTCACAGCAACTGAAATTTTCAGATATTTGGAAAGTTGCAGAACTTACTTGCAAATTCAAAGTTGAGCCGGGTTCAGGTGTCTTAAAAGTAACATCTGCTTTCCCCTGCATGACATACACTATTAAAAAATGTCACAAATTGCTAATTTTCAACAATAATTTTTAATTTTGTCACATAAAATGTCACTATTTATAAGTTTTAGCAACAATTTTTAAAAAACGTCACAAAAAACAATCACTAATTTTCAACTTCAGTGACAATTTGAAAAATTCGTCACAGAAAAATATCACTAATTGTAAGTTTTAGTGACAATTTATAAAAACCGTGACAAAAAAAAGCGTCACTGATTGTCAATTTTTAGCAACATGTACTAAAAATCGTCACAAAAAATTATTTCTAACGACAATTTTACTAGGACTTAATTTCAATAGGACTTTATGGGAATTAAGTCCAACTATTATGATCTATTGATCGTTTACCCTATTCATTTGCCATTAATTAGTCAATATTATAAAAGCATGCATCTATTGCCAAACTAAGGCACCAGTTGATTGGCTTTTTTTGAAAAGGTAAAGATTTCATTAAAAGTTGCCAAAGGGGCTCAACCTATATGCACTGGGAGCATACAAAAATGATCAAAATTTAGCTATCAAACATCTACAAAAGAGAGATTTCCTAAAAAAAGTCAATAAAAGCAAATAACGATTGAGAAAAAAAAAACAAAATCCTTCAAGCCAAAAATAAAAGCTACATAAAAGAGTCAACTTGAGTCTATGCATCCCCAAATCAGCTTCTTCAAAACTTTCTTTTCTTATCCCTCCAAATAGTCCATATAACACATAATGGAGCCATCTTCCAAGCCTTCTAAATCTTTTTTGAGCAACCCCAACCCAACTCTCATAAAAATGAACTAGCATACCTGACATCGCCCAATTCACTCAAAAAACAAAATGAGAAAAGCAAACTTCAAAGCTCCCCTGCCACCTCAAAATACAAAAGAAGATGATTAACTGATTCCTCAGCCTTTGACTCCTCTGAGACCAATTTGGAAGCATCTTCCCCCTCTTTCCCAAATTGCTAATGGTCAAGATGGCATCCAAAGCAACAATCCATAACACAAAAAGAATATATATATATAGGAAACTTTTATGGGAACCCTAACATCCAAATGCTTCTCTAACAAAAACTGGCTTGAGAATCTCCTTGAAGAAGATTATGAAATTATTTGATATAGAATCTTCCCCCATTAACTCTCCAAAGCATCCTTTTCCTTGCAAATTTGAATCTTGTCACCTCATAACGGACTAGCAAGAACTCCACCACAGTCTCAACAATGCAAACACAATTCTAACACAATTCTAACCAGAGTTGTGAAGTGTTGACTTCTAACGATCTCTATAGCCCTAAAGCAATACATATCTAGTCTTTGACTAATTTAAATTTGAAGAGTTTTCTAAACTAAATTAGTATTAGTTTTCATTAATTTTGGTTATAAATGTAATAATTATATACATAGCAAAAAACAAAAAAGCACATAAAATATAAATAAATAAATGAATCATATACCCATTGCATCCATGTCCTGATTTTTTTGAAATCATTGGCCTTGTTTGGTTTGGTTTTGGGAGATAAATTTTCAAAAAAAATATTTAGAGAAAGAGTTTAGAAATTTTTTTGGTCTGTTTGGTTGTATATTTTGGAAATAGTTTTGAAGTATGGGAGTTTGGAATGATTTGATATTTTGTTGTAATTGAGTAGATGTGTGTGAGAGAAAAAGTGATTAAGAATGAGAGAAGAGAGAAAAAGTGATTGATTGATGTGTAAGAGATAGAAAGTGATTTTGAAAAAAAAAAATTCAAAATCACTAAACCAAACAAATTTTTTTTAAAAAAAAAAAATCCAAAATTTATTTCTCAAAACCAAACCAAACAAGGCCATTGTGTCCCATGTCCATGTATGTATCCATGTCCATGTATGTATCCATGTCCGTGCTTCATAGGCCACAGGGACCTTGCTCTTTGTCGCCACCTGATATCCTCCATCAAAGCAATTCTCCCTAATTTAGCCATGGCCTTCTATCTCAACAACATAGCTTCCTTCAATGACAAAATCCTCTGTTCATCCTTCACATCATCAAGGCAAGAGATGGGCCCTAATACTTTAGTCTTCTGATAAGCAAAGCTGCCCAACTCTTCCTGTATCCATCTTCTCAAGTCTTCTTTTAGAAGTTTCTTCTTCCTGGCTATAACAAAGCTTGGAGTTCTCTTTACCCTATAGCTCCACCACCACTCGCCCACTTAATCAAGGAAGTTCACTTCTTTAAGCAACATGTTCTCAAATCTAAATGGAGTGTGTTTTATTTAACCAGCAATACATCTAGGAAGAGTAACCTACACCACATTTGACAAATAGTATTCCCAACTCAACGAGATGGAGAATCAATCAATGTGAAAAGGGATGGATTATCTTAATTATTACACCAAGTATACTTAGCTCCTCCCAATGGTAAATAAATTAAGAAAACTCCAAAGGGCACCTGAGAAACCTCACGCGAGGCTGAATGAGCACCAATTCAACAATCAACTCCACTTCAGAAATTAAGGATCTTACCAAGCAGGCTCTTTTATGTTTTGTGGCCAACATTTTCAAATAAGATATTTCAATGGGTTTACAAAATCTGTATAATTATTTCCTTACAACCAACACTAACTTAAGAAGAATAAAAATAAAATAAAAAATAAAAAAATGAAGGAAAAATAAGAAATTCACTTTAGGCTCTATTTAATTGCTCAGAAAACTGTAAACAAATTAATGAAAATAAAGTTTTCCTTCTCTCCTTTATGGTCCAAAATAAATAAATAAATAAAAATCTGGTCTAAGATGAATGATAGGACAATTAATCACTGTATTTACTCTTTGTATCATTGCTTTTTCTTCCAGTTTCCAAGCAACCAAACAGAGCATTATTTCTAACATAAACACATAATTAGCAACAGAGATAATTAAATATCGAGTCAAAAAAAAAAAAAAAGAAGCTAATTAATTACATCCAGTGAGCTTTTTTCACACTTGTCAACCTAACTTCACTAATTTTAAGGTGGGGGGAAAGAAAAATCGATTTTAAACTCGTCGAAGAACCATTGTAACAGTAGAAAAGTATAAATCGCATGAGAGTGAGAGAAAGAGTACTTGTGGGCCGTAAACATCGAAGAAAGTCGAATGTTTGTTGCTATTAGTGGATTTCTCTTCTTGAGAAACTTGGGTTTTGAAATCGGGGTTCGAAGGACGCATTGTTTAATCGAGCTGCGAAGAAAGAAACCAGCGGAGAAAGAACTCAAAACGGAGCACCGCTAGGTTCCCTAGTTTGCTGCTTTCAAGCCTTTAGCATTTAATACACCCCCTTTTTTTTTCTTTTTCTTTTCTTTTTTCTTTTTTTCAAAGCCCTAAAATTATGAGTAAATAGATATTAATAAATAGGGAATTACACTTAAAAAATAATAATAAACCTCACATTGTTTATATAATTACATTAATTTTTCTTTTAGTAAAGATCAAAGTGACTAAAATTAATGCAAATGATGAGTAGACATTAAAAGAAATAAAAATAAATATACATTTTAGTTTGAAAGATATGACAATATCACCTTATTATTATTTTTTTATATATTTACATTACTAACAATGGGCATTTATTCATGAATTTCTCTTCGCCTACTTATTTTTTACTTGGGAGGGATGTTATTAGCACTTGTCTAAATTCTTTAGAACCCCCAATTTCTAATTTTTTTTATTACAATTATATTCTGAAGTAAAATTACATTAAAAAACATCATTTAATGGAACACTCCCCTACAAATAAGAACTAGCACTTTACAATATTGTACACTCACCCCCAGCCCCACCTCTACATTCACCTCCACCTCCAATTATACGTATTCCACCATTTTACATCTCCACCTCCAATTATACATATTCCATCTTTTTTAATCCTAGACCTATTACTCTTCCTATCCAACTGACATAAACTCTAAATCTATTACTCTTCATAATCATCTTAAACTTTGAATGTATCATCTTCATTACCATCATAAAACCCTCCTAAACTAGAAACCTTGAACCAAAAAGCTCTTTTCAAGTCCAACATTTTACTCTTCATCAATTATTTTACCTTGTAGAACAATAGAGGATAATGAAAACAATTCTGATGAGGCTGGCATTCCATTGGTAAGTTTATCTGTATTACATTAATATTCTCGGTTGTTTTCCATTGTTGTTGTTTTGTTCGAACTGTTCGGTACTGGTTTGCCAACTGTCAAAATTATGTTTCAGTAACACAGTACTGAACACAAATATTTAGTTCAATATATGGGTTCCAAACAGTAATGCAAATAGTCGGTACTAGTGTGCCTAATAGTTTGATTTTTGTATCTTCAAAAACAAATTGTATGTTTCATGAAGGTTTTACCTGAGAGGAATTCTCGATGAGTTTTCTGCAATGGTAGACATATTCGATGAGTTTTCCGACAATATTTTTTGGACATCGTCAAGTTGATTCCTCTTTTCATTGAGAGTTGATAGGAATTTCAATGATGGATCATCGATGAAATATTCTTCACTGAAGCAATGATGTTTATTGATGCAATGATCATCAATGTTATTTTCAATACGAAATGGACAGTCATCAAAATGAGAATGACAGAGGGTGTACAAAATTAGGTGGGTGTACCATTGGGTATAATAATATTATGAATATGGATAAATTTGGTATTAAGTGGAGTGTTCAAAAAAATCTTATTGAAATTTAGGGTTTAGGGTGGGGGCCCAAAAAAAATAGAGGGTTTAAAGAATTTATGCAGGTGCTAATAGCAGCCCTCTTACTTAGTTCAAATTATTTTATTATGTTCCAATAAGTTCTATAGGTGACATAAGTGAGATTAGTGTTCACATTGACAATGTGAATGTTTCATGATATGAACATCCACACTATCAAATTTATTTAATGCGAATGTTCACATCACCAAGTTGCTAAGGGTTTAAAAATATTTGTAAGGATAAAATTGTTCATAAAATACCTCAAGTATGATAATTATGATTTGGATGATCAAATGTCTAAGATAATAGAAATTATTGAAATATAAGAATATCTTATGAACTAATTGAGATACAAGTACTTGATTGAAAGAAGATTTTATAATAAATTCCCCTATTAACAAATTATAAATGAAAATTAACTTAATTATTATGTGAATTAAAATTCTATGAAAAGTAAGTCTAATTATATCAAAAGTATTTAATTAATTATAATTTTTAAAAAAAAATATCAAGTGAGGTGAGTGTAATTCACATAACAACTAAGATTTTAATTACACTGGCTCCCCGTAAAGTTTTAATTTGCGTGCACCGCTAGGTTCCCTAGTTTGCTGCGTTCAAGCCTTTAGCTTTTAAAATACACCTTATTTTTTTTATTTTTTTTATTTTTTTTCAAAGCCCTAAAATTATGAGTAAATAGATATTAATAAATAGGGAAATTGCACTTATCATAAATAAAAAATAATAATAAACCTCACATTGTTAATATAATTACATTAATTTTTCTTTTAGTAAAGATCAAAGTGACTAAAATTAATGCAAATGATGAGTAGACAATAAAAGAAATAAAAATAAATATACATATTAGTTTGAAAGATATGACGATAACCTATTTTGGGAAGTGGATTATAATCCACTCCTAAGATTATAACTCACTTCCTCTCTTACAAAAAAACTACTTATAAGCAGTTTTTTATCAAAAAACTGATTATAACCATCTTTCCAAAATAGTTATCATTTTTTTTCTATTTATATTACTAACAAAGGGCATTTATTTATGAATTTCTTTTTGCCTACTTATGTTTTACTTGGGAGTGATGTTATTAGTACTTGTCTAAATGCTTTAGAACTCCCAATTTCTAATTTTTTTTATTCCAATTATATCCTGAAGTAAAATTGCATTAAAAGATATCATTTAATGAAACACTCACCTACAAATAAGAACTCTACAATATTATACACCCACACCCACCCCCACACCCACCCCCACCCCCACCCCCACCTCTAACTATACATATTCCACCTTTCTAAATCCTAAACATGTTACTTTTCATAACCAAATAACATAAACTCTAAATCTGTTACTCTTCATAATCATCTTAAATTCTGAATGTATCATCTTCATTACCATCATAAACCCTCCTAAACCAGAAACCTTGAACCAAAAAGCTCTTTTTAAGTCCAACGTATTACTCTTCATCAGTTATTTTATCATGTAGAACAATAGAGGATGATGAGAACAATTCTGATGAGGCTGGCATTCCATTGATAAGTTTATTTGTATTGTATTAATATTTTCGGTTGTTTTCAATTGTTGTTGTTTTGTTTGAACTATTTGGTACTGGTTTGTCGACTGTCAAAATTATGTTCAGTAGCACAATACTGAACACAAACATTTAGTTCGATATATGTTCCAAACAGTAATACAGATAATTGACATTGGTGTGCCAAATAGTTTGATTTTTGTATCTTTAACAATAAATTGTGTGTTTCATGAAAGTTTTACCTGAGAGGAATTCCCGATAAGTTTTCCGCAATGGTAGACAGATTTGACGAGTTTTCCGACTGTATTTTTTGGACATCGTCGAGTTGATTCCTCATTTCGTTGAGAGTTTATAGGAATTTCAATGATGGATCATCGATGCAATGTTCTTCACTGAGGCAATAATGTTTATTGATGCAATGACCGTCGGTGTTCTTTTCAATACGAAATGGACAGTCATCAAAATGAGAATGAGAAAGGGTGTGCAAAACTAGGTGGGTGTACCCTTAGATATGATAATATTATGAATATGGACAAATTTGGTATTAAGTGGAGTGTTCAAAAAAAAATTATTGAAATTTAGGATTTAGGATGGGAGCTCAAAAAAATTGAGGGTCTAAAGAATTTAGGCAAGTGCTAATAGCAGCGCTCTTACTTAGTTCAAATTATTTTCTTATGTTCCAATAAGTTCTATAGGTGACATAAGCGAGATTAGTGTTCACATTGACAGTGTGAATGTTTCATGATATGAACATTTACACTATCAAATTTATTTAATACGAATGTTCATATCACGAAGTTATTAAGGGTTTAAAAATTATTTGTAAGGGTAAAATTGTTCATAAAATACCTTAAATATAATAATTATGATTTGGATGATCAAATGTCTAAGATAATAGAAATTATTGGAATATAAGAATATCTTATAAACTAATTGGGATACAAGTACTTGAAAGAAGATTTTATAATAAATTCCCCTATTAACAAATTATAAATGAAAATTAACTTAATTATCATGTGAATTAAAATTCTAAGGAAAGTAAGTCTAACTATGTCAAAAGTATTTAATTAGTTATAATTTTTTTAAAAAAAATATCAAGAGGGGTGAATGTAATTCACATAACAACTAAGATTTTAATTACACTGACTTCCCGTAAAGTTTTAATTCACCTAACAGTTAAATGGTTTTTCATAAATAATTAGTTAATCGTATAAATAAAAAATAATATTATTATCTATTTTTAACTTGAATATATATTTGCTTTTATTTATTTTAGTATTTATCCACTATCTACATAAGTTTCAATTGTTTTAGCTATACTAAAAAAGACATTAGTGTAATAATGTCAAAAGTGTAAGGTTAATTATGTTTTTCTCAAACCTCAAGGGAGGTTGATATAATTTACCAAAAAATATTCTATGCTTTTCCGAAAATAATAATAATTTTCATTTATGTATTTAATAATAATATTAGGGCAAGCAATGCTACATACACTAAAAACATGCATGTTAATATCAAGATTTTTACTAGGAATGTAACATCTTCAGAATTATTCTATTAGGACAGTTAAAAAATATAAAAGATCAATTGTGTTACATATGTTATTTGATGATTTAATCTGTATAATATATTATGAAATTATATAAAATGAATTTAGTCTAAAATTTTATGGAGTTTGAACAACTACAAGACAAAAAATATTTATCTAAAAAATTGTTGTAGTTCACTACCAAATAAATGGAAAATAGAAATATGAATATTTTTTCACTCTTAAATGTTTGCACAGGGTCGGCCTTGAGATTTGTGGGGCCTAAGACGAACTATGAAAATGGAGCTCCTCTAATATTTTTTTTTAATAAAAAAATTATGCAGAAAATGATAAGTATTCACAAATTTTTATTTAAGTATACTTGCACATGTAATCATTAAAATTATAAACTAAAATTTACTTTCATATATTAAGATAGGAAGAAATCAGTACAATGACTCAAAAATATTAAAAACTGATTTTGTTGCGTTATAGTTTAGCAATATTTGGTTTACAATTAACCCAACGATCACTTAAATATTATTCTTCTTGTATTTTTAGCTGCAAAATCACCAATTAAGTTTATATAATCTAATTTATCTACCAAATTCTTTTCAATAGACAATATAGCTAATCCATTCAATCTTTCTTGTGACATTGTTGATTGAAGGTAGGATTTGATCAATTTTAACTTTGAAAAAACTTCTTTCTCCAAAGGCAACGATAACTGGAATAGTTAATAATATTCTATATGCAATCTAGGCATTTGGAAAACAACCATCCATCAATTTCAAATAATTCATCACCTCAATTGGCCTATTGATTTCTTTTAGCAAAACTTCTTTGAAGACTTTAAACTTAGAAAATAAATCTCTCCCATTCACATCCAGAAGTCCATCATGTTTCAAAAAGTCTTCAAGATTAGCACAATAAGTCTTCAAGCACTCATCATTGGTAGAATTTAACTTCTCCAAATCAAACAAAAATCCAAAAGTTTCTTCATATATTTGAAATTGTTCAAATCTACTCTTAAGTGAAAAAAGAGCTTAATCTATTATATATATGAAGTAATTAACTCTAAAGGATTCTTCAGCTGATTGTGCAACCTCTTTACTAACATTCTCATCAAAATATTTCTTTCTATAAATAACATGCCTTTCATGAAATGTAGGTTCAATCTCCATTTCAATTGCAACTTCTTTAACTTCAATCATGGCCTCCAAAAATCCAGTTTCTCTATGCTTTTCAAGAAATGTAATGAGTCCTTTTAATTGATGTATAGCAACATCAATATGCATGTCTTCAGCTTGAAATGTCTTGCTTACAAAATTGACAACAAACAATAGATTGTGCCAGATAATCATGCCAAGCAAAAACTCAAAGTTCTCAATTTCAGATGTGACTAAGGATTGAGCTTCACACTTTGTATTGGGCTCATCAGATTCTTTTTCCAACTGAATTAAAGCATCTCTTATTTGTGGTGCTTGGTACCGTGTAGCTTTAACACTTTCAGTGCGACTTTCCCAACGAGTTTGTGATAATGGCTTAAGTGTGAGACCTTCCACATTGTCTTTGAAAATTTTCCACCTCTTTGTAGAAGATGAAAACAACATATATATGCGTTGTACCACTCTAAAGAAATAGATAACTTTGGAACAAGAGGTAGCCATATCACAAAGGGCAAGATTAAGACTATGACACCCACATGGCGTGTAGAATGCTCTTAGATTTATTTTAAGTACTCTTTTTTGTACACCTTTGTGTCTCCCTTTCATATTAGAGCCATTATCATATCCTTACCCTCTTATATATCATCAATATCAAGTTGGAGTGTGTGCAATGCCTCTCTAAGTACATTAAAAAGTCTCAACCCCGATGTATCATCCACCTTCAAAAATTCTAAAAAGAATTATTCTACTTTTACCGAACTAGTTGAAACATCTACACATCTTATCACAAGGGACATTTGTTCTTCATGACTAACATCTGGAGTACAATCAAGAATAATTGAAAAATATTTCGCTTCTTTGATTCTTGCCACAATCGTACTTTTGATCTCCCTTGCTAACATCTGCATCAATTCATTTTGGATTTTGTGACCAAGATAATGAATTTCACTCCTTTGAATACGTTGAATGTGCTTTTGTATTACTGGATCAAATTTGGCAAGCATTTCAATTAAGCTTAAAAGAGATTCCATTTATTTCTTGATAAATCTTCTCATTGTCTCCATGAAAAGTTAAATTATTTTTAGCAAGAGTGATCACAATAGCAATTATCCTTAGTAACACTTGTCTCCAGTGTTCTCTCTCTTTGTTGATTTGTTCTTGAACACTTCTATCAGTTGTTTCATTATTCTTCAATCTACTTTCCAATTCAATCTATTTGCTCATGCAAATAAAGTGCTCATTACTAGTTTCATGACTTCTAAGCCTATTTGTAGACACCCCATTTTTGACCGACCTTAAGACTCAGACGTCACCAGTTGAGCGCTCGGTGATATTGCATACTGTGCTCGTTCCGAAGTCTCAGAGTCGTGGTCGCCTCCCGGACTTGAACCCTCTTCTCTACCTTGTCTCGGTTTGCGAACCACTTCGTTTTTCTGTTTTTCTTCGAGGGAAGGAGGGTCTGAGACTATCTCCGTGGCCGTGAGCTACTTTTCGTGGTCAGAGGTCATTTTGCCTGCTTTGGTTCCGGCCGTCGGGTTGCCAAAGTCATGCCTCGGCTCGGGACCTCCCAACCATCTCCGACTCCTCGGTTTTTGGCGAGACCTGTTTTAATGTTCCAAGGAACACTGGGGCCCTGATGCCTTCGCAGCGAACACCACTTAGGTGCCGGCGACCCATTTTCGACCCGGTTGCGTGATTTGGGCCCCGAGCATTCATTTCAGATCCGCTTTCTCCGGTTTGGCGGGAACCTCTGTTTTATCATTTCGAGGAACACAGGGGCCTGATGCCCACTTCGTGGTCAGATGCCACTTCCGTGCTGTGGAGTTTGCGACCCCAACCTCGCGCTTTCGGCCCCGAGCATTCATTTTGTATCTGATTTCTCCGGTTTTTGGCAGGAACCTCTGTTTTGTCATTCCTAGGGACACTGGGGTCACAGATGCCCACTTCGCTGCCGAACACCGCTTCCGGCACCTGCAGCCCATTTTCGGGATCCCGATTCGCTCGGTTTTGGCCCCGAGCGTTCATTTCTCATTAGTTTTTGTTCAAACTTGGCAGGTACCTCTGTTTCAATACCAGGAAGATCACTGGGGGGTGGAAGGCCAGCAATTATCCCAGATACTCGGTTTTCTTCCCAGCCCGCTTTTGCTCACTTCGCCAATGTTGAACACCCTAGGGTATTTTCTTCGGACCAAAGCTACATATCTGATGAGGGACCGAGGACCCTACCAACCATCGGGTCGGCCGAACTGTGAGTTTCATTTTTGGGCCTCCTTCAAGCTCTATGTTGTGGCTCCTCCTTGATGTTGCCAATTTCCGGCCTTGGAACCTTGTTGCACACATCTAGGAGGACACTTTGGTATGGGGGTCGGCCAGAAAATGGGCCCTTCATTTTTGGGCCTCCCCTTCAAGCTCTATGTTGGGGCTCCTGGTTCAGTGTTGCCAGATTCGACCAGGGCCTTATTCTACACACATGAGAGGACACTTGTGTATGGTGGTCGGCCAGAGATTTTACACTTCATTTTTTTGGGGTGGCCGGCCGGCCATGATGGGTGGCTGGCCGACCAGGTGGGGTGGGTGGGCCCCCACCTCCCACAAATTTACAGCCCAGATTCTTGCTTCTGACTGTGTCCCAAATGTCCGGATATCTTCCAACATATCCCGGCATCCGGATATTTCGGAGGGAAAGATTGGTGCTTTCCTCCCTTTACACCCCATTTCTTGCCTATTTGAAGGCCCCTTCCCCCCCTTCTTCAAGGTTGGAAAAACTTGTCTCAAGATCACCCCTCCAAAATCCTCCATTTCCAAAGCTTTAAACTCCAAAAAAGCTTCAAGTGTCAAGGCCATTCCTTCATCAACACCTAGCCTCACCATCCCTACCATCATTTCAGCAGCAAGGAGGTGAATTTCAGAGGTTGAGAAGCTACAAATCAAAGCCAAGGAGCAAAGAAAGACAAGTCTTCAAGGGTGAGTATTCAAAACCAACTTTTAGGGCTTTTTCTTGGTTCAATTTTATACTCTAATTGGTCGAGAATTGGGGCTCCGACCCCTACTTCTTTTGTGTTTGTTTTGAGCCCCTCTACAACTTTGTAGAAGGGCTCAACTTCATTTGATGCTTCTATGATATACTTGTTTCAATACCTAGCTTTTATGCCAATATCTTGCATGCTAGTTTAGGCCTATTTCCTTTTGTTTTTAGGGGTCCGACCCCTACTGGTTTTGTGCTTATTTTGAGCCCCTCTACAACATTGTAGAGAGGCTCAACCCCATTTGGTGCTTGTATATACCATCTCCTTCAATATTCATCAAGTGTGCCACTTTTTGCATGCAATTTTGACCTATCTATATTTGTTTTTGGGGCTTCGACCCATACTGTTTTTGGTCTTATTTTGACCCCCTTTACATATTTCATGAAGAAAGTTTTGTCATTTGGTGTGTGCATTGCATGTCTCATGATATAGCCTATTTGGAAGCCTACTTTGCATGGATTTTATAGCATGTTTGTATTCTGATTTTGAGGATGTCATCTTCTGAAATTGTGCCTATTTTTATCTCATCTTCAATATTGTAGAAGAAAGTTTGTCCATTTGGGGTTTGCATATATCACTTGTCTCAATACTCCTCTTTTGGCCACTAACTTTGCATGCTATTGTTGATCTATCTATGCTTGCATTTTGGCCATGTTTGTTACTGAAAAATGCCATATTTGGGACTGCCTTGCTACTGTTCTTGCTTCCATGATCATATTTTGCATGTATAGCATAGCCGTAGGCCATTTCGGGCTTAATTTCACATTTTCGGATGAATGCATGCTTCGAGTGTCATTTCAATCGTTTGGGGCTGTTTTCCCTTTATTTAGGTGCTGAAATTCCATTGCCATGCTTACATATCATTCCCTATGCCATTCAGATCATTTTTGCATTGCCTCGGTTTATGCGTGCCAATGGGCACGCATTTCGAGGCACCTCATTCTTATCATTAAATGACCCTATGTGAGTGTGGTTGAGGCCCTCTCATGTCGGCGTAAGCCCAATTTGCATTTTCATGCTTCTACATCATTGGCTCGACGGCGTGTCCGCGGGCACGCATTTCGAGGCACTTCGTTTTTATCCGACGGCCTCCTATGTGAGTGAGCTGAGGCTCTCCCATGTTGGTGTAAGTCCATTTCGGCATTCCGTATGCCATTTCTTTGCATTTCATCATCGCCTCGGTTTGCGCTATATGGGCACGCACTTCGAGGCACTTCGGTTTTATCCGATTTTCATCTTTTATCATCGCCTCGGTTTGCGCGCCTGTGGGCACGCACTTCGAGGCACTTCGGTTTTATCCGATTTTCATCTTTCATCATCGCCTCGGTTTGCGCGCCTGTGGGCACGCACTTCGAGGCACTTCGGTTTTATCCGATTTTCATCTTTTATCATCGCCTCGGTTTGCGCGCTACAGGCACGCACGGTTTTATCCGATTTTCATCCTTCATCATCGCCTCGGTTTGCGCGCCTGTGGGCACGCGTTTCGAGGCACTTCGGTTTTATCCGATTTTCATCTTTCATCATCGCCTCGGTTTGCGCGCCTGTGGGCATGCACTTCGAGGCACTTCGGTTTTATCCGATTTTCATCTTTCATCGCCGCACGCACTTCGAGGCACTTTGCTTTATCCGACTTTTCATCTTTCATCATCGCCTCGGTTTGCGCGCCTGTGGGCACGCACTTCGAGGCACTTCGGTTTTATCCGACTTTCATCTTTCATCATCGCCTCGGTTTGCGTGCCCGTGGGCACGCATTTCGAGGCATCTCATTTTTCGTAGCATTCATGTGTATTCATCCCAATATTGAGTTGTGCAAATCCGCTCCTCGGCCATCATGCATCGATATGCGTGATTGGTGGCGCGAGGATCGAGACATGCATATATTTGTGAAATACACTGCTATGCCCTTTTCCTGCTCTCTGTCACAGCAAAATCGAGAATTATCAGCTTTCCGGAATCTGGCACGCAATTCGAGGAAAACTGCAAACAGAGGCTAATCAGGGCATCCCAGTGGATTTCTGCGCCAGGCAGCCCAGCATATACTATTCATCAGGAGCAAGACAGTCCCTGGCTTGCATGCCAATTTTTACTATTTTCCAGTTTAATTTGTATATTTATCCGGACTGTATATTTCGGACTGTAATATTCTTTCATTTGGGATTGTATATTTATTCGGACCCTCTGCGCGAGGGCAATGTTGTAATAAGGGTGTGTGAGTGTGATGTATGTCTTCCAACCCCCATTTCTTTCTCCCTTTTATTTACCCGCTTTGAATGGTTAGATATAGGGCATATTTCAATTAGCATACAGTATGACAGCATGTTTGCATCATTCATCTGTTTTGCACGCACCGGGCTCGGCGCATCATACAAACTGCATCTGTATTTCAATTCCAAGTTGAATGTATGATAGCTGTTGCATCTCACATGCCATCTTTAGAATAGCCGAGCCTGCTATAGTTGCATTCTGCATGTGTTGCATTAGGCATTTCAAGATACTTAAGATCATGCATGATCTCTAATCGTTCTGTTTTGGCTTGGAGTACTCGGTAAGTGGTTATGCTTTAGCATCCTTGCATGCGTGTGAGTGTTGCCATGATAGCATGCTTACCATGAGGCTATGTGCTTATGTGATATAACTTTTGAATGCCTGGGTGGAGGTTGGGTTATCTGAATTGGGACAATTCATCGATTGTTTGTTAAGCCCACTAGATTGTGGCAAAATCTACATTTTAAGCCTACCTGCGGGTAGCAAACCATTTTCAAACAAACAAACATGAAATGTTTTGTTCCAATTCAAACGGCCCAGTCTATACTTGTTTGCTGCAAGCATCACATAGTAACCTAGGCTAATAACCGGAATAAGAGCATACAAAGTTTTCAAAAACAGATATCATGGTTAGTAGAGGCCGGTCTTTGACCGGACGAGAGGGGGTGCTCACGATGTGACCTTCCCTAATCGTACCCAAGTTCCCGAGCCAACTTTGGTGATGACGGACACGTGGCCTTTTGGCACCGAGTCAGGGGTTCCTAAATTTCCCATTTTAAAATATTTAGGTGGCGACTCATATCCGCAAAGCAGTCCATGTTTGGCACTTCTTTCAAAAAAATCTGTTTTTCTTCAAAACGATTTGCCGGATTTGGACTCTTTGGTTCAAGATTTAGAACCGCAACAAAAATCGAGTCCGAGTCAGAAGCGAGGCCCCTCAAGGGCGTTATTACGCTTCGCGACTCATTGGGATTTAGAGAACTTGACTCGAACTCGTGATATTTGGTTTTGACTACGCCTGTGTGTTTCTTTGCATTGCATTTGCATTGGTGCGCCTAGGACACCGTGTTTGCCATCTGCTATTCTGAGCGGTTTGCCTGAGGCTTGTCTTGTCAAGGCATGTCCATAAGGCTTGCTTACGGCTCGCCAAGATGGGGAACACAAACCCCGGTTTCACCGGGGCACCCTTTTTGACCATTCGACCTAGTGCATATTCGGATCCATAGTGACCATTCCAAACTAGGACAGGTTGCTTACCCGATATAGGTTGTTGCGTAGTGAAACCCTAGTTCCTGACAAAATAGGACAGGGAAACCCTACCCCAACATAGGGGTGTTTTGGCTCTCACTTATCTGCTATGTGCTTGTTAGAGTGTGCCTCTACAGGGAATGCATGTATCAGTATGAGTTTGGGCATCAGGCCTGCGGGCATCAGTTTTTGAATTTGGGAATCAGGCCTGCGGGCATTATCCAGTATTTGGGAATCAGTTGTCCGCGGATATCAGATTCAGTTTATCAGAACAGTGATACAGGAATATTGACCAGTATTTGAGGACAGTGTATAGCCAGCTTACCAACTGTGTGTTGTTGTATACCCGACTGTGTGTGGTGTATTCAATTTAAGCCGTTATGCTGCCCGTTTTATTTCTGGTTTGTATACCCGACTGTGTGTGGTGTATTCAATTTAAGCCGTTATGCTGCCCGTTTTATTTCTGGTTATTTATTTCTTTTTCGCTTTATTTATCCTTTTGCTAGGACAGTTTGTAGCACAATTGCTTCCGAACCCGTCGATATTCTAAGCAACTGACACGAGGTCGCCGACTCAACCGATCCGAGGATCTAGTTGACGACATCATGTTCCATTCACTACCCCCGGTTTTTAGAAGGAGGCCGAGGAAAAGCAGTTCCTCAGAGCAGAGATTTTTGGTTCAGCATTCTACTTTAGAGACAGATAGTCGGGGTGAGATTCCCATTTCTGCTATTGAGACACCCTTGCCGATTTTTCGATGGAACAATGTAACCCAACGATAGAGGCGATGATGCGCCAGATGGTCGAAAGCATGAAGCAAATGCAAGATGATGCTATCCGCCAGCGGAATTTTCTGCATAACAAAGTCATTATGGCCCAACCTGATAAGTTGATAACAAGATTACAACAGCAGAACGCGGCGTCTGCTTCAAATCAGGTTCCTCCTCCACCCGGGGCCCCATTACCTGAACAACTACCTGCTGGCCAGAATGCCCCTCCAAACCCTCAAAATGCCCAGGCTGTCCAGAATACCCTCCCGAATCAACAGAACATTCTGCCAAACCCCCCAAACGTTCAAGAGGACACAGTCATCTGGCGGGTTCGCCCGCTTCTACCACAACTGTCCAAAAACATTACCCCTAAGCACCCGGACTCTCCATTTGAGTTCGAGGTAGACCAGACAGCTCTGAAATTGAGCAAGTTGGAGAAGCTCTTTAAGAAGTCTCAAGGGGCGAAGGCCATCCCAAATATTGAAGACGGCTATACTGATGTGGCCGTAACTCTGCCCGACAGATTTAAAATGCCCCAGATCGATCGCTTTGATGGGTCTGAGGATCCTATGGTCCACCTCCGGTTATTCTCGGACGTCTTAAGACCAATGGGCCTAACCCGACCGCAAAAGCTTTCTTTGTTCGGTCGAACCCTGTCGGGTGTGGCATCCACTTGGTACTCAAAACTCGATGATGATGTGAAAACAAACTGGGATGAGATGGCTGAGGCCTTCCTTGCACAATATTCATACAACACGCAAATCGAGGTCACGACTCGTGATCTCGAGACGACGAGGCAGGAGCCTAAAGAGTCTTTTTCTGATTTCGTCACCGGGGAGAGCCAAGGCATCGATGATGACCTTGAGGCCAACCGATAGAGATCAAATTCGATGATTGTGCGCAATCTCCAAATGGCATTAATGAAGAAGATGATTTTGATCCCTTTCCCCACCTTCGCAGACCGCATGATATGGGGATCACGCATAGAGGATGCAATGAAACAGGTCTGTTTGACCAAGATCGGGATCACCGAAGAACATTTAATCGAATACCAATGCAGCCCGAGTGGCTCGCTAATACAAGAACTTCAGAGGTCGGAATGGTCACCACCAATCCCCCTTCCCAACCAAGGCATGGCCACACCTTTTCTCGATGCCTCTGGGAGCAAACCAAGCTTCAAGATACCAACCCGGTCAACGAACCTTCTCCCACTCTATATGCCTTTGTCTAAAGTCCTCGGGGTTCTAGTCGAAGGCACCAAACCCTTGGAACCGAGACCTCACCGAATCCACTCCTTCCCATAACCCACCAAATATTGCCAATACCACCAAAGAAGATGGTCATGACACCGACCAATGTTACAGGTTGCGTCATGAGATTCAGGACCTCATTGACAAGAACATCATTCTACCTCCTCAAGGACCCAACGTCACAAACAACCCACTCCCCAAACACAACCAAGATCCACCAAAAAGAGTCAACCTTATCCGAGTATCTACATAACTCCCTCCCACCTACCCAAGCCAGAGGTGGTCCTTCCCGACAGCACTGACTTGTGCGTGTTGGACACCTCCCCAGCCCAACCTGAGCCAAAGGTGGTGACCACCGAAGATGGAACAGGCAGCTTCGAGGAGAGCGAATCATGAATCTGGGTGGAGCTATCTGAGAATTCAGCTGGCAGAGCTTATGATCCGAGTGGATATATCTTGCCAATGAGCCAGTCTAAGCTGAGTATGGGGTTGTCGGAAGAGGCTGAGTTGTGTATGATCCGGGGGGACAAGCTTGAATCAGCGGGGGATGATTTGATCATGGTGGAAAGGACTTCGTCAACCTTCAATCCTACGAGGAATCGGGGATGCATCGATTAACCGGTTCAAGATGAGGAGTCGCAGGTCGTCGGGTGGTTGGATGATCACCGATATTGTACCATTTGTGGCCTAAGGGCCGAGGATCGAATACATTGCCGAGAGCGCCGGGTCGAAGAATTTCGCTCAAGAACGAAACATTTTGAGAACCGCATAGCTTGTTCTTTGGAGGAACAAGAAAGAGATGGGACTCGAGAGAGCCCAAAAGCGAAGAACCATGAGGAAGTTGAGAGTGCTGCGGGCACGAAGACTGAACATGCTGTGAGCATGAGGAATGAAATTACTGAGAGCACAAACAAGCCAGAACCGGACAGATGCCTGCTAGACGCTAATGGAATGTGGTGGGAAGATGACGACTTGTATCTTGCCCACACAGACGAAGACTGGGCAGGTGGCCAACCGGACAGTACCTGGTACCTCGAGGAGGTAGACCACATGACTAGAAGTGGGCGGTATTTCAAGCCCCCACACCTTGATCAACCCGAGGCATCAGGGAAAGATAAGGAGGCAGAGAAACAGAAAGAGAAGCACGTGGAAGAAGAGGCTCAAGCTTAAAGAAAATACAAGCGAACATCTCCATTTGGGGACCGCTATGGCTCCGAGGGTGCACCGGCAGGCTGTCTTATCTGCCATGGACAGAGCGAAACTTTCCATCGAAACTACGCCGGAACAACTAGTTGGTTTGGTCTTCCCGGGAGGAGGTTCCCCGGCATTGACCTTTACGGACAAAGAATTGCCGCCTGAGGGCGTGGATCATAATGCACCTCTACATCTCTCAGAGAATGCAAGGACAAATGGATTCCGGTGGTGCTTGTTGACACCGTCCGCTATCAACGTCTGTCCGCCAGAACGGCGTATGCAATTGGGTTAAAGTCATGACTTCACACCGACTACTCAAGTAATCGAGCATATGATAATACAAGCGAGGATGTCTTGGGGACAAGGAAAATCCAAACCAAGATTGGGCACCGACAACACGAAATAGATTTTCATGTCTTGGAGGTCCCCGTCTTTCAACATGCTTTTAGGCGACCACAGTTGCATCAGGTGAAGGCCGTTTCATCTACCCTGCATCAAATGGTGAAATACCCCTATGGAAAGGGAGTAGCCATTGTTTTTGGGAACTCATCAATCCATCCCCCTCCGGAGGTATCTACGCCAGTCCTGGAGATTGAACACGGCATGGAGGACATGTTTATATCGGGATTTACTTTGGCTGAGGCCCGGGTGGTACAAAACATTATGGCTGTGAATGAGGGTTTGTATGTCGGCCAAGCCGTCTACCTCATGAACAAGCTACAAGATATCCTCGATGGGATTGGGAAGAAGCGGCCGGAAAGGTGTCGCATCGTTGGCCGAAGTGCCACATAATCCACATACCTTTGGATTAGGTTATCTGCCTACCAAAGAAGACTGGGCGAGGAAAGGAAAGGAAATGACGGCAGGCGAGCGGCAGCCGGGAAGCCTTTGATCTAATGCATAGGCCCATCTGGTACCGAACGGACGCTTCGTCCGGAGGAAGATTTTCCATTTTGCGGCTTCCCGTAACCATGGTTGAACGCGAGGAAGCGCGTGTTTCAAATCTTCTTCGACCGCAACTATCTGGGATAGCGTTCTGCAGAGCGCATGCACTCAATAACAGATTGAGCGAATACGCAGAGGATCACGAGGGCACCGAATTGGAAATGGGGTAGCATCGCATGTCTCTCTCGATCCTCCGATCGACCAGATTGCTTGGGGAATAACGTCGCGGTTTCCATGATTGGAGATGAAACGCAGCCAACCAACAGCCTATTTTGGACGCATCAATCGCACTCTCTCATTTGGCGAGACGAGGAAGGATTCTTATCCGGCTCCGGTCGGTAGTGAGCCGGAATCGATTCCGCCGAAGTCTTCGAGTCGAATCGAGTTCCACTGACCGAAGTCTCGAGTACTCCTAGGGTGTCAATCCGGATGCCGATCTGTCGGTCGTCTTTTCCTTTTCTTTTGAGTCTGTTGTAACGGAAGAATTGGACGATTTGGATGAACTTAATGAGAATGAGGTGAATGTGGTTTCCGAGTACTTTTCTGTGCCCCTAATTTATTGTTTAAATCAGGACTTTCAAAATTTTGATCAAAACGACGAGGACGAAGTTCCTCCGGTTTTGCAACGACTAATTGAGCAAGAGCAAGAGAGGTTTGTTAAACCCTTAACGGATGAAATCATTTCTGTGAATATTGGTACTGAGGAGGACCCGCGGCTGGTCCAGATCGGGTCCACGTTGTCTTCGGAGGAACGCGAGCGCTTAGTCGCTTTATTAAAAGATTTCAAAGATGTTTTCGCGTGGTCCTACGAAGACATGCCTGGAATCGATCCTGAGATTGTACAGCATCGGATCCCCCTTGACCCCGAGGCCCGACCTATCAAGCAGAAGCTCAGAAGGATCCGTCCGGATTGGGCTCTCAAGATCAAAGAAGAGGTCACCAAGCAAATTGACGCAGGCTTCCTGCTAGTATCAGAATATCCCACTTGGTTGGCCAACATAGTGCCGGTGCCGAAGAAAGATGGCAAGATCCGGGTGTGCGTAGACTTCAGGGATTTAAACAGAGCGGTCAAGGGACGACTTTCCTTGCCACACATTGATGAGCTAGTGGACTTTCTGACGGGGCATGCATCGCTCTCGTTCATGGATGGCTTCTCGGCTACAACCAGTTGTGATGGCGCCAGAAGACAGAGAAAAGACTGCATTCACTACCCCGTGGGGAACATACTGCTACCGGGTCATGCCGTTTGGGTTGAAGAACGCTGGGGCTACTTATCAACGGGCCGCGACCACAATACTACATGATATGATCCACAAAGAGGTTGAGGTGTACGTGGACGACATGATTGTCAAGTCCAAAGAAAGAGAGGGCCACTACACCGCCTTGCACAAGTTTTTCCAAAGGATCAGGGAATTCCGGTTGCGGCTAAACCCTCAGAAATGTACGTTTGGTGTTACAGCGGGAAAAATGCTGGGGTTTCTGATTACACAAAGGGGCATCGAGGTCGACCCTTCCAAAATCAAGGCCATCTTAGAAATGCCACCACCAAAGACTGAAAAAGAGGTGCGAGGCTTTCTGGGTAAAGTGCAATTCATAAGACGGTTTATTTCAAAACTAACCTTGACTTGTGAACCACTTTGGTCTTCGAAGAAAGGCAAGAAATTCCAATGGACGGCGTGCCAAGTCAGATTTGAACAGATTAAAGAATATCTACAGAACCCACCCGTTTTATCGCCACCAGAATCAGGGAAACCGTTGATTTTGTACCTGTCAGTGACTGAGACCACGATGGGCTGCATGCTTGCACAAGAATCAGAAGATAGGGTGGAGAAAGCCATCTATTATTTGAGCAAGAAAATGCTAGAGTATGAAACCCTGTATACGCCGCTGGAAAAGGCTTGCTTAGCTCTGGTATGGGCTACCAGGAAGTTATGCACTACTTGTTAGCTCACTCTGTAATCTTGGTTTCATGACTTGATCCCATCAAATATCTTTTTCGAGAAACCGCCGCTTCATGTAGGCTAGCCCGTTGGTTGCTGTTGGTCTGCGAATCTGATCTTACATATGTCACGCGGAAGTCAGTAAAGGGCAGAGCAGTAGCAGAGTTCCTTGCCGACCATCCGGTTGAGGGGGATGAAGCAGTTGAGTACCTATTCCCAGATGAAGCAATTCTGCATATCGACGAGGAAAGTTGGACAATGTACTTTGACGGAGCATCAAATCAACATGGGTATGGGATAGGAGTGTTGCTGATAGCACCCGACAATTCCCGTATCCCTCTAGCCTTCAAACTCCGTTTCAAAGTCTCAAATAACGAAGGTATCAAGTGTGCATTCTTTGGTATGGAAGCGACCACGAATTAGGGGCAAGGCAATTTGGGCGTCATCGGAGATTCGAATCTTGTTGTGTCTCAAGCTAAAGGAGACTGGAAAGTAAAAGAAGAAAATATGATGATGTATCACCAAACCTTGGATTTGCTGATTCCTCGGTTCGAAAAGTTAAGTTTTACTCATCTACTAAGAGAGAACAACAAGTTCGCAGACGCTTTAGCAACTCTATCATCCATGATAGACATCCCACGTGGAGTCCGAATGCGTCCAGTCATTATCGACGAAATTACTTTTCGCCTATGAGTCGATTGCAGCCATAGATGAAGTTCGGGACGAACACCCCTGGTATTACGACATCTGGAACTTTTTGGAAACAGAAACATACCCGCCAGGGGTAAATGCCAAAGACAAGAGGGCAATCAGAAGAATGTCAGTCCAGTTCATCATCTGCGGGGGTAAACTGTATAGAAGAGGTCATCTGGGAATGCATAAACTGTGTGTTGATGCTGAAGAGTCCAAACGTCTGATGGAAGCCATCCACGGGGGTGAATGCGGTGCACATATGAATGGGGTGATGTTGGCCAGAAAGATCCTTAGACAAGGTTATTATTGGTCCACCATGGAGGAGGATTGTATCGGTTTTGTTCGGCGATGCCACAAGTGTCAGATTCATGCGAATCGCATGAACATCCCGCCGTCAAAGCTGTACAACATGACTTCGCCGTGGCCTTTTTCAGTCTGGGGAATTGACGTGATCGGAGCCGTCACGCCGAAAGGGTCAAATGGGCATGAGTTCATCCTCGTAGCGATAGATTACTTCACAAAGTGGGTTGAGGCCCAATCTTATGCAGTGTTGAAAGCTTCACACGTTGCAAAATTCATCAGAAACAACATCATCTGTCGCTACGGAGTCCCGAATGAAATAGTCTCGGACAATGGTTCCCACTTCAAGAAGGAGGTGATTGACTTGTTGGAGAAATACAACGTGGCTTTTCATAAGTCGTCTACTTACCGGCCGCAAACCAACGGAGCAGTTGAGGCCGCCAACAAGAACATCAAGCGCATACTACAGAAGATGGTGGAAACCTATCGGGACTGGCCGGATAAGCTGCCATTTGCTCTGTGGGGCTACAGGACTTCAATCAGGACTTCTACTGGGGCGACTCCGTATTCATTAGTCTACAGGATGGAGGCCGTTCTACCTATCGAGATTGAGGTTCCACTATTGAGAGTATTGGCTGAGTGCCAGATAGCCGAAGCAGATTGGCAGCAGAATAGATTTGAAGAACTCATGCTCTTTGATGAAAGGAGATTGAAAGCGCTGTACCACGTTCAGGGTTATCAACGCAGAATCGCCCGGGCTTTTAACAAGAAGGTTAAGTCCAGGAACTTGAAAGAAGGAGATTTGGTGCTCAAGGACAACCGAGCTCCCATCCACGACCCAAGGGGCAAGTTCAGACCCAATTGGACTGGTCCCTACATCATCAAGTCAATCTGGTCAGGTGGAGCTGTGGTTCTGATGGATCTAGATGGCTTGGAGTTTTCCCAACCGATCAATATGGACAAGTTGAAGAAATACTACCCTTGAGAGGCTCGCTAGGCCGAAAACCCGAAAGGGCGACCTAGGCAATACTCAGAGCATAGAAAATTTGAAAATTATAAAAACTGAGCTCGCAAGGTTGAAAACCCGCAAAGGGCGGCCTTGGCAAAAGTTAGAGCGCAAAAGGAGAGCAAAAATACTCGAGCGAACCTGAGCCTGAACTACGTAAGACTTGATTCCCATCTATGGGATACGTAGGCAGCTTCATCTTGAAGTTCAGTCACAATCTTTTCCCCGATCGACTTAGTCCATTTTGATCACCTCAGTCATCTTTATTCATCAGCATTCACTACGATCTCCGGTACAGTGCTATTCAAACTAGGGGCAACTTTCCGTTGCAATGGAGTGTCGCGGCATCATCCAGACTAGGGGCAACTTTCCGTTGCCACACTTTGCCGAAGCACCTTTTCAAACTAGGGGCAACTTTCCAGTTGCTAGGATTCGGGGTTGTGTATCTCAGTGACAGATTTCAGGCGTGTCCAGTTCTGATCCATATCGAAAATAGTTTTGAAAAATTTTCATAAAAGTTGACTTTGTTCAAATTAATCTTTTTCACAACTAAGACCATTTTTGGACCAAAAGCGGAGAATTTTCAGTACCACAACCTTCAATTTCATTGATTTCGAAACAGAGTTCTTCTGCTCTTGCATACAATTGAAGTTGCTTTTTATTACATTCATAAAGAAAACTTGAAAGTACTAATAAAGCAATAAATCTGGGGCATAGTCTAGTCAGGCGTCCCTGCGCCCCCTCCCAGAGCTAGTCAGAGCTTCAGAGGCCAACTTAGGCCCAACTTGTATGACCGAACTGGCGCGGAGTACGGAATGGGAAATAAAATATACAGTGAGTCAAGCCGATCAGACGGATCCCGGTATCCTGGAACATGCTGTAGCTCATCGCTGAAAGATTAAGCCAGGGACGGCGCCATGCAATGCGATCTGCTGACAAGTTGCGCATCCATTCGAACCACCAGCTCTCATCGGGAGCATTAACTAGGCGTTGCCGAAAGAAGTAGCCGCGGGCTGAATAGGCAGGGCAAGAGTCCACAACTTGCAACTTCTCCGTCAACCATATCTGGGGGAGGGATGAAAAATGAGAGAATAAAGAATAGAGAGATGTGCGACGAGAGAAAAGTAAGATAAGGGTTTTGCGAGAAAAGTCGAGCCCGAGGGTCGAGTGATGTAAGCAAATACAAATGAGCTTGGGTGGGAAACATTACCTATAGCAGTAGTGGACTCCCTGCAAATCTGGTTGTCCCCCGGCAGTAGAAGGCATCCAGGCCTATCAATTTTGGATACACTCCATTATCCAGATAGTCCATCCGAAGTACATCGTGTTATATTTTTGCTTATCGAGTTGTTGTTTTTGCTTATTGAGTTGTAAGTTTTGTCGGTATGCTTTATGCGTTTGAGTTGTTGATTACACAATTTTGTTAAGTCTTGTCTATTGAGTCGTTAACATTATTGTACTTTGTTTATCGAGTTGTAAACTCGCTAAGATTCTGTGTTATTTCTTAGTGAGTCGTTTTGTTTTGCTTTGTTGCGTCGGTTCCCTACCTAACCCGGTAAATACATGAGGCGCATTTCCATTCAATTCCATTTTGTGCAAAATAATGCGATGCGATGCTGAGAATTTCAAATACAACATCTTTTCAAAAGCTGTTTCATTTCATCATGTCTTACAAAAATAGAGGTACAAGTTTTACAGAAAATAAAACTGCCTAACAAATGTGCAAAGTGCTACAAACTACTAGCTAAAAAGTAGAATAAAGCAGGAAATAACATCGGTTCTCGAGCGAGAAGGAGGAGGCCCCCTCATCCTTTTCTGCGGGATAATCTCTACATCATCGTCACCATCTGGATCGGAGCTGTCATCCTCCGGATCCCCCTCAGGCTCGTCTCCGCTCTCGGAACCAAGACCAGGGCCTCCCTCTCCAGGAGATGCCTCTGACACATGATCTGCGATCTCCTCCTCGTCATCCTCGACGATGGGTGCCTCAACGTCGGCGAGACGACCTCCTTCGCCACTCCTCGATGAGACACGGATGGCCCAGCCCTCCATCCTCAGACTGGTAGGTCTAGCACCTCGACCTCTCGAGAGGGCCCCGCGGCTGCCCGTGATGAAGCATATACGGAGGCATCTCAAGATGCAAAGTGTAATACATCGTTCAAGCATAAAAAAGGTGTAAATGCAGAATGTGAAAAGGGTGTGTCGGATGTGCTCTACATACCTATCAATACAAAGAAGGTCTAAAGCTAAAGTAGCATCTAAACATGCTAGTACAGGAAAATGAAGAGTACCTCTACACCCACGATGCTCATCTGCGTCTCCTCCGAAGGATCATGCCTCGAATGTGGCTAGCATCCCGGCTGTCTGTCAGATATTCGACGAGGTCGCAAATACAAATGCAAAACTATCAAGAACGGAATCAATGTTCAAATATCCGATCGATAAATCAAAGTCAAAAACATACCGGGCGGTCGGTCTCTAACATATCTGTGATCGTGCAGAGGAGGCTCTAACGGAATCGGTAAGGCGCCCCAAATCGCCGATTCGTTAACTCGTCGGCATGTCCGCCACCCGGATGATCAAGAGTCGGAGGATCGGAGGGATCGAATCGCCTCACCTCTGGATGTGCCAGCCCTGCTAGAAGAAGGGATATCTGTAGTATGGGCGCGACTCGAAGATGGTGCGCCAAGATGAACCTCGTCTTCGCACTCCATCAAGGGGCATTAAATATATGCGCGGTAGGTGGCGTAGTTCTGTCGAGATGATGCAACAAAGCATCATCGCCTGCATGTATCGCTTTCGACCTCCTCGGGATAATCTATCAGCAGTCCGCATGGTGTCTGGAGGCACGCAGAGTGTCACGAGAATCGCCCCATATCTCGACAAAAAACGTTCCCCAGAACCAAACCTCGCCGATCGTCCTCGGCGAGAATCAGACGACAACAACTCGACGCTCCAGGGTACAGAGTCTCGAGCTCGCCACCGAAGACTGCCCAAGGCTGCCAGGTGATCTGTGGATAACCAGTATACAAATCAGTCAGAAATCAGATATACAGAGCAGGTCAAAGATAAAAATAAAAGGAACTGAGAGTTCAAGTAATACCTCTGCCGAACAAAGATCAAAGTATCGTCGCAGAGAAGAGAGTCTCGAGGCCTCGCCAGATGCTCGCCTCAAACATCAATGAAAATGGAGTCATAGGAGGTCCCACCACCTCCATCTCCTGAGCTAATGTGGGGAAGTACACATACACCCACAAATGAGAAAGCAATGCGTAATATGAGTACAAAGTGCTAAAGGCGTAATCTGAGAATGCAAAGTGCGCCGTGTGTGCAGGAACAAGTAATGAGGAGCAAAATGTAAATCAAGAGGACGGAATGTACCTCCAGTGCTCTCCAAGAGTCACCGAGTAAGTCCCCTCGTGTCAGGCTGCGCTCATGTAGCAAGAAGGGTAGCCAAAGCCGCCATACAGCCATAATTGACCGACTGTGATAGGTCTACCAGAGCGCCAATAGATATAATCCTACCATGTTCCTCTATCGGTGAACAAAGTGGTGCCGAGGAGGTACATGAGGAAACCACGGGCATACTGCTCCGCCTCCTCAGGAGTCTCAGGCTCCATCTGTGGCCGCCGGAAATGGGAAGCAAACCAAGAGTATCGGACTCTCCCCGAACCTCTGTCTACAGGCGGGTGTGTCCCCAATAAGTGCGTCCAGGCAGCCTCCCACCGCCCATATCCTCGCTATAGGAATGGATGCACCGCCTATGTCTAGGCCGTTGATCATAGAAAGTCCAATGGGTCATGGTCATATCCCCAGTCGCAGAGAAATGGAAAGAATTGGTGGTATCCCACCATCTCTCTGCTAAGGCAGCAAATAAAGTCCTACTGATCTGGCAATGAGATAACCCTCTGCAAAATGGCCCAAATCCCGCAAGGTCAATCAATCCCCGGACAGCTTCCGGAAGCTCAAAATACCACTCCCTCGCGGCGGTGGAGCCATATCCTCGCACTGTGCGAGAACGAACCTGCATTTAAAACCAACGCAGGGATCAGCAAATGAAGTGAAAATGAGCTGTGTGCAAACGAAGGGAAAATGAACTGTGTGCAAATGAAGTGAAAATGAGCTGTGTGCAAATAAAGTGTTTTGGGACTGTGCGTTCTACTCAACATCAGTGGGCTGTGTGTTCGCTTCAAATTGGGACTGTGCGTTCTACTCAACATCAAGGTAGCCGTGTTCGCTTCAAATTGGGATCGTGTTCTACTCAACATCAAGGTGTGTGTTCGCTTCAAATTGGGACTGCGCGTTCTACTCAACATCAGTGGGCTGTGTGTTCGCTTCAAATTGGGATCTGTGTTCTACTCAACATCGATTGGGGCGTTTCGCTTCAAATTGGGATCGTGCGTTCTACTCAACATCGCTTAGGTCAGCTCGCTTCAAATTGGGATGTGCGTTCTACTCAACATCGATGGTAAGTGTGTTCGCTTCAAATTGGGATCGTGGGTTCTACTCAACATCGATGGGCGTGTCCGCTTCAAATTGGGATCGCGTTCTACTCAACATCAGGCCGTGTGTTCGCTTCAAATTGGGATCAGTGTGTTCTACTCAACATCGATTAGCTGTGTGTTCGCTTCAAATTGGGATCGTGTGTTCTACTCAACATCGGTAAGTGTGTTCGCTTCAAATGGGGACTGCGTGTTCTACTCAACGTCAGTGGGCTGTGTGTTCGCTTCAAATCTGGGCTGTGTGTTCGGTGCTTCAAGTTTAGGGCTGCGTGTTCCACTTTTAATCAAGGGTGTGCTCGCTTCTAAGTTGGGTGTGTTCGTAAAATCAGTTTTGGAGATCGGTGTTCTATTCTCGGCCAAGATGTCTCAGGTGCTCATTTTCAACTTCGGGCTGTGTCTTCAGTGAATCAATGTTGGAGCTGTGTGTTCAATTTCTAACTAATGTGCACTGTGCGTTCACAATTATTCAATGTGCCAAGTGTTCATGAAATTCAAGTGGCTAAGTCACATGCTCAAAATACAAGTACTATGTCGTAAGCAAAACTGTGTGTCTAAGCATGGCAGAAGTACAGAATGCACGAAAGATGCGGATAATAAAATACCTCTGCACCATAGGAGAGGTGCTGCTCCGGCTCTCGTAAGAGAAGATCCCCGGGTGCTCGATCGTTAAAATCGGTGAAGTGACGGAAAGTGGCTCGCGGAAGCCTGTGAATCGCCGGAGCATATCGATCGGGAAAGAAAGGGCGAACCCCCGGGGGGAATACCATAAAGTCAAAATCATCTCCGGCACCGGGAAAACCTCCGTCGTGAGGGAAATGACCTGCCATTGCGAGAAATCTGCAAAGAGGAGCAAGAATGAGCAAAATAGGCCAAAATTGGAAAAAGTCAACAAAAGTCAACTCTCGGGAAATGAAAAGTCAACCAAAAGTCAACTCCCGGAAAAATTTTCCAAGTATTGAAACAAAATTACCTCAAGTGGTGAAAATGAGAAGAGAAGCCCCAAAGTCGAAATTTAGTCGCTTCAAAGTGCTTAAATCTGAAAGATTTCGCAAAAACAACTTGTGAGGCCGAGGACGCCAGATAAAATGCAGATCTGAGAGAGAAAGTGGCCTAGAGAGCAAGAGGAAGAAGTTTTGCAACTTTGGGTGTGATTTCGGAGGCAATGGAGGTGTGTATATATAGAAAATGCAAAAATGACCAAAATGCCCCTACTTTTGGGTAAGTGGCCGACCGGCCACCTAACCTGGCTGGCCGGCCACTCCCTTTTTCTCCCCTGGCCGATGGCCTCTCCTAGGGTGGAGACCTGGCCGACCATGTCCCCCACTCCCTCCCCTACCTCTCTGCAAATTTTGAGGAAAATCGGAGCTCCCGAGACCCGGAAAAGTTGAAGAAAAGTACACTTTCTGGCGCGAATTGCTCCGCTGAAACTTTAATTGCAAATTCTGACATGTGTCTCATCATTACTCATCAAAATCAGAGTATATCCTTTTTAAGCATGTTGTGACCTCTCCGGAATGTAAATCGAGGTCATGATCATTGCTGTCAGCCGAACGCTGCTTTTCCAAATTTTGTTATTGTACAACAACCGGGCATCCTGATTTGTGCTCATTTGTCCTTATTTGGCTCCTAATTTGCATCCTCGTGATTGTTTTGCGTCGTCGTATGTGTTTTTTTTCTTGATATACCGAACTTTCTGTGCATAAACATGCGTTGTCGCGCATTACCTTTCCTCGCGTTACGTTGCATTCGTTCGCCGGCACTGTGTGTGTCGAACTTTTGGAATCATAGGAATCACATTGAATATATGTTGTCGGCATATTGTTCTTGTTGCATTTCTCTATTTTGCAGGCACGATATTGTATGTACGGTTCATTTGAGGTCAGCGCTGCATTTAATCGCGCAGGTATCGTATCTTCTCCGTGTGAGACGCGACGAGAATTGAATGATTCTCCGCATTCCTAACTGCATGAAATGTAGTTGTTTGCTTTGCATTCTTGCTTAAAACTGTTGCATCTATCTGTCAATACCTGCTTCATTACAGCTTGCTGCATTTGCATGATCATCTGGCTCCGCGCCTATCACTTTGCACTTTGCCCCCTGCCTGCGGGCACATATCTCTGTTTATCTCCGATTGTTGTCTAAGTCTTCACTTTGTCAAAATGGGTCGCCTCGGCTTTGACATTCACTCCGCCACTTCTTGACTTCCGAAGTTCTCAAAGAGGGGCAATCAGAGACACCCCATTTTTGACCGACCTTAAGACTCGACGTCACCAGTTGAGCGCCGGTGATATTGCATACTTTGGCTCGTTCAAGTCTCGAGTCGTGGCCGGCCATACCTCCCGACTTCCAACCCTCTTCTACCTTGTCTCTTGCCATAACAGACTCATTTTCTCTGCTTTTTCCCGAGGGAAGGGAGGGTCTCAGAGACTATCTCCCGGGTCGTGGAGCTACTTTCGTGGGTCAGAGGTCATTTTGCCCGCTTCGAGTCTTGCCTGCTGCTGCCCAGTCAGATGCCTCGGCTCGACCTCCAACCATCTCCGACCTCCGGTTTTGGCAGAGACTCTGTTTTAATGTTCCGAGGAACACTGGGCCCTGATGCCCACTTCGCACGAACACCACTGCGTGCGGCGACCATTTTCGACCCCGATCGCGTGATTTGGGCCCCGAGCATTCATTTCGCATCCGCTTTCTCCGGTTTCTGGTAGGAACCTCTGTTTTATCATTCTGAGGAACACTGGGGCCCCTGATGCCCACTTCGTGGCCGTATGCCACTTCCGTGCTCAGCGGTTTTGCCCCGAACTCGCGGTTTTGGCCCCGAGCATTCATTTTGTATCCGATTCGGTTTTTGGCGAGAACCTCTGCTTTTGTCATTCCTAGGGACACTGGGGTCACAGATGCCCACTTCGCTGCCGAACACCGCTTCCGGCACCTGCAGCCCATTTTCGGGATCCCGATTCGCTCGGTTTTGGCCCCGAGCGTTCATTTCTCATTAGTTTTTGTTCAAACTTGGAAGGTACCTCTGCTTCAATACCAGAAGGTCATCGGGGTGGGAGGCCAAGAATTATCCCAGATACTCTTGGCCGCTCGCTTTGCTCACTTCCTGCCAATGTTGAACACCCTAGGTATTTTCTTCGCACCAAAGCTACATATCTGTGATGAGGGACACAGGAGGACCCTACCAACCACTGGTCGGCCGAACTGTGAGTTTCATTTTTGGGCCTCCTTCAAGCTCTATGTTGTGGCTCCTGCTGTTGCCAATTTCCCAGCCTTGGAACCTTGTTGCACACATCTAGGAGGACACTTTGGTATGGTGGTCGGCCAAAATGTGCCTTTCATTTTGGGCCTCCTTCAAGCTCTATGTTGTGGCTCTGTCTGTTGCCAAATTCCGCCCCTGGGGCCTTATTCTACACACATGGAGGACACTTGTATGGTGGTCGGCCAGAGATTTTACACTTCATTTTTTTGGGGTGGCCGGGCCATGATGGTGGTGGCCGACTGTGGGGTGGCTGGCCGCCACCTCCCACAAATTTACTGCCGGCCAGATTCTTGCTTCTGACTGTCCCACCGTCCTGATATCTTCCAACATATCCCGGAACATCCGAGAGATATTTCGGGAGGGAAAGATTGGGTGCTTTCCCTCCCCTTTTACACCCCATTTCTTGCCTATTTGAAGGCCCCTCCCCCTCCTTCTTCAAGGTTGGAAAAACTTGTCTCAAGATCACCCCTCCAAAATCCTCCATTTCCAAAGCTTTAAACTCCAAAAAAGCTTCAAGTGTCAAGGCCATTCCTTCATCAACACCTAGCCTCACCATCCCTACCATCATTTCAGCAGCAAGGAGGTGAATTTCAGAGGTTGAGAAGCTACAAATCAAAGCCAAGGAGCAAAGAAAGACAAGTCTTCAAGGGTGAGTATTCAAAACCAACTTTTAGGGCTTTTTCTTGGTTCAATTTTATACTCTAATTGGTCGAGAATTGGGGCTCCGACCCCTACTGCTTTTGTGTTTGTTTTGAGCCCCTCTACAACTTTGTAGAAGGGCTCAACTTCATTTGATGCTTCTATGATATACTTGTTTCAATACCTAGCTTTTATGCCAATATCTTGCATGCTAGTTTAGGCCTATTTCCTTTTGTTTTTAGGGGTCCGACCCCTACTGGTTTTGTGCTTATTTTGAGCCCCTCTACAACATTGTAGAGAGGCTCAACCCCATTTGGTGCTTGTATATACCATCTCCTTCAATATTCATCAAGTGTGCCACTTTTTGCATGCAATTTTGACCTATCTCTATTTGTTTTTGGGGCTTCGACCCCTACTAGTTTTGGTCTTATTTTGACCCCCTTTACATATTTCATGAAGAAATTTTTGTCATTTGGTGTGTGCATTGCATGTCTCATGATATAGCCTATTTGGAAGCCTACTTTGCATGGATTTTATAGCATGTTTGTATTCTGATTTTGAGGATGTCATCTTCTGAAATTGTGCCTATTTTTATCTCATCTTCAATATTGTAGAAGAAAGTTTGTCCATTTGGGGTTTGCATATATCACTTGTCTCAATACTCCTCTTTTGGCCACTAACTTTGCATGCTATTGTTGATCTATCTATGCTTGCATTTTGGCCATGTTTGTTACTGAAAAATGCCATATTTGGGACTGCCTTGCTACTGTTCTTTCTGCCATGATCATATTTTGCATGTATAGCATGGCTATAGGCCATTTCGGGGCTTAATTTCACATTTTCGGGATGAATGCATGCTTCGAGTGTCATTTCGAATCGTTTCGCTGTTTTCCCTTTATTTAGGTGCTGAAATTCCATTGCCATGCTTACATATCATTCCCTATGCCATTCAGATTCATTTTGCATTGCCTCGGTTTATGCCAATGGGCACGATTTCGAGGCACCTCATTCTTATCATTCCGGCCTATGTGAGTGTGGTTGAGGCCCTCTCATGTCGGCGTAAGCCCAATTTGCATTTTCATGCTTCTACATCATTGTTTCGATTTGCGTGTCATGGCACGCATTTCGAGGCACTTCGTTTTTATCCGCCGGCCTCCTATGTGAGTGAGCTG
Organism: Camellia lanceoleosa; assembly: GCA_025200525.1. Taxonomy (NCBI): domain Eukaryota; kingdom Viridiplantae; phylum Streptophyta; class Magnoliopsida; order Ericales; family Theaceae; genus Camellia; species Camellia lanceoleosa. The sequence continues at coordinate 144,824,802 of CM045761.1, forward strand.
AGGCTCTCCCATGTCGGTGTAAGTCCATTTCGGCACTCCGTATGCCATTTCTTTGCATTTCATCAACGCCTCGGTTATGCGCCTATGGGCACGCACTTCGAGGCACTTCGTTTTATCCGATTTTCATCTTTTCATCATCGCCTCGCTTATGCGGGCACGCGCACTTCGAGGCACTTCGGTTTTATCCGATTTTCATCTTTCATCATCGCCTCGATTTGCGCCCCTGTGGGCACGCACTTCGCGGCACTTCGGCTTTATCCGATTTTCATCTTTTATCATCGCCCCGGTTTGCGCGCTGGCACGCACCGGTTTTATCCGATTTCATTTCATCATCGCCGCTTTGCGCTACCGTGGCACGCACTTCGAGGCACTTCGGTTTTATCCGATTTTCATCTTTCATCATTGTTTTGCGGCCTATGGGCACGCACTTCGAGGCACTTTGGTTTTATCCGATTTTCATCTTTCATCATCGCTTCGGCTTATGCTACCAGGCACGCACTTCGAGGCACTTCGGTTTTATCCGATTTTCATCTTTCATCATCGCCGGTTATGCTACCTGTGGGCACGCACTTCGAGGCACTTCGGTTTTATCCGACTTTTCATCTTTCATCATCGCCTCGGTTTGCGCGCCTGTGGGCACGCACTTCGAGGCACTTCGGTTTTATCCGACTTTCATCTTTCATCATCGCCTCGGTTTGCGTGCCCGTGGGCACGCATTTCGAGGCATCTCATTTTTCGTAGCATTCATGTGTATTCATCCCAATATTGAGTTGTGCAAATCCGCTCCTCGGCCATCATGCATCGATATGCGTGATTGGTGGCGCGAGGATCGAGACATGCATATATTTGTGAAATACACTGCTATGCCCTTTTCCGCTTCGTCACGCAAAGAAAATCGAGAATTATCACTTTCCTAATCGCACGCAATGAGGAAAACGCAAACAGAGGCTAATCAGCATCCCAAAGGATTTCTGCGCCCGAATTTCAAAGATATACTATTCATCGAGCAAGATACCTCGGCTTGCATGCCAATTTTACTATTTTCCAGTTTAATTTGTATATTTATCCTGTATATTTGACCGTAATATTCTTTCATTTGGGATTGTATATTTATTCTGACCCTCCATGAGGGCAATGTTGTAATAAGGGTGTGTGAGTGTGATGTATGTCTTCCAACCCCATTTCTTTCTCCTTTTATTTACCCGCTTTGAATGGTTAGATATAGGGCATATTTCAATTAGCATACAATGACAAAGATGTTTGCATCATTCATACGCTTTCTGTTTTGCACTTGCCAGTATCATACAAACTGCATCTGTATTTCAATTCCAAGTTGAATGTATGATAGCTGTTGCATCTCACATGCCATCTTTAGAATAGCCGAGCCTGCTATAGTTGCATTCTGCATGTGTTGCATTAGGCATTTCAGTATACTTAAGATCATGCATGATCTCTAATCAGTTTTCTGTTTTGGCTTGGAGTACTCGGTAAGTGGTTATGCTTTAGCATCCTTGCATGCGTGTGAGTGTTGCCATGATAGCATGCTTACCATGAGGCTATGTGCTTATGTGATATAACTGCCTTGAATGCCTGTGGGTGGAGGTTGGGTTATCTGAATTGGGACAATTCATCGATTGTTTGTTAAGCCCACTAGATTGTGGCAAAATCTACATTTTAAGCCTACCTGCGGGTAGCAAACCATTTTCAAACAAACAAACATGAAATGTTTTGTTCCAATTCAAACGGCCCAGTCTATACTTGTTTGCTGCAAGCATCACATAGTAACCTAGGCTAATAACCGGAATAAGAGCATACAAAGTTTTCAAAAACAGATATCATGGTTAGTAGAGGCCGGTCTTTGACCGGACGAGAGGGGGTGCTCACGATGTGACCTTCCCTAATCGTACCCAAGTTCCCGAGCCAACTTTGGTGATGACGGACACGTGGCCTTTTGGCACCGAGTCAGGGTTTCCTAAATTTCCCATTTTAAAATATTTAGGTGGCGACTCGTTATCCGCAAAGCGACCATGTTTGGCACTTCTTTCAAAAAAAATCTGTTTTTCTTCAAAACGATTTGCCGGATTTGGACTCTTTGGTTCAAGATTTAGAACCGCACCAAAAATCGAGTCCGAGCTGTAGCGAGGCCCCCCCCGCGGGCGTTGTTACACTATTGCTCATATTCTTCCAATCTTTCAATCCATCAATAGCCAAATGAATATTGTTTCCATCTTGCTTAAACAACTTACAGCAAATGCAAAACACTTTGTTTGAAGCATCTGAATATACTAGCCACTTCATATCCTGCTTCTCTTCATTTTGTAACTGTCGTATGTAAAATGTAGAAGAAAAATGCCTATCTTTGTCATCTAGGGGAAAATTCACACCATTACCTCTTATAGGACCTCTTTCAACTAATAAATCTCTTAAATTTTTGTTAGACTTATTTATTTTGATGATTTATTTAATTATGCTTTAATTTATTCGAAAAAGAAAAATAGAATCCAAAATTTATTTTGATGATTTATTTAATTATATTTTAATCAAAATTTATTTTGATGATTTATTTGAAAGAGAAAAATAGAATCAAAATTTATTTTGATGATTTATTTAAAAGAGAAAAATAGAATCAAAATTTATTTTGGCGTTGTTAGAATGTATTTAATATTTGATTAAATCAGGAGTTCAAACAGCCCAAAACAAAAGTTTAAACAGCCTAACACAGCAGCAGGCCAAAAGGTTCAAGTGGAAGATATTCAAATTAGTCATTATGGAAGTACAACGACTATAAACAGCTATAAAGGTTCAAGTGGAAGATATTCAAATTGGTAATGATGGAAGTACAACGGCTATAAACGGCTATAAATTCAAATGATTACAACGGCTATAAATTCAAATGAATACAACGGCTATAAACGGCTATAATTTTCATTATATATACCAAAGTCTCTAATGTAAACAAGTTACAAAAAAACCTGAAAATATTATTTGATCTATAATCACTTACATCTATTCTCAGAAATTATACACTGAGCCTTATAGCATTAAGCTCATATTTTCTAAGTGAGATTTACAAAAAAATCAAAGCTTCATTTTATATATCTATCTTTGAGAGATATTTATTGTAAACTTTCTTTGGAAGCAAAAATACTATTTCATCTTGTAAAAGTGTTGCAAACACTATGTTCTTGAAATCTTGAAAGTATTTGTGAATCACCTAAGATTTGTAAGGGTTTGGGCTTGTGAAGTCTATGTAAAATCCGTGGAGGATTGCTCCATGATTAAGTAACTGATTTGACTGACATTCTGAACTGATTGATTGAGCGTAATAGTTTAAACGCATTTCTATCTGTTCGACTGTTAATTGATCTATTCATGTTTTAAGTTTGAACTGTAAATTGAAGGCCTTATGGGCGGCCGAATCTGAAATTGATTAGTGTTTTATGCTAAATAGAATTTATGTGATTTTATGATAGATTTAATTTGAAATTGATTTGGAATGATTAAATTAGATTAAATAATGCTAAATTACATTAATTGAGTAATTTACCTTATTGCCACTTAGTGGCTTGACTCTAGACCATTTCCTTTTCACCCCATACATGCTTGTTATATCATCATTTGCTCATCTGTGGAAGACAAAACCGGCTAGAGAGAGAGAGAGTTAGGAGAAAACTTGATTTCAACAAATTTAGCTTGGAGACTTTAAGAAATTGAAGGTAGATTGCATAATTGAACTCCTAGACTTGCAATTGACGACCTAAGGTATGATATTTATCCTTTGGTTTATGAATTGAAGTTGTGTCTTGCATGATTCATGAGTCATTGGTGATCTAAGTCTAGAATTTGTTCAAAATGTTGAATTGAAGCTTAAATCATGTATCTGCGTGCACATTCTTGAGTTTTGAGGTTGTTTTCATGGAAATTGCTACATGCATGTCCATATCTTTATTATAGTTCATGAATTCATCATGTTTTTGGAAGTTTTGACTCATTTGTTCTTGTATTAGAAGCTTTGAAGTTGATTAAATTCATGCATGTTGCATGTACATCATGTTCTTGAAGTTCTGTTTGGAAATGGGTTCAATTGAACTACCTTTGGGCTTTGATTTTGCAAATTGATCTTTGAAACATGTCATATTATGAGTTTTAAAGTGTTTTCCAGAAAATTAGCCCAAAAGGATCGAATTTGATGCTTTAAATGTTGAGTTTCATACTTGGAGACAACTGAGATTCCAGATTTTGGCCACCTTGCGTAAGACTTCACGCTTCGGCGTACACTCAATACATGCATCCCGGCGAAAATGTAACTTCGAGCATAAAATGCGTGTATCCAGTACCTTGCATGTGTTTACAGTCTGCTCGAGCGAAGGAATGTATGCTCGAGCGAGGACTTGTGTCTCACACTCGAGCGGGGGTCGAGCGCCTGTCGAGCGTGAATTTCATGCATCCAAGATTTTGCAAAGACGGCGAAGAAAAGTCACGCCGAGCGTAGCTTTACTGTATGTCCGCTCCAAACAGAGAAAGCCACGCTCGAGCGAGACTCCTATTTTCTGAAAATTTTGAAAAGTGTTTTTAAGTACATCTTTGCATCCTCATTTCATCCTAGGCATTCTTAGGCCTAGTTTAAGGCATCTTAATGAGGATATTGATGTAGAACCACACCGAGTCAAGATAAGGACCAAGTCATTGATTCTCAAGTGTGTAACTTAGTGTGTGTTCATTCTGTAACTGTAGGGTTGGCATCCGAGGACACTCTAGCCTATCTGTAACCCAGTGCTCTGTGAGTAACAATGTTGTAAAGATATATTCAATCATGAATATTTTCTGAATGACCAACTGTACTGCTTTCTGAAATGATATTTCTTACTAAATGAATGTTTGTCCTATTTGCGAACTGTATTCGTGGCATCCATAGCAATTTGTTGTTACTATCATATCGCTATCGTTATGAGATCTCTTCGGTTCCCTATATTGGAACCACTACATTTCTCGATATGATGGCCATCAACGATCGCTCGTTTGTTAAGACCTCATCAAGCTTTTTGCTATGGGATATACCACATATGACTGCTATGACTGAATGACTGATATACTGTTATAACTGACTGTTTTAAATACTGAAAGGACATTCATTCTTAACCTCTTACGCATATGTTATTCACTGGACTTTAGCTCACTGTTTATATATATATGTAGGTGTCCAGGCACTGGATCGGAGCTAAGAGCGTTGGGTTTAACTCCCTTTGTGTCAAGCCAACCACTGTGCCTCACTGAGAGGTTCCAAGTCCTTCAAGCTAGGGCTTTTGGAGGTGTTTTAGATTCATCATTTCTGTCTCTGTTTTTGTATAGACTGACTGTACCTGCACTGTACTGTTCTAATAGGGATTAGGTCCCTGTCCTGGATAATTGTATATGTATGTATATACTGTTTTGGTTCTGCATGTGAATATGTTTGAAAAGTCTTTTTGCATACAGACTGTCACAGCTTATTGGACATCTTTTATTACTGTTTTGGCTTTCGCCAACCCCAGACTCAGATATTATTATTATCATAAGTAGCGCTCGGTAATCACGGACACGCCTTTACATTGCTAAACCCATAGGGGCGGGTTTGGGTCGTGACACTACTACTGCTATAACTATCTAATATTCATGTGTTAATAATTTGATTTACCATGTATGTTAGTTATACTTCATTGTTATTTTACTTGATCATTTACTGCTAAGTTTATCATTGTGCTTGTTAATAATTTGTTGTGCTAGTAGTTAATTTTATGGGGTATTATTAATTTTAATTTGTAGAAACCTAATTCATCTTCCTTCTTATGTTGCTTTTTGGGTAACAATTTTGATCAATCTTGTCCCAATTACTAGGGTCATAAATGTTTAGAGGTCCACATTCAATATTGACATTTTCACTTTCACTAGATTCTACATTCCCCAAATCTTCATTCTTATTATCATTCTCATTCTCATTCTCATTCATATGTTCACTAGGTTATTCAATCAACAAATCATCATTCTCGTTATTATTCACACAATGAGTAGGTTCTTCAATTACCAAATCTTTATCATTATTGTCATTTGAACCCGAAATATCTACTTGTTTCTTGGTACCAAAATATTTATCAAGTACTCCTGATTGAGATTGAATTAATTGTTCTGCTTTCATCATTTTCTTTCTCTTTTCATTTTCAGAACTATACTTCCTAGGAAACATGGCTATAATCACAAACACTTCAATCCACAAATCACAAACACTTCAATTCACAAATCACATCCACTGATCTGATAACAAATAAATTATAAAAAACAATTTAATGAAACAAAATTAGGAAAAAATTATTCAATTAAAATTGATAAATACCTAGGTAAAAAAATTAGGGCAAAATTATTTATTCCACTAAAATCTAATGGATAAAGAAGATAAAAAAAAAATTAGGGCAAATTTATTATTCCACTAAGTAATAGAGAGAATGTAGAAAAAAAAATTAGGGCAAATTTATTTAATAAAATCTGATATTGAGATAGAAGACTTACTATGAGAGAGAGCGTGTGTGAGAGAGAGTGAGTCGCCGGAGGAGTGTGTGAAAGAGAGAGAGTGAGTCGCTCACAATGTCAGGCTTAGTGCTTTATGCGCCTTCAACTTGGTACATACTTCCATCTTCATTTCATCACTTCGTGAGAGAGAGAGAGATTGAAAGCATAAGTAGTGCACTGAAGTGAACAATGTTGCATATTGTATGTATGGTTTGGGTTGGGCCCAAACACTTTTATTGTTTTTTTTAATATATTTTCATTTTAATAAATATGGGCCAAACCACATAAATATGGGTTAAATCATACATGGGCCCAATAAAATATTTTGGAGCCCTTTAAATTGATCCTAAAAGAAAAAAATTGGGCTTATAACAATTTATTAAATTTGGAAGCCCTATTTTTGAGCCAAAATTGTGGGGCCTAAGGCACAAGCCCTATTGGCCTTAGGCCAGGCCGGCCCTGTGTTTGCATAAGTTTATTTTTTTTAAGATAAAACTAAATTTTAAAAATTTAAAAACATATTTTTTGATGTTTACTTTTATTAAATTAATTTATTTATAATTTGGAAAAAAAAAAACTACTGAAACAGCCAAAGATTAGAGCATCTCCAACGGTTCACCAAATTTGAGTAAAAAAAAAGACCATTTTCTCAATCTGATATAGACTGCTCCAATGGTTGTCATAAAAGTAGAGGTCAACCGGTGGGTTAACCGGCTGGTTAGTGTATTTTATTTTATTTTTTTTACCTCTTTGAACCTTTTGACCTGTTTGAACTAACCTATTTGTAAGGAAACCGGTCGACCGGTTGATCAACCGGTTGGTTGATCAGTTGGTCTCCCCTAACGGTCACGCACAATAAATTGGTGAAATCTTTCCCCTGTTCTCACTTTGATAAAAAATTTGGTGAATTCTCGTTTTGATACCAATTTGATGAAACCATTGGAGCTGCAAAAAGTGACTTTTTCACCAAATTTCAAATATGATGCAAGGTTTGATGAAGCGTTGGAGATGGTCTTAGTTAGTTTTCCCCAACTGAACCCATATGTCTGGACATTTGCTGGATGGAGCTGGGCTAACATTACATAATAATAGATTTTATATTTATCTAAACTCGTATCGGCCATAATATTGGATCTCTACATCTACCTCAGCTTAATGTAAAATATAATTATAAATTTCAAACTCATCCATCGGGATATATTTTAATTTTTTTTAAAGATTTCATAATTAAATTCAATTATATATTATATTTCGTAGATAAATTTGCTGACATCATTATTAGTTGAAGATTTTCTTAAATAAATGTAATCACATATCACCATATAATATGAGTTTCAATAAAATTAATAAAAATAAAATTTAAATTCTAATAAAAAAGATATTTTTTAATAGATTATAATTAATTAATTAATTAGCTAGGTTGAAAATATAAATATGAAGCGACCCTTAGGTCAGGTTCAACCGTGATGAAGGAAGCGGGTTAAATCGTCTTCGTTCATCCCTTTCGTTTTAGAGAGAGAGGACATACTCAAAGGCAGACAGATAGAATACAGAGAGATGTCGAAGACTCTGGTGCAGCCGGTAGGTCAGAAGCGATTGACGAACGTCGCAGTGGTTCGCCTGAAGAAGCACGGAGTTCGATTCGAGATTGCTTGCTACAAGAACAAGGTCCTCTCATGGCGATCAGGCGTGTAAGTCCTTCTCTCTCTCTCTCTCTCTCTCTCTATGTATATATATATATATATGACCTTAGTGTGCTCTACTATTCCGAATTGGCCTTATAGTTCTGTACCTTCTTATGCGGTAAATATTGGTGTTCTTGTTGTGATCACGCGTTCAGATGAACATAAATTTAACTCCACTCCGACAAAAATATTAGTGATTGTGGCTTAAATCAGTTTAGCGTGAATTTGAGAAACTTAGGGCACCTAGGGACAGTTTGAGATATGTTAGAATTAAATTGGTGATATTGAAAGCATTTGGGTTATGTTGTGTTGTGGAGACCAGGTATCATTTAGCAATTAGGCATGGCTTAGTTTGTGCTTGTGTGTGCTCTTGCATGTGAATCGAATCGTTTTGCTTCAAACTTGTATCGAATTATATGAATCAATTCGTGAATTGTAATATGCTAACAAACCATGGTAATTAGTGTTATGTTACCATGGTATAAATTATTTATATACATGACATATAATAAATTTGTAAAAATATGAAATTTTAACATGTTCCAAACCAAGTGTGTCGCGTTCTATGTGTTCTGAAAATCGACTGAAAATTGCATAACACTATCAAATAACAAACTTGTTTTTGTAACATTTACTCTTTGACTGAGGTATAGGAAATCACTTCATTGGTTCTCCCATTATACATGCATAGTATGGCATTTACTCTTTGACTAGAATATTGGAGATTACTTCATTGGTTCTCCCATTATACATGCAATAAAGGCAGAGGCACTTATATATATATTTATTTGCAAGTCTATTTGTTCCAAACAACATGTACAAAACTACATATATAGATTTGTTGCCACGTATAGTCTTCAGCTGTTGCCATGTCTCAACCCTCATGTAGGAGAACATGTTTATTAGTTTTCAGAGTTAATAATGTCTATTTAAGTGGTTTTTCATTCATTTTTTGGTTGTGAAGTAGAGTGTAACAGAATTGAACATTCTTCTACGTTCTTTTATGATGTCTTCAAGGAATCTAGGACCTGATCTCCCCTTCCTCTTCTCTTTCCCATTCTTTCTGGATATATAATTACTAAAATGCTAATATCTTGAAATTTTGAAATAGAGAGAAGGACTTGGATGAAGTATTGCAGTCACAAACTGTTTATTCAAATGTTTCGAAGGGGGTTCTTGCCAAGTCAAAAGATTTAGTAGCAGCTTTTGGGACAGATGATCAGACAAATATATGCTTGGAGGTCAGTTTTAAGCTTTGTTACTTACATTTGGAATATGTGACTGTGTGATAGACTATTCTGTGGCAGTGGCCTGTGTGGGTTAACTTGACAAGTTCTTTAAGTAAATTTATTATTATTATTTGTTGAAAAAAAGTGGTTGTTAACTGATGTACCTCATTTTGGAATAGATTTTGGACAAAGGAGAGCTACAAGTTGCTGGAAAGGAAAGGGATTCTCAATTATCGAGTCAGTTTCGGGATATTGCTACCATAGTTATGCAGAAGACTATTAACCCTGAGACTCAACGCCCTTATACTATTAGCATGATTGAGCGTCTGATGCATGAAATCCATTTTGCGGTTGATCCCCATAGTAGCTCAAAAAAACAGGTGAGTTCATTTGTTTGGTTGTAGATTGACAAGAGATTTATGGTTTTCTGAGTTTTAGCGAATTTTCTGCTCAGCATTGATCTGTGTTAAGTACTCTCAAATTGTTAGGAAATTCAATTAATTGTGCTATTCACATTTGAAATTTTGTTTAATTCTTTGCTTAAATAAAAAAGAAAAAATGAAAAAGAAGTTCACTTTCCTCTAGCAAATGCTCTCTTAGCAAGTTCCAATTTGTCATTCCATTCCTGTTGCAATTTTATTGCTGTGACTTATTGTTATTTGTAAAATTGATGATTTCATGTATCTAGAAAGGAATGGTCATCTCCCAATTTACACACTGCTGACATATGATTTTTTGTAGAAGCTGATTGCTTTAAACATTATGTACTTCAGCTAACTGTTTGTCTTTTACAGTCGCTAGATGTTATTCGGGAGCTTCAAAAGCACTTCCCTATAAAACGATCTCCAATGAGACTACGGTTATATGTCCCAGAAGAAAAGTTTTCTTCTCTTTCGGAGAAGCTCAATGATTGGACTGCTAGTATTGTATCGAAAGATGAATCTGGAAGTCAGCTCTCTATTGTAAGTGTGAGACATGGGCTCCTAAGGGCACAATCTTATTTAAAGTAGTTTAAATTTTATATTATGATTTAGCTATTTTTCTCATCCTTGCTTAAATAGTTGGTGTTAGCTTGGTTGTTTCTTTAGTGCCTATCAAGTTTTGACATAGGGTTTACTTGCCTTCTTACATGGGAAATTCAACCGGTGATCTTCTTCTTTTTACTTGGCATAAGTGTGGTTATGTATCAGAGGAGCAAACTCACAGCTTAATCTTGGACTGAACTTTTATGGTCAATTACTCTTTTAGTTTATCATTTGATCATTTGATTGATATTCATGTAGTCGATGCTTATTTGGTTGGGTGAACTAGTGAACGCATTTAACCATGGAAACATTACGCAGCGTTGTAATGGAATGAATGACTAGATATCGTTCTAGTAGACGAAGGGGAAGATATCGTTCTTCGGACGGTAACAACTCGAATTCACAAGTAAAGATAAACAACCTTACGCACAAGGCAAATGGAGAGAACTCTGGTTATATTCTTAAAAAAAACTCTTTTTTTTTTTCTTTCTATCTGTTTGCCACAGGGCTTACAAGCATATTTATACTAACTACTAGATACTCAAACTGTGAATTTCCTAATACAGAAATAAATACTAAAACACTCCCTTAAACTCTTGTACCAAATACAACGTACCAAATACAATGTACCAAATACAAAGAACCTAACCTTTAGACCTTGAAGAGTTTGAAAGACATGAATACAATCTAATGTATCCATGAATACAAGGAATGAAATGTATCCAATGTATCCATTAATACAAGGAATGAAGTGTATCCAATGTATCCATTAATTAATTTTCCTTTGAATTTGAACCTGTTCTGCATCAGTCTCCCCTTCTTTGAAAGAACTCGTCCCCGAGTTAACTAGAGGAATTGGGATATCTGGAGTCGTATGATACGCAAATAAGTCTTGGACATTGAAAGTTTTGGAGATGGTTAAATCTTCTGGAAGATCCACCACATAAGCATTATTATTGATCTTCTTCAAAATGCGAATAGGACCAATCTTCTTCTGTTTAAGCTTACTGTATGTGCCCACTGGAAACCTCTCTTTGCACAAGTGAACCATTACCATATCACCAACTTCAAAAGTCTTCACTCGTCGATGTACATCTGTGGCGGTTTTATACTTCGCATCTGATTCTTCCAATTTCTTTCGAACATCTGCATGAATGTTGGCCACCTTTTCCACCATATGATCAACAATGATACTCATTCTTGGAAGCTTGGGAAGAGGAACCAAATCTAAGGCATGTAGCGGGGATCGAACATAAACAATCTCGAACAGAGACTTTCCAGTCGAACGGTTTGGCACATTGTTATAAGCAAACTCCGCTTGAGAAATAACAAAATCCCACTGCCTTGGACTTTCTTGACACAAACTCCGCAAAATATTTCCCAATGTACGATTCACTACCTCTGTTTGACCATCGGTTTAGGGATGACAAGTAGTACTATACTGCAAAGTTGTATCCAGCCGCTTCCAAAGAGACCTCCAAAAATAACTTAGAAACTTGCTATCGCGATCGGAAACTATAGACTTTGGCACACCATGGAGACGAACGACCTCGCGAAAGAATAGTTGAGCAATATTGTTGGCATCATGTGTTTTCCTGCAAGGAATAAAATGCGCCATTTTCGAAAACCTATCAACAATAACAAAAATAGAATCCGCACCACGCTGTGTTCGCGGAAGACCGAGAACAAAATCCATGGACAGATCCTCCCAAGGAAATTCTGGAATAGGAAGAGGCGTATATAATCCAGTATTTTGTGCTTGACTCTTTGCAGTCTGACATGTGTAACAACGCTTTACATACCTCTCCACATCTCTTTTCAACTGAGGCCAATAATATCGAGATTCGACCATAGCGATGTTCTTGTCTCGTCCCAAGTGCCCTCCCATGCCTCCACCATGAGTTTCTCGAATAATGTGCTCTCGCAAAGACCCGCGAGGAATACAAAGACGATCATCGAAGAATAAGAATCCCTCAAGTAGCAAGTATTTGCTAGATTCTTGAAAACCTGAATTGCACTTTGCCCATGTATCTTTAAAATCCTCATCATCAGCATAAAGCTCTTTCAAATATTCAAAACCAGAAATCTCATTTTTCGCAATGTTAAGTAAAGAAGCTCATCGACTCAACTCATCAGCTACTTTATTTAATTGACCAGATTTGTGCTTAAGAGAAAAGGTAAACTTTTGTATATAAGCAATCCACCTGGCATGCATTCGGTTTGGTTTGGTAGCATTCTGAAGATACTTGAGAGCTTGGTGATCACTGTTTAACACAAATTCCCATTGAATCAGATATGGCTCCCAATGGCACAAATTTCGTACTACTGCATACAGCTCTTGCTCATATGTCGTCCACTTCTGTTGAGCATCACTAAGTTTCACGCTAAAGAAGGCTATGGGTCGGCCTTCTTGAGAAAGAACAGCTCCGATGCCAATACCAGAAGCATCACAATCAACCTCAAACAACTTATCAAAGTCCGGTATGGCTAAAACTGGTGTTGTGGTCAACCTCTCTTTCAAAACCGCAAAGCTCTGTTCTGCAGCATCAGTCCACACAAATTGCTTATGCTTCATGCAATCTGTGAGTGGGGCAGCAATGGTACTGAAATTCCGCACAAAACGTCTATAAAAAGTTGCCAAACCATGAAAGCTGCGTACGTCGGTAATGGACTTTGGAGTTGGCCACTCTCGAATGGCTTTAACCTTAGCCTCATCAATTTTGATCCCTTCGGCACTTATAACATAGCCCAGGAACATCAAGCTGTCTGTCAAAAAACTGCACTTCTTCAAATTCACATATAAATTGTTCTTATGCAAAACATTGAAAACTTTACTCAAATGTTGCATATGCTCTTCTTCATCATGACTATAAATAAGGATATCATCGAAATAGACAACTACGAACTTTCCAAGAGGCTAGAATACTTGATTCATTAATCGCATGAATGTACTTGGCATGTTGGACAATCCGAATGGCATAACAAGCCACTCATACAACCCTTCTCTTGTCTTGAATGCTGTTTTCCACTCATCATCGGGGCGGATACGAATCTGATAGTAACCACTTTTCAAATCGATATTTGAAAACACTTTTGAACCATTCAATTTATCCAGCATATCATCTAACCTTGGTATAAGAAATCTGTACTTTACCGTGATCTTGTTGATGGCTCTACTGTCAATGCACATCCTCCAACTTCCATCTTTCTTCAGAGTTAGCAAGGCTGGCACTGCACACGGACTCATACTCTCTCTAATTAGACCTTTCTGCAGCAAATCATTAACCTGGTCCTGCAAAATTTGAAACTCTTTCGGACTCATTCTGTAATGTGGTAGGTTCGGCAAACTTGCTCCGGGAACAAAATCAATCTCACGCTGGATGTTCCGCATAGGAGGTAACCCTGCTGGCAGCTCATTTGGCGCAAGTCCCTGAAACTCGGTAATTAATGGCTTAACTCGCTCTGGTATCGCAATGATAACTTTTTCTTGTTCTTCACCCTTGACCACTAAAGCATAAACCAACTGCGTTTCCTTGACTTCTTTTTATAAAATCTGGTACTATAAGGAAAGATTCTGCCTTGGTCAGAGGTCACATTCAATTTCACACCTCATAGGAGCCAAGACAACTTTTACTTTATCCTTGTAAAAGGTGTAAGTATTCTCCTTTCCCCTATGCACAGTGTTCAAATCAAACTGCCACGGCCTACCGAATGACATATGACAAGCATTCATGTCGACCACATCGCACAAAACCTCATCTCTATAATTTGGCCCAATAGAGAAAGGAATAACACATTGTTCTGTTACTTTTGTTTCATCGACATCTGTGATCCAGCCAATACTATAAGGAGACGGATGTTTCTTTGTCGGAAGACTCAACTTATCAACCATAGTCCTTGACACATCAATAATCAAATCACAGACTTGCTGGTTGATGGTACAACGAGTTTTAAAGATATTGTGCCTCTGAACATCCTCTTTCTGTGGTGTGTACATCAAACGCTGTACAACAAGTGCTACACCCTCATCTTCATGGGTCCATTCTGCTGGATCGTCTTCTTCAAAATTCTCCTCCTCTTGTTTGCCTTCTTCTTCCTCATGCTCAACTACGTTGGCAGTACGTCGCTGGGGACAACGACTAGAATAGTGGCCAACTTCTCCGCAACGGTAACACTTATCACTTCATGATGGAGCGTAAGGGTCATTCTGTGTTCTTGAATTACTTGTACTCATCTTTATATGAGTCTGACTTTTCCATGGGGCCTTGTTACGATTACAGAAGCTTGACTCGACCGCCGATGACTACTTTTCCTTTACCTGCTTTCGATTTTTGTACTGGTGAAGGCATGACTGTCCGGGTAGAGGGTTGATTTCGAAAACCCATTCTTCTGGCTAATAGCAATTCGACCCTTGTTGCCAATTGAATGGCATCCAGCAACGTATGAACCGGTTGCATGTTAACCACATCCTGTAGATTTGTATGCAATCCATCCACAAATTGCGCCACCAATTGTCCTTCCGTTTCCGGTAAGTCGTTACGGGAGGAAAGTCGCTGGAACTCAACAGAATACTCATGGACTGATCTGGCACCTTGTTGACATCGTTGGTACTGATGGAACAGAACCTGATCATAATCTGGAGGAAGAAAACGTGCTCTCATCAATTGCTTCATTCGGTGCCAAGCCCGAATCTTACTCTTACCTTGTCGCATCCTAGACAATTGCAATTGCTCCCACCATGCAGAAGCACTGCTTTTCAGTTCGCAACAAGTTTCACCTTCTTCTCTTCTTCGATATCCATGTAATCGAAGAACTGTTCTACTTCATTCAACCAATTCAAAAAATCTTCTATGTTTAACTGCCCATTAAAGGAAGGGAGGTCCATCCTCATACAGTAGTTATTGTTGTTATACCGAACACCTTCTCTGGGCTCCTCGTACATTGCGATCTGCTCAAGATCATCATCTGTTGAATCACCATCATAAACTGGGTTGTTTATAACACGCCTAGGAGGAACCCCTAAGCGTCCAGGATTGTTGCCTACCCTTGGTTCAGGAACATGTTGGCCGCGAGGCGCAATAGGATCCTCTGTTGTTGCTCTCTCGGCGTTGAGATTCAATCTATTGAGAAGACCAAGAATTTGGTCCAACTGTTGTTGTTGCCTCTCGATTGCACCCCACACAGCTTCATTGTTAGGTTTTGGTGAAGTCTCACCGTCGTTGGCCATTGAGACAAGGGAGGACCTCGCTCCGATACTACTTGACGCAGCATTGTAATGGAATGAATGACTAGATATCGTTCTAGTAGACGAAGGGGAATATATCGTTCTTCGGACGGTAACAACTCGAATTCATGTGCAAAGATAAATAACCTTGCGCACAAGGCAAATGGAGAGAACTCTGGTTATATTCTTAAAAAAAACTCTTTTTTTTTTCTTTCTATCTCTTTGCCACAGGGCTTACAAACATATTTATACTAACTACTAGATACTCAAACTGTGAATTTCCTAATACAGAAATAAATACTAAAACACTCCCTTAAACTCTTGTACCAAATACAATGTATCAAATACAAAGAACCTAACCTTTAGACCTTGAAGAGTTTGAAAGACATGAATACAATCCAATATATCCATGAATACAAGGAATGAAATGTATCCAATGTATCCATTAATACAAGGAATGAAGTGTATCCATTAATTAATTTTCTTTTGAACTTGAACCTGTTCTGCATCAAAACAACATAATTCATTTATGTTTTTGCAACAGTTGATCACTCCAGTTGTTATAATGATTGCTTTGTTCATTGCAAACTCACATGGGAAACCTTTATGTATTTAAAGTAGACCTTACAGGTTGAGTACTATCACCAATTTACTCATATACACAGAGCCCCTTGGAAATAATCTCTCTCTACAGTGGTAACATCCTGCTGTCAGTGTGTGAGAAAGGAATGGCATATGCAACTAATAGAATCAATTCCAACTTTGTCAATTAGGATGATCGGCTGAGTTTATATAGAAAAACCATAGTTTGACCAGTAGTAGTTGTGGTTAGCAATATCTCAATGTCTTGGTTTAGATAGTGTTTAGTTATTCTAGTAAGCATGTCCTGGTTCCTTTGGGCAGCATCATGCTATTGGTGGTGTTGTGTAATTGTGATATGTAATATCACCAAGTCCTGGAGGCAATGGTTTTAGATGTAATTGTGATATTTAATGCCAGTAAATCTTCAAAACAAGTAATTGTTTTCATAGGACCAATACAATTTTGTCCATTTATGAGGTACCATAAACAACGAAGTGTGTGTTGAAAATTATAAATTGAATTTACTTGGAACTCTCTGAATCTGAATTCTGTGAGATCTGAGATTCTTTGTTACTTGTCAAAACTTAGCACTTCAAATATATATATGTACACCTTACCTTGTTTTATAGATAGATGTAAAATATCAATGTTCTCTAGAGCTTGAAAATTTCTAATTATTGAAATAGGGATGATGATTTTGAATTATTGCAATTGGAAATATATGTTTATCACTAAGGCCATTTTGTTTTCCATTTTTTTTTTAAATGTATTTAATCTTTTGTGAAATTATCTATAGTTTGAAGATACATTAATAAAAGATAGCATTGAAATAGAAGGATTTTTCTTATTTGTTATACATGATGTTGCTGTCTATGATCTAATCTATGTAGAGGCTGACTTTATTTGGATGTGAAGATCCTTTTTTATTGGTTTTATTTTACTGTGTGTTTGATGAACTTCTAATAGGCTAGCCAGCTTTAGTGAGCTGCATTGTAATCTTCATAGGTAACACCGTGTTATCTCATGCGCAGATTTGATCATGACCTTGTTATTCCCTTTTCTGGTGCTTAACATTCTACTTGATTGTTGTGCAGACCTGTGAAATGGACCCTGGTTTTTTCCGGGAGTGTGATGCCTTCGTGAGGAATCTGCAGGGCAGGTTGGAAATTCTTGCAATCTCTGTACATGTGGAAGGGGATGATACCCACGTGGATCATTACGATGATCATGAAGACATGCCACGACCAAGCCTGCCCAAGGAAACTACAGATTCTGTGGCCCAAATAAGTGAGAGAGTAGAAAAGCAGACCATCTCTGCAAAAAGTGGGAATTCTGAGGGTGACGTAAAGCAAAATAAGTGTACGACATGCAATGCCCTTGTGGGGGATGCGAAGCAGTACAGAGAGCACTTCAAGAGTGATTGGCACAAGCATAACCTAAGGCGCAAGACTAGGCAACTTCCTCCCCTGACTGCAGAAGAGTGCATGGCTGACATGGATATGGGCGACTCAAAGTCCGATTTGAAGGAGTACTCGTTTTAAGTGAGATTTTCAGCCTCTTTTGGTGGGTTGAGTTTCACTACTCTCTCTCTATGCACACAAATATATGCGATCTTGTTTGTGAATGATTCCAAACTACAACACTAGCTGGCAAATTTTTAGCAAAGTTAGGTATCAAATTTTGTCTATTATCATTTGAAATACCTTATGAAATTTGGTTTTAGGAACTTTCCTAAATGGATGATATGGAAATGGATTGTGATTTGCTATAATCTTCTAGTTGATGGGTCCTAAATTTTATGGTTAAGTGCAAACTGGCCGGGGTGATCATAAGCTTCTGTGAGTGCTGATTGGTTTCCCTTAGGTTTTTCATGTTATTATTAATGGAAAATAGGACAGATGGAGAAAGAATGTAGGATGTTAATTATACCAGCAAAAAATCTTTACACCCTGTAAAATAATTTTTTCCTGTAAGGTAATCTTTAGAAGTTTACCCTTATAGTCGATGAGTGTTCATCAAGTTGGTATTTGTTTGAGCTTAAATTTACTGGGACACATCTTGTGATGGTTCTTGTCCTTTTTACTTGATTTTGTGCACCATTCATATGATCATGAACAAATCCAACAATATAGAAGTAAATTATTGGGTTCACACTTGACCTTGAATGAAGTAGTCGCCTTGAGTACTGAGATGTAGGGCCTATAATCTGTTGAATTTTTTTCATTTTTCTAATGGTCTGTGGTATTTATCTTCATTATTACTTAAATGTCATGAAATTTATTTGTGTTATGACTCAATTGGGATTACTAATAAAATTCATCATAAAATCATAATTATGACATAATATGATTGGGGACAATTTTAAGTTTTTTTTTTTTTTTTGGAAAACGATAGGATGTTAGGCTTCATTTGAGAATATGTTCTTTTAGTAACTTTCGAACTTTTTGGCTAAAATATGAGGGAAAAAAAACTAATTTGGTTTTAGTTTTTTGAAAATTGTGTTTTTTGTTTTTTGTATTTGTTTTATTTTTAGTGAATATTTTTAAAATTTTAAGCAATTGTTTTTTTACTTTTTTAGATGTATTTAAGTAATAAAATATTTGTGAAAAAATATTTTAAAAAATTAATAAATACACAAAAATATAAAAAAATGTATTGAATTTTGTATTTTTTGGTATTTAGTGTATTTTTTAAAGATTTTTTTTTCACAAATATTATATTTTTTAAGTGTATTTTTGTTTGGTGTGTTTAAAATTTTTTTTAAAAAAAAATTGCTTAAAATATTAAAAAAATTCATTAAAAATAAAAAAATAAATTTTTTTGAAAATTATTTTTTAAAAATCAAAACCAAACAAGCTGATGTTTGAGATGACTTTTTATGAAAAACAGGTAAAAAATAGAGAGGAAAGAAATTTTTTTATTTTTTTTTGTATAGTTGACTAAAATCAATGTCACATTATTATTTATGATTTTTATGAATAAAAATTGCATATATTTCACCGGTTGCTTAGGAATTTTTCAGTTATAATCCATTAATTTCATCCACGAGAAATTGAGCACCTAAACACCTCACAATCTTCTGAGTTATCCAATTTTTTTTTAAAAAAAAAAAAAAAATAGAAATGCTAGAGAAGAAAAATCATAGAAAACAACCAATAAAGGCCACATGCCCTGTAAAATAGAGAGAGAGAGAGAGAGAGAGAGAGAGATGTCAGTGAAGAACTGTTTTCAAGTAAGGACAGTAGCTACTGGCAGAGGTGGTGGTGGTGGTGATGTAAAATTGCACCACCAAAACCATCCATTTTGGTTAAAGGAAATTAAGCTTCATTTGCCAACATGTAGTACTAGTACTAGTAGTAGTAGTACAATATCCTTGTGTTTTGCTCATTCATTCAATCGCAGATCGCGCAACATCATCTGCAAGGCCCGCGAAGCTGTCGATGAAGGTGAAAATCATCTCTCTCGCGCTCTACATCCACCATCGATGTTTCAAACTTTTTTTTTTTTTTATATGAAAAGTACAAGCCTGACTGATTGAGTTTGTCAAAGTTTCTCCCACAAAAAACACTATTTTGAACTCATGACTTTTCGATATTCATTTTCAGTTTCACAAGACTGCATTGGTACATTCATGTGAAAGTTTTATTATGTATGTGGATGCAGTCACTCATTGTAGCTGGAACAATCTTGTTATTGCAAGTGAAATGCCCGTACTAGTAGAATTCTGGGCACCGTCGTGCGGACCGTGCCGGATGATAGCACCGGTGGTGGAGGAATTGGCCGGAGAATATGGTGGGAAAATCCAATGCTACAAGCTCAACACTGACGACTGGCCCAACATAGCCACGCAATATGGAATCCAAAGTGTCCCAACGGTGTTGTTCTTCAAGGATGGAGAGAGCAAAGAAAGCATCATAGGTGCTGTGCCCAAGTCCACCCTCACTTCTACCATTGAGAAATATTTGAACACTAGTACTACTTGAAGATGAAAGAAAAGAAGACTAGTATTGAGGATACAACCAAAAGTTTTCACTACTTGGAACAACAACAAACACAAAATGTTCTTCCCATGGGGATTCTTTATTGTGTAATTGTAACATTGTATGTATTATATTAATGTTTGGAATTGAATAAGAATAAGAATGCAATTCATGATTACCTAAGAGTCACATTCTCCAAATTAAACAGGAATTTGATCCCACACGCCTAGAGGAATTTGGAGTAAAAAAAGTTAATTGAGCCCACAATCTTTAAATTTTTATTATTTTTGGATAAAAAATTTCTAGTCAAACCAAACACATTAATAGCAATTCACACCAAAACTTTATTTCTAATGATGTGAATTCTGTCAACTAAACATAGCTTTAGACATTGAAAATTTTCTTGCCCAAACACTCCTAAAAGAAATTGAAGAAACGAAAATGTTTGGAACTCCCACAAATGAGGACTTTTACGACCCCTACTGACGTATTGACCATCGACGTATTTGAATTTTTTTTAAAAGTTGTGTTTGATAGTGACATAAATAGTTCAGATTATTTTGAGAGTTGTAAGATTATGTTTTGTGGAGGCCTCTATCATTATTATTGAAGAAAAAAATGCCTATAGTTGAATGGTGTCAGCCCCATATCACGTGGGCTGGGAATCCTGTTTCCAAATGTCCCCGTTTCCCTAATCCCAAGACATACATTCTACAGATTCTTACACTTCGAAATTCTGACATAATTTTCAAAAACATCTCCAACGATTAGATCTATCTCGAGATTTTCGTATTTTAAAATTCTAGCATTGTTCAATAGTAAATGCCTTGAGATTCTCTCATTTTAAATTCTGACATAATCACGATCCAATAATTATAAATATTTTCCAACAGAAACACTAACTAGAGACACAATCCTTGGTCTAATAGTTGTAAATACTCTTATCTAAAAAAATGTTCGTCGTAAATATTCTAGTCCTTGGATCTCCTCATTAGTGTGTAATGAATGGTTGCAATTCAAAGCTCCATATGATATGGATGAGGTATGATAAGGACAAGGAAATTTATGGTACGTCACACGGACAAGGAAAAATGTTCGTTGTAAGTAATACTGTGCCTCACAAAGCTATCCAAGTCTTTTTTATACAAAGACGGTTAGTATGTCAATCTAGTTAGATTACAACTAAAGAAATTCGCCGTTACTCATTGAGCTCGAACCTCTCACGACACCCCCAAAGTATGGCTATTAGACCATGCCAATGCTGAAATATAATATGATACTGCATTTGAAAACCACCACCCAAAGAAAAAGGGACAAAAAATTCAGGCAACATCATATAACCACGGAAAATCAATTCCGGTAGCTTTCAAAAGTTCTACATTAAATTTTGTCCAAACCAACCTTAGAAATATATACACTCACATGAGAGAGAGAAGGGGGTAGAGAGACATTCGCAGATACTCTAGTTTACAAATGGCTCAGCAAAGGGTACACAGGAAGTAGATGTCAAAGAGAGCTCCATCAGGCAATAGTGACTCCCTGAATTTCCCAATTCCGAGGCTGTTAGTTGGTCTAAGCAATCCGAGGAAAACAAAGTTATCAATGATTAAAAAAAAACCAAAAACAATATGCTATATGTTTTCCTTTCCTGAAATTAGTACAAAGGGCAGCCTTGACACTGATTCATCGTCCCAC
This sequence comes from Camellia lanceoleosa, assembly GCA_025200525.1. Lineage (NCBI taxonomy): Eukaryota > Viridiplantae > Streptophyta > Magnoliopsida > Ericales > Theaceae > Camellia > Camellia lanceoleosa. The sequence goes on from CM045761.1 coordinate 144,846,762, forward strand.
TATCTTCATAGGGCCGAAGACAATATTCCGCAATCCCCGCGCTGACCAAGCAGCTGTAACAATAAAGCCTGAAGAACGTTTCAGGGAGACGGCTTCCAATCAAATTGTAGATTATTGAACCCGTTAACAGCTCCAAGACCACTAAGAAGTTGATCCCCCAAAGCCTGTTGATGACTTAAATTCGGGTCTCGAGCCATTGCTGCCATGCTTACCCTTCCATTCATTGCCATTGAGTTATTACCCATTGAAGCTCGGATTCCATTAAGCATAGCCGACTGACCAAGTCCGCTACCCATGCTACCATATCCTGCACCCCCCATTCCTGCATTGCTATTGGCTGTTCCATTTCCCAGCAGGCTGTTGCCACCATTAAGACCTGTGCTATTGCTTGTTGGCAACATTCCAACATTTTTCACATCATTCCCCAAGGAACCAACACCCACCATACCACCCCCACCATTCATTTGCGTAGACATCATCATTTCTTGTAAGATTTTCTGAACAGAACTCTGGGAATCACTTGGGTCGGCATCACTAGATAGAGCTGGTTGTTGTTGCATGGAGATATTTGGAGAATTTGCAGAACTCATATGAGCTGCAGCTGTTAAGCCGCCATGAGAATTTTGCAGAGCATTGTTGGATGATGACGGTGTCGGTGATTGGAATGGAGAAGGATTGGGTTGAGCATGTGGCATTGTACTTGATGAACCAGGAGAAGGAATCTGAATCCCGCTTCCTCCATATGGACTATTTGCATTGTTCATAGGGTTGGGCTGTCTGGAGTTCATTGAGCTCTGTTGGAGAAGCCCAACGATGGTGCTAGTGGAGGAAGTGGTTGATGCTGAGTTGAGAGAATTATTTGCATTAGGCACACCATTGCTAGAAGCAGCTTGCATTGCAGTGGCCTGGACAGAGCTTTGATCATTTCTTGAGTTCTGACCCATTGTTTGCTGCTGTGCCTGCTGTTGTAGTTGTTCCTCCAGTTGTTGAGGTGGACCATGAAATCCAGATGTAGAACTTGCTCTCCGAGGGAACTTGGCCAAGCTCTCTAAGAAAAAACAATGAAAAAATGAAATGGCCATGTGACATTCAGTAACTGCAAGATGTGACTCTTTTAAGGCAAAACTAGGTTGCTATGATTCGCAGATACCAAGTCACCCAACAAACCTACTTCTACATAAAACAAATCAAAATGTGACTTCAAGGAATGCTACACTAGTAAGATAAAAATCAATATAGCTACTTGAATACCTCAAACATCATTGCTTGTTTTAAGTGGTGGGATGCTACTTCATAAATTTGATAGCAACACAATCATTTGTTTCCTTTTTCTTACCACTAATACTTCTTCCCAATACTAAAACAAAGCAGTATCTTGACATAGAAATTTTGCTTCACCACCCAAAATCTCCCCCATAAAAGGCCATTAGATCATGGGTACTCATCTTATTACTATCAAAAAATTTCTATGCAATTGAAATTTAGTCCAACAAGCTTTATAAAGTCCACAATATAAGGCAACAAATAAATCATTACGCCATCACTAGCATAATTAACAGCAGGTAAAAGAAAAAAAGATAAAAAATTTGTCCAAAAACTCTCGCAGTGGTCACATTACCATTTTTTAACCAAAGTCCAGTACTTATGTCAAAACGAGGTTTCTAGCTCTCAAAAATGAACAAAAAAGCATCTAATATTATCTAAATAAATTCTCTTTTCAAAGTGTAGATTAGCACTGCAACCCAATTTATGTCATATTAAACATCAGCTAAACAAAAAAACAATGTGTTGCAAAAAATTATCAGATCCAGATCTTTGATGTATATATTGTTCGAACATGCCTCTAGTAGCTTTTGAAATTTCCTTGCACAATTATTTTCAGAAATAAAAATATCAGTCTTACCCATAGGTCCAGTCGCAGTTTCTCGGCTGTAATCAATCAAATCTTTCATACTATTAACCACTTCAGATATCTGCAATGTACCCAGGAGGAGGAAAAAAAAAAAAACTTATGTTATCAATCAGGAAAAACACAAAATTTAGCAGTACAAATTTTTGCAAGTACATCCCCAGGAATCATCATCCGTCATGTGACAAATTTTAATACAATGCTAAAATGGGGAATAAAAAAATAATAATAAAACCAAACATCAAACTCATGGGATTGTTCAAAGTTGTATCTACAAATAAAGCATTGAAGACACAAGCACTCCAAGTTAGGGTGTGGTTTATCAATAAAGAGAACATGGTCATGATTGTGTCTATATTTACAAAAGCACCAAGTTAAGAATGAAACGTATTAATTGAGGAAGTGGAATGGAGTTTTCAGGTAAACTGCTCCACCCACGGGTGGATTGTATGCCTATAATCATGGAGGTCAGTGCTATATGCATTGAGCCAACCTATATTAGGTTCATGCCAAGTCTTGATCTTATCACATAGCTCTGGCCTGATAATACCTTTACAACTGCAACTGTTCTGTTTTATGTTTTATTGACAAGTCAAACTGCAATAGTATTAGTATGTTCATTTTCCAAGTATACCCAACAACCTTGTCACCATGCAACTGTTGGACACAGAAGATACTTGTAGCATTTTTAAATGGAAATTGAAGAATAAAGTGCACTACCTGAAGACAGCGGACATATCTCTTTGTATATCCAAAATCATTTACTAATGGCACTTCCAACGCTTTTGCCAACTGACGAGCTGATGCAACAAACCTGAGGCAGAATCCAATATATAATAGTTTAAATACATCTGACATGAAATATATGAGGCACAGAATATTCATCACCTACTATAATGTAATGCAAAAACCCATATCTACTTCTTCAGAGGTCACTCAGACTGGGGCTCTACTTAGACATTCAAAGATGGATCAAAAGATCTACACCAAGCAAAGAGACGAGGGGATAATGTTGGGTTGACAATGAAAGATACATGCACACCTTTCATTGCAACAAAACTCTATAGTTATTGAAAACACCGCTAATCCTTCATGACTAAACATCCCTCTGACCACCTCACTGGATAAAACTAATTGAGTGCAGAAAAATGTAACCATTCACAACACCAATCCTTTGTGAGTAGACATCCTCTTGACCACCTCACTGGATCAAACTAATTAAGTGCAGAAAAATATGCCATTCATAAACAAAGAAAGTAAGCTTTAACCAGGACACCAGAAAATTTTAGTTGCTAGATACAAACCACTAATAACTTGAACAAGAACCGCATTTGCAACAGTTTTTCCTCCCATCTGAGCTCCCAAATAAAAAAAATTGTTTTCTAAGAAGCGTGACGTGTGTAATGGCTGGACAACCCAAACCAGGGTTGATCAGATTCACACGTACTTGTATGTATGAGTACTAGCTAAGATTACAACCTGTACCATATTTACAAAAAACCCTACAGGAGTCAGTATACTATTACCCTCTTTCAAATTCATATGTCACAACTACAATAATGGAATAAGTTATTCCTATAGTTTCTCATTTCTGCCATTCAACAGAACTCATATTTATTCTCTATGTCATATTTTCTTCTGCAAATATTTCATTTCAGTTTTATCCTTCTTATCCAAAAGATATACGCCCCTGTCCACATTGTTAGTCCTTTCTAATTAGGGATGTCCCCAAATATCCTCTTTGAAAAGTCAAAGAATAAAAATTTATAGTTTTCCGAACTATCCATTATAAATATCTATGAATAATATATTTAAGAGTGAGAATATAGGTGCGATTCAGGAAACCAATGCCTTTTGATTTGAATTGAATGCATCAATTACATGTCTCCTTAAAAAGTTGGAACTCTTGAAGGTACTAACATTGTGGGATGAAAGGAGTACTACATCTGTAGAATTTTAGTTCTATTACTACCATTTAATTTATCCCATAATATCTAATGGCATTTATTTTTAATCATCAAAATAGGTAATAACTATATTTCCCTTACGAGTATGGTTATTTATACCATCTTTATTCTCCAACTTATCCATCATCGTAATAATGTCTTGTTAAATTTTAAGAGACAATAATCACTTTCTTCTGCAAGTGCAAAAACAAATACAGTTGGAACAAAAAGATATGTCCTTTTAGAGAAAAAAAAAGTTACTTTTGAAGTGGAAGAACATTTTTCTCTTCTAGTGATATCATTCACCAGTTTGGACTGTTGGTTAGGATTTACCCATATCTTTGATTGGGTATTACAATTTTCTTTTGATTTTTAGGGGGGAAAAACACGCATACATGCACTGTAGCACTTAGGACAGAGAAGTCCTAACCCACACTTTTTCCACTTTTTCCAAAAGGGCCACTATTTTCCATTCATATCTAATTCACGATGTGAAGATTTCTCTCCAAATTTTATACAAGTATCATTCATTAAAGTTAATCTATACTTCTTCACTGTGATATATGATTTTAACCAGAAACTTGCTTGTGAACTAATACTGAAGTAAAGAATAACTTTCTCAATCATTTTCAACCAAATGAGTTTGTGCATAACATCAATTTCTTTTTTTTTTTTTTTTTTTTTGCTGGAAAATTACAATGACCTCCCAAGGTTTTTCATAATGAAATAAATAATACTAATAGCATGAGACTGAGGATTAAGCTAAAAGGTTATTTATTCACAACAAAAGAAGAACATGAAAGCCCTGAGTGAATTGTCAAATAGAATTCAAAAAACAAAGGGCAGTAAGAACAAGCTCCAATGCCCAGACCTTCTATGGTTACAAGTAACATTGGGATAGAGAACTCACATATTACAGTTATTTTGTAACTCTGGCACAGACAAATTGGGTGACGCATTCTGAGTAGCTGCCTGATACTTCTGAGCAGCAGCCCCAAGTTGACTAACCTGTAGAATACAATCTACAACTGTCAAATATAAATTATACGAGACAATTGGCAAGAATGGCATTATGATCCTGACATTATTTACAAGATCCAGGCAGAAATACAAAAATCTACTCTTGCAAAAAGCAATACTTGTGCAGTTATGTATCAAAAAAAAAAGAAAAAAAGAGTGACCTAGACCACCCAATGAAAATAAATACGCCAGAAAAATCAATCAGATCTCAAATATTTTATAGCCACATCCAGTTATAAGATGGAAGCAAATACCCAACCAAATCCAATAATCAGATAACTCCTCATAAATATGATTGGGATCTGATCCACTAGGTAATCATCCAATACAAAGATTTGAGCTGCTTTTTATATCTAACATACAGAACAACACACACAAACAAAAAGTTAAACCAATAATTACACCTTGAAGTTACTAACATTTTTTTTTTCCTTCAGCTAGCTAAATCCCTATTCAAGACGAGTAATAAGGAGGGAGAACTAAAGGCAATTGCACAGAAAATGGTACAAAAGATTGGTCATGTTATTAGCTCTCAAGACCATAATCTCAGTGACTTGCATAAAACTTCTTCATATATTCTTTAAATTTTGAAAACAATAGTTAGCCAGCAACAAGGGAAAAAGTCCAAATTAGATTGAACTCTTATTTAAATTGGCTGGCTAGTGGCCCATAAAATGCATGAGATATGCTGCTTGGCAAATGCTAAAATAGCTGCATATATATATATATATATTACTTTTTAGGTCCTTCTAGACTAAAAAGCCTTGAAAAAAAAATTTAAAAATAAAAAAAAAAAATCAATAAAGACAAAAAAAGAAGAAGAAAGGGCACCTTTTGTTTTTGGTTTTGTGAACTTTTTGCCAATTTGGTCCATTTTTAAATAATAAAAAAATTAGGGCTTCTAGTGGAGTAGGACCTAAAATGTTTTTATTTAAAAAGAGTTGCTAAAAATCATTTTCCAAACCCAATATAATAGAAAAACACAATTAATATTGATATATACAATATAGTTATTATAGAAATAACCACAAAAAGAAAAAAACAGTAGTATATATCCACATATACATACTTTATGCCATTATAGTTATTCTTAAGGCAACGGCAGATGGTACTTGTAATTAACACAAAATTGGGCAGAATCTGTTTTATCCCTTATGGTTTGCCCTTGAAGCACTTTACTCATGACTTTTAAATTAGTGAAATCAACCTTGTGTGATTTTGAACTAAAATGCAATATTAACTCAGTTAACTTAGGTATAAAATGACCTTGATACCTTCTTTGTCTTCTTCATCTAAAAGTGATCAAAGCTCAAAACCTAGGCATCAATGGCTGCCCAAGACAAAGATTTCTGCATCACAAAAAGCTCAAAGTTCAAAACAACTTCTATTTCTTCTTCCTAGTGAAATTACTCTCATGTGGTTTTAAACTGAAGTGCAATATCCTCCGTTCCTCACACTTCCAAACCCCCTCAACCCAACCAAGCCTTCTCTCTCTATCATGCAAAATTTTTTTTTCTAATGTTAGAGCCTCCTCTCTCTCTCCTGCCGCTATTTCCCTCTTCTTCTTCTTCTTCCCCATTTTGTGTTACGAATTGACTCTTCCTAAGCAGGATCGGTGAGTCACAAAATAACAAACAAGAAAGATAAAACGAATCAAACAAATCTCACACACAAGAACACAAGGATTTATGTGGTTCACCCCAAAATAGTGCTATGCCCGCAGTTGTTGCGGTTTTCACTATGATTAGAAAACAATACAACTCTCTTCTAGAAAAGAAGTGCCCCATTAATTTATTTATATGTACAAAATTAGGGCAACGCGGAAGCAACTGGGAAATTACCAAAGAATCAAAAAAATTCGCCCCCCCCCCCCCCCCCAAAACCCCCCATTGGACTCAGGGTTTAGTGAATAGTACTTATCAGGATCCACAAGACCCACCATTTTGGTCCCCACTCCCTCCAACCACCTCCACCATAACCAAGGCCTACCCCACTCAGGCCCCTCTCTCTCTCTCTCTCTCTCTGCGCAACCTATTTAGTGTTTAACCCAAACTTAAAGGATTCTTCAAGGCAAACTTTTTCGTCAAAGCCCTAGATCATCGAAATTGTAGAAGTCTTTGTCGATCACCCCTCGACAATTGTCAAAGATGATCAAAGCCCTAGCATAATGCCTTTGATTTCCCTTTGTATTTTTTCGTTGTCGTCATCCACCCCTTCCTCCGCGATCATGGAAGAAGATCGAAGGCCTACATCTGCAAGAGGCTTTTGCAAAGGGATATATTGTTGGGTCAAGAGAAGTGCCCCTGCCGACAGCTGGCGTCTAACGAAGAGAGCAACAATCTAGCATTAGGTTGCCGAGTGAAAAGGAATTGGGATATCAAGGGCAGAAGACTCTTGTCAGGAAAGGTTTTGCCGATATTATAGCATTGATATATCATGTGGGGTAGCAAAACTATAATTACATCTTAGCACGTGCAATTTCAAAAATTGAAAAACCAAACATAACTTCAATCATCAATAACCAAATTTCTTCAATAGCAAGCTTTCTACTATATCATTCTAGTTATTAATAACGGTGATAATAAAAAAAACAAATGCATATAGGCAATGTCATTATTGACATTATCAATTCGCATATAAAACAAAAGTGAAAGAACAAACATGTAACTATGCATAATAGGAAAATATGGAATAGGAATATATGAATGAACAATGGATAATTGTAATAAATAGCTACAATTAATAGAAAAATGGAAAGGAATATAGCTTAGTTTCTAACCCTTAATCTAACACTAAAGACAAATGGAAAAAGAACAATCAGACGACAAAGAAAACAAAACACAACAGTAATTTTGCAGTAGTAGACATGCATGAACAACGTTATTATTGTAATTGACACAAGACACAAGGGCAAAAAAGTAATATTTGTAGATTCATAATTGTGGCCAATTCTATAAATAAAGGTATGCAAACTAAAACTTTGGTGCCTTACGAGAATGAATGTCTATTTCAATAACATGAAAACAAATATATGACCCAAGATGTCTTGTTTAAGAAATCTTTTAATACACATTCCGTCATGTGAGTTGCATTCCCAATCATGTTGGACATTGCTCCTATTAAGATATTCACATCATAGGAGGTGTTGGAGGGTGCCCGAGAAGTGTTGTTTTGTAACTAAGAAATTTCACTTTCAAATTATGACATGTCTACAAAATTCAAACTGATTTCAAGGAGTGTCTGGGAAGGCGTCCATAAAACATATAGGCAGAATGGCATCTTTGCAATTACAATGAAGTCAGGAGCAAAATATAAGAACAGAATAAGTTAAGGGCTAAAAAGGAATATATATATATAACATGTCTAATAAGAGAACGTACTGAAACAGCATTTTTACTGGTAGAATGTCTAAATTTATGTCTGTAACTAAAGAAGCATAGAAACACAAACTAACTACAAGTCCATACTTCCAAGCATAGCATGTGTACTTCAAAAATCAAAAGAAACAAGCGAACTCATTTTTTGAAGGGAATTTAACTCAATAACCTGAGGAATTAACAATCTTCGAGGAATGAGCTCTTCATGACGCCGAGCACAAAACTCCCAAGAGCATATCTAGCAAAGGAATGGAAGAAGCAACAGAAACAAGTAAACAATTGATGCCTCTTAAAAGTATAGAGTTCTTGAAAACAACACTAGCCATATGTAACCTTCAGGTATGGAGAAAAAACTATGCGAAGTTGACCATCTCGACAACACGGTTGGTCAAAACGCTTCCTGTATGGCTTTTGCATAGTCCAGGACAATTTGACCAGAGTTGTTCTGATATTCTCGAGGCATATCAACATAAAGAAGTTCTTCCAAAGTTCCACTCTCATACTTGATTTTGAAAAGCCTTGGCAGAACCTCGACAGTTGCCTCTGAAAGTAAACAGATTTTAGATACAGCTGTAGAAATACAAATAGCTAACATGGTGCAAGAGAGTAAAAGAGTACAGTGGCAAAAATCAAGTTGCAAATGGATCTATGCAAATGGATCTAAAAGGCAATGGGAAAATATAAACAGTACACAAATTTAAAGCATTTAAGGGACGGGCAGACTGCCAAAAGTTCTCTATGTGAAAACAGTTTCCAAAACCTAGCCACGAAAACATACCAAATCCACGTCCAGGTTTGCGATTACATATTTCGCAGTGCCATACATCCTGCAGAATTCCAAACACACTTAGTTTACATAATGTTTAACATAGATATGCAATCAAAAAATCCAAAGATCTACACAAAACATCTATTGCTCTAGGAACTTCAAAAAATAAGACGACATACTAGGAAACAGTTACTATGAGCCATTAGGAACTATTTATTAAAAGAATCAACTAAGATTTGATCAACTGGAATGTGATATCCCTAATATGGCAAAGTCCTGCCGCGTGTTTTTAAACAGCACACCTGAGGGAACACTCCAGTTTGGCGGCCATTTCCATACATAGAAACACACCATTTCTTCTTGGCATTGGGAGCAAAGAATTTGGTAACAAATTTTCTCCAAAACTCAATATTGTTGTCCTGCACGAAAAGTTATCATAGTCATAACATGTAACAGTAACAAAATATCTACGTTTACAACAGATTTTTTACAGGAAAGAAACCCTACCTCAGGTCGGTGTTGTTGCTCATACATATAACGTGTCAGCCGCTGGGCACACATACCAGGTTCATATAATGGTTTTACTGGGGACCTCATAGGCAAATTTTGCGGTTGAAACGGTGACTGTGATGGGGACTGCTGTAGAGGATGAGCCTTTAAGGCAAGCTGTTGCTGCTGTTGTTGCATCTGCAGAAGTCTCTGTTGATTCATAAGATTAATCTGGGCAGCAGCAGCCTGAGGAGACTGTCGAGACATGTGGAAAAACTGTTGCTGTTGTTGTTGTTGCTGCTGTTGATGCAGAAACAGTGGCTGGTCTGAACGTTGGGGTTCCATCTTGATAGTTGCCAGATTTCTCATGGACTGAATTTCTTGGGGTTCCAGTTTTACATGACCAAGATTTCTCAATGAATGCAATTGCTGTGGAGGCTGTGTGTGATGATCATTTGTCACCTGTGGTTCCAACTTGACAGGTCCGACGCCACCTAATCCTCCCCGAATTGATTGATATTGCTGCTGCTGCTGGTTGTTCTGAAGGGCAGAAAACTGTTGCATCGGCTGCTGATTATGTTGGTAGTTTTGAGGGTCAATTTGTTGAGACTGTTGTTGATCTGGCAACATCTGATTGCCTGAAGGGTTTGAAAATTGCTGTCCCTGCACTTGACCTGAAGAACCGGGGTTTGCCATATTTGATGGCACAAATGATGAGGGTGCAGAAGTAAAACCCATTCCATTTCCCACATTGGAGATCGTATCAGGCTCAGCTCCAGTATCAATAATTCCTCGCTGACTACTTCCAGGACCAGAAAGCCCAGGATTTGGACCTCCATTTCCAAAAGACTGATGGAGGAGGGATGAAACATTGGACACATTGCCAAGCATATTACCGTTATTAAACTGTGTACGGGGAGATACAAGAGAGGGAAAAGCACCCTGTGAAGGCATTGCACCCCCTTGAGCACCCAATAAACCAGAATTTGATCGCAGTACCGAAGGTACAGGCTGGGCACCACCAATTGGAGTGGGAGGCCCCGATGGTACCATATTATCGAAAGCACAACCTACAAACACTTATTCAAGTACAAAAACTATCTAAAAGGGCATGAATTCGGCACTCAGTGCCACTAAGATTGAATACACTACAATTACACAACAAACCGGACAAAAGCCAATATCTTGATCAATCCAACAAGCATTCTGCACTCATTGCCAAGGGTAGACATTCCAGACTCTTTATTGTGTGCCAATAGAAATGGAAAGCCTTTGTGGCCGAGCTTACGGTGTTGAGCCTTACCAAACACAAGTCGGTTGCCAAAGAAAAGCAGATACAAGCAACAAGCTTTGGTCCTGTACATCCTAAAATTGCCTTAGCTCTGCTAAAGGAACAATCTTCGACCCACTTTCGCTTAAATCTCTGCATAATTTGTAACTCATTAGACGAACTTTACCAAAATGTGTAACGCATTTAAAAAAGAAAAAAAGAAAAAAAAAAAAAAGGCAACCAAATAAAGAAACCAAACTTTGACAATCAAATAGAGCTCCTGAATCTTCCAATGCCCTCCATAGAGTGACTCAAAACCCTCCCCAGAAGCATCAAAAGAAGAATTTGAACAGATACGAATCCAAATCTTCAAAATTCCCATACCCAACTAAAAAAAAAACAAAATTCAACAACCAAACAAATGGAAACTAAAACATAATGAACAAGAAAAGAAAAGGAAAAAAGTTAAGAAAAGGAAAAAAGTTAACTTAATCACACTTGCAAGATAAAAAAAAATCAATATTTATACCCAAACAAACAAATTCAAACGAAACAAACAAATTTTACAAAACAACATTATAATATAAGGAACACTGAAAAAAAACAAAACAGTAAGTTGAAAAAGTAACAGAGAACCTCTCGATCGAGCCCTAAATTGTGCTAGAAAAGTACAATGGGTCGATCCAGAACTGAGATGAGTGAAAAAATCTAGGGCATTAAAGTTGGAGCAGAAACTCGGAATAGAAACACTAGACAAAGACATGTGAGAAAAGACTACTTACCAAAACAAGAATTGACAGATAGTTTCCGAAAACTGCGATCGAACAAAACACACGCACTTCAACTGATGAAAAATTGAAGACAATCCACTTTTACTCTTCAACTTGCTGACCTTTCTTGGCATTAAATACACATATACGTGCATATAAATTGCATATATATATATATATATGTCTAGGGTTTGTTTCTTTGAATTTATCTTCTTCGTCACAGTCTTCTTGAATGAATCTCTATCAATCTCATTTGAGTCCCTTTGCTGTAGATAGAGAAAAAAGGGAGGAGAGAGAAAATGCTTTCCTGTTCTTCGCTGTATCTTAGAGAGAGAAAGTGTAGAGAGAGAGAGAGAGAGAGAGTGTTCTCTCCTTGCGGACGTCAAAATTGCATTCGATCGGATTGAATTTTCTTCATTCCTTTCTTTTCCTTTTCTTCACTGACATGAAACTAATGAAGTCAAATCCTCTTCACTCCATGTTATATTACGTTATGTATGTATGTTATGTCTCATCACCATCACCACCATCATCATCATCATCATCCTCATCCTCATCATCACCGTTCACCGCCTTGACACGGTCTCTATGTGGTGCTAATAACAATTGACCCTCCATTTCTTTTTAATTGCCAAAGTGTCCGATTTGGTACAAGTAGTTACGATAAATTACGAATACACTTTCCTAAAATTTATTTAAAATACAAATAATTCTAAAAATAAAAATTATATTTTATCTCTTCAAATTTTTAATTATATAACAAATAATTCATTTGATTAATAAAATATCAAATCAATTAAAATTTTTAATGATGTTAGAAATTTATTTTAATTAATAATTTAGATAGTTTTATTCTTATATAAGAGAGTAGTTAGGGTTTTTTTTTTAATTATGTTAAATAATTTTTTTTGATAAGGGGTATTTAATTTATATTTTAAACAAATTTTAAAAGTGTATTAATAATTTAGCTTAATATCTAAGAGGTTTAGGAGAAATTGCCAAGTTCCTACTTTTTTTATTTTTTATTTTATTCTATTCCAACTTTTATTATTAGTAGGAAGATATACTATTTTTTGTCTTTTATTTTTTTAGATGAGATGATCATTTGCGTGGAACTCATTGGAAAAATTCTCAATAATTATAATTCATGTTTAGTGCACTTTATATGATTTTTAATAATTTTTTTAAAGAGTTTGGTGTAATATTTTTTATAATTTATGGAAAATTTCTCAATAATTATAATTCATGTTTAGTGCACTTTATATGATTTTTAATAATTTTTTTAAAGAGTTTGGTGTAATTATAATTCATGTAATTATATATAATTTATAAAATAAAATAAAAACAATTTAAATAAGATTAAAATAGCTTTAGAAGTGTTTACGAATCAAATTGGTCCAAATTTAAAGTAAATTAAAAACCAAATTAGTCTCTATAATTTTAAAAATAATAATTTAAAACTGTAATCAAATTGTTAAACTTACTTAACCGGAGCATTGTACTGAAGGCCATTAATCTCTATAATTTTAAAAATAATAATTTAAAACCATAATTAAATTGTTAAAATTACTAAATTAGACCATTGTGCTGAAGGACATTAAGGTATTATGTGATATTATCTCTCATCAATAACAAATGTATATATCTTTTATTACTTTTAAATACCCAATATAAATATAATAGACCTTATTATCAAAATTAATAACAATAATAAAAGGAAAAATGCTTTATACTCTTACTGGGGGTCGATCCTCAGTGAGGTGGAGGTTCATGATTGACGAAAAAAAATTATTATTATTATTATTTTTTTTGAGACTGTCAGCCAGTGAGAGCGCGCCACCTCACTCAGTGGTGCGACCCCACTGGAGGTATAAATTAGTGTTGTAATAAAAGATATCATAAAACATCCTATCCGCGTAAAAAAAATTACACATCTGTTGACCTAACTGAAGGCCATTAACTACGGTTGACATAACTTTTGTGTAATTCTTGAGCTTGTTGACCCTACTTTAATTTGTAACCCATGCTTGGAAGTACATGCTCATGAAAATTCTATTTAGATTTTACGTAGCATCTTCAATGAATATTTATTATCTTCAATAAAATTATTAATAAAAAAAAATGACCCTGGATTTGATAATGATTTTTTTAACATCTTATTTTGTTGACTTTTTTTTTTCTTTCTCTTTATTGATTTTTTTTATAAATATTTTCATTTTTATATCCTACTTACCAAAAAACAATTTAAAAAAAAAAATCATCTAAAGACATAGTGAACTTTTTTTTTTTTTTTTTTTAAGATTCTTTTAAACAAGAATATAAAAATAAGTTTAAAACTAATAATTCTTTAAAGATAAAAATTTGAAAAAAAAGAAAAGAGAAGACCTTCTTTAACTATTACCTAACAGAAGATGGTGAAATATGTTTCTAAGGATAGATAATCATATTTTTGATAAGCAATCAAGTAATAATTAGCCTCCGTTTGGAAAGTGGGTTGGTTTTTTAATTTTTTGACTTTTTTGGCTATTTGAGCCTGGGCTCAAAAGCTTGATTTGGGAAGGATTTTTTGACTTTTTGGTTTTTTTATAAGAGAAGAGTGTAATGATTATGAGTTGGATGTGATGTTTTGTCTGTTGTGGCTCAAATAGTCTATTCTGTCTTTTGTGGCTCAAAGAGCCAAAAGAGCCCAAATGAGCCCTTCCCAAACGACACCTTATCTTTTTATTCAAGGTTATATCTAGATTTTAAATTTGTTGATAGGTTTGTAAAAATTATATTTTATTTCTTTATATTTTCTTTTTACAAATTTAAGATATAAATACAATCTAAAAACCTTTATGAAAAATAATAAATACAATCTAAAAACCTTTATGAAAAATAAAATAAATAAATAAATAAACCTTCTTAGCCATACCAAACAAAGCCTCATGAACTGTTTGGCAATAAGGGGCAATTTCAAACATTAATTTATCCAGATCAAACAAGTGCGATATGTGGGCAATATTCATCATTGGAAATGATTCTACTATTTGAGAATCATAACCACACGCGCTTGAGCCACCTGTCAGATTAGTGGCAATCTTGTAATTCATCCCACGTTTAATTTCATTGGCAATTTTGACGGCAGTAGTGCTATATATATTAATTAGTGTATTAACACTAATTAATTATGATATTATTATTAATTTTACTCATTATACAAATTATAAATATTAAAAATATTTTAAATTATGCTATATCATAAATTAGTAAATTAATTTATATATATAATATTATTCTTTTGATACTGTGCTATTTTTTTGATAAATATTTGTCAATAGTTAATTATAGGGTGAAGCTTATCTTGAATTTTTTAACTAGAAAGTGTTATTGGATATTAGTGAGCCTATTACAGAGTTGATATTTATGATCTCAATCACCTAATGTGTAGGGTTCTTCGAATATTTTATTTTCATAAAAAAGTTATGTTAATTAAATATCGGTAGTCACTTAATCATATTATATTTATGTCAATAAATTATTTTTAAAATCATATTTACTAGTGATCTAAATGTAATCTGATCAAGTGATTATTGATATATGATCAACATAATTTTTTGCAAAAATAAAATATATTCTGAATCTTACACATTAAACAGTTTAAATCATCTATGATACTTATTGATACTGATGGGTATCTAGGAGGGCTCAGCCCACGGCTCAGGGCTCAGCTCACGACCTAGGTATTAAAGCTCGGTAACCTTGAAAAGCCAATACTGAACCAGGACTAATAGCATTCAAACACTTGTCAGGTAGGGAATTAGCCATGTAAACAAACAAAAATCCTGCAAAGTTATTGCACCCACACATCAGCCATTTAATAAGGCCCTCGTTATATTAAATATAGCAACCCCTTCACGTCGAATGATGCAGACTCATCACGAACGATGTCAACTAGGTCATAGACTTTTGGCCAACAAGACGGCTTAGAATGACAAGGAAATGATGAGTAAAAGATATAAGGAAGCTTTCAAGATAAGTCGAGGTTAAGTTTTTTACCCCGTTGCTTCTCTCTCTCTCTCAAATCAATCTGTCATAACCTAACTTGATCGTCGGAGTGTCTGTTAAGGGACTACCTCCCCCTTTGGACCTTTTTGCAAGTACGCTTTGAGGACACCAAGGCCAGCAGACCAATTAGAAGCGTGGATCAGTTTAACCCATCTTTCATTGAAGTTATTGCATTATCAATCTATGTAGAATCCGACCCATCTTCCATTGACGTTATTGCATTATCAATCTATATAGATTCCACGATGAGACTCTCCAATTTGATATGAACAAGAGAGCAACTTCCCTTCCGTTATTATACTACTATCTTTGTGACAAATTATAAAATATTAAAATTTGACAAGTTATTTCTAAATCAATCAATAATATTTATATGTATTTTTTTTGTAAAAAATAGGGGGATATATTTTACATTATTAAAAGTAGGGTTGATTATGGACCGATCAATCTACCAAAATCAATTGACTTGACCAAATTCACCCGCTTTTAAGTGGTTTCAATAATATAGGCAGGAGGATATAAAATGGAGATTTTTTAAGGCAACTTATGTTCAGGCGAATGGTGGATGAAAGACCATCAAATCCAACCCGATTTGTCAAACCTCCTTAAAAAAGTAATTTTATATTTTTATACTTTGTATGTTTGAAAAAAAAAAAGAAGAAAATTAAATAATATTAACTATTTATAAAATATGAAAATTTTGTCTTTATTTTAATTACTATAAAAAATGAAGAATATAAAATTTTGAATTCAAATAAGATCAAACATAGTAACAAGTTTACTTTAAAATAGCTGTAAAAAAATTAGTACAATTCAAACTGTCACATTCACTTATCAACTTGCATGTCCGCTGAATCCATATCAATTAACTAAGCGGACATATATAAATAAATATTTTCTAATTTATTTAAGTTTGGACCGATGGATGAGAAATAACTCGATTCAACCCAATTCGTGAACACTCTTAATTAAAAGTTACATTATAAAATTTTAACAATTTAACACTATACATTTTAAAATTTAATATTAACATTATCAATTTAATACTTTAGTATAGGAGATGTTCTGAACATGTTACTTGGTTCGAAACTCACTGGAACACAACGAAGATAATTGATTAATCTTGATTAATTCGTACATTTTTTTTGAACTAATTAATTCGTACTATTAATCTCTCTTTTTTCCACTAACACATTTGCTAAATTGATACAGTTAGGCACGCCTCTGTTAATTTTTTTTTTAATATAATAAAATTAAAATACTAAAATATCACACTTAAAGTTAATTTTCGTATATTTATTTTTTTATCATACGTATTTTAACTTTCATTAATTATTAAGTATTATTCATAATATACTATATTATTTTTAATTTGGAGAAACTACAAAAAAAAATAAAAAATAAAAAATCAAGAATTGATTCTTATAACAAAATAAACTATGAGTTTTTTATTTTCTTAATTTATACACTCTAAACTTTTGATATAAATAATTTACCTATTTTCGTTAAGTAAAATAGATGAAAATGAATATTTTAATCATTAAACTTAATGAAAAATATATTTTAGACATTTTATGTATATCTACATTTAGGAGTTTCAAATCATAATTCCACATTTACTTTTGAAAACTTGGTTGAAGGTGAGAAAATTTGGACTAACCGGTCGTTCCATCGGTTGTCCGGCCGGTTGACCAGAATAGTGCATTTTTTTTTTCTTTTTTTTTTCAATTGACATATGTTAATTTTTTATATATTCGAATTTTTTTTTTTTGAATTTTTAAATTTTTTTATGTGATTTAATAGAATTTTGAGTTGTATGTTTGGTTATGCGTTGTAAGTTTTTGTATCAAATATCATATGTCATATCAAAAATTTTCCACTCAAATCAAAACTCTCTTCAAAACTCTTTTCAAAATTCTTTAACCAAACAAATTTTTCACACTCAAATCATAATCCTAAAACTCACAAACTTAAAATACAACTCCTACTCTCAAATCATAGTTAGAAAAGCTCTACCAAACGCAACCATATTTTAGGTATTTTATGTATATCTACATTTAGTTTAATAATTAAAATATTATTTTCCCGTCAATTTTACTTAATAAAATTGGACGAATGATATAAATTGAAAATAAATAAATAGAAAATTAGGGTTTAAATTAACAAAATTAAAAATTCATGATTTATTTTGTTAGAAGGCTCAAATCATAAAATTAAGAGATTTTTAGTTTAAAATCTCTGATATTAAGATTTTATAAGATAAATGACATATAACATTTTCATAATAGTTGTGGTCCTTCGGCATTTTCACAGAGAAATTTTGATATAGAAAAATTTTAGCATAGAAAAATTTGTCTTCATAGAGAAATTTCAACTCTTCAAAAAGAAATTTAACAAAGAAATTTCAACTTGTCATAGAGAAAATTTTAAAATTCTTGTGACAAACTAAAATTTATCTAATAATATTATTGAGAAATCTTAACTAATAAAAAAAAATATTAGACATATTTTATTACTAAAAATTAGGGCAAATTACATATACCTCCCGCGAGGTTTAGTTAAATTACAGATATCTTTCTGAAATTTCGGAAATTATAGATACCCCATAAGGTTTATATTTTCATAACAAATTATCTCATGAAGTTTATATTTTCATAATAATTTATCCTCTAATTTGTTATGTAAATATAACCTTTAGGTGATATCTATAATTTTTCAAACCTCAGAAGGTATCTGTAATTTTGTTAAATTTTGAGGGATACATGTAATTTGCCCTAAAAATTAAATAGAGATGTTTTGCTAATTTTTTTAAAAATGAACTCGCCCTTCCCCATTCCCAACATTATATGATGTGATGTGAGAGTAAAGGCAGGGCACTACAGATTCGTCACAGGCTCACCCTATTGCAATTTATATTTGCTAATGGTGCCACCCTCTCCTGAATCAGCCATTTAGGATTATAGGGTGTATAATGAAATAAAGCCTCTGTTTGGGAAGTGAATTGACTTTTTGACTTTATGATTCTTTTGGCTATATAAGTCTGGATTCAAAAGTTTAGTTTGGGAAGAATTTTTTAATTTTTTAATTTTTTTGACTTTTTTTATGAGAAAAGAGTGTAATGATTATGGGTTGAATGTGATTTTTTATCTTTGTGACTTAAAATTGCTATTTTGTGTTTTGTGGCTCATTGAGCTAAAAAAGCCCAATGAGCCACTTCCCAAATGAACCCAAAATGGTGATTTGATTTTTTTTTTTTTTAAATGTATGCAATATTGTTTTAGAATGTTAGTTAAAAAATAATTTTTTGGCTTTTTTTTTTTTTGATTTTTTAAAACAATATATAAAAAAATAGAAAGATAATGTGACCTAAAGTAGAATAAAAATTAGTTTTTAACTTTTAATCATTTTTTCAAAGGAGACCGTAATTAAAAATTAGTGTAAAGAAATGAATGTCATGTTTGGTTTGATTTTTTGAATTTTTTTTTAAAAAATAAAAATTATTTTAACAAAAATAAATAAAAATATATTCTAATATTTTAAAAATTATTTATGCCTTATAAAAATAAGGGTAAATTACCAATAGATTCTAATAGTTAAACTTAATTTTATTCAAGTCCTATTAAAAATAAGTCTTGGTAAAATTGTTGTTAAAAATATTTTTTTGAGACAATTTTTTATATACCTTGCTAAAAATTGACAATTAGTGACTTTTTTTTGTCATGATTTTTATAAATTATCACTAAAACTTATAATTAGTGACATTTTTTATGACAATTTTTTCATAGGACCTATTGTTGGAAATGGTTATAAATTCTGGGTAAAATCAGAATTTTTTCCTAAGTTTGGTCTAATTTTTAGGTGGGCCCCGTGCATCGATTTACACGGGTCAAAGTGATAACGCGTTCTATGCCGCGTTGTGATTCACGTGGTATATTTGGTTGTTCAAAACCATTACCGAGTGAATGAGAAATTGAAGCCAAAGTATGCTCCATGGAAATGGAGTTTTGGTGGAAATTCCTTAAAGGTATGTATAAGGCTTGTCCCACATTGGTTTGGTGGGAGGTTTTGAGACGGTTTATAAGGCTTGGGTTTAATACTTGGGGTGTGCCCCAAGGGGTACCCAAGTGTTTTAGAGGGAGAGGTTATGGGCAAAATGGGCTAGACCCATTGGACCCAAAATCATACACCAAGGCCATACGCCGCCATCCAAACAGGGCCCTTCCCGTTTTCAAACAGAATTAAACTGGTTTGGCATTTTGGTTCATCCAAACAGGGCCCTTCCCGTTTTTATCTGTTTGAATAATTAACCAACAGATTCAAACCTGTTGAAATTCAAACCCAACAGGTTTCATACCTGTTCAATTCAAATCCTACAGCCACCTTAACATCTATAAATAGACCAGCCTCCCATTTGGATTATAACATCAATTTTCGTATTCCTTCTCTGCTTTAAATCTCTGCCATATTGCTGCATATTATTTCTGAAAGAAAGAGTGTAAACACTTAGTGTGTTCGACGAACAATTAAATTGTAGTGCTGCATTTAATTGTTGATAAGATCATTTCATCATGGAAGATAGACGTCCAAGTTAAAGACCTTGGAGAGGACGAATCTGTCTTTAAGGACACGGTGTTCAACACCGACTTGATCGAAAAGTTATTCCAAGTATTTAACCAAGTAAGTTGATTAAATTATTTTTCTGTTTTCTTTATTTGTTTATTAAAATCAGATTTTAATTTTATTTTTGTAACAAAATAAAATCTGTTTTTATTTGTTTTATTTTATTTTTATTTTGAGTTTGATTTTTGTGATCAAACAAATTTCTCTCATTTTCTTTATTTCTTTAAATTCTGATTGTTGTTTAGTACACAACAGAATTTAATTTATTTAAATACAGTGAAGATTGCCCAACACCTATTAGACAATAAGTTCACTTATTAAAATTTACACCTAAGTATCTAAAAAATAATAGGTACATTTTATTTTTCCTTTGACAAAATTAGTGTTAAATTTTTTATATTTCCCATAATTAAACCAAGGCTATGTTTGGGATGTTTACAAAAAGTTAAAAAGTCACTATCCTATTTAAGTCACATCATCTTATTTAAGTCACGTCACCTCTCTAACATATCACTTCAAACCCAACCCAAACCCAACCCATATTTCATAAAAATTCAAAAAGTACACTTATTTGTCTTCCCAAACTTGGCCCAAATATAGCCGAAAATATTACGTAAAAATAAATTTATCTGAGAATCTGAAACTGAAATTATGCATTGACAAAAATGTCCTCGACTGGAGTGATGGTGCAAATTGCAGGAGACGTGGCTTGATCGAAGTCGATTTGTGATTCTCACGTTAACGACTCCGATCAAAAGTGGCAGTGTCGTATGTACGACTCCATCGAACATCCTTTTCATCGAAAGGGTAAAAAGGGTAAAATAGGTGGGTGGACCTACGACGCATCAACGGTCATGATTGAGACCCTCGAACCAACTCTAAAGTAAACACGTTTAGTAGTTTGTACGAATTTCCTTAACTTTTTTCTTGTTAGGCCATTAAACTCATTTTTAAATTTAATTTTGATAATTTAAATTGTTCAATTTTAAAATTTGTTAAATATATTAAATTTGTAAAATATTAAGTTAATCAAATATCGAAAATTACATATTTAAATCATTGAATTAAAAATTATTATTTTAAAAAAATTAATAAATAATTTTTCAAACACATATTTTTTGATATTTAATTAATTTAATTTTTTACAGATATAATATACTTAATAAATTTTAAAATATAAACAGTTCGATTTATTAAAATTAAATTCAAAAGTAAGCCTAATAACCTACCAAGAAAAGAGTTAAAAGGAGAGAAATGAATAAGAGAATCTTGATTCAGTTTGTACCCTGCTAGATTTGTCTTGATTGATCTTTATGCATTTCATGGGTTATTGGATTTGGGCTAAAATATTCAGAGGTGTTTGGGTACTTGAGTTGGTTGGTTTTTTTTAGTCAAAATAGTTAATAAGGATAAAATAAATTAAATTGTAATTTTTTTTTTCATAATCATTAAATTAACTAAAAAAAAGTTTATTATCATTTTAAATATAATTTTTTTAGTCAGATTAAAATAGCCAAGTTTCCAAATGAGCCATAAGTAATATATCATTAAATTAATTAAAATAAATTTATGACATCATTAAAAATAATTAATTGAATTGATGATTTATTAATAAAAGAGGTCATTTGTTATTAAATTAAAGTTTTCAAGTAGTGTGATGTAATTTATAGACTCGCAAGGGACAATTTATATTTTAAATAAATCTTTAAAAGTGTATATGTAATTTATCCAAAAATCAATGTCACAACAAATTTTTTTTTACTAGAAAATATAATTTTTTTTTTTATCAATTTTTCAAATGCATTAATTAAAAACAGGTTCTGTTAATGACAATTTTACGAGCTATCAATAAACATCATAATAAGCCAAAAAAATTATAATCTCAATGCACTTTCACATATTCAAACCATTCTACACATTTCAATATACCTTTTATACATTTTTTTAACACCAATAATAACTAGCATTTTTCATTAAAAAAATAATTAAAAAACAAAAAAATCACTAAAAATAAAATAAATCCCAAATGCTCACAAAATTTGCATATAAGTCTCATTATTTGGCATTGAACTCATTAATAGTCAATCCTAATAGGTATTTAAGCAAATCTCTGGAGTGTCTTTGTAATTTATCATTTTATTTATAATAATGAACATAGTTAAATTTTATCATTTATTTCTTCATAATTTCATATTCTTAATTGTACGTAATCTACAAATATACACATAATCTCTGTGTGATCTAAATGAAATATATAATATCTAACTCATTTAATGATGTTTGTGAAAAATACTATATTACCCTTGTTTTCTTGTCTAATTTTTTTCGATGCCACCGCCATATTCCCTCTCGTAGAAGACCCTTTTACTACAACCACCTGAGTACCCACCACATTCACTGCCATGGCCTCCTCTCTCAGCACTAATGCACTTTCTATATAGACATTGTTGATAAAACTAGCATACCGAAAAATTGACCCACAAAAATTCTACTCTTTCTAAAAAACTATGTCCTACATATGACAACTGATATTCTCATTTCGGACTAAGATCTCATTTGGGATTATATTTTTTTAGTAATTTTTTAGTTTTTTCGCTAAAATATGATGTAAAAAAAAAATTAATATGTTTGGAATGATTTTTTGATTTTTTACAAAAAAAATGTGCAAAAAATAGAGAGAAAAGAGAAGTTTTGACTTTTTTGTATAGGTTATTGGTTTTTTGATTTTTTTAGTAATTTTTTGACTTGTTAAACTAAAAAAATCACTTGCCAAATGAGACCTAAATTGTGATTGTTGCGGTATTGGTGACATTGTATATCTTGATAGTGGTGGATTTAAAAGTATGGTGGTGGGTTAAAGTGGCTGTTAGATAATGTCTCAATGGGACCACATAATTAAATGTGGTGTTATCATTTATAAGAAACTTACAATTTAAGTGATTCAATTTAGTTAATAGGCTTAAGGGTATATGTGTTATGGACCTAATGTGTAGATACTAGTTGTATAATTTCTATTTCTATGAGGAGCAGAAATAGAAATTAAAACATATTGGTTAAAGTTGGTTTTTATTCCTTTTGAACTTCCACAACCTTTCAGTTTTGAAAACCAATAAATAGAAATTAAAACCAATAATGGTTAAAGTTGGTTTTCATTCCTTTTGAACTTCCACAACTTTTCAGTTTTGAAAACCAATTGCAACCTTTAAAAGGTTATGGTCCCTATTTCTTCCCAAGTGGAAAAAAAAGAACACTGCCATTTTTCTAAATCATCTCAAGGAGAAACATAAGGCACCAAAGGGGAAATGATTAGAAGGCAATAACATAATCAATAACAAAGAGTCTATTGATAATCACGCTTCCGTTTAACCGTTCATCAATGGATTCAGGTATGTCATTTTGTCTTGATTTCTTGATAATACACATGGTAAATGATCCGAAGTGTAAGATTTATGTTCTGAAATTTATGTTTACAATTAGTATAAGAGCAGCATATCATGTGTTTTATCAGAATTGATATGTTTTATTCATTCTATTTAGTTTCCTGGAATCAGATTCTGAATTTTTTTATGGATGTAAATTCTGTTTTTTCCTGTTTTGTTCTATGAAAATGGCAATCTGTTTTCTGAAATTGTAAAATGATTCGGTGGACAGTTTTTTTTTTCCTCTCAAATGGATGAACATCATGTATTTATATATATATATAGATATATCTTGCGATTTGATCGGTTTAATTTTGAACATCATAAAAAAAAAAAAAACTATTTGTTTTTGGACCCGTCAATTCTGTTTATATATGTATGTATATAATTGGGATTGGTGCAGATTATATAATATATACGGGGTCACAAATTTAGAAATCTTTAAATTTAATGTAATTTCATACAACGTCTACAGAAATTTAATTTTCTAACATTCTCAATATAAGCCAATTCAAACAAGATGTCACAAAAGTGATCTCTCTTGTCTAGATTGTTTTATATGGAATGTTTTGATGTTCATGTCTGTGTATCTCATGCGGGTATTTATCAGTCCAAAGACATGATTAAGACTTGGCAGAATTACACACACATTTTGTGGTGATAAACATGTGCCAATTGTCAAGAAAACCTAATGTGAATAATAAATCCATCAAAAAGATAGATTTGTTATTTAACATAACTTATTGTCAATGTTTGATCATTATAACAAGAATACCGCTTACAGTTAATATCACTACCCAAAGGCTTGGTATTAATGTTGTGTTAGGTATCTTGAGATGTTGTCATTAAATTAATTTATTTAGAGATTATCTGTTTGGTAACTTAATGTGAGCATAATTGTAAATTCGATGAAACCCCGGTTGCTAAGGGACACAAGTTTAGTCTCAGCCAATGCCCGAAGAACAGTCTTGAAATTCAAGAAATACAGAAGATTCCTTATGCCTCGGTTGTAAGGAGTCTAATGTATGCTCAAGTATGTACGCGTCTGGATATTGCGTTTATAGTTGGCATGTTAGGCAGATATTTAAGTAATCCTGGCATGGATCATTGGAAAGCAGTCAAGCGTGTTATGCGATATTTACAGAGAACAAAGGAATATATGCTCATATATAGGAGATCGGATAAGTTAGAGGTCATTGGATATTCCGACTCCGATTTTGCTGGATGCTAAGACAGTAGGAAATCCACATCAGGCTATATTTATCTGTTAGCTGGCGGGGCAATTTCTTGGAGGTCTGCAAAGCAGACGTTCATAGCTTCATCCACCATGGCCGCATAATTTGTAGCATGTTATGAGGCATCAAACCAAGGGATATGGTCATGAATTTTGTCACCGGGTTGCGTATTTTGGAAGGCATCGAAGACCACTTAAGTTATATTGTGACAATAAGTCTGCAATTTTATATTCTAATAACAACAGGAGCTCGACAAAATCAAAGCATATTGATATCAAGTTCCTAGTTGTAAAAGAAAGAGTGCAGAGTGGACAGATTTTCATAGAGCACATTGGGACAAACTCCATGATAGCGGATCCACTTACGAAGGGACTACCACCCAAGGTCTTTCATGAGCACACTGCTCAGATGGGTGTTGTTCTATTTGAGAACATTCTGGTTTAGTGGGAGTTTGTATTTATATTACTGCTTTATGTCAGCCTTGAGTTTTATCTATGTAATTAGATTAATTTCTGCAGAAATGAAATATTCAGTTTATTACGCTCATACGACAGAAGTATTGATCTCAATAAAGTTAAGTAGGACCAGTTAGAAATAGGCATGTATGGATCACATCACATGTAATTTCCATGCTACGCATCCATGATTGATTTATGTCATTTAGCTGTATTAGTATACGTGTGACCATTGGTGGGTCGAGTTACGATTGATGTAACGAAGACCGCTTTAATTCTATATTAATATAGTTAATGGACAAGATTGTTTGGATACCCTCAAGTTATGACAACAAATTTCTGAGCTCACTAAAGTTAAGCACATTTTTCAGGATACATATGTGGTCCAGTGAGAGATTGTTAGATAATGTCTCAATGGGACTACATAATTAAATGTGGTGTTATCATTTATAAGAAGCCTACAATTTAAGTGATTCAATTTAGTTAATAGGCTTAAGGGTATATGTGTTATGGACCTAATGTGTAGATACTAGTTGTATAATTTTTATTTCTATGAGGGGCAAAAATAGAAATTAAAACATATTGGTTAAAGTTGGTTTTCATTCCTTTTGAACTTCCACAACCTTTCAGTTTTGAAAACCAATAAATAGAAATTAAAACCAATAATGGTTAAAGTTGGTTTTCATTCCTTTTAAATTTCCACAACTTTTCAGTTTTGAAAACCAATTACAACCTTTAAAAGGTTATGGTCCCTATTCCTTCCCAAGTGGAAAAAAAAGAACACTGCCATTTTTCTAAATCCTCTCAAGGAGAAACATAAGGCACCAAAGGGGAAATGATTAGAAGGCAATAACATAATCAATAACAAAGAGTCTATTGATAATCACGCTTCTGTTTAACCGTTCATCAATGGATTCAGGTATGTCATTTTGTCTTGATTTCTTGATAATACACATGGTAAATGATCCGAAGTATAAGGTTTATGTTCTGAAATTTATGTTTACAGTGGCAAGATAGAGATGGTAGAGGAATGATGAACAAGAATATTGAAGAAAATGAGGAAAACATTTTGGATAAGGTAATATAGTAACTTTGCTTCTTAAATTAATTATAAGCACAAATGTCAAGTGTCTCATAAGCATTTGAGCAATATGCGCAGTTATCTTATCTTCAGTGAAATCCATTAGTTTTGCATTTACTCTCGATTATAAAGGATTATTTGTATATTAGTGAGAAAGTGTTTTTAAAATTATAGAGGTAGAGTGTAATTAACCCTATGAACTTATTACAAGAAAGCTCTAAGTGAAACTATACATTTTTATTGCTAATAATAAAATTTTCAGTTATTTTGAAAGATTTGCCATCTAGATATAAATTTAGAGTAATATTAAAATGAACAATTTTTTTTTTTGTACCGAAATTCCTTATCATCTTTACAAGTCGTTCGTGCAGTGCATCAATGCAGAGATGATGAAATTTATTCTTTTAAGTTGGGCATTTAAATAAAAGGCACGGCTATATCTCCATAAATTTTTCTTTCTAAATTCCCCTCATTGATATCACAAATAATTTTAAAATGAGAGAGAATAATTTGAAGCTAGTCAATTGGTTAGTATTGTTTGTTACATCATTAACGGAGTGTGGGGAAAAAAATAAGAAGATGGAGCATTTCTCTTAATTAAAATCACACCAAAACCTAATAAAAGATTTGTTTGTTATATAGAAACTAGCAACAAATCTGTTCCACGCACGAAATGAGTGCTTCAAAAAAGTGTCAAAAGGATAGAACTGAGGAAAACCTTAAGAGTTATAGATTGACTAATAAGGAGGTCAAGAAAGTAGTGAAATAGGCTAAGTTGATAGCTTATGATGATCTATACATTAGACTAGATAGTAAGTAGGGAGAGAAGAGGATATACAAACTTGCTAAGATACGGGAGAGGAAAACAAGAGATTTTAATCAAGTTAAGTGCATCAAGAGTGAGGATTCTAAGGTCTTGGTGAAAGATGAAGAGATTAAGAAAAGATGGAAGAACTATTTTGAGAACTATTAAATGAGGAATATGGAGATACGGCAATAGGGGAAGAAATAGCCAGTAATACGATAAATCAAGACTATAGGTTCTATCGTAGGATTAGGAACTTTGAAATGGAGATTGTACTTAAGAAGATGAAATCAAATAAGGCTTTAGGACCTGATGATATCCCTATTGAAGCTTGGAAGTATTTGGATAAAAAGGGGGTTGCTTGGTTGACTAGGTTGTTTAGCAAAATTTTGTTGATTAGGAACATGCTAGATGAGTGGAGGAAGAGTATTTTAGTGCCAATCTATAAGAATAAAGGAGAAATCCAAAATTGTAACAATTATAGAGGAATCAAACTAGTGTGTCATATAATGAAAGTGTGAGAGAGAAAGATAGAACGTCGATTGCGAGATATAACAAAGGTGTCAGAGAGTCAATTTGGATTTATGCCTGGCAGGTCAATAATTGAAGTGATCTATCTTTTAAGGAGAGTAATAGAAAAGTACAGAGAAAATAAAAGAAACATTTATATGATATTTATCGACCTTGAGAAAGCATATGATAGAGTGTCTTGGGATATAATATGGTGGATGTTAAAGAAGAAAGGCGTGGCAAATGTTACATTGATGTGATTAAGGACATGTATGAAGGGGTGGTGACTACTATTAGATCGTCTGCTGGAGAGACAAATGAATTTCCTATCATTGTAGAGTTATAATAAGGATTTACCTTAAATCCTTATCTTTTTGTTTTAGTTATGGATGAGTTAACGAGAAATATTAAAGATGATGTGCTATGGTGTATGCTTTTTGTAGACGATATTGTGCTAATAGATGAGACTAGAGAAGGAGTTAATACAAAGTTAGAGATTTGGAGAAAAACTCTTGAATCTAAAGGATTCCAGATAAGTAGAACTAAGACAGAGTACATGGAGTGTAAATTTAATAATAGTAACAATGAAAGCAGAGAAAAAATGAAAGATTGAGAATCAAGAACTGCCTAAGAGTGAACGTTTTCATTATTTAGGGTAGATTATCACAACAGTGGGGGAGATTGATGCGGATGTGGCCCATAGAATTAAGGCGAGATGGTGCAAGTGGAAAAGTGTGTCTAGGGTACTGTGCAATAAATGAAAATCCACTAAACTAAAAGGTAAGTTCTATAGAACAGCTATTAGACCAGCGATGTTGTATGGGACGGAGTGTTCAACAACCAAGAAATAACATGTAGACAAGGTTCTGAAAAGCGGTGGCCAGAATTGGTGACGGTGGCTTGATTCTTGAGGGTGTAAAGGTCAGAGTGTAACGGTTGATAACCAAACCGTGAATTTTTTTATTTTTCGCACAATTTGAAAAAACTTACCGATACGTATATTTTTTTTCCATGATCATATTTATTGGGTTAAAAATAAATATTGATAAATTTTTGTAAATTTTTAAGTATGATCCAATATATTTCATATTTTTCAATCACTATAAACTGAGTTTTATATATTTTATTTTAATGATTAATGACTTTATATTATATAAAAAATCAGTCACTAACTATTATATATAAGATAAACAATGATAAAAGTAAGAGAATAAATAAGAGCCTAAATATATATATATATACATATTTTAACCAAGCCAAATAGATAATGACCATATTTATTATTATTATTATTTTCAAACAATATATAGATAGACACATACAAACAAAATGGTTTAGTGATAGCAGCTGAATAGAATAGCATAGGTCTTACAGCTTCAACAAATCAATAACATGTTCTTCATCTTCCCTCTCTCTATCTTTTGCTCCTTCATTTTTTCTCTTTATCTTCCCTCTTCTTTCTATCTCTCTTCCCCCATTTTCAATTTTTTTTGTATGTTTTTTGAAAAGCAGCTTTGGAACCGTTACGTAGGTATATATGTTACGGTACATTATGGCACCATTACGACCTTTATGGCAGCCGCTACGGCTGACATACCTGTGAATGTCAATCACACTGCAAAAGCGGCCGTAATGGGTGGCGGTAACCGCCAAAACCGTTACGTAACGGCGTTACGTAGCGGTTGCGGCCACTTTTTAAAACTTTGCATGTAGATAGGATGAATGTGGTTGAGATAAGGATACTAAGGTGGATGTGTGGTAAGAGTAGACAAGACAAAATTAGGAATGAGTGTATTCGAGAATAGGTAGGAATAGCATCGATAGAAGATAAGTTGATAGAGAATCGATTGAGATGGTTTGATCATATTCAATGGAAACCAACAGAGATAATAGTGAAGATATGCGATCTTTTGCAAGAGATGGAAGTGTTAGGGGACGGAGTAGACCTAGATTAATGTTGGCTAGTGTTATAAATAGAGATATAGATCTATTTAATTTGACTAACGAAATAGCTTTTGATAGGGCCGCGTGGAGAAAAAGGATTCATGTAGCCGATCCCACTTGATGGGGCTTAAAACTTAGTTTGATTTGGTTATTTAAACTCTATGAAGTAATTTATATTAAAACAATAATAGTTCAATAATTTTAAACTAACTATTAAAATTTAATTGTTAAAAGAATGTCAAATTTTGTTAAGAACTATTATATTCTATATTTGTTAGGTGAATTGTCTACGAAATTTATTTGGTATAGGGGTATCAACCGGATTAGAGTGAAATTGAACTGAACTACATAAAAAGATTACGTGTCAACTCAACCCCAACACAACATCAAGATCAATACAGCTGTCCTGAACCCGACCATAAAAAGATTTATAAAGTTCAATTCCACTCCATTAATCCATTATACATGGACTATTATTATTATTATTATTATTATTATTATTATTATTATTATTATTATTGTATTTTTGGGGGTTGTCTTGGAGTACTTTTAAATGAATTTGTCATTTTTAATAATAATTTTAATTTAGAAATTAGCAAAATTCAATTTGAAAATGATTTTTGGTTTTTTAACAAATGTATGAGTTCAATCTCTAAACACACACACACATATATATATATATATATTCTTATTGTTCATTTTTTTATAAATGTTTTCAAAAAAATGTAAATAGTGCAAAAAATAAGTTATTTCAAAAAATATTGTTTAGTTAAAAGTACAAATTTTTAAAAAAAACATTGATTAGAGAAATCTAAAATGAACCAAAATAATTATTTTGTTACATTTGCACTTAAAAGAATTAAGTAATCCCATTAGACATGGATTTGCTAAATTCATAGATGTGATTTACTTATTTGTTTATTTATTTTATAAAGAAACTATAACTAAGTTCATTAATAAGTATCAAAAGTTCATTGATAAGTATAATTTAATTTGGCTATAGAAAGGACGAAAAAGAAGAAGAAAAAAATGGATGGCAAAGTCATAATATTTCACACTCAAATATATATATTTTTGAGTATTTATTTATTTATTTATTTATTTATTTATTTTTCATATTTCAATAATTTTATTTTTATTTTTAGATACACCTAATCTAAAGGGTTATTTACACAAAGACTCCTAAATTATTGAGAAGTATCACTTTGACCCTCTAAATTATAAAAATATACAAATTAACCCCTAAACTATTAAAAGTATTACTTTGTTCTTTAAACTATAAAAGCTGTACAAATGGATCTCCTAAACTATAAAAGAGTATTAGGGGTTCAACTGATACGCTTTTATAGTTTAGAGGGTTAATTTGTATGATTTTATAGTTTAGGGGAAAAAAGTGGTACTTCTCAATAGTTTAGGGAAAAATTGATAATTCTCAAAAGTTTAAGGGTCTTTGTGTAAATAACCCTAATCATAAATGCACCTAAAAAGTAAAATTTGTGAAGAAAACTGAAGAAAAAAATCACTAAAATGAAATGGTCAAAAATAAAAACAAAAAAGACACATTTTTCTTAGTGTTTTGTTTTAGTAATTTTCCACCCAAATATCTTAGTTTAGTATATTTGATTGAAATATGGAAAAAATAAAAAAGTTTATTGAAGATTAAGCAAACAAAAACTCAAAAATAATTTTAAAAAATTAAGCCAAACACATCTGATAAGTGTATTTTTAATAAAAATATAAATAATTATTAATTTTTGTTAGATATGTACTTTCTGTGTAAGAATTTAAAATATGATTTTGAAAATCTTTCCATATTGTTTTTCTTAAATTATGTTATCATAATTGCAATGTAATATTATTTGAAATTAATTATTTTTGGGGGATTGTTTTTAGGATCCATGGTATTAAGATTTTATAACATAAATGACATCAAATATTTTCATAATGTCTAAGGTTCCTTAACATCGATTTAGAGAAAATTCAATTTAGAGAATTTCTCTAGACTTTCCAGAGAATTTCTCTTCCCATTCTTTAGAGAAATTTTGGATTTCCTAGAGAATTTCTCTGGACTTCTCATTCTTTAGAGAGAAATTCAGAAGTGTTTGATTGAGTTTTCAAAAATTAATTCCATCCTTACATTCTAATACTATGTTTGGTTTGAGTTTTCAAATCATGATTCCAAATCAATTTCAAAATATATTTTTGAAAACATGTTTGGTAAAGCAGACAATTTTTGGTCTACTCGGTCGTGCGTTCCAACATCCTCCCGGATGTTCGCCGATGACCTAACAATACCTTTTTTTTTTTGGCAATTGCCAATCGCCACTTGTTATTTGGAAAATATATATATATATATATATTTTAAATATAGAAATTATTTTTTTAGACCAAAATGACAAATTATTTTTTTGAATTGAATTTTAAAAAGAGTTTAGTTATGAGTTTTGAATAGAATTTTTAATGAAGCTTTGAGTTGTGTGTTTGGTTATGAGTTATAAGTTTTTCAATTAAGTTTTGAAAACTTTTTTCAAAACTCATAACCAAACAACTTTTGTCATTTCATATGCCATATCAAAAATTCAAAACTCTTTTCAAAACTCATAACCAAACAATTTTTCTCTTTTCAAATCATAATTCTAAAACTCATAAACTCAAAATACAACTTTATTCTCAAATCATAATTTTAAAATTCTACCAAACACTACT
The DNA here is from genome assembly GCA_025200525.1 of Camellia lanceoleosa. Lineage (NCBI taxonomy): Eukaryota > Viridiplantae > Streptophyta > Magnoliopsida > Ericales > Theaceae > Camellia > Camellia lanceoleosa. Next base: position 144,879,134 of record CM045761.1, read on the forward strand.
TGGATTTCTCAGAGAACCTGTAATGACCCGGAACTGTATGATTTAATTATTGGTAATTAATGATGTGTTAGTATAATTTAATTGAAGAATACCTGTTTGATTTAGGAAATTATCTGTTAAGACTATGACTTCGGGATTGAAATTGAAGACCGTAATGGGAAGCGAAAATGCAATTGAACATGCTTATGTGACGCGGGAATTTTAGAACTGCTCGAGGAATAAATTGAAGACCTGAATTAAATCGGGATTCGCTAAGTCCGTTTGGCTCAAGTGTTATGGCACAATTCTATTTATAAGAACAAGGGCCTTGTTTGGCTAAGTGGTTGAGCAAAATGGTTTATTATGATATATATACATAGATAAGGATAGACTTTGTTAACTCATTTGACTCAAAACCAAAGAGAGAAATATCTGGGAGAGAAGAGAGAAACCGTGAGAAGAGAGGAGCAAGGAAAGGAAGAGGAAGAAAGGAGAACCAAGGAGAAGAAGGGAAACTCAAGCTTAACTCCTCCAAATTAAGTGGTTAAGGTAAGATTTTTATGAAATTGAATGTTAAATCTTGGCATCTAGCATGTTGATTTCAAGATTATGGCATGAATCATCATATTTGAGAAAGAACCTCCATGGATGTTAAGAAATGAAGCTTCATGTGCATGATTATGGTTTTTCATCTTAGTTCATGGGTTCGATCTTGTTAATGATCCATGTGGGTTTTGAATTGAAGTTTTGATGTTGATTTAAGATGAGTTTCAAGTAATTTGAGTTATGGAATTCATGTAATGGAAAGTGATTTTGTAAAGAGGAAAATGGAAGCTTGGAGAAGAACCAGAAATTCAGAGTTTATGATTGTCCGCTCGGCGGAGGTAAGCAGCTCGGCGTGAAAACACCCTTCGACAATTTTGGACATTTTCTTCGATCGCTCGAAGCGTAAAGTGGCTTCGAAAGTGAAGGCCTTTTTCCAGGAAATTTTGGGAAAGTTATATACTTGATTCTATTATGTTAATTGCATCATTTAGTATCTCATGAGTATGTAATGAATATGAAATGAAGTAAAGAATGAATGAATGAAATGGCATGAATTAAAGTAAAGGAAAGAAAAGAGAGGTATGAATGATTTAATGTATGATAATAATGAATGTTGAGGAATGTTTCATAATGTTAATTGCAGGACAAGCCTCGAAGACCGTGCAACCGGTATTGGAAACCCGCTGTAAGTAATGTTTCTGTAAAGATATGTTATAATGACTTATGTTTCAAAATGATACGTTATGATATGATATGTTTGAAAGGTGATTTTAAGTTGTGAACGAATGTCCTTATTTGCAAGTCTTAAATGGCGTCCATGGATAGTTAGGTCATGGGAGCGACATGAACATGCAGGCTCATGATCTGATCAGTCATGGGTTAGGGCATGAAGATGAAGGCCCATGGCGATCCACGAGATCTCTACGTGCTTGTTTGGTATTAAGGATAGTATGAAAGAAAAGTTATGAAAGGTTACGTGGATTATGTCATTAATATTTGTTGTTGTTATGGTGAAAAAAATGAAATGTTGAATGTTAACTCTTGGCATCTAGCATGTTGATTTATGATTATGGCATGAATCATCATATTTTGGAGAAAGAACCTCCACGGATGTTGGGTTAGAAATGAAGCTTCATGTGCATGATTATGGTTTTTCATCTTAGTTCATGCGGGTTCGATCTTACATTAATGATCCATATGGGTTTTGAATTGAAGTTTTGATGTTGATTTAAGATGAGTTTCTACAATTTGAGTTATGGAATTCATGTAATGGAAAGTGATTTTGTAAAGAGGAAAATGGAAGCTTGGAGAAGAACCAAGTTCGTAGCCTTCAGCAGTTGTCCGCCGAGCGAGGTAAGCTCCGCTGAGCGTGAGAAAACTAATTCTTCCGTTAATTTTGGATATTTTTTAGTTCTACCGAGGGCCAAAGTGGCGCTTTGAAACATGGAAGGCCTTTTTTCCGTGAAATTTTGGGAAAGTTATATACTTGATTCTATTATGTTAATTGCATTATTTAGTATCTCAAGTGAGTATGTAATGAATATGAAATGGAAGTAAAGAATGAATGAATGAAATGGCATGAATTAAAGTAAAGGAAAGAAAAGAGAGGCATTTAATGATTTAATGTATGATAATAATGAATGTCGAGGAATGCTCTATAATGTTAATTGCACTGCACAAGCCTCGAAGACTGCGGGCAACCGGTATTAAAACCCGTCAAGTAATAATAAGTTTTCAGAAGATATGTTATAATGACTTATGTTTCAAAATGATACGCTATGATATGATATGTTTGAAAGGTGATTTTAAGTTGCTAACGTAACGTCCTTATTTCAGTAAGTCTTAAATGGCGCCCATGGATAGTTAGGTCATGAGCGACATGAACATGCAAAGTTCTTCATGATCCGACTACCAAGTGTTAGGGTTAAGGCATGAAGATGAAGGTTTCATGGCCTACCAATAGATCTCGAGACTGCTTGGATCAAGTAGCTGATAGACTGCTATGAAAAAGTTATGAAAGGTTCTGCGTGATTATGTCATTAATGACCGCTGGATCGCTTATGACCAAAAATGAAATGCCGGAATTCGTCACTAACCCTTTACTTATAAATGTTACTTATTATCAGCTTTAGCTCATTGTCAGATTATTATGTATTATGGTGAGCATCTGTGCAGCTGGGCTTTAGGCTAAGTCTCGAGTTGGAGCCATTGCCGCTTCCAAGCCTAACCAGAGTTTTGAGCGCCACCGAAGCCGGGCTAGCCCGTTTCGAAGGCCGTCATGAGAGAGAGTTTTGTCTTTGTTATTTTGTAACATTGTACTTATGTGATGCCCTGGATCATGTTATGTAACATAGTGTGTAATTATCATTTTGGCAATGTAATATACGCTCATATTTATGCAATGTACTCTTGGACTAGAGTAGTTTTTGCATGTGCTTCCCGCTGATGCCCCGCTTATTTATGTTATGTATAGGCGCAGGCCATGGGTAATCTAGGATTATCGGGCTTGCCTCGCCATCAAACCTCTATGGGCGTGGGGGCGCCATTGCAGAGGGTATCGTAGCCAAGACGAGTTAATTATAACCCACTATTGACGGTCCAATTGAGTCAAGTTAGGTGCATTAGAAAAGAAATAGTAAGTATGGCATACATACAAGTGGTAAAGCGTGTGTTATGATATGAGAACTAGGAACGATGAAGCAACAAGAGAGAAAGTCGGGAGTGTTAAGAATGAATGTTGTATTTGATATGCAGTTCTAGAGGTCAATGGAAGATGCAAATGCAAGAAATGTAGATGAAACAGAATCTTCTGATGCCGTAATAGGTCGACTAGAAAAGAATGGTAGAGGCTTTAACTGGATTGGATTCAGACAACAATTAGAGTAAAACCAATACCACAACCGACAACTCTTTCTAATTCCTCCTCCAACCACATTGCAGGTAAATGGAGCCGACATTAATAATGATGATATTATCACCCTTACTCGTATATAAGAAATTGAAACCACAGAATTTGGCAGGAGGAATTGAACCGTTAGCGCAAGAAGGCGAGGTGGAAAAGGTAGCAGAGATGAGAAAATTTTTGAGGTGTTTCTATGTAATTCGACTATAAAGTTTTGCTAGCAACATTTACTCTGAAGAAGCGAGAAGACGCGGATGCTAGTTCGAGATGCAATAGAGACTTGAATTGGGATCGATTAGCAAAGAGAGGTTCTATGAAAAATATTTTTCCACAAGCAGTAATGTAGAGATAGAAAATTTCCGAAGTTTGAACAAATTAAGCAAGGCACAATGACTAGATGGAATATGAAGCGAATTCAATTTAACTTTCGTTATGCTCCTTACATGGTTGATACTGTGATTACAAGAAAGCAAGAAAATTTGAGGGTGGTCTACATGTAGAAGTGCTAGATCAGTGAATGTACTAAAATTAGAAAAATATGTTGATGTACTTGACAGGCCCTAATGTTCTAAACAATATTGCTAGTTTGAAAGCGTCCAAATCAACAACAATGACCTAAACCGAAGGTCGAAAAATTTAAGAAACAAAAAGCGGACTCGCTTAGTGAATCGTTGACTGTGAACGAGAATTTGAATTCAAGTTTGAGTTTTACTACACAAAGGGAAGTAGGAAATGTGGGTAAACCTACTTGTCAGAATGTGAAAGCAACGTTGGGGCATTTGTCAGCTTCTTGGAACAGAACTTGTTACAAATGTGACAGAGAGGACATATGGCCAAGACTTCGCCCACAAGGTTATCCAAGGAACGAAAGACCCGCTACCAAAGGAAGTAATTCAACAATGACACCAATGACAACTACAACAGCTATTCCAGGGGAACACGCTATGCAAGCAAGAGTTTTCACTTTTAGTAGCGGATAAGACATGTATCAATCGGAAAAGCGAAATATTGTGCATGACTTTCGCTATCTATTATGATCTATGTATGGAAATATAAAAATATATGACTATGACTGGACTTGATTTAATGCTATATCTTTTGCTATTATTGATTAATAATGATTACATCAATATTTTGCATTGAACATCTATGTAAAAGATTGGTAATGTACACTTGAGATATTTGATTTGGAGTTAAGTTTGGAGCACCAAACTTTTTAAGTTGGGAGAGTGTAATGACCCTAACCAGATGATTTAAGTATTGATAATTAATGATGTGTTAGTATAATTTAATTCAAGAATACCGCTTGATTTAGGAAATTATCTCATAAGACTATGACTTGATTGAAATTGAAGACCGTAATGGGAGGCGTAAAAATGCAATTGAACATGCTTATGTGACACTGGGAATTTTTAGAACTGTTCGAGGGAATAAATTGAAGACTGAATTTCGTCTGATTCGCTAAGTCCCGTTTGGCTCAAGTGTTATGGCACAATTCTATTTATAAGAACAAGGGCCTTGTTTGGCTAAGTGGTTGAGCAAAATGGTTTATTATGATATATATACATAGATAAGGATAGACTTTGTTAACTCATTTGACTCAAAAACCAAAGAGAGAAATATCTGGGAGAGAGAAGAGAGAAAACCGTGAGAAGAGAGGAGCAAGGGAAAGGAAGAGGAAGAAAGGGAGAACCAAGGGAGAAGAAGGGAAACTCAAGCTTAACTCCTCCAAATTAAGTGGTTAAGGTAAGATTTTTATGAAATTGAATGTTAATCCTTGGCATCTAGCATGTTGATTTCAAGATTATGGCATGAATCATCATATTTGAGAAAGAACCTCCATGGATGTTAAGAAATGAAGCTTCATGTGCATGATTATGGTTTTTCATCTTAGTTCATGGGTTCGATCTTGTTAATGATCCATATGGGTTTTGAATTGAAGTTTTGATGTTGATTTAAGATGAGTTTCAAGTAATTTGAGTTATGGAATTCATGTAATGGAAAGTGATTTTGTAAAGAGGAAAATGGAAGCTTGGAGAAGAACCAAATTGTAGTTTCAGAGGTCCGCCGAGCGAGAAGTCCGCCGAGCGTAAAACACCCTTCCAGCAATTTTGGACATTTTCTTGAGCGCCGGCTAAAGTGGCGCCGAGCGGAAGGCCTTTTTTCGTGAAATTTTGGAAAGTTATATACTTGATTCTATTATGTTAATTGCATCATTTAGCATCTCATGAGTATGTAATGAATATGAAATGAAGTAAAGAATGAATGAATGAAATGGCATGAATTAAAGTAAAGGAAAGAAAAGAGAGGTATGAATGATTTAATGTATGATAATAATGAATGTTGAGGAATGTTTCATAATGTTAATTGCGGTGACAAGCCTCGAAGATCGGCAACCGGTATTGGAAACCCTACAGAAGTAATGTTTCAGAAGATATGTTATAATGACTTATGTTTCAAAATGATACGTTATGATATGATATGTTTGAAAGGTGATTTTAAGTTGTGAACGAATGTCCTTATTTGCAAATCTTAAATGGCGTCCATGGATAGTTAGGTCATGGGAGCGACATGAACATGCAAGCTCATGATCTGATCAGTCATGGGTTAGGGCATGAAGATGAAGGCCTATGGCCAGTCACGAGATCTCATAGACTGTTTGACTGTTAAAGGATAGACTGTTATGAAAAGTTATGAAAGGTTCTATGGATTATGCCATTAATGACTGCTGATCGCTTATGACCCGAAAAAATGAAATGTTGGAATTCGTTCACTAACCCTTTACTTAAATGTTACTTGCCGAGCTTTAGCTCATTGTTTGTATTTATGTATTATAGGTGAGCATTCAGTAGCTAAGCCTAGGCGAGTCTCGAGTTGAGCCGCTCAAGCTTCCAACCAGAGTTTTATGCCACCGAAGTGGGCTAGGCCCGAAGGCCGTGGAGAGAGTTTTGTCTTTTTGTTATTTTGTAACATTGTACTTATGTGATGTCTTGGATCATGTTATGTAACATAGTGTGTGTAATTATCATTTTGGCATGTAATATACGCTCATATTTATGCACTCTTGGACTATAGTTTTTGCATGTGCTTCCATGATGCCTCGCTTATTTATGTTATGTATAGTAAGGCCTGTGGTATCTAGGATTCGGCCTCGCCACCAAACCTCTCGGCGGGTTTGGGGCGTGTAACCAATACCTTATCATCGCTAGCCAAAGAAAATTACTCCTTTAATACCTAAATGAGGTGAAATTCACTTATTTGAACAATCCAAATCAAAATTCGGCCATTCTAATACTTGTTTATCATTTCATATAGATCACCAAGCGATCACTATTACATAAGATCATTTACAAGCAAAAAAGAGCTACTTTAAAATCAATAAAACAATACTAACTAAATAGAAAAGCAAACATTTATACAAATACATAATGTGCATATATATCAGATACATAAGATCACCAGAGAAAATTGTTTTAACCAAGTCGAGAAATTTTAGCACCATGATTTTAAACCAAAGAAAATTATTTTAACCAAACTAGAGAAATTTTAACACAAATTTCTCTGTATTTGTTCACAATTTTAAACCAGAGAAAATTATTTTAACCAAACCAGAGAAATTTTCCCTGATAAGAGAGAGAGAGGAGAAGAGGAGAGGGAATGAGAAAATAGGTGTTCTAATTGACCACAACTTGTCTCTTAGCAATATGAACTACAAAAAGTAATTAAAACTATCAACAATTACAAACAAACACAAAAGCTAAACTTGCATCAAATTTCCTAATTCCAACAAATTCAACACACAATGCACACAAAAAAGCAAAAGTTAACCTTTTAGAGAATTTCTGTGGATTTCTTAGAGAAACTCTCAAGGCTAGAGAAATTCACTAGATTCCAAATTAGAGGTTTTTGGATTTCAAGTGAACCATAAAGCATAGAGTTTGTTTAGTTGCTAAGAACAATAAGGCATATCCCAACCAAAGAAAATAAATATCCAAATTATGAAGAGCAATTACGTCAAAAAATAATCATCATGTTTGTTTCCAATTTTTTAAAAATACTTTTAAGAAAATTCTACTTTCTTGTGTTTCAGATGTTGTTGTTTTACTAATTTTTTAAAATATTTTAAGCATTTTTTTCTAATTTTTAGACACACCTAACATAAATACATTTAAAAAGTATAATTTTTGTGAAAACAATCTTTAAAAAGTTCACTAAATACTAAAAATACAAAAAAATATGAAACTTCAGTGTATTATTTGTATTTTTGTGTATTTCTTAATTTCTTAAAATATTTTTTCACAAATATTTTACTTTTTAGATACATCTAAGTAAGGTGCATATAAAAAAGTAAAAAAATACTTAAAATTTAAAAAATATTCACTAAAAATAAAAAAATACAAAAAATAAAAAACTCAATTTTCAGAAACCAAGCCCCTCGATCATCACTAATCCAAACTGTAAATTTTAACATACGAATTCATATGACAAAAACCAAGCCTCATTATCTAGGGATGGCAATTTGAACCTGGCCCGACGGGGATCCGACTTCCCGATCTCGAATTGAACGGTTATTCTCCGAAAAATACCCCGACGGGTCGGGGATGGTAATAAAAAATAAATCCCCAATGATATTCGGGTGGATGGATACATGTTTCGCCTCCGACCCCGAGCCCCGCCTCTGTTGTCCCTAATGATATATATATTATATATATACTTTTTGATTCAGCTTTCATCTCTATCTTTTAGTCACTTAGATCTACTCACACTCTCTCTCCTTCCTCACATCTCTTCCTCTTCACCGCCTTTGGTCTCTCTCTCTTCTTCACCATCTCTTACCGCCGAATCAGACAATGGCGCCTTCTCCTTCTCCTCCTCCTTCTTCGAGCGCCACCTCCTCCGTCTTCTCCTCTGAGCAAAGAAAGCAGAGAACAAAGAGCATCGAAAATCATCGTCGGCGCCCTCGCCGAGCGCCACCTCCTTCTCCGAGCACCACCTTCTCCTCCTCCGGTGTTTGTTCCCTCCGCCACCTCTCTCTCTTTCTACTTAGATCTCTTCCTCTTTGTGAATCTGTGATGTTGATGGTGTTGTTATGAACTGTGATGTTGATAATGTTGTTGTTGATGTCGCTTGATAATGATGTTGTTGATCATTGATGTTGTTATCTTCTTGTTTGGCCGCTATTTGGGTTTGGGTTTGGGTTTGATTTTTTTTTGTGGGTCCGTGAATTTTTGGTCGTGGAAACCCGATCCCGTTAGGAGAGTAGGACTGACGGTGATAGGTTCGTCGTGATCGGTGGGACGGAAGAATTTTACCATCAAGGATCGTGGATCGAACGTGACGTGGACGGAAGTGTGATCCTGCCCCACCCCATCCTCGCTGCTATTCCTACTATTACCAATGGTTTCATTCTTCATTAAACTCAGTAGCCAAAAGTAACTACAAATATCTAATATACGTTGTCATTGCACTCCATCTAACTCAAATTTAGTGAATACACTACATAAAATCCTAGTTTTTGATTTGCCCACAAAGTAACTTATCGCAAACAATTCATGAGCATAGTTTCAAAGACATTGCCATTTCACTTTATCTAACTCAAATTTAGCAAATACACTGTACAAAAACTTAGTTTTTGACTTATCACAAACACTTGGTGGGCATTGTTCTAGACACAAAGAATTCAATTTCTGAATAACCCAGAACAACCAAATTACAATCATCCAGAAGAAAAGCGTACCAATCCATACATATCTGGATCCACATATCTGGGAGCATTTGTTTCGTTTATTTCTCTCTCTTTCTCTCTTTCTCTCTCTCTCTCTTTCTCTCTATAGTTTTGGGGACACTGGTATTGTGATGGCTTTGGGGTTAGTTGTGTGCAAATTTGTAGATAGATAGCGCGAGAGAAGAGAGAGAGAGAAAGAATTGAGTTTGCAAAATGAGAGATTGGTTCAGTGGAGGTGGAGAGAAGAGCAAAAAGAGAGAGGAAGAGAAAGAGAGAGAGGCTGGTTTGATTTGAGAGAATCAAATTTCTCTGTAATATATGAATGTCAAAGTTAAGGGACCTTAAATATCACAAAATAATATTGTGGACCTTATCCATTACTAAAAATGAGATAAAAACCTTAGACTAATTTTCTCTTATTTTTGTATTATTTGTAAATAATTCTTAATTTAGAAAAGAAAACCCTACACCTAAATCTTTTCAAAATTTAAAATACAATTTTGAAAATATTTTCATATTTGCAAAATTTTCCTTTTGAAAAACATAAATCATAAAATAATTAGTATTTTTTAATTATTACATTAATGTGCTAGCCAATATCCTTTTTTTTAAAAAAATATTTTTAATTTTAAAATTCAAAAAATTAGGTAGAAGTTTTAGAACTCCCACATGGCTCCATACGAAGAGTCGATTTGCTATAATATTATTGAGAAGGGTATAAAAGTAATTTTATGAATTTCCCATATTTGACGTCAGTGATGACGGGCAGTGTCATAGCAGGACTACAAGAAACCCTAACCAGAATAAAAACATCCTGTCGTCATATCGTCATGGCATGCATGTATATAGCATATACATGATAGGCATCATTACATAACATGATAGGCATCATTACATAACATGTCATGATATGTAAATATCAGTGGGTTGGCTTTTTGATTTTTTTAACTATCTTATTTTAAGACTAAAAGGCTTAATTTAGGAAGAGTTTTTGATTTTTTTATGAGAGAAATAATATAATAATTATAAATTAGATGTGATATTTTATCTTATTAAATTAAAAAATTTATTTTGATGATATAAGGTGAGTTTTTACAAAATATTTACATATTAATGAAAAAATTTATGAATTTAATTATTAATATTTATAAACTTTTTTATTGATTTAAATTTTATTTTGAAAAGATATACTGATATGTAATTTTTTCATTATATAAAATACACATATAAATAATCATTGACCAATCTTGCGGTAAATAAATTAAGACTAATGAATTCACCTTAAGACTTATGCATTTACCTTTATCAAATAGTTGAGGAATACATGCGTTCAAAAAAAAAATAAAAATAAAAATAAAAAATAGTTAAGGAATAAAAAAGGGGAATTTATAGACCAGTGGGCCTTTTAAAAAAAAAAAAAAAAATTCAAATACAATTTTTTTTTAATATTAATTATTAATATTTATAAAGTCTATCATTGATATGCAATTAATTTTGAACAATTACACTGACATGTATTTTTTCTGATAAAAAATAGAGAAAATTGTTGAAATGTCTAATCTAAAGAGGGTATAAGGCATTAAATCTATTGGATATTTTTTATTGATGAGAGGATCACTCTTTGTGAAATAGTATGGTGAGAAATCTTTTTGTTAATTTTGAAGAATATTTTATTTCTAATTTTATCCCTTAATTTATCTGTTAAATTTTTTGACTATCTGTTCAAATTTTAATCTATCTGTTTAAATTTATATCTGCTCAATTTTTTGACTATCTGCTGAATTTTTTCCTTATATGTTCAAAATTTGTGGGTTTCTCTATTTGTTTATTCTCTCTCTTGTTGAATTTTTATTTATCTGTTGAATTTTTTTTCTTTTTATTCGTACAATTTGATTTCACACACAGATTTGCACAAATTGATTTCAAAATTTTATTTTATCTATTAAAACTAACAATACAACCAAGCATATTTGTTGAAACAACTATTTATCATCCATAGCCCAATTCAACACTCTCATCCAAGCATTGTCTGTTGAAACTACCAAGCATTATCTGTTAAAACCAGTATCCCTTCTCTCTCTCTCTCTCTCTTTATGCTTCGATTTTTCAAATTCAAACGTAGTTTTTCGATTTCATCAATTTTCATTAGTTCTTCTTTTTCGCTTGTTGCTCAACTATCTCTTGGAGTTTCATCAAATTTACTTTCTCGATCATTGTTAGTTTGTGCGACGATGCTTCTTTTTACTTGATTCAACACATTTTCTCAAATCACAAACATCAAAAACATATTAGATCCAGAGCATGTCAAGTTTTTTATGGTATTGATTTAATGAATAATCTACTTTGGTCTTTAATCACATACGAAGCCTGTTCAGGAATAACGAAGAGTCTTAGTGTCATTAGTAACAATAAAATTATATATATATATATAGAAAGAGAGAGATTATAGTAGTGACCAAGGGCTCAGAAGAGAGAGATGAGGTCTTGGAATCGAAGGAGAAGATCTCGATCAACAAAGGCTGATTATGGTGCCCTAATCGGAGAAGCCTTAGTGGTGACGAACATATCTGGATTAACTCTATCACTCCATCTTCGACTCCCATCATCGTTGATCGGAGCACCACGACAGCAAGATCATTGTTCTATTTGTCTCAGATCGTTGTTCTCTCTCTCTCTCTCTCTCTTTCTCTCTCCTAGAGTACTTCTGTCGTCGCCGATCTCGCAGACCTCCGTTGCCGTCCTCTTTCAACGTACTTCTTTTTCTTTCTCTCCTGATGTCTTAACCCTAGATCTAAGGTTTTGAAGATCTAGATGAAGATCTAGGGTGAAAGATCGACATCCATCGTCGGAGAGTTTTGCGAATCTAAAAATGGTTGAAGAAGAGAGTGATGACGACTATATGGTGAATATCGATTTTGGACAAATGATTTTAGAGAGAGAAAGAGAAGAGAAGAAGAGAGCGAGAACGAGAGTGAGGTTGTTTGCGGCGGCGAAAATTGTCGTTGAATTGGCGGTGGTTGTACCGACGGTTGGAGTAGAAACAGAGACGGAGGATGTGAGATCTAGAGAGAGAGAGAGACAGAGAGAGGGTTTTGATTTTTGTGGACCGTGTATATCATATATATAGGGTATTTAGGTCATTTAACTTAGGCATGTCTTTATGGACAAACTGTTTTAGCACTTGGACCTTTGGCAAAACAAAATTCAAATTTGGATTTATGGACCAAGTATCCTAAAAAATAACATTGTTATAAATTTTTATTGATCCACAATATCAAGAAAATAATACCATAATACTTAGTATTTAATAATTTTCAAAAATGGGCATATCACTTGGTTGAAACTTTACGGTATTTTGATTTTTTAAAAAATAAATAGTTATACCATAAAATTTTCAAAATTTATAATGGTAAAAAACAAAATAAAATCAACAAATCAAAAATTATACAATAACCACACATCAAGTAAACCCATATACTAATGGAATTTCATAAAATAAAAATTACTAGGGAAGACATGAATTGATGTTGATGTTTCATGTTTTAAATTTTTTCAAAATATTTTTATAACAACTACATGAGCATTTATGTCATATATTCAAGATTTTCCCCCATCCCCTCCCAATTCTCTCAACTTATGTTTCCAATTTCATTTAAATATTTGAATTTTGAATTCAATTATACAGTTTACCATCTTATTTTTTTGAAACAAAATAATGATACACCAAGATTGTTAAAATCGAGATCCTAAGTAGGATCGTTGAGAGGGACTTGTGGATCGAATCATAAAATCGGATCAAGAATTGTAAGATTTTACTTTTAATGTAAAATAAAATCATAAATTATCTATAATGATTATGCATGTTAAATAATTGTAAAATCACTTAAGAAAAATGATTAATTTGATATAATGCATATTTTATGTCATCATAAATTAGAAGAGATGTTTGTAGAAAGAATTTATAGTCAAATTTCTTATATAGATAGACATATATAAGAAATAAGTAATAAGATTTATTTTTGATAGGATCGAGATCGTAATAGAATCGGAATTGTAGTGCGATTCTACACAATTTTATAACTAAGATCGTAGTCACTTTAAGATCTTAGTGCAATCCGGATCGTTTAGCCCAACTAGTGTCTACGATTTGGATTGGGATTTTAATAACTATGTGATACATGTTGTAGAAATTGTGGGATCACATAGAACAAATAAATTCATATTTCATATTTGCAACTATAGGCTACAACCTCATGCTAGAAATTACAAGTAGAAGAATGTATACATAAAATAAAATTATCGAAGAAAGCAAATCGAAACTTACACTTGATGTTGTCCTTAAAACAAATTTGCCGCCTCACCGGTTGGGTGCTGGAAGTTGTTTGACGTCTATCTCACAGAATACGATGGTTAGACCAGCTATGCAATGCACCGACTGAATAGCTTCGGCGAACAGAACTTTGCAGCACTCTCTCACAGGAAGAATATAAAATAAACTAGAAAACTTAGGAAGATAAGAATCACATCAATTTCTGGTATAGAAAGCTGAAGGAGAAGGCCTCCTTTTATACATGGAGGGAGAGAGGAAGAGGCTCCTCTGTAACAAATGCAGGAATTAATTCTGCAAAACTGATTCCATCATCAATTGAGAAGACTAGGTCTTGTGTTCACACTCTTGCAGCCTACATATTTGACTTGGCCCAAAAAGATTAAGATGGATGGGCCAGCCCAACCCCCATACTCAATCCATTCTAGCAAGTCCAAGCCCAAGCCCAAGTCCTAAGACCCAAGATCCACGATCCACGGATCATGGACCACAGACCTGGACCCTGCCCGGTCCGATCCAGACAGGCGAACGGCTCGCGCGCGCTCCTATGGCAATTTTTACATAACCAACTTGGACCATAGTCTTGGTCCAAGTCCATCCTTGAAACATTTATAACTCATTTCCTTCGGAAAATTTGGATGCCCCAAAGGGCTTATACCCTTATACAAAAAATGGGTTTTAAATACCTATCAATGTTCTCTTCTACAATCTATGTGGGATACAAGGGTTTACACATTTCCCATCACCTCTTTCATGAGGCCAACTCAATGAGTCAATTTCTTATTCAAGCCTTAATGGTTTTTGGCAATTCTTTTTGTGGTGTAAAAATCTCACTACAAAGAATCTAAACCCACTTTACTTCACCTCAATTGAGAATTGACGTCCACTTTAATTTTGCATTAAAGTCACCAAAAAATCATTATTTTTCTAACAATCCCCCACATGAATAAAAATTAACAAAATAACAATAAACAGACAACGCTTAACAACAAAGACTCGGAGAGAGTGCAACGGAATAACCCTAGTATCGGAAAAGGTAGCTTTTGGCTTTGAACCCCTTCTAGTGAAGTCTATCGGATTTACTAGATGTCCAGTGAACATGAAGTCTTGAATTGTCCTGCCGTTCATGTAAACCAAGACAACAGACCTCACACAGGAATTACTCCAACCATCGTTCCGTTCTCACTGTTGTGTCCGGTTTGGCCCTGGAACACTAGCCTGGTTCAGTGAGTGGTTTAAAGAATTAGGCCTTGTTAATTCTTATAGAAACGGCCCCATTTCATACTCGCATAGGTGACTCTACTTGAGTATCCTGTTATACCCAGCTTACCAGCTTAACACACTAGAGTCATTAAAAGCTCAACTTAACCTCGACACTTGCAGGTATCACTGATAAAAGGAATGGCTGGAGGTTTAACCTCTTCAGTGACATACCACCGTTACACGCAATTAGGTTGTCCCATTGAACCTAGATCTTGGGATCTCTAGTCAACTAGCTTGGGTTTCCATTCTGGTAACACCTTATACTAAAGGCCTTAACCCCATTCCTTTTAACGACTTCTCTACTAACACTCGATTTAACCTTTTGGTTAGCGAATGTGCAATGTTGTCCTGAGACTTTATATAGTCTAAAGTGACAACTCCGTTCGAGAGTAGTTGCCATATGGAATTATGTCTATGACTTAATATGTCTAGACTTTCCATTATATATATTATTCTCGCGCCCATCCAATTGTCGATTGGTTGTCACAATGAATATAGATTGCTAGCACAAGTCTCACCAACATGGAATATCCTCAACGAATCAACCGGGCGGTCATTTAACTTTAGTTGCTTTATCCAAAGCAATAAACTCAAATTCCATCGTTGATCTCGATATAAATATTTGCTTGGAAGATTTCCAAGACACGGCTGTCCCTTCGAGGGTAAATACATAACCCCTAGTGGATTTGGAGTATTTTATATCAGACATCCAATTAGCGTCACTAAACCCTTCTAATATCGCTGGGTATCTAGTATAATGCAGCCCATAATCCTGGGTGTAGCATAGATAACCTAACATCCGCATAATGCCCCTCCAATGAGTAGCATTCAGATTACTCGTGTATCTACTAAACCTACTAACATAGTAGGCTATATCCGGCTCTGTACAGCTCATTAGATACATCAAACTTACAATGACTCGAGAATATTCTAGCTGAGAAACACTCTTACCATTATTCTTGGTCAAATGTAGACTCATGTTTACTGGTGTCCTAGACACATTTGTATATCTAATTTGCCAAATTTCTCAAGTATCTTCTCAACATAATGAGATTGAGAAAGTACAATACCATCAGATGTTCTGGTAATCTTAACATGCAAAATTACATATGCAAGACCCATATCTTTCATGTCAAACTTAGAGTTTAACAATCTCTTGGTAGGTTGAACCATTTCATCATTACTACCAACAATGAGTATGTCATCTAAGTATAGACACAAAATGACATAACCTCTGTTAGTGTCTTTGACATATACACATTTGTTACACTCATTGATTCTAAACCCGTTTGACAACATAGCGATATCAAACTTTTCATGCCATTGCTTGGGAGCTTGCTTCAAACCATACAATGATTTGACAAGCTTACAGACTTTTTTATTTTGTCCTGGAGCTGAGAACCTCTCGGGTTGCTCCATGTAGATTTCTTCATCTAAATCTCCATTTAAGAAAGCTGTCTTTACATCCATCTGATGTATCTCCAAACTACGTAAAGCTGTTATCGCAATCACCATGTGAATGGATGTAATCCTTGTCACAAGTGAATACGTATCAAAATAATCGAGGCCTTTGCACTACTTGTATCCTTTGATAACTAGTCTAGCTTTATACTTATCAATTGACCTATTAGCTTTCATCTTTCTTCTAAAGATCCACTTACTCCCCAAGGCCTTACTGCCTAGGGGTAAATCAACCAACTCCCAAGTATGGTTCTGCAAGATGGAGTCAATCTCACTTTTGATTGTTTCTTTCTACGAAAGACTTTCAGGTGAAGTCACAGCTTCATGGAAAGTTTGAGGTTTTTCAAAGAAAGGCGCATTTTTTGATTCCATGATAGTATTATTGTGTATATCCGAATAATGCATCTATACACAAGAAATCGATATGCACCGCCATATGTGCATATCCAATGAATACATAATCCATCGACTTTGGTCCTATCCGAACCCGCTTGGGTGTAGGTACCCCACTGCTAAACCAATTTTTAGGTTCTTTGTTGAGGTTCTTGAGCTTGAATTTTAGCTCTTGAGGGTAGGGAATTGTTAGTTTATAACTCACACGACTCCAAACCCGCCCCTATGGGTTTAGCATCAGAATCGCCAAGAATCCGTGATTACAAGGCCCCGCTAACAAGAATAACAAGAATACGTAGAGAGGGTTAGCGTGTCAAAACAAGAATAGAAGATGTCCAATGAGTCAGGATAACAGATGCAAAAAGATTTTTCATACATATGCACATTCGTAACCAAAACAAGATAGTACATGCATCATATACAAACATCAAAGTTAAAGACCGAATCCCTACCATAACAAGACAAGACAAGTCTATATAGTATTACAAAACAGAGGCAAAAAAGGAAAATTTAAAACACCCCAAAATAGCCTTGGCTTGAACAGTGTCCGAACCTCAAGGAGGCACAAAGGTTGGCTTTGGCAAAACGGGAGCTTAGCCTGACGCTCCTAGCAACGGTCCGGTGCCTAAACACCTACATATATATATGAGCAGTGAGCTAAAGCCCAGTGAATAACATATGCGTAAAGAGGTTGAGAATGAATGTTCTTTCAGTATTGAAAACAGTCATTTATCAGTATATCAGTCATTCAGTTTGTGGCTCATATTTCATGCCATAATAGTCATTCAAAAACTATAATAGCCATATGTGGTACATCCAATAACAAAAAAGATAGAGGGTCTTAACAGATCGAATAAATATTGATGGCCATCATATCAAGAAATGAAGTGGTTCCAAACACGAATCGACAGAGATCTCGATGTGAGTAATACAAGACAAGAATAAAGAAATTGCTATGGATGCCACGAATACAGTTCACAAATAGGACAAACATTCATTCAGTAAGAAATATCATTTTAGAAAGCAGTACAATTATTCATTCAGAAAATATTCATGATTGAACATATCTTTACAACATTGTTACTCACAGAGTACTGGGTTACAGATAGGCTAGAGCGCCCTCGGATGCCAACCCTACAGTTACAGAAAGAACACACACTAAGTTATACACTTGGGTTTTAATAACTTAACCCCTAACTTGACTCGGTGTGGTTCTATATCAATATCCTTATTAAAATGCCTTAAACCAGGCCTAATAATGCTTAGGATGAAATGAGGGTACAAAGATGTACTTTAAAACACTTTTCAAAATTTTCAGAGAACAGGGGTCTCGTTCGAGCGTAGATTTCTACGCTTGAACGGACATGCAGACAAAGGAGCTCCACTCGAGCGTGACTTTTCTCACTTAAGCGGACTACAAAAGTATTGGATGTATGAAATTCACGCTCGACGGGTGCTCGACCCCCGCTCAAGCGTGAGACACACGTCCTCGCCGAAGGCATTCCTCGCCGAGCGGATCAGAAACACATGCAAAGTACTGGATACACGCATTTCACGCTCAAGCGTTACTTTTCTTGCTCGAGTGAACTGCATGAACCCAGAGTGTACGCTCGAGCGTGAAGTCCTACGCTCAAGCATGGGTTCAAAATCTGGAATTTCCAGATTTGAACCTCAAGCTCAAAACTCAACTTTAAAGCATCAAATTCGATCCTTTTGGGCTAATTTTCTGGAAAACACTTGTAAACTCATAATATGACATGTTTCAAAGATCAATTTGAGAAATCAAAGCCCAAAAGTAGTTTGATTAAACACAATTTCAAAGAAGTTTTCATGAACATGATGAACATATCACATGCATGAATTCTAGTGAATTCTAATGCCTCAAAACATGATCCAAAGCAAGATTAAACTCAAAACCATGATGAACTCATGGACTAGAACAAGTATGTAAACTTGCATGCAAGATTTCATGAAAATCAACTTCAAAATGCAAGAATATGTACATGCATGCATAATTTCCTACTCAATTCAACATATTAAGCTAATTCTTGACTTAGATCACTAATTAACCATGGACCATGCAAGAACTAACTTGAATTCACAAACAAGAAGGTAAATTCTCTACCTTAAGTCTCCAAGTTTAAATGTAGAAGCTCAATATCCAAGGAATCCTTCAATCTCCTAAGCCTCCAAGCCAATTTTAGATGAAATCAAGCTTTCTCCTAACTCCCTCTCTTTCTCTCGCTAAGACTTGAGGAAAAGGATGAAATGATCTCACAATTAAGTCCAAACAACAATGTAGGAAATGGCCACTCAATGGCATTTTGGTAATTAAGCTAACTAATGTAATTTAACATTATTTAATCCAATTTAATCATACCAAATCAAATTTCAACTAAATTTACCATAAAATCACATTAATTCTAATTAACACAAAACACTAATCAGTTCTGGATTTGGCCGCAGATAAGGCCTTCAATTTACAGTTCGAAACTTAAAACATAAATAGATAAATCAATGACAAACAGATAGAAATGCATTTAGCATAACACATTCATGCGATCAGTTTAGGATTTCATCCTAATCAATTACTTATCATGTTCAGTCACAGTTTAGCAGTAATTAGTGGTGAGGGTTGTCACAAACTCAAAGGCATACTCTTCTTCAAGAGGTATAATTCCTAATTCTTTTACACTACTTCTTTCTTATCTTTTCCTACTATTTTTAGACTATTTTAAAACTGTTTTTATGGGCTGAAGCTTGTGGTTTAAGGCTCTTAAAGCTAGAAGGGTTAACCACCCTTTTTTGAACCTTGTTTCCTCAACCTTTACACTTGTGTTTCCCATCTCTTCTTCAAATTTTTCCAACTTTTTACCACAGATATTCAGGGGCTTTTAGAGGCTAAAAATGTAGTTTTGAGGTCCCAAAAATGGAGGGGTTAACCACCCCTTCTTATGCTTGTTTACTAGCTTAATTTTTCCTTTGTTTTAGCTAACTTTTTCAAGCTTTTTCATATAATTTCCAGCACTGTTTTGAGCTGTTTTAGGACTATTTTAGGTTGTTTATTTCATTTGTGCTTTGTATAGCATGCTTGTAGTGTAATGGTCTTCATAGGTTTGGTGTTTTAGGCATTAGATACTAACCTATTTGAGTTGATAGCATTTATTTCATATTTTCCATACTTATGTTCACATATGATCATCTCTGCACTCTCCCTCTTTTCTTGGCTTTTTATTTCTTTAAGAATTGTTTCAACCGAGTGTTGTTTAAGCTTGAGAAAGGAACCATACAATGCTAAATGGTGTAATCTCTTCGGAGGTTCATTATCAGGGCATTACCTCTCTCTCATGCCCAAAACAACTTCTTGTTTGATACTCTTCTCCATTTAGTGGACTTAATTATCATTTTTGGACTAAAATGACTAAGGAATGGAAAGGTAATTGAAAGAGGTAATAAAATTGGACTAAAAGAGATGTAAGAATAAAATTGGTTTGGGTTCATCGGACGTTAATTGAACCTATTGAGCCTTAAGTCATTTCGTACTTGTTAGTGATGATAATGGTTTGAGAATCAATGTCAACCATTTCCCTTGATCAATTCCATGATAGGGTCGACACCCTTGATACAAAATAACTTCACCCCCAACTAGTGACTCTACTCTGAGTGGAGATGCTAATTGAGCCACTTCTAAACCCAATGTTGATGCAAATGCAGATGAGATAAAAGAATGAGATGTACCCATATCAATCAACATATTCATAATAGAATTATGTAACAAGAAATTACATCTCACAACTGAAGATGCTGGCAATATATCTGGTGGGTCTTTGCTCTATCTGCTCACCTGTCGGAGCGTAAGCCTGATGTATTAATTGAGCCGAAGAGACTGCCTGATTGGCTCTTGAGGTTTGTACCGACTGGGTAGGCTAATGGCTCTGAGTCTCTCTCGAACTAAAAGCACCATGTATGCCACCCAATTGACGGCGAAACCTCCTCAGGTGCCTCGCTTGTCCACACTGATAACAGGTAAGCGACTGACCTTCCCCCTAACTCTGGCTTTGAGGATGAGCCAAATACGGTGCAGATTGTTGCCCTCATCTCCTTTTTCGCAAGCTGAGACTTGGCCCAACCTGCCACGCTAAAATAAGTGAAATCTCTTTGATTACCTTTCCCAGAACTCAAACTTGGTAGAGGAAAGGTGGATCTAGACTGTGCTCCTTGGGATTGCTGTGGGGTTGAATCTCTCTGCCTCTTGTCATCCTTAGTGTCCCCTTGAACATCCTAGGACCTCTGCTTGGAGCCCCTTATCTGCTTCTTCTCTGTCTGCATCATGGTCTCTAAGTGGGCCGCCGCCTCCCCAAGATGGCTATAATCCAAAATTATAGACACAGCTACCTTAAAAAGGAGTCTGGTCCTCAGCCTCTTATCAAACTCTAAGCAACGGTGTTCTCCTCGCCATTAACGCTGCAAATCTCGACAAACTAGTAAAAGTAGCCTCGAACTCCGCCATCGGTGTGTTCAGTTGCTTGAGCTTTAAGAATTCCTCTCTCAACTTCTCCCTAACAGTGGAAGCTAAAAACTTGTCCTGGAAGGCGTTGACAAAAGCCTCCCAAGTCACTTCAATATGCCAAAGCACATACTTCCACCACTGACCCGCATCTTCCTTCAATTGGAAGGATGCCAAGGTCACTCTCGGCCATCTTTGATGCCAAGTATCTCAATGCCTTCACAATTTGCTCGAGCCATTCATTTGCCTTCAAAGACTCTTTCAATCCTCAAAACTCATCTCGATTAGACCGTAAGAACTTTGTCTTCGTAAAAGATGGCCCTATCTCAAGAATATGGGCCCGACTTGATTTTCAAACTCGAGAATGTCCATGGATTCCTATAAAGCTCGCCCTTGCATGGGCTAAAGCGCCCATGGCCTGTTGACCAACTAGTTTGGCCACATTGACCTGACCAACTCTTTTCTCCTGCGCTGGAATTTCATCTGGTAATGACACCTCATGCCGTCTAGGCCTGCCGGGCCTACCACGCCCATGTCCTAACATCCTAATAAAGGTAACACCAGAGATTAGCACATTTACAAAAATGTGCCGAAACTAACTCACTCGCGTCCAAATGGGATGGACAACAGATAATTCACTCCACATAAGCACAAAATCTCGTAAACACATACGAACTTCCTTTCTAGATAATGATTGTCACATAGCACTGTCAAAATTTTAATTAGAAATAGCAGTGATCAAGTGCTCTTCTAATAGAATTTCTAGAAACCCGTAGACTCAATCAACATCTTAGAAATTAAATTCCATACCTATTTAGTCACGTAAATATGTTATCACGTAGCACACCATATATAATTATCTCTATCAAGCGAGATAAACCCGTTGTGATAGAAACCACTTCCCACATACTCAAAGTATTCAAATCCGGTACGCTCTGATACCAAGTTGTAACACCCCGAAATAAATACAATAACCCATCCTTAATATTAGTAAATAACGATAATGATAAAGTAATTATCTTCCATTAGTTTCCAATTAGGTTTACAAAAGGGTAACATATGCAGATATACATTCACAAGCCTAACCCTAAATCTATAGCATATGGTACATAACATAATAAACATTGAGCAAATAAGAAATGCCCTAAGGGCTTACAATTTTCCAAGACAATGCTTAGTTACAATAAAAGAGATTTAAATCCAATACAGTTGAAGTCCTAGGCTTGTACAAGTAGATACCACAAAGTAACCAAGATGAAGCCCTTGCTTTCAAGTCCTCCCAAGCTATTGCCTTCGCAGAGGCATATCATCAGCACCTGAAAATGATTTTCCTACATAGGGTGAGCCATAACCTAGTAGAAATAATCCAACACAACATATGAATCTTAACAAAGATATAAGGGTGAGATGCATATGCAATGCTAGTGACAAGACATTTTATATCTCTTTCAAACCATGCAATGACAAGTTTCTATCACAGTTGATAAAACCTTCTTTTTTTAATGGAACACAGATGCTGAATCATATCTCTAGGAATCTCTTAAACAAGTATCACATTTCACGAAAATTTCGTCTGCAGGAAACCGTAAACTGGCACCCATGTAAACTTAGGCTATACAAGCACTACTACTGCTATTTTACAGATATTTCATCCGTGGGATCGGCACCCATGTATACGTAGGCTATACAAGCACTACTATTGGTATTTTATAGATATTTCGTCAGCGGGATCGGCACCTATGTATACGTGATGTTTTCGAGACTTTCACCCTGGACACACATGCCAACTTATTTGATGTAATAACTCCTTCCCAGATTCACCCATTTTCTCAAAACAATAAACATTTCCACGAAATAAATGCACAACAATGCCCAATGCAAATGGATAAAAAAAAAAATTAGTTTTCAATTCTCCTAATTCTCATGCAATTTTTACAATAATCATAGCTATCCTCAATCGATAGCCTAAAACAGATATCTCTAAATAAATAGATGATTTCAATAAAGATAAATTTTTCAAATTTCAAGATGTGAGTGATAATAGCTATCCAACTCCATCATTTTCATCCATCATAACTCAATGTCACCATTTCAATATCAATTCCATTTATCAATACAAAATCAACATTTCAGATTTCTAGGGCAAAAACCCTCTTTCCTTTATAAAACCATTTCCCAAGATAAAAGCCCTTCTTTTTATCATGCCTCAACAATACACATCTATCACACAATCATTTTTGATAAACCATTTGAAAACCCCTCTTTTGTTTTCGAACCAAAACTAGAGATTGTTCAAAAATCCATTTCTTTCACAAAGTGGTTTTATAAAAATAAATAACTAAGTTAAAACTCATAAGGAAGTGTAGAGAATCCCTGCCTCAAGCTTAGAAGGGTGGAAGAGAAGAACTTGGAAAAATCCAACGTTGGTGAAACCACAAACCTCTTGGATCAAAAGGAAGCTCTTGACACGATCTACAATCTATCTCAAAGGAGCAAGGTGAAAAGATACCTCTAGGTAAGTAGATCTAAAGATTTAAGTGGGAAAAGTAGAGTTTAGAGAGAAAGAAGAGAAACCCACAGTGTAGAGAGGAAAAGAGAAAGAAAAATAACGAGAGGAAAGTGTTTTAGAACCTATTTATAGTGGCTAGGTATATTAGAATAATAGCCCCAAGGTCAAATGAAAAGAACAAGTCAAAAATCCCCCAAAAGTAGGGCCCAAACCGAACAAAATATGAAAAAACTCACAGTGGTCGACCCTCGTGACAATGGTGTTGACCCTTAGGAAGAAAAGCTGAGACACTAATGTTTTGCAGCAGACGAGGGTTGACCTTAGGAGACAGAGGTGTCGACCCTATTTTTCAGAATGCAACCCAGAACCAAATAGCAAGGGGAGGGTCGACCCTAGGAACTCGGGGTGTCGACCCTAAAAACTAGTAGTAACACCAAGAGCAAAGCAACAGACAAGGATTGACCCTAGAAAGATTGATGTCGACTCTAGTAGTTGAACAAAACAAAAGAAAGAAGACAGTGTCGACACCACCATGGCTGGTGTCGACCCTTGAAGCCAAAACCCAACATAATAGGAAGAAAAACAACTGCTACAGACATGGTTTCCCGAATTCAAAAGTAATAAATAGGTCAGGTCAAATCATGATCGCTATAAGGATGATCTATAGAGAATTATTGAGATGGAAAATTTGTGGTTTCTTTTTGTGATGAAGCTGGAGATGGTTGTTTTTACGCCAAAGAAAGTTTTTCATCTTCTTTTTGCTAGCTCCTTCTTTGGTTCTTGTTAGTGAATAAGTTTTCCATGTCCATTGCATTGTACAGTTGCAATAGAATCCAGAAAAATACAATAACCAAGAATAAAAATTTCTAGCTACACAAACAAGATTGCTTCAAAGACAACTTTTTTTTTAAAAATTTATTTATAAATAACCAAACTTTGTTGAAAAAGTATCAAGATGATCCAAATAATATAAAAACCTCAAAGGCAACTCTTTTTTGGCATATGTAGCAACTGGTTTGCAATTTGTAAATCATCCCTATCTTTCTTCTTCTCTTGATTCATTTTTTTTTTTTTTTTTCAATTTTTCCATCTTTCTTTGCATCAAAGTGATCATTCTCTGCATTTCATCACCTCTTTGCATGTCACTAATTGTTTATAAACCATCATTCTCAATAGCCCTTCTCAACTCCGTGTTTTTCCTTAACAACATAGCACTAAACTCCTTCTCTCTTTGACAAGTGGGGGGGATCATACACCAATAAAAAAATCTACAAGATAGGTTTGCCTACAAAAAAAAAATAAATAAATAAATCACATACAAAAATTAAATTAACAACAAAATCTAGAGTGGTAATTTTTGGGTGTGCAAGGGCAGCGAAGTAATTTTGGCATTGCCATTAGAGACGTGAAGTGAATTTCAAATTCAAATAGTTTGAGGGGATAATTGTTGAGTTTAAAACATTAGAGAGGTAAAGTGTAAATGGTCGCTAGTTAAGAGGGTTTAATGTAAGTTATCCTATAATTTTTCTTAATTTTAATGTCCCTCATACGTGGCACTCTATATAATATCATATTTTTAAAATACCTCGTTATGGTGGTAATTATTTGGCCCACTCTGCTAAATACTTTGATACATAAGTTTCCAATTTATTATATATTCCTATCTTAAAATTTAATTACATTTTAGAGGGAAGTTTGGATTGGGGGAGATAATTAATTGAAGGCTTATAGTATATTTAACAATCTACTAATTAAAAACAGAAAGTACTAATTAAAAACAGAAAGTTTTAATTTTTTATAGGGTAAATTACATTGACACCCCCTCTATTCTTTTGAAATCACACTGACACCTTCTTTATTATTTGAAATATCATTAACCTCCATTACTTTTAAAATATGTGTAACAGTTAAGTCCATTCGTTAATAAACCATCCATAAACTAAACAGAAAATGATGACATCAGCATAAGAAATATTTAAAATGTCAAAATTACCCTCTCTCTTTCCCTCTCCTCACTTCTTCTTTTCCACAGTTACATAACCTGCACATATATATATATATATATATATATCGCCACTGTTGGCATCACATTTAAACCATCCAATTCAAAAGTGGCACATGGCAACAAAAGGTATTCTGCGGCATTCGATGAGATAGTGAAGAGTCCTACATTCGAAGGGGTCTACGTGAACTGTGAATGAAAATACAACCAGTAGAGAGCAACATATGAAAGGCATGTGAATAAGGAGTTTACAAGGAGCAGTTGGTAGCAGTTACACATGCATGAAGGGAAGAAGTAGCGAGAATAAAGGAGATCATGGTGGAATATAGCAGTCTAACTACTTTGAAAGCACCAAGAGAAGGCTATAAATAGATGAAAACAAAGGCTGGAGAGGCAACCGACCAAAATCCAGACTCTACGTCCTTGTCAATTTCATTTATTTCTACACTTTACTTTTATGCACTGTACTTACATTTTGTAAAAGTAAATTAGCCTTATAATTCCAAAATCTGGTCGGTTTAAAAGTTTCAAAATTGCCCTTACTAAAGGTAACATTTCTTTGTAATTGTTTATTCAGTTAATCAATTACAATTTCTACTCAGCCTCTCCCTCCTATTTTGTTATGAATTTGAGTTAAACCTTTGGTTCATCTCTTCAACACAACACAGTAAAGTCCTTTTCATTGAGACTAAGAGAACCTTAACACAATCGCTTGATAAAAATTGACATTTAATATCTGTAAGGACTTTTCAGATTCTTGTTGGCACGTATATTTCTAACCTTCGAAGTATCAAAAATAGCTAATATATATTTTTTGGCATTCCCAGTAGGACCAATTTTGTGTTGAAAGTATGGTTCAATGAAGATGTTGAAATACAAGGAAAGGGTTTTTTTGCTTCCAATAGAAGCCATAACTGACCCTTATTTTACTTCTGACCTACTTTTAGAAGGCCATCAATAGGTAGAAAAAGGTCCTCACCTAAGGATGGATGCACCTACTCAACATATTGGCTATTTACAAGGCCAAACTTATAAACATGCACCCTCTCAAGGGCAAACACTTGGTCAAAGTAGTCAGAGTAGGAGTGAACCACTAATATTCACTCTTAGTATGTCAAATGAACAATGGAGTGGAATGATGTCCATAATGAGCCAAGCAATGACTACAAACCTAAAAAATTGGTTTGATTCATTTGGTGCTTCACTTGTTCAAAGAATTGATAATAGGTTGGAAAATATAAGTTAAAGTATAGGTCCTATTTTAAGTAATAAGAGCCCTGTTCAAACATTAACCCAGCCTAGGAAAGTTCCTAGTAGCAGTCAAAATGGTGGTGAAAGCAGAACAAGAAACGCATAGTTATTCCACGAACCGGTTAGATCTACACCTCCAATTGGTCCAGGGCCTTACCGAAGAGTGTGTAATGCTCAAGAATCACATGTTGTGTATGTAGAGCCTCAGGTATTACCTTCGAGTAAATTTGGTAATACTACACATGGTCAGGCTTAAACACAGAGTACTACATGAATTGTTAGGACCCAAACCCGCCCTTATAGGTTTAGCGCCCATGACCGGCCAGTAATCATAGATTACCTATGGCCTCTGTACAAAAGACCCTCTTAATATAAAGTATGGGGCTTAGCAGAAGATTAAATAACATAGAAATTATCCATTGAGCTGTGTATATATGAAGAGAATTAGTATAACAAGTAAAGTTTGCTCCAAAAGTATATCCATCGTAAGTACAAAGTCATGTCTCATAACTAAACAACCCCAACTATACACAATTGCAAAAAGAACTTTAAACCACACAAAACGGGGTTTAACAAGCATGGCTCCCAGAGCCTGATCGTTTTACTTGGAAGCTTCCTTAAAAGGCTTAATCGAGTGGACTCGAGGCTTTCTAGCTCTGATGCTCAGCTTGTCCACCTACATATACATACATAAATAAATAGTGAACTAGAGCCCAATGAGTAATAATAAAATAAAGAGGTTAAATGAATGAAGCTCAATAACATCATCAGACCAAATTTTCATTAATTCATTAACTTCCTTCAATATCGCTTTTATATGGTACATCCATGAAGCGATAACATTCCAAAGAATAATGCACCATAAGTCAATTAATCCAAAAGCCATGGTATTGTTAGCCCCAGGCAAGGGCCTAGTCATGGTATTGTTACCCCCAAACAATTGCTTGGCCATGGTATTGTTATTTCCAGGCAAGGGTCTAGCCATAATATTGTTACTCCCAGGCAATGGCCTAGCCATGGTATTGTTACCTCTAGGCAAAGGCCTACATTCAATGAATGCCACAATACAGTTTCAAAATAGAACTTCATTCATTAAAGGACATAACATTTCAATAAGCCATGCTATCAATTATTAAATCATTTTAAGAATTCATTCAAGCAATCACATATCCATTTTGATAGTAATAACATTTTCAAAAGTAAAGATAATTTGAACATATTTTTATAAGGTTATTACTCACAGTGGTTTGTGGTGACACTAAGCCTCAGACGTCCACCTAAACAAAACACATAACAAAGTACAAATGAAACTCCATTTCATTTTAATTCAATTCTCTTTATGTGTTTCTAACTTATTGTATGATTATAGGAGTCCAAATGGTGCCTAAGAATGCTCGGAGTGACATGAGGATGCAAATATGCACTTAAAAAAGTTGGTAAAATTTTGCTGAAAACAAGGTATTCGCTCAATCACAACTTCCTACGCTCGAGCAAGGGTTCAAAAACAAAGGTGGTCGCTTGAGCGTAACTTCTATCGCTCGAGCGGTCTGTAAAAGTACTGGTTACATGAAATTCCCGCTTGATGGTCACTCAAGCAAAAGACTGAGAAAAAGGGTCCTTGCTCGAGCACCACTTTGGTTGCTCGAGCGACCTGTAAAATTTCAGAAAATTTCTGGGAGCTCGATTTTCACGCTCGAGCGGGGCTTCCCTCGCTCGAGCGAACAACATGAATTCTGGAATTTCTAGAACTGTGTTTGAAGTTCAAACATGGTATTCAAAGCCTCAAATCTTGGGTTTTTGGTACAACAATATGGAGAATCATTATATGACATAAAAATACTTCTAATTTGAACCCATTTATTCAAAACCATGGTAATTTCTTAACCAAAGACTTCAACCTCAGATTATAAAATAAGTTTAACTCAAATTGAGTGTACGTTTCTTTAAAACATGTTCAAAATATAATCAAGTGACATGAGAAGCATGAAAACATGAAGGATTCTCCAAATTAAGGTATAAATGTGCCATGCATGTAGGAATTTCATGAATTCTAACTCAATTTATGCATGCATGTGTGTAATTATGCTCAATTCTTTCATACCCAAGATGATCCTAGCATATACCTTCTAAATTCATGCAAATGAACTCAAAATTGTGATGAATACAACTTCTAAATGAATTGATTTCAAGAATTTGGGTTGAATTCATACCTAATGTATGAATACAAGTGTTGTATAGCTTAATTCTTCAATTTTTCTTCACAATTCTTCTTCTCTCTCTAAGTGTTGAGTTCTTAGCTTCCTTTCTTCAAAATCTCAGCTCAAAGATGTATTTGAGTCTAATTGAGCTTATGTAGCTCATATACATGTATATAATTAGCTTAAGTTAATTGCTTAGTTAGGACCTATTAATCTTACTTCATTCTAATAAACTCTAATCAATCATTCAAATTATTTTGATCCGAATCAAATTTCAATTAAAGTTGCCATGAAATTCTCACTACAACAAAAGTAACCTATAGTGACGAAAAGTAGTGAAGAAAATAAATTTCATCACTAAATAAGAATAATCCGTGACGAATTATAAAATTTTGTCACATATAATAAAAAAATAAAAATAATTGATGACGAAATTTATTTTCGTCAACAAATACTTCTTTTTAGGTGAGGAAAAATTAAATTTTGTCACCGAAGGTTTTCCCACTAATTTTTTTTGGGTGGCGCCAAAATTTTGAGACTTTTGGTGAGAAAATTTTTTGTCACCAATTATAAAATTATTAATGAGAAATATATTTTCGTTACCAATAATTTTATATATATATATTTTTTGAGAAACTTGATTTTAAATATTTTAAAACCATTTGGTGAGAAATATATTTTTGTCACTAATAATTTTTAATATTTTGAGACTTTTTAGTGAGGAAATTATTTTGTCTCTAATTTTGGAAGGAAAATTTTGACATATTAGATGATAATGAAAAAAAATAGACTACTAACCTTTTTCCTTTTTTTTTTTCTTTATCAATTTCTCTCTCTCTCTCTCTCTCTCTCTCTGTGAACAAAACACAAGTTAATTAGCTCTTTAAGTAACCTATGGTGATGAAAAGTAGTGAAGAAAATAAATTTCATCACTAAATAAGAATAATCCGTGACGAATTATAAAATTTTGTCACATATAATAAAAAATTAAAAATATTAGATGTCAAAATTTATTTTCGTCAATAAATACTTCTTTTTAGGTGAGGAAAAATTAAATTTTGTCACTAAAGGTTTCCTCTCTAATTTTTTTGGGTGGTGCCAAAATTTTAAGACTTTTGGTGAGAAAAAAATTTGTCACCAATTATAAAATTATGAGTAAATTACAAATGCACCCCATGAGGTTTACTTAAAATACGGATGACCCCTTGTGATTTGAAAAATTATAAATATCCCTTGTAAAAAAAAATTTATTTATTAGAATTAACTGAAAAAATAAAATTCTTAACTGTTGCCCTATATAATAATAAAATTATCTGAATTATTAGTTGAAATAAAATTTTAACATCATTAAAAACTATTAATCAATTTGATATTTTATTAATAAAAAGGGTTATTAGTTATAAAATTAAAAACTTTAGAGGGTAGGATATAATTTCTAGAACCACAGGGGACAATTTGAATTTTAAACAAAATATTTTTAATTTATCTTAAAATTATTAGTGAATAATATATTTTCATCACTAATAATTTTAAATATTCTTTTAAAAAAATTGATTTTAAATATTTTGACACTATTTAATGGGAAATATATTTTGGTTGTCAATAATATTAATATTTTAAAATTTTTGGTGAAAAAATTAATTTTGGAGGAAAACTTTGAGATATTGATTCCTCTCTTGCAAAACACCGCCTTCAAATTTCTCCTCCTTTAGCTTGTTCTTCTCCTTCATCGCCACTAACGCCACCCGTTCTCCTCCTTCAAGCCGCCACCGACGCCACCGCTGTTCTCCTCCGAGCAATAAATCGCACGCCACGGCCGCTTATTCGATTATTCATATATTTTTTCTCTTTTCAGGTATGGGTCCTCTCTCTCACACTCAATCTCACACTCAATTTCTCTGTTTTTCTGTCTTTGTTTTCCCTAATTGGCCGATCTTTAGGTATCTTCTCCATAGATGCCAGCATTTGAATTCAATACTGCAAGTGCAACTGCGATTTGCAATCTTGAATCTGGAATGGGTTGGGTGTGGAAGAAGGACGAAGTCGAGGAGGATAATTTAAACCCTAGATCTGATGATCGATGCTCCACCACAAAGATCAAATCGTCAAATCGCCACAACCGAAGAAGTCAAGCCGTGCAAATTCATCGAAAGTGTGAGAAAACTTAGCGATTCTCGTGGACGCTATTGAAAGGTATCTATCTCTTTCTCGAAATCTAGTTTTTGTTTTTACAACCGCTTGATTGCTGAGAAAGTATGAGAAAATGATTGCAAGTCTTTTGAATTTTGATGCTAGGGATTTCGTTAATTTCAAATTCAAGTATGCAGAAATCTTTAATTCAATCTCGAGTGTTACGGAAAAAAGGTGTTTCTCCACCTAATTTGCCTTTGTTTAGTTTTGTAGCTACATGTATTATATACACACACTTATAATAACAAAACCAAATAATTATAAGAAATAAATGTGAATTTGTGTGTTGATAGTATATATTGGAAGCATTTGTGATTTGCTTTCAAAATATTCTATGGACAAGGAAACTATAGATGCTTAAAGTGGCTCGATATTTGCATAAAGAAAATGTTGTTAGATTAAAGTTATTTGTGATTTGCTTTCAAAATATTCTATCTAGGTTTTGGAAACCATATTAAATGATGATATCTGGTCTTGCCAACAATCTTTATAATATCAGGAAACTAGTAAAAATACAAACAATCTTTAGAGTTTTCCCATTGAAGCATTCAAGTAATTTTACTTATTAAAGCATTTATTATGACAACTATGGTTTTTGGTTGGAATGAATGCCAACATGTATATAGCTTTCATACAACCTCTTTCTTATTAGTTTCTCTTATGTTATATTTTTTGCAGAAGTTTAGGTATATTTATTATTTTGTGGAGTATATTGTAGATGCTTATGTTGTGGTGTTGAGACATTTGGTCAGGATGGGATTGGTATGTTACAAAATCTCATTTCAATGTACTAAGTTTTTTCGACCTCGATTTTTCTTGATCTTTTATGTCCCCGTGATTTTATTGCCAAGTTCAAACATATGTCGTTGTTAGAAGTTTCATGTTGTTCTTGGGACCCATCCATCTTAATTGGTTTAATTAATGTCAGACTTTGTTCATGAGGCTCAAGTATTTGGTGTGGAACCGCTAGAGACCTGTTTTTTCGTTATCTCCGCTCATCACAAGCATGTGTCAAAGTGCTTAGTATGTGTCCAAAAAGAGCTTGGCTTGAGTTATATTCTGAACTATCAACAGAATATTATCCTTGCTTGTTACTCTCATTCAAACAGAGCTTGAACATGAACAACTATCTATATTGAAACCGCTTCTCTTCCTCTTGAAGTGGGAAAGTG
The DNA here is from genome assembly GCA_025200525.1 of Camellia lanceoleosa. NCBI lineage: Eukaryota > Viridiplantae > Streptophyta > Magnoliopsida > Ericales > Theaceae > Camellia > Camellia lanceoleosa. The sequence continues at coordinate 144,911,559 of CM045761.1, forward strand.
AAAATGGTATGGTCATTTAATCATGCCTTAATGTTTCTTTTACCTCTTTTACTTACATGAATGGGCGAAGGCTATTAGTTTGGTGCATCACTTTTAGTTCTCATACTCTTTGTTTTCTCGTCCAAATTTACTTTTTATATAACATGAAATCTACTACTATTATTATTACCATACGCCATTGAATTGTAATTATGTTCTTAGTAATTTTGTAACGATGCATAATGACCACTATCTTGAAGTTCACGTGTGTTTAATTTTGTTGTGAAGTTGCTTTTCTTGGTTCACACCGAGTGCATGACCGATGTTTTTTGTCATTGCTTTATTTTATGTTTTTTTCTTTCAAATTTCACTACATTAACAAAGTGCGATCCTGACTTGCTTTTGCAAATGCAGTTGACTTAAACGAAGAGCTTTTATTCATTTTTCTGTCATCAACCTTGTCTCATCTCCTTCTAAATCCATTAAACGAGCAAAGAAACAATTTGCTTCCAAATGATTTGCTTTCCATTTTGGAAAAGCTTTTAATAAATTTGTTAGTTTCACGAAGAAGGAACTGATCATGCAAGGGAGATTTCCATCTATTCGGACTCAAGACATTATTTTTAGGCTATTGACATTTCGGTTTCAGTTTGTTTCTATTACTTACAATTGAAAATTATATTTTCACTTCCTCACTTCTGATTAGCATTCTTGTGAGGGCTCATGATTGTAAGAATATACTGATTACTTACAAAAACAAAATATAAGAATTAATTCTCAATTATGTGGTCTTAATTTGGTGGTGGTTGGATAACCCGTTGGCAATTTGATTCACTACCACATCCTTTATAACTTTATCTCTCTAGTTTTCTTTCTTTTGTTTTGCTTTCCTTTCTTCTTCCCTTCTTTGTCCCATGGTCTGTTCTAAATCATTCCTCTCCCTCCTCTCATATAACACCTACACAGCCTCTTGCCTCAAGGATTAATTTATTTCCAATGATTTTTTTCAGAACTAATTTAAGTCGTCTATTGTTAATTGTTAGTAATTGCTTTCTTGTCCCTTGTTCCTAACATGAAGTTTGCTTTTATTCCTGCAATCTTTTGTTATCAAATTTGTCATTCATATTGCTTGTCATCAAGGATCACTTCAACTCTTTGAAGTTTTGGATTGTTATATGCATTTCTACTAAATTAGTTTATAAAATAAATTATTTAAATATGAGTTTAGATGTAATTGCAATATATTAATGTTTTCCTTGTTTATTTTATTTGCAGATTAGTTTTTGATGACGTTTGGAAGCATACTTTCAAATCAAGATCAAGTGTTGAATTTTTTTTCCTAACCGATACTTAGTTCTAGTTGTAAATCAAGATCTAGTGTTGATTTTTTTGTGGACTCCACGTTAGTTCATTTTGAGATTTGCTATGATATTTTTTTGTTATACTTAATGGATTATTATTAAATTTGTTTGATGGATATATTTTGATTTATAATATAAATTGTTTAGTGAATTTTTTGTGTGGATTGTTGGATAATAGCTGGAGGATTTCTTAGTACATTTAAAAAGCAATTGGGATATGAGCAGGAATATTTGTGAAATAATAATTTAAATTGAAATATAAAATATGAGACAAATTTAGTGACAAATTTTTTCGTCATTTGTACTTGTTATTATGACAAAGTGATTATTCGTCGCTAATAAATATTTTTTGTGACAAAATTTATTGCAATTTATATATGAAAATTTTCATAAATTTTGTTGTTTGGTGACTAAACATTTCGTCACGTATTCATATTTTTGCCACAAAATATATTTCGTCACCCATGTATGATATTTGGAGACGAAAAATTTCGTCAACTTTACATCTTATTGTGACAAAATTATTTTCTCATCAATGATCAACATGTGTGACAAATTTATTCGTTAACTAAAGTTATAAATGTGGTACTGAATAACTATTTGGTGACGAAAATGAGGATTTTTAGTGACAAAATGTTGTTTTATTGGTGATAAAAAGTTTCGTCACTGAAGTAATTTCATTGGTGACGAAATTATTTTTCGTCACGATACTTTTTAGTGACAAACATTCAATGACGAACCTGGTGATGAAAATATTTCCTCACAAATATCTATAGTGACGAAATTAGCTCTTTGGAGACAAAAAAAATTCGTCATCCAAGACCCAACTTGTTGTAGTGTCTAAATATCCTAATTAGCCCATTGGGACAGTCAATTTCAGTTCCAAAAGCCATTTAAGCTCTTAATTTCTGTCTCAAGTTATCAATTTGAACAGATATTCCATGTGACAACATATAATTACAGAATTAAACATGTAATCACACAATTAAACACACAATCATGCAATTAAACTTATTAAAATAATATAATATACTAATTCGGAGGTTGGGGTCGTCACATGAATAGTGATGAATTCAGTCTTCGAACCTAAACTTGAGGGCTTTACGGAACTTTTTAGGCTACAACTTGTTCCACTTAGGGAAGAAGACATCATAAGATATGAGCAAGCACAAAATCCTATAGTATATTCTTTGGACCGAGTGGTTACACCCTTTGTGCAAGCCATACCAAATGTGTAGCCTCAAGCCCCTAGACAACAAATCCATCAAGAATGTATGCCACATCAAGCCCCACAATGTGTCCCTAATGTTATTCCTAAGGACCAATTGCTTAACATGGTGTGAGAAGTGTGTGGTCTTATGGCTCGAGGAGTGCAAACACCAGTTTATAGAAAGCCATACCCTGATTAGGTAGATAGGCTACATGAGTTTTCAAAGGGATATAAGGCCCCAGATTTTACCTTGTTTAGGGAGGATGGAAATCAATCAATCAGAGAACACATTGCTAGATTCATAGGACAATGTGGAGAATACAAATTGTGACTATTTGAAGCTTCGATTGTTCCCTAGTTCATTGATTGGCTCAGCATTTGCTTGGTATATTAGTTTGTTGCCTAGTACGGTTCAAACTTGGTGACAAATTGAGGCAATGTTTCTTGCACAATTCTTCCAAACTAAACCAGAGGTCACAATGGTTGACTTAGCAAGGTTAAGCCAAAGGATAGCAGAAAAGGCTACTTAATTTATAGTAAGATTTAAGAGCTCTAGAAGTAAGTGTAGAGTAGTCCTTCCAGAGCTCGAATTTGTCAAATTGGCTTAAAATGGTTTAGAGTTTAGGCTTTGAAAGAAGTTTGATGAAACAGATTTTAGAGACTTAGTCGATTTAATGTATAAAGTGTCTAGGTACGAATCGTTGCTAGAGAAAGAACAAAATAGGAACAATTCCTCATATAAGACCTATTATAGGGACCCTAACATGGAAATAGATGCTGCTAAAATTGTAGGCAAAGAACCATATGTATGTGATGCCTTAGTTAAAAAAGAAACTACAATAAATCATCAGTTTAAAAAGAAGGAATTTTATATTAAAAAAAATATACTCTTTTGATATTTCTAAAGCTGATGAAATATTTGATCATTTATTAGCAATATAGTTTCTAAAGATCCCTAAAGAAGTGGTTATGCCAATTTCGAATGAGTTAAATGGTAAAATGTACTGTACATGGCGTAATACTTGGTCTTATTTTACTAAAAACTGCATTGTTTTTCGAGATAGGATTGGGGAGCAGGTCAAGAAGGGTAGGCTTCAGTTACTAGCCAAGACTGAGAAGGCAATGGGAATTGACAAAGACCTTTTTCCAGAAGTAAACGAGGTGGAAGCCAATATTGGAGTTCTAGACTCAATTATTCAGGCTTTGGAATGAGGCTGAGAGAATTAGATGTTTTGGACGTCTAGATGAATTAAATGAGGCAATAATTTGCTTCGAAAGAAAGCAAGTCATCCCAAAAGATTGAAGAAATTCGCTCTTCACATGGCCAAAAACAATCTGATCACTTAGTGAATGCATGTACTTTGGAGATTTCAGTTGTCCAGAGGGTTTGCCCTAGGTACGAGAAAGGTTATAAATGGGTGAAAGGAATACCCGAAAAGGTCAGTCCCAGAGACAACATTCCAAGCTTTGTAACTAAAAGGCTTAGAAGCAAGCTTTGCCAAACTTATGGCCCATATTAACTAGTGGCTCCTTCTCAAAGGACAACTTGAGGCAAATGAAAGGGAGCAAGAGGATCATTTAGAGGTAGAACCCATGGGGATTCATGAACAGACTCCCTCAATCAATCCTTTAGGGAGAGAAGACTTGAGAGAAGTTTAGAAGTTGGAACTTCAATGCCAAAAACTTCTTACATAAGCAAAAGGCGAGTGTATGCCAGGGTGCCAAAAGTCCCTGATTGGTTTGTCTTGCAAACCAGGCCTAAGGAAAGTTAGACTGAACCTTAATAGGATTAGAAATTGAAAATGGTTAAGCTACCTCCTGTAGTGCCTAACTAGTGGTTCATGCTAAAGGATCCAAAGAAAGGCAGTTAGATTTGGTGTCCATGCCTAACTAGTGGTTCATGCTAAAGGATCCAAAGAAAGGCAGTTAGATTTGGTGTCCATTCTCTCCAACTCGTAAAGAAGAAAGATTCAAAAGAAATTCACCAAGTACCAAAAGGAATTCGAAGACCCTATCAAAATAATTCCCAGAAAGGGGAAGTGTAGAGACAAAGGGGTTGAGAAAGAGCATGTGAGATATAATCATGCTCAGGAAAAGAGAGAACAATTGGCTCGAATTCGTACTGAATTAATAACTGAAAAAAAATACCAGTCTAACAGAATTGTCTAACGCCTTGATGGAAAGGATATTTTTATTTGTCCTTGAGTGGGGAAATGATATTTTTGTATTCTAATATTAATTATAAAAGTGATATTGACTGAAAAATCAACATGTACCACTTTATCCCAATTGGAAGCTCAAGCAGATTTCATGATTTATGGATCCAACTAATGAGGATGGTTAAAAATCACAAAAGTAAAAAACAGAAGGAAAATTTAAATTCACTATAAACTTAAAAAACAAAATTACAAATAAGTTACCAACTTTATACATATTAACAATTAAAATTATAATTATTTTCATAATTCTATAATACTTTTTTGATAGTACAACTGATAGGTAATTTTCCCAAAAAAGAAAAAAAAAAAAGGAAATTACAATTTTTTTCAGCATTTGACTTTTTTAATAAAATAAATCTTGATGTTTTAATTTTATTAATTTAAACTATAATATTTTGATTTATTTTCCATCTAAACTATTTGCTTATTTTCACTAAGTAAGAATGATGAAAAAAATTATGTTTTAGCCATTAAATTCAATATAAGTGTACAGAAAATATTTAAAATACATTTTTGTTGAATTTAATGACTAAAATATTATTTTTTTTCCGTTGGTTTTACTTAAGAAAAATGGAAAATAATTTGGATTGAAAATAAATTAAAAGATTAGAATTTAAATTAATAAAATTAAAATCATAGAGTTCATTTTGTGTCAAGCCCAGAGTTTTTTTTTTTTTAATTTATAATTTTTCAAAAAAAACTTACAATTTCGATTCACATTCTACATATTATTATACACTTTTATATTTTATACATTTTTTTATAAATATATTTTAACATATTTTTTTACGCATATCAAATATATATTTTTTTTATGTATATCGAGCCCTTTTGGTAACTTGCTTAAAAGTCACCTCTTTTCGAATTTTTGTTTTTAGTGACTTTTTTTTTAATTATCAAATTATATCATTTTTTTTTTTATACTTTTTCGGTCTATCTTGTTGACACAAATCGAAAAAGTATATATATATATATATATATTTAAAAAATTCCAAAAAAAAAAAAATCAAAATAAGCCAAAAAAATCTACTATTTTTAAACTTATTTTTCGTCTTTTTTTTTTTGGAATTATTTTAAAAAAATTATAAATTTCTGGTTCATCTTATAAAACTGAATTTAGAAGCTTAAAGTTTTTTTGATTTTCTTTTTAAAAATAGTTCACTAAGAAAAAAAAAAAAGAAAAAAGAAAAAAGGTAAACCCAAAGCAACTCATACCCATGATGGGGGAGAGGGAGGGATAGAAAAAGCAGGTAGTTTATTAATTAAAAATAACTTAAATTAAGCTTAAAAAATTAATTATTTAAAAATTAAAAGAGAGGTGATGTTAATTTTTACTTTTTAATTATTAAATTATTTTAAGATCAATAATTATGAATTTTTAGCTTTCAATAATCTCTACCAAACAAATCTAATGAGTGACCGAGCCCAAGAGAGAGAAAAAGAGAGACAGTTAAAAAGCTTGAAATCTCACAACTTATGAAGTATGAATGTTTCGAAAAATATGTCGTATTCGTATTAGGTATTTATCGGTATATGGTATTTCGTATGGTATTTTTGTATACGTATTGGCAGGGACGGAACTAGGATTTTATCACCAGAGGGACTAAAAGACAAATAAAAAAATTTCAACATATACATATACACGCTTGTATGTACAATATGATATATATACAAAAAAAAATTCAAATATCATAGAAGTAATTTTTAGTAGGATGAAATTTTTTTTGGTGCAAAATAAAAAGAAAGTGCAAGATAGGGGAAAAATTAGATATGTATTTTTTATATTGAGGGCCATTTTATGTATAAAATGAGATATTATTTTAAAATGTTATGACAAATCATATTTTTCACAGAAGCAAGGGGGCCATGGCCCCGCCATAGTCTTCTTCTAGTTCCGTCCCTACATATCGGGTACAAGAAACACGTATCTAAATTTTTTTTCTCTTAATTTTTGTCATACCTGGATATATCTAGTATATACCCAAGCCGTACTGTAACTTAATTGAAACAATATTTTCTACAAAAATAAAACTCCTTTCACTAAATTTCTTTTTTAGTTTTTGTTTTATGCTTAGTATGATTTTAAATTTAAACAATATTTTGTAAGTTATTTAATATGTTGATATTTAATTTTGATTTATATCTTTACTTTTGACATTAAATATTAATTGTAAGTTGGATCTTAACAAATTAAAATATTTAATTAATTTTTATATTATTCTAAATTAAAAATAAATATTTTTTTACAAATGTATTGAGTTATATATATATATCTTTTTTTTTATTATAAATTTTATCATATTAACATATTCATATCGTATCAATATTCATGCCTATACCCGTAATTCATAGCTCTTTTTTTTTTGGGGTACAGTGGAATAGGAAAAAGAAACAAAAGCAGAAAAGAAACAAAAGCAGAAAAGAAACAATGGTTAGGCCGCGGTAAATGCCCCACATTTCAGCTTCGAGGCTAGAACAGTTATCGAGCTTGCTGAAGAAACCGAACAACCAAGTTCTTGCTTCATCTCGAAAGGCTCCACCAAAGCCTCCATCCTCTGGATTTCCACGTGCACACCCATCAGTATTGAGCTTAATTTTCCCTAAAAAAGGAGGAGACCATTTAATTAGAGGGGTTATCTGTGAGGTGGAAGTAACATTCATACTAAAGGCTTGCAAAATCTGGTTAGCATAACTATGAATAAGGTATAAAGACTGATTCAAAATGGGATCCACATGATCAAAAACTTTTTTATTCCTGTCAAGCCAAATTTGCCAAAGAGAAGTAATGAAAAGAAGATTCCAAAAAGGGTCAACAAGTTGCCGAGGTTTCAAATTCTTTTTGATCCAAGAGGAAAGACCCAGTTGACTATCAGCAGATAGCCATGGGTTACCAGCCACATTGCTCCAAATAGCCTTAGTGACCACACAGTTGCAAAAGATATGCTCATTATCTTCAGTGTGGAAACCACACTGAGGACATTCCGCATTATCAGACAACCCTCTTCTCATTCTCATATCATTGGTAAGAAGTTTGCCCAGAAGGATCAACTAGAGAAAACATTTAAGTTTTTGTGAAATTTTCAGTTTCCAAACCCACTCAAAATCCATATTCTCATCCATTTGATTAGAAGCAATTCTATAAGCTGTAGCAGTGGAGAAACCTCCCCCAATAGACCCCCTCCAATGAGGACTATTAGGAAATGTAATAAAACGCGGCAGCATTAGTTTCAGAACACATCCGAGAGCATCACTGGGGATTTTAGTGTGGACCGCATCCATATCCTAGTTACCCTCAACATCTAAAAGAGAGGCCACCTTATCAGAAGTTATAAGAGGATGATTGGGGAAAATAGAAGCCAAAGATTTATCACCACACCACCAATCATACCAAATGGAAATACGGGAACCATTATCCATACACCATGTCATCCCTTTCTTCAATATAGCTCTAGTTTGGAGAATACCTCTTCAAATGTGAGATGCAGACTTTTTTTTAGAATACGAGAATAAATCACTGTTAGGAAAATATTTAGCCTCAAGAACTTTAACCCAAAGGCAGTCCTCTTTAATCAAAATTTTCCAACCCAACTTAGCCAATAGAGCTAAGTTTTGAGACCTAGCCCTTCGGAGGCCAAGCCCTCCCATCTTTTTACTTTGGCACACATTCGTCCACTTCACAAGATGGACTTTCTTATTAGTATCAGTATCTCCCCAGAGGAAGTTACGGTTTAATTTATCAATATCATTGCAAATACTCCCCGGAAGAGTAAGAGTTTGCATAGCATAAGAGGGCAAAGCAGAGGAGACAGCTTGAACCAATGTAGACCTCCCAGCCAAGAATAGCAAGTTCGATTTCCAATTGGAAAGTCTACATTGAATTTTATCTGTAATAAACCGAAAGAAGTGACGATTACACCTCTTATGGATAAGAGGGATACCAAGATATTTTCCCAGATCAGAAGTCAAGGAAATGCCACACACATTACTAAGACTCCTAGCTTCATGGCATGCAATATTGGGAGAAATGAATCACAATAGCGCTTTTGCTTGGTGTCTCTGTCCAGCGGGCGTTACAAACCCTTTTTCATTTCCCTTGCATGCTGCCCCCCACTCTCTCTCTCTCTCTCTCTCTCACATTATATACTAATACAGTGTCAACAACTTTTGTCTCAAATTTTTTTTCCTCTCTCTCTGATTATACTAATACAGTGTCAACGACTTTCGTCTCAAAATTTTTTTCCTCTAAACATTCATAATCACATCTCGGAATCAGAGCTCAAGTTGTGATATGCGTTGAATTTAACTCTCTCTATTTGTGTTTGACCCCTACTTGTAATATTTCTTCTCCGTATGAATGTATGCTTACATTTTTGTGTATAATATGAGGTTGCATAAAAAATGTGGTAGCTTGATATATATATTATTGATTCAACTTTTCTAAAATTAAAATATTTTAAATAATTGATGATCTAACAAACATAATGTTGTACAAAGAGAAAAGTGATAATTTTTTTAATGGAATAATATGGTTAAATATGTTAAATATAGTATATATATATATTATTTATATCATATTAATTACCATATTTAGAATTATCATATTAGATTTCTTTTCTCATATATAAAGGAACTAGCCTATCACCCGTGCTATGCACGAGATAATTATAAATATTTATATTTATTTTAGATTTTTACAATAGGTATGTGAAAAGTTAAGAAAAATATATGTATTGGAGAAATTATAAAGATTTGAAAGAATTTAATAAGTGTTTATTTTATTTTTTTTCAAAAAACAAAACAAAAAAATTAAGAGGGAAAAAAATTAAGAGCCATTTATACAATAATCACATGGGTCTCTTGGGGATGCAAAAAGTAATGGCGTGTAAATACTGAGGTTTGACCAAGGAGTTTGAAAGAATTTAATAAGTGTTTATTTATTTATTTTTTTAAAAACAAAACAAAAAAATTAAGAGGGAAAAAAATTAAGAGCCATTTACCTAATAATTACATGGGTCTCTTGGGGATGCAAAAAGTAATGGCGTGTAAATACCTGGGGTTTGACCGAGGAGGTAGCCCCAAAGGCAAATACCTTTTTTATTATCACACATATACACACCACATAGTCATATAGTCTCTCTCTCAGTTATTACTTTATTCTAGTCAGTAATTTTTGAACCAATCACCAAGTCAATTTTTTTTTTTTAAATCTTGAAATTAGGATTTCATTTATTGTGTTATTCTAGTCAGTCGTGCTTCCCCACCCTCTATCTCCTCAATTTGTCAATAGTGTAATTATTATAATATTTGAACCACTCACAAGTCAATTTTTTTTAAAAAAAAAAAAAAATAAAAAATCAAAAAATTAAGATTAGCATATTGGAGCTTCCACAGGCCTTGGAGTTAAAACCCCATTTTTCTTAATATATAGTATATAGATTTGGTATTCATTGTTTATTCATTTATTGCAGAGTTTCATTCTCTCTCTCCCTCTCTCTTATACCATAACATAGTATCGGAATTGGGTCTTGGTTAACCTCTCACCTCTCGTGGTATAAGCCTCTATTTGAGTCTATTTTTTTCATCCGGTCCATCTTTTAATCAGACCTCTCAATTAGCTCTACGTGCTACGAAACTGCATGTAGAAGGAGTGTTAAACTTAATCCCATATTGCCAATCTAAGTCTCCCAAACTTGATTAATATAATTTAACAAAACAACTCAGTTTTTAAGATAATCTTAATTTATAAAATGTTATTGGTACATCATTCTATTTGAAGGGTTCACGGCAAATTTTTTTCTTCTATTTTCTCTTGAGGCATTCAAACTTTTAGCATTACATTTAATTTTATTTATAGATCCAGTAATTTCAATTTTAGTAACGTTTAGGCTTGAGATTTTAAATTTTGAGTTGAATATCCGGTTTGGTTTCATTTTTAAAATGCATTTGTTAAAAATTTTTTGTTAAAAAAATTAAAAATTAGTTCCGTGAATAAAATGAAAAATAAAATAAAAAGCATTCGTAATTTTTAATAAAGAACTTAATTTTGTTGTCATCAAACTAAATTCTATTTTTTGAAAAAAATAAAAAAATAAATAAAACGGCTTTTGAAAATGTAACCAAACAGTGTTTCTTCTTGGTATTAATGTCAAAATAGAAATTTTTTTTTTGAGCCCTATAATTTTAATTGACTCTATTTTAATATTGAATTTATAATTTTATCTCAATTTAATCAAATTAATTACAATATTCAGCATTTTTTAATGAAAAATATGGACATAATTGATGTGTTATGTGTTTATAGGTAAAACTATAAATTTGTTCAACTTAGTGAGTTGACATCAATTAACTCAGTTATTATTTTTTTTCAAAACCCTAATTGACATTATTAATTAGGTAAAATTGACACAAAATCTAAAATTTAAAATAAAAATCAAACTTATTAAAATGAAAGGGACTTAAAATGACATAAAAGTTAAAATACAGCAACTATCAATATAATTTACTATATTTTATTCTTATTATTTTAAGAGTCAAGATACAGGATTATATCTAACACATAAGCTCCTAAGTGGCGGAGGGGAGTGAACTTTTAGCAAGTGGTATGTGTCACAAACAGGAACTTAACAAGAAATGAGAAATGATATTTCATTTACCACACTTACTTTACATTTAGGCATACACCTATTTATAGTTAATACAAGAGAGTTTGTTAGGAGTTTGTTATAACAAATTCTAACTGACTTAACAAATTCTAAACTAACAGATACTAACTGAATCTAAACTAACCACCATTACTACAACATTGATATTTATCTCTCTGTGCAGCTATATGTGATACACTAAGTCAGGCTTCAATAACCGCTGCTCGCTTCAACCGCCGAGATCGATGTAATGCCTTCGCAATTTGCAAATGCCGAATGTCACGCTTATTCTGTTGTCAGATATTCTCGTGATACTCAGCCATCACAGAATCGCCGAGAATGTCGCCGCTTATTTTGTTGCCGCTTAGCGTACTTATTCTGTTGTCAGATATTTTGCATACTCAATTTCGCATTCTTTGGAATCTTCTTGCCTATTCTGTCGCATATTCTGCATACTCGTGGTCAGATAATACTCATACTCTATTTCTTATCAGTCCCCCTCAAGATGATGGGGCTAGGAAGCACCAGAAGCTTGGACTGAAGATAAAGAAACCAAGAAGAAGAAAGAGGCTTTGTAAAGATATCAGCAATCTGATCATCAGTAGCAATATAAGCCAACGAAATTTGTTTAGAGACCACTCTTTCCTGAATGAAATGACAATCCACCTTTATGTGTTTAGACTTAGAATGGAACACGGGATTAGAGGCTAAGGCCATAGCAGAAACATTGTCACACCATAACACAGGCACAGCAGAAGCAGGAATATATAACTCTTTGAGTAATTATTACAGCCAACAAATTTCTGCTGTAGTGTGAGCCATAGATCTATATTCAGCCTCTGTGGAAGATCTTGACATAGTGGGTTGCTTTTTGGAGGACTAAGAGATAAGATTGGAGCCAAGATATACACAAAAACCAGAAGTAGAGCATTTGTTAGTGCAATCCCCGGCCTAATTAGAATCAGTAAAGGCATGAAGATCAAAAGACCCTTTTTTGAAAGTAAGACCATGAAAAATAGTGCCTTGAATATATCTGAGTAGGTGTTTAACTAGAGCAAAGTAAGCATTAGTTGGGGCTTGCATATGCTGACATGCTTGATTGACAGCAAAGGCAATGTTAGGGCGTGTGATGGTTAAGTATTGTAAAGCACCAACGATGCTTCTATAAAAGGAAGGCTGTGCATAAGGAAGCACATCAGTGGAGGAAGGAACAATAGAAGACTTCGGAGCAATAGGTGTGGAGCAGGGTTTACAATGAATCATACCAGCTTTATGAAGCAGCTCTTGAGCATATTTGTGCTGAGATAAAAAATAACCAGTGGAAAGAGCTTGAACAGAGATGCCTAAAAAATAGGAGACATCACCTAGTTCCTTCATGGCAAAGGCCACATGCATCTGAGCAAGTAATGCTTGAATCAAACTAGGATCACTTCCAGTTAGCAGAATGTCATTTACATAGATGAGCAAAATAGTGATACTAGTAGAGGTCTTTTTTACAAAGAGAGAAGGATCAAAATAACTATGATAGAAGCCTTGAGTAAGTAAGAAAGATGAGAAGGTGGAGTACGAAGCTTGAGGAGCTTGCTTGAGGCCATATAAAGCTTTGTGCAATTTGCACACATGATGAGGAAAGGTGGAATCAACAAAACCTTGAGGTTGTGACATATATACCTCTTCATCCAACTTACCATGTAAGAAAGCATTGGAGATGTCCAACTCCTTGAGAGGCCACTGATTTTGAAGTGCAAGACACAAGAGAATCCTAATAGTAGGTTGCTTTGCAACAGGGCTAAAGGTTTCATCATAATCGATTCTTTCTTGTTGCAAGTATCCCTTTGCAAAAAAGCGAGCTTTGTAATAAGCAATGGTACCATCTGAATTTTTTTTAATACGAAACACCCATTTGCAGCCAATAACAGATTTGGTAGAAGAAGGAGGAACAAGGGCCCAAGTTCCTTGGTTATGGAGAGCTTGAAACTTCTCATTCATAGCATTAAGCCAGAGAGGAGAAGTTAAAGCTTGAGAAACATTATGAGGCTCAGTACAAGTAAGATCTACAGGAGGAGTGTGAGTAAGATGACAAGAAGGGGCTGCAAGGTGTTGAGAAAGAGAAGAAGCTTTAGATCGAGTAGTCATAGGGTGAGTATTACAAGAAGTAAAGTGAGAAAGAAGAGGTGGAAGGTGAATAGAAATGGATTCAATAGGAATAGAAGAGGAAATAAGAACAGCAGTAGAAGCATCAGGAATAACAGGAGTAGGTATTGTAGGAATAACAAGATGGCAGTCTTGAGAGACCTGCAGAAGAACAACGAAAAGTCTTTGAGGAACAGAACTGATAGCAAGAGCAGAAAAAGATGAGGAAGGGACAGAAGAGAGAGGTTTGGTAGAGGTGGTAGACTGAGAAGAAGACCAGAAAAATGATGTAAGATTAGGTAGAGTAGGAGGAGTACGTGTATGAGTAGCAAATGGGAAGCAAGACTCATTGAACAAGACATGTCTAGACAAAAATATTTTTCCAGTAGAGGGATCCAAACACCTGTATCCTTTAGTGGAAGGATGGTAACCTAAGAAAACACAAGGGGAAGATCTTGGTTGAAGTTTATGATCAATATAAGGGCGAAGCCATGGAAAACATTGGCAACCAAAGACTTTGAAAAGTTCATAATCTGGAAGAGCATGAAAGAGTAACTGAAAAGGAGATTTATGATGAAGAGATAAACTAGGCATCCTATTTATAAGAAACACAATCGTAGCTAGAGCTTCAAACCAGTAGGTAAGAGGCATGCTAGAGTGATACATTAGTGCAATAGCTGTCTCAACAATGTGTTGATGTTTTCTCTCCGCAATGCCATTTTGTTCCGGAGTATAAGGACAAGTGAGATGATGGAGATTACCATTTTCAGCAAGATATCTATCCATTTGATGATTAACGAACTCAGTTCCATTATCAGTTCGAAGAATTTTCAAGAATGTATCAAATTGTTTTTCCACATAAGCTTTAAACAAAAGAAAGGTGGAAAAAACTCACTCTTAACATAAAGAGGATAGATCCAAGTAAATCTTGTGAAATCATCAACAAACAAAAGATAGTATTTATAACCATTGAGAGAAGCATTAAATGGTCCCCAAACATCACTATGCACAAGAGAAAATGGCTTATTAACAGTAGAAGTAGACAACTTGAAAGGCAACCTATGTATCTTAGCAACACTACAAGAAGTGCAAGCTAATGAATTACAATCTTTATTTGATAGAGGTGCAGGTAAGTATTGAAGAAGATGATGAAATTTTAGTGTGGAAGGATGACCAAGTCTTTGATGCCAGGTAGATATGGAGACTTGAGATTTTGCTTGAGCAACATAGGCTTGAGGAATCATGGAAGAGGATAAATCAGCAAAATGGTAGAGTCCATGAATATTAGGACCTTTATGCAGAACCTTATTCGTATGCTTGTTTTGAACCACAAAGGAGTTAGAATCAAATGTAACTGAACAATTATTATCCTTGGTGAGCTGATGAACAGACAAGAGATTAGAAGAAATGTTAGGCACATGAAGAAGATTATTGAGAGAAAAAGAATACTGAGGAGTAGGGAGTAATCCCTTACCAATGTGTTGAATGGGAACAGTCTGACCATTACCAACAGTGACTTGGGGTCTGAGCCTTGGTAAGGTTGATAGAGTTGAAGATTAGCCAAATCATTGGTGATATGATTTGTTATAGCAGAGTCTATGTACCATGGAGTGGATGAATTAGATGGAGCAAGAGACTGATTAGAAGAAGACTGATTTGCAGTGACAGAGTAAGCATGAGGTGGAAAAGACTGAGAATTAGATGGAGAAGAAGCCCGAGGAGGCTAATAGGTGGAATCCATACGAAACCAACAATCAAAAGCACTATGATTATGACCTCCACAGATTTGACAACTATCATGTCTGTTATCATATCTCCCTGATTGTCCTCCATATCGACCTCCTTTGCGATATTGTCCATGTCCTCTGTATCTTCCTCCTCTATTACCATGAAATTGATATCTACTTCTATGGCCAGATAAATATCCTCTTGTAGATGAAGGATACGAAGCAGATCCAGATGCAGAGTCAGTAGTGACAGCACATGCCATTGGTAAATCACTAATAAGCACATGTTTAGTTTTATTTTCTACATGGATTTCTTCAGAACACAACAGTGAACTCAAGTCTGCCATAGTAATTGCCTCTGCTCTGGCACGAATAGTAGTTTTTAAAGCTACATATTCATCTAGTAATCCATTGAGTGTTAACAGAACCAAATCTTCATCTTCAATCGTAGCTGATACAAGACTTAGTTGATCTGCAATATTGCGAATCTGAGTCAAATATTCCTCCATTGAGAGGCCTTTCTTGGTGACTGATTGAAGTTTATTCTTCAATTGATGTATGTGAGATCGAGAGAGTGAGGTAAATCTCTTCTCTAAAGCACTCCAGACTTGAGCACAGTGTTGGCAATGAAGAACTGCGGAGAACACAGAGGAGGAGAGAGTTGCAGTAATGCAACTTAACAGATGTGCATCAATGAGCTTCCATCTTTGCAAACTCTGGATTTTCAATTTTGTTTCCAGATGGATCAAGAATCTGTGGAGCTAGACATGGAATCACTCGATTACAAAATCAAACAATTCGTGGCTCTAAGCACATTCTGAAGCTGATGTTTCCAGATAAGAAAATTGGAAGAATCAAGTTTCACTGTTACTAGAGATTGAAAATTGGAAATCAGTAAACTAAGATTTGGTGGTAGAGAAGATGATGAAACTGCCATGACTAAATCTTGCTCGTGAGAGCTATTTGGCTCTGATACCATAACAAGAAATGAGAAAATGATATTTCATTTACCACACTTACTTTACATTTAGGCATACACCTATTTATAGTTAATACAAGAGAGTTTGTTAGGAGTTTGTTATAACAAATTCTAACTGACTTAACGAACTCTAAACTAACAGATACTAACTGAACCTAAACTAACCACCACTACTACAACACTGATATTTATCTCTCTGTGTAGCTATATGTGATACACTAAGCTGTGGCTTCAATAACTGTTGTTGTGGCTTCAACTGTTGAGACTGATGTAATGCCTTCGGTTTAGAGTTCTTGCATTCTTGAGAATCTTCTTGCCTATTCTGTTCTTTGCATATTACTTACATTTGCATTTCTTTGAGAATCTTCTTTGCCTATTCTGCATACTCTGTGACTGTATAATACTCATACTCTATTTCTTATCAGAACTCAAGAGAGCTCCTAGGTTTGAGTTCCTAGGAGCGGAGGCAAGTGAACCTCCAAAATGTGTTATGTGGTATAAATAGGAATTCATGAAACATGCCCTAATATTGCCTTTAACGAGGTGTTAGCCTATTTAAGAGCATATCTATTAAAGATATGTTTGGTTTTAGTTTTTGGGTTAAAAAAATATAAAAGATAAAATTAATTACATAAGTTAATAAGATAAAACATCACATTCAAATCATAATTATTACAATTTTTCTCTCATAAAAATCAAAAACCAAAAACCAAAAATAAAAACCAAACGAGGCTGAAAAAGCCAGACTAAAATAGTGAAAAAACCAAAAAGCCAGACTATTTTTACTCTTCCCAAACAAAGAGTAAGATTGTTAAATTTTTAGTTAAATTTTAATCAAAAGTCTATTTTTTCAGTTTAGTCAACTATCTTTTTAAATATATTTTTCAACAAACGTTATATTTTTTATTTTATTTGTTGAGTCATATTTTCCTAATTGCATGTTGCTACTGGTTCGATGTTTACCTAAAATAGCTAGTTAAGAATTGAGTTTGATGGAATGTGTTTTCATGACCTTGTTTGGCAAAGGCTTTTTTTGATTTTTTAGGCTAAAATTCACAAAAAGACAAAATAGGTTAAAATAATCAAATAAGACAAAATATCACATTAAATCTATAATTATTTCACATTTTCACTTACAAATATCACATCCAACTATAAAAAAAGCAACCATATTCCTAAACACAAATATTTTAGCTTACTAAAATAATCAAAAACTAAAATAACTTACTAAAATAGCTAAGGGCAAATTACAAACACCCCCCTCGAAGTTTGGTGAAAATACCGATTTCCCCCTGAGGTTTGCGAAATTACATCCCGTCCCCTGAGGTTTATATTTTCATAACAAATTACCCCCTGAGGTTTTTATTTTTATACAGATTCCCCCATAATTTTTCCTAATTTGTTATGAAAATTTGACCCTCAGGGGCCAATTTGTAATTTCTCAAACCTCAAGAGGGAATCTGTATTTTCACCAAACCTCGAGGGGGGTGTTTGTAATTTGCCCAATAGCTAACTGTCCAAACGAGACCTATGATTTTGTGCTATAAAATAACTAAGAGAAGGTTCTAATAAACTTAATAATGATGCTCTAAAATAGGTCTTCATATTGCCTTTGAGGTTATCTTATTTAAAATAAAAAATTATATAAAGAGAGATTGAAATTTGAAATCAAAATCTTTGGTCAAATAGGCAAATTTTTATCATTTAAGTGACACACAGTATGGTGGTGTTCGATAAAATTAGAAATTAAAAACTAAAAATTAAAAATTGAATGTTAAATATTTCAAGCTGAGAAACCGTTTAATAAAAATTTAAGTGTTGAGTTAAAAATAAATTGTTTGATATATATAAAATTTATTATTTTAAAATTGTATATGTCAATTTTTATATTGTGATGGTGGTGATAGTGGTGGTATGATGGTGATGGTAGTGGCGGTACTGGTAGTGGTAGTACTGGTGATGGTGGTAGTAGTGGTAGTGGTAGCATTGATAGTGGTTGTGTGGCAGTGGCGGCAACATGGTAGTGATGGTGATATTAAAATGATGGTGGTGCTTATGGCAACAATGCTAATAGTGATGAAGAAGATGGTAATGGTGGTGGTGGTGGTGGTGGTAGTAGCGGTAGTGATGGTGGTGGTGGTAGTAGTAGTAGTAGTTGTAATAGTGGCGATACTGGTAGTAATGATAGTGATTGTGGTCGTGGTAGTGGTGGCGGTGACATGGCGATAGTGGTAGCGGTAACGGTAGCGATGATGATGGTGGTGATAGTGCTGATGGTGAGTTTATAATCATGTATATCAATACTCACGTTTATTATTTATAAATATAGTTAGAATTAAAAAAGTTTCACATGACTTAGAATTTTGTTAAGTTTTAGCTTATATTTTAAGAGATATTTAAAATTTTAAGCGATATCAATTTTGGTTATCAAATGAGCTAAATTGATTCTCACTTATTGCATTCAGTTTTAAGTGTTGAATCATGTTAACAAACACCCCAAAAGTAAACTTTGAAATCAAAATCAAAATTTATATATTTCAAATTTAACAATACACTCATTAGGTGGGCGGACACCTAGTTTTTTTTTGATTGGTGAAAGTTAATTGTTATTTGTTAGATCTAATGACAGTAGAAAGAGAGAAGGATATGTAGAAAGAGAGAGAACTAAAAAATATCTTTCTTATTATTAGAATACACTTTCACCTTACACGAGTTCATTTATATAGACATATATAAGATTTGCTCTAACTAAGTTTGTTACAGAATTAGTTACAAGAATCAGTTGAGAAGCAGTTGTAAAGTTGTTACAGTACAGATACAAATGATCTCATATGCACAGACCATAGGCTTGTACTGGTCTCTCATTAAGCATACCAATAGCTGTCCTGCAACTGCCATATAAACCAGATATAACATTGGTAGCAGATGCATCAGGTGCACTTGATATAGGTGTAGATGAAGTCTGGCAGAAGCGTAAATCTGAGTCTCTGCAGAGGTCAAATCAAGCTTCAGATGAGTCTGAAGCTGAAGTAGATTTATCAGTCCCCCTCAAGCTGAAAGGTGGGAGGCCAACTAAAAGCTTGGATTGAAGAAAAAGAAAACGAGACACAGGCAGAGATTTGGTAAAAATATCTGCTACTTGATCAGAAGAAGCCACATGACGAATAAGAAGTTGCTTAGCTGAAACTTTTTCTCGCACAAAATGGTAATCGATCTCGATATGCTTTGTTCGAGCATGAAACACTGGATTAGTAGCAAGAGAAAGAGCGGACAAATTATCACACCAAAGCACAGGAACTGAGGGAGGACAGACATGCATATCTTTAAGAAGCATTTGAAGCCAAGCAACTTCAGCACTTGCGAGAGCCATAGCCCTGTATTCGGCTTCAGTAGAAGATCGAGCAATAGTGGGTTGCTTCTTAGCAGCTCAAGACACTAAGTTAGGACCAAGAAAGATGCAAAAACCAGAGGTAGACCGCCTATCACAAGGACTACCAGCCCAGTCAGCATCAGAGAAAACATGAAGATCGAAATCACTAGAGGAAAAAGTCAAACCAGACTGTAATGAACCTTTAACAAAACGTAACAGCCGCTTAACCAGAGCAAAGTGAGCATGTGAAGGGCTATGCATATGCTGACAAGCCTGGTTAACAGCAAAAGCCAAATCTGGACGAGTAATAGTCAAGTATTGAAGACCACCAACCAGACTGCGATAAAGAGCAGGATTAGAAAAGGGAACATCAGAAGAAGAGACAGCAGGTTTAGCAAAAAGAGGAGAAGAAGCTGGTTTACAATCATGCCAAAGACGCTTGAGCAGAGTAGAGGCATACTGAGATTGGGACAGAAAATAACCTGAAGAAGTAGTAGTAACAGAGATGCCAAGAAAGTAAGAGAGAGTGCCTAATTCTTTAAGAGAAAAGGCTGAATGTAACTGAGAAATAAGATGCTTGAGATGAGAAAGGGAATTGCCAGTTAGGAGAATGTCATCTACATAAACCAAAAGATAGGTTAAAGAGGAAGAAGTGGCTTGAACAAACAGAGAATTGTCACAATGACTATTAACAAAACCAAGAGTAAGTAAGAAGTTAGAAAGTAGAAAACCAAGCTCGGGAGCTTGTTTCAATCCATAGAGATTTGTTAAGCTTGCAAACATAGGTAGGGAATTTGGAATGAACAAAACCAGGAGGCTGAGACATGAACACATCTTCTTCTAGATGACCATGAAGAAAAGCATTGGACACATCCAATTGATGAATAGACCAGTTATAGTGAAGAGCAATGCAAAAGAAAACTCTGATTGTAGGAAGTTTGGCAACAGGACTGAAAGTATCTAAGAAATCAATACCTTCTTCTTGTAGATAGCCCTTAGCAACCAGCCGAGATTTGTATCTAGCAATTGAACCATCTGACCCTTTTTTAATTCGAAACACCCATTTGCACCCAACAATATTCTGTGTAGAAGAAGGGGGCACCAAAGTCCAAGTTTGCTAATCTTGTAGGGCAGTAAACTCCTCAAGCATAGAATTAAACCAATGAGGACATGTAAGAGCTTGTTTATAAGAGAGTGGTTCAGAGGTAATAAGAGAAGCAGGAGAAGAAGTCGGAGCAGTGAGACCAAATTGAGAAGCAGCAGATTGAGCAGCTTTTGCTCTAGTAACCATAGAATGGGAATTAGTAGAAATGGGTGCAGGTAAAATGGGAATGGTCAGATGAATACCAGGTGGAGAAGAAGAAAGAGGAGATGAAATAAAACCAGAATTTGGAGAAACTGATATGGGAGAAGACTCGCATTAGGCGTATCAGTAGTAGGCTGCAGATCCGAAGCGTAAACTCTGAAATGTAATTAGCACTCTGCTGCAGATCTTTCACTGCAGAAACAGAGTTAGCAGTAGCAGATCTGGAAACATGAAGTGGAGAAGCTGACTTATCAAGGGAAGAAGCAGATAAACTAGAAGCAGAGGAATTAGTTGGTGAAGAGGGAATAGAACCCCAGAAAAAAGAAGTAACAGCATCTTTAGAAGAAAGAAGAGGAGGAGTTGCAGGTGAGGAAGAAAAAGGAAAAGAGAGTTCATCAAAGATGACATGTCTGGAGATATAAACAGTACCAGAAAGAGGATCCAAGCACCTGTAACCTTTGTAACTGGGATGATAGCCAATAAACACACAAGCCTTGGATCGAGGCTCTAACTTGTGAGAGGTATAGGGACGTAACCAGGGATAACATTTACATCCAAACACCTTGAGAAATGCATAGTCTGGAGCTGTTTTGTATAACACTTCAAAAGGACTAAGAGAGCCCAGCTTTGGACTGGCCATTCGATTTATCAAATAGGTGGCTGTAGCGAGAGCTTCAAACCAGAATTTCAAAGGAACAGAAGCTTGATCAAGCAAGGTAATAGCAGTCTCAATAAGATGACGATGTTTTCTTTCAGCCACACCATTTTGTGATGGGGTATGAGGACAACTCAGTTGATGAACAATACCCGTAGACTGAAGAAGAGACTGAAACTGTCTTGAAGTATATTCACCTCCACCATCAGTTCTTAAGATCTTAAGAGATGTAGAGAATTGCTTCTCAGCATAAGTTTTGAATTCCAAAAATTTAGCATACACTTCACTTTTGTAAGAGAGAGGATAAATCCAGGTGAAATTACTAAAATCATCGATAAACACAACATAATATTTGAAAGAATCAGATTGAACAAATGGCCCCCAAACATCGGAATGAATTAAAGCAAGAGGAGATGTAGTTTTATTAGTAGACAACACAAAAGGAAGTCTGTGGCTTTTGGATACACATCAACTATTACAAAGAGAAGAACAATCTTTATGAGAAAAATGAAAACCACATTTATTTGACATAGTATGAAAAATATCAGAAGATGGATGCCCTAATCTTTTGTGCCAAGTAGTAACAAGAGAATTAGGTGCAGAAAAAGCTTTAGGAGCAGCAGAAAATGAAGAAGGAAATTGATAAAGGCCATTGGAGTATGAACCTTTACAGAGCACCTTGTTGCTGAAATTGTCCTGAACAACAAATGACTTATCATTAAAGGTAATAGAACAATTATTATTAGAAGTCAATTGATGAACAGATAACAAATTAGAAGATATTTGAGGAACATGAAGAAGATTATTAAGTTTGAAGTGAAAAGAAGGAGTAGACAAAATACCAGTGCCTGAATTGTGAATGGGAAGCGTATTACCATCACCAATCATGACCTGATCAGAACCTTGATAAGGTTGATAAAGTTGAAGATTACTCAAGTCATGGGTAAGATGAGATGTGGCTGCAGAGTCCACATACCATGGAGGAGAAGATGAAATTGAATTCACAGGTATTGGAGCAGTATAGGCCTTGAAATTAGAAGGACCAGCAGTAGAATTCACAGTATAGGAATTGAAATTAGAAGGACCAGCAGTAGGATTCACAGTATAGGAAGGAAACACAGGTTGAAAAGATGGATTCATACGATTTCTACACTCAAGAGCTGAGTGATTTCCTTTACCACAGATTTGACAGATCAAACCGTAGCTTTGAGGCCTTCTAGTTCTGCGACCTCGATTATTGTTGTATCTGCCTCCACGATATTGATATTGTGAAGAACGACCACCTCTGTTGTGAAAGGAGAAGTTCTTAGTAAAGGCAGAACCAGAGGAACCTTGTGGAGAACTAGAAACAGAGGAACCTTGAGGCAAAATGTTAGATCCATGTGTAGCAGCAAAGGCAACAGTAAGATCAGAGGAGCTGCCAGATTTATGATAGTGTTCAACATGTATAGCCTCAGAACAAAGTAGAGCACACAACTCATCCATAGTAAGTATTTCAGATTTCGCACGAATAGCAGTTTTAAATGCATTATACTCCTCAGGAAGTCCATTGAGAACTAGAAGAATCAGGTCTTCATCACAGATAGGAGAACAAGCCAATGCTAATTGATGAACAAGATCTCTGATTTCTTGAAGATAAACTTCCATAGACTTTGTCTTCTTTGAGACTGTACTTAATTTGTTCTTGAGCTGATGTATATGTGATCTGGACAGAGAAGTAAAACGTTTCTCAAGAGCAAACCAAAACTCTGTGCTACGTTTTAGATGAAGAACGGATGAATAGATTGAAGGTGTAAGCGTGGCTATGAGGCAACTAAGCAGACAAGTAACAATGAGTTTCCATTTCAAAAACTCAGGATTAGTAACAGCTTGGTTGTTGGAGTCAAGAACTGTAGGAGGAGGACAGATCATAGATCCATCAAGAAAACCAAAAAGTTCTGTAGCTTCAAAAAAATTCTGAATCTGACTCCTCCAGATGGAATAATTTGTTGATTCAAGTTTAACTGTTATCAGAGAATTCAGATTGGAGACAAGCAGAAGCACATTAGAAGGTAATGATGTCTTCTCAGATGAACCAGTAGTACTTGATGGATCAGCCATGGAAGACTTGTTAGTTTGGATCACCATTGTTGCTCGTGAGAGCTTAGAGGAGCTCTGATACCATAATGACAGTAGAAAGAGAGAAGGATATGTAGAAAGAGAGAGAACTAAAAAATATCTTTCTTATTATTAGAATACACTTTCACCTTACACGAGTTCATTTATATAGACAGATATAAGATTTGCTCTAACTAAGTTTGTTACAGAATTAGTTACAAGAATCAGTTACAGCATCAGTTGAGAAGCAGTTGTAAAGTTGTTACAGTACAGATACAAATGATCTCATATGCACAGACCATAGGCTTGTACTAGTGTCTCATTAAGCATACCAATAGCTGTCCTGCAACTGCCATATAAACCAGATATAACATTGGTAGCAGATGCATCAGGTGCACTTGATATAGGTGTAGATGAAACTGAAGTAGAGTCTGAAACTGAAGCAGCAGATGAGTCTGCAGAGGCTGAAACTGAAGCTTCAGATGAGTCTGAAGCTGAAGCTGACTTATCAAGATTAACACATCAAGAGAGTTAAAACATACACTTATACACCTTGCAAAAAAATATTACCATCATATTCCACTCCCAATTACCCTCCTATTCCACTCGCAGAATGGAACCCAAGACCTGTCCCTTAAGAGAGACTTGGTGGCCAAAGGACCTATCATGAGTCTCGTTTCGATGATCTGAGCCGTTTATTTTGTAGAGATTTCAATTTATAATATTCATGAAAAAAATTGTTCGATTCAATAATTGTAATTTTTCATTTTATTGCATTTATATTTAAAAAAATAGATGACAAATATATTTTTAAAATAAACCATCGATTTTTTTTGGACAAATGCTATAAAATAAAATGTTATGATTATTGAATTGATCTAATTTTTTTTTTTATAAATATTATATATTAATCATCTTACAAAATGAACGATTCAGATAATTAAAATGAGACACATGGTGGGCTGTAAATTTATGAAATTCTCCCCTCTTGAAATCTCATATGAGATAAGCATAAGCCTTAATTTAGGAAAATGCTAGACATCGTAAAAGATTTATTAATTTTTTTATCAAATGTCTTATATGGGTGTGAAGTTCACACCATATATGAATCTCATACAGATCCCACATTCATATAAAATATTTAATAAAAATTTTAATAAATCTTTTAAGATACCAAACATTACTTAATATATATGGAAGTGATTGATGGTAAAGGCATTGAAGAGCCCTAAATGTTACTAGATTCTACGGAAAATGAATGATATTGTAATCTATTGAAGCATTTAATTCTAAGTATCTTATAAGTTGTTCCTTAAGACCCAGAGGAGCATTAGAGAAGCTGCACTTACGGATGAGAACGAACCAGGATCTTCTCTTTGCGGCCTCCATACTTGCGTCCGTCCTTGCAGGCCTTCGGGTCTATTTTTAGGCCCAATTTTGATAATCCGAACCGTTCATATTTTATGATTTATTCAGTATATCATATTTGTAAAAAATCAAATTGATCGGATATCAGAAAGTATGTGTTTGAAAAATTGAACTAAAAACTATTTTTTAAATAATTTAATAAACAGTTTTCCAAACATATGCTTTCTGATATCCGATCAACTTGATTTTTTATAGGTATGATATACTGAATAAATCATAAAATATGAACGGTTCAGATTATTAAAATTGGGTCTAAAAGTAGACCCGAAAGCCTGCAAGGACAGGCGCAAGTACAAAGCTGCAAGGAGAGAACCTTGGCTCGATGAGAACGGGTAGGATATCTGCCGAGTCTCCAAGCCCCCACAAATGTATCCTCGACCCTATAGATGTGTAACATAATAAGAAATTTAACAATACTATTCATTTAATAATTAACATTAGAAAATATTATTTATAATTAAAAAAACATATTACATATTATACATATATTAAAATTATATTATATATATGTAACATAATAAAAGCTCAATAGATATTATATATATATTCAATAAAAATTTAACAATATATTATATATATATATATTACATATATATGTAATATTATTATTTATTTATTTGTATATTAGGGACTCAGAAAGAGTTCAATTAAAAAAATACTATCTTCTGTCTCCGACTAGAACTCAATCAGAATTTTTAAAAGCTTTTTTAAATTTGACTCTACCTTATTCAACACTCCCAAACTCATCCCATTAGGATCGGGAGGGTCGGGAACTCGGCAGATCGGGACATTTTACCTTCCCTAGCTGCATTGTTTAGTTTTGCCAATTCAACTGTGTTTAATTTTTCCCACAATCCAAAAAGAGGAAAAAAAAAAAAAAAGGCTTGGCAACAATAAATAGTTGAAAATAAGCATAAGAAAAAATTAAAGTCACTTTAATGAGTAAGATTGTGACATCGTTATCAATTAAAATTTTTTACTCATGCCACCCATAAAATATTAATGGATTAATCATACTTTTTACCTTTATATTTTAACTTAAATTTTATTTTAATTTGAACAATTTGATTTCTGTCTTTTAAGTTTAATTTAATTTGGTCTTTCCGTTTAAATTTTGCCTGCTTGTATGGTTTAGAAAATTGATAAGTGTCTAAAGATTGTTAATTTTAACTTCCAAATTGGACGAAAAGATCAAATTAAAACCATTTAACAGGTAGGGATGAAATTGTTCAATTTAAAACTATAGAGAATGAAATTTGGATCAAATTATAAGAATGAAAAGTATAAGTAATCCAATATTTATTTATGTATACATTTACTTTTTTCTATTTGTTTGTTTTGTTGATAGAGAAAATAAGGTAGAAGAAATAATTACAAAAAAGTGTTAAATATTATAAATATTACTCTCTCTATCTCATTTTGTTGGCCCACTATTTTATTTTGGGATGTCTCAAAATGATAGTCCTATTTAAAAAGTCAAAAAAAAAAAAAAAAGATTTTTCAAAACTAACCATTTTAAGTAATTATAAATATATCAAACATTTATAAAGATAGAAATATTATGAAAAAATATTTTAAAATTTAAATTTAAATTTAAATATAATGATTACATGCCGCCGTAAAAAGTTGAAGCCTTAAAAAACGACCAACAAATTGAGACTTTGGAAATAATAGCAATTATAAATGTTTTTTTTAGGCCACGTTTGTTTGGCGAATTAGATTGGATGAGATTATTAGTAAAATAATTGTTAGTGAAGAAATTGTTAATGTGAGGATTATTAGTGAGGGGATTAAGTAAAAATGTATTTGTTTTGATAATAGTATGAGAGATAATTAGTGATGAATTTGTTAAATTATTTTTATATAAAATAAATAAATAAATTATTTCTGTATTAAAAAAATTAGAACAAATATTAAAACAAATCAGTACACTTGGTAAAAAATATAAAATTTAAAAAATAAATTTTTTATATAAAATAAATTCAATCCCCTCACTATTTTCTTAATTCCACCCAAAATCTAGCCAAGCTAATCCCCTTATATGAGGATAGTCCCCTTCTGTTTTTATCAACAAAATATGGGCTATATAGGACCCACTGCCTATAGAGTGAAACAAACGTGACCTTATAATATTGAGGCCTCGTTTGTTTCCAGAGATAGAATGGAGGGGATTGATAGTGAGGGGATTAATAGTGAGGAGATTGTTAGCGAGGGTCGTTTGTTTTCAGAGATAGAATGGAGGGGATTGATAGTGAGGGGATTGATAGTGAGGAATTGTTAAATTATTTTTATATAAAATAATAAAACAAATAAAAAAATATAAAAATTAAACATTAATATTTTAAAAAAAATTCCCAATATATAAAAAATAAAAAAAATAAAAAAAATTCTAATCCCCTCACTATTTTTTTAATACCATCTCTACCTCCTCACTATGAATCCCCTCCCCAAGGGTATTAGTGATACCAAGGTATTAGTAGTACCCCGCTCATCTCTCAAAACAAATAAGGTATTAGTAATACTAAGGTATTAATTAGTCCCAAAGTATTAGTAGTTCTAAGGCTATCTCTCAAAATAAACACTCTATATACTAATCTCAAGGTATTAATAATTCTAATCCCCTTGTTATAATCCCAAACAAACTGGCCTGATGGTAATTTCCCCTGGTCTATATAGCTCTATTTACAAACCAAGCTCTCTGGCTTTTACTCTTTTCTCAGATCCATCCAAGCTTGGTCTCCCATGGTTGATTTCAGTTACAAGTTTAAAGTAACCCTAGAGAGAGAGAGAGTTACAAATTACAAATGCATGAAATGGGGATTCCGGAGAATGACACAACACAAAGCAAGACGGTTACAATCTCTATATCACTCCCTTCTCTTGCATTTGCATTTCGATCGCCATCTGTGTAAACTTTCTTTTCTTCTCTCTCCTCATGCTTGCCACGTCCATTAGCACCAAAGCTTAGCACAAAAAAACCAAAAAAAAAAAAAAACAAAAAAAAAGTTTAATTTTCTCCTATATAAAGACAGACAATAATCCTCACTACCCTCAAAACCAAACACACAAAATTTTCTTTTCCAATTTTTCTATGAGTGTTGTCTTGAAGAAGAGAATGGAGAAACTATCACCCTCTCCTTCTGTTGCCAAACCTGAGAGGCAGCCCTCACTTGAAGAGCCTTTAACTTTGTCCCATGAGCAAATCAATGCACTTAGGGTTTGTCAACCACCATATCTATATATATATATATTCACTCTTTTGATTTTGAGATTTTCTTTAATCCTAAGTTTTGGGCTATTTTTTTTTTTTTTTTTTTCTTTTATTGTTTTTATGTTACAGGAGGCTGCCATGAAAGTGATTAATTCCCATACCAGAGAGGAAGCTGAGAAAATTTTCATGGCGGTAATGCCCCTCTCTTTCTTGAACTGTTGATGTTGTTGTTCATTGAAACAGTGTTCGATATGCCAACAGCTGTGCCTTCGGTTGTTAAAAAAAACAAAAAAGAGAAAAGACAGTGACAGATATACTTGAGCATCTAAATACACATCTTGCGAAAGAACTATTGAAAAAAAATTGTGGGTAGCAAAGCTGGTGGTGGTAGAAATATATATTAGCCACAATTAATAATGATTTCTAGAAGGCCCATTTGATTAACAAATATATATTGGCATTTTTTTAAGGGTGTTGTTAGAGATACCTAATTTTTTACCAAATAAATGATCAAATGTCTCATATGGATATGGGGTCTGCAATTTTAAAACTTCAAATTTTGCGGACCCCACACTTGTGTAAAATATTTAGTCATTTATTTAGTAAAAAATTTGGGACATATAATATTTTGTTTTTTTTTAAGCCCAGTTAAAAGTTGTTAGATCCAGCAATGAATCTGTGTTAGAGTTAGAGGGGTTTGGCTGGATCTTAGTTGTGAAACTTTCATGAAAATGATCATGAAAGATTTATGACCCTTGGATTACACTTAAAATAAAGCACCACATACTAATCAAGATAATTCAAAGATCATAAATCTTTCATGATCATTTTCATGATCTCTAATTTTTCTCGGAAAATAAAGGCTTACTCTTCTCCATCCAAGCCACCATTAATTAATGTATGGGGTACTTATCATTAATGTGGCACTTAATTGGGTAATCATATCTCAAATTTATTGAAATCATTTCTAATTACTAAGAAGAGATTTAAGGGTTGTTTGGGGTATCATAAATAAGTGCACTTTTTGTCTTTTTAGACTAAAAAGTTGAGGGAAAAAATATAGATGTTTGGGTTAACTTTTTTACTTTTCATGAAAAAATAAAAAATTGTAAAAATTGGTTTGTAGAGGAAAATTAGGATTGGGAGTTGTGCAACTGTAATTGTTGACTTTTGGTGAATAGTATTAACTTTTTAACTTTTTGAGTAACTTTTTGACTTTTTGACTTTTTTTAAATACCCCAAACTTGGCTTTACTATTTTTTAGCTTTTGGGGGGATTTCTGATCACATCGTTAGAAGGGCTATACTCTTGTAATCTTGAGTTTTGGATTTTTTATTTTATTTAATTTTATTTTCATAAGTTTTATTAGTTGCCTTGTTTTGGAATAAAACTTTCACCTTACCCAAAAAAAATATAGGGCTTTCCTATTTTTTTGTTCTATGTTTTTGCGGGTAGTTTTGATAATTGCTTCTCAATTTTCCTCTCTAAATAGCCTTTTAGATTTGTGAGAGAATATATATAATCATTTTTAATAATTATTTAGTTAGGTTTTCTTCCCCTTTAAGTGGTACAAAACATTACATGATTACTTCTTGACAAAACTTTAACATGTTTCAATTTTTGGAATCAATTTATTTTTTATTCTTTATAATTTTTACAACGGGGGTAAAGCAAGCCTTTTTATTGTGATTTAGATAAACTATTTGTTACTATTGTAATATGGTTTGGCCATTTATTTATTCTGTCGGGCTAACTTTAATTTGTTTACAATTCTACTAATGTTGCCATTAATTATCTATACAAATTTTTATTCTGTCATATTTTTTTGAAGATTCATCAATTTCTCACTCTTTTGGAATAATTTTACCTTGAGCTGTGATAGGTTGTAACTAAATTTTAGTTAATAATGCAAATCATAGTTTTTGTCGAAATTGTCAGATACTTTACAATCAATGTTGTCAATAAAAATCTTTATCTTTGTCGTATTCTCAATTATTAATTTGTCGCTCTGTTAGACCAATTTTGATTCCATCTAGGACTAACTAATTTTGTCGTTTTCATTGTGAGTCTTCATTTTTGTCATAATTTCTCTAAGGTTTGTCAACTACATCGTCATTAAAACCGCTACTAAATCACTTTTGCATAAGAGTATTTGCAACAGATAACAATCATTACTTTTGTCGTTTTTTCCTAAAGGTTTATCAATTTTCCGTACTAGTTACAGGAATATTTGGTTCTATCTATTCAAGATTTAATGAAAATTGTCGTTAGCGATGCAAATCTTTATTTCTACTTTAAATTTTCAAATATTTGTTGACTATTGCCAAAACTAAAATTACTATTAAGAATTGTTAGTTGATTAAAATGTGTTAACTGAACTACAAAATACTTATTGGTGGGCACAAAAACAAAATAAAAGAATGAAACTATTTAAAAAAAAAATTCTGAAAATGAAAATTGGAAATAAGGTGTAATGATTGGTTATGCTTCCTATTGCTTCTTTCAGTGTGAATACATATTTTTGTCACTTGGATCAAAATTTTAGTACAATACAACAAAACCACTCATCTGCTATATGATTGCCTTTTTTTGTTATCTAATTTTTATTCAATGTAAAACATTAGGCATATATATCTACATGCCACTTTGTAGGGTATGGAACCTGTGATATTGACACCAAAAACGAGCCCAGCACCGAAGGTCCTTGAGAAGCGTGCGCGCCGTTAAATCAGAAGTAATCCAGTGGAATGTGGCATAGACTTTGCATTGCCATGGTTCTAGTAATTTTATGACATAATAACTAAAGTTCTAGCTGGTGTAAAACTATGTAATCAATACTATATTTTTTTTTATTCAAATAATAATTAAAGTACTTATTATTATCTATAGTTCTCGGTATGGTTCTATCTTGCAAACTATTTATGTTTTTAATTTGTGTAGTTATATGGTTGTGTTATGCATTGTAATATATAGTTCAATCCTTTGTATAGGGATCACATGGCAGCAATCAATAATAATTAAAGTACTTATTATATAAGAGTATTTTCTTCTTTTATTTATTTATTTATTTATTTTTCTTTTATTTATTTATTTATTTATTTTTGTATTGACATGTTAGATAAGAGTATCTATGGTTAGCTTTGATGGTGGATCATATACTAAGAAGTATGAACACTTTTAAAAATGTGACGTATCTATATCGTGTTCGTGTCAGACACCAACATTTGTTGGACACTTCTTGACACGTGTCCAACAATTGTCAAAATGTATTTTATTTTTTTAAATTTTTTTTCTAAATCTGGATACTTTTCGGACACTTGTGTCCTTTACTTAAACATACGTGTCTACCGATTAGGCACACATGAAACTAATTAAAAGATTGAACTAAATAACTTAGAATATAATATAAATTTATAAATAAGTATTATATTATATTTTTTTTATTATATTTGAATGATATATTGATATATACGACATATAATAAATATATAAAATTATATATTTTGTGCGTGTCCTTCACGTATCATGTCTTGGATTCTTGTTTATGAATGTCTTCCTTTAAGCATAATGCTATGCAAACATATTTTTTTGTACAAAAAATTCATATGAATTTTTGAGTTCTTGGTTATCATATGTCGGCTCCTCCTTGGAATAAAACTAGGAGAAGACTATATGGGGACATGCCCTCTCTGATTCTATGAAATTTTTTGTTTGCCATAACACATCTAAATATATGTGTATATATATATATCTTATTTCATAAATAAAATGACCTCTTAGTGTAAAAGATATATATCCTTATTATTCTCTCATCTTGCATTCTCTTTTTATTTTATATTAATTTTTTTTTTTAATCTTATTAGAGATTGTTTATATGATATGTGAATTTTTTTTTATGTGCATATATATAATTTATATATTGTATTGTACATATATATGTGTTTATTTATATGGTGAAATTTTTTTATTTATCTTTTGACTATTGCGGTGATGAAATTCAGGTTATGTCCCTCCTTTCTTTCTCTCACGAGCTCATGAGAGCACACACATACAAAAAGAAGATAGAAGAGAAGGAGCATGGGAGAGATTTGGTGGAGTGAAATGTATTACAAATTTTAGATTAGTAGGTTAGCATTTGTTTTCTAATTGAGTGATTTTTATTTGTTGAGAGAGATTGTGCAAATTTCTTATTTTTTCTTTGAAAAATAGTCATGTGAGGCACATGTGAATATTTTTTATTAAAAATATTAATAATTGTTGTCAATTGGAGTTGAAAACAAAATTTAGAATTAAAGAAAATGTATTATAATTGAAATTGGAGAAGCCAAATTATCATAAAAGGCAATTTTTTTTTAAACCAAAGGTAAATTTCATTAGGGAAATATCAAATCAATAGAGTTTTGAAAAAATAATTACAAATTAGTGAATTTTTTTTTATAAATATTAATAATTAAAATTGTAATTTTTTTTATCAATATGTAATTATTTTTAAAAAAAAATTCTATTGGGATGTATTTACTCTATTTCATTATTATTCCTTATCATTTTAGTAAAGTTTAACTTTGATCTTCAATTTTAACAATTTAAATTACGCATTTTCAATTGTATTTCGATGGTATTTTTTTTTCAATTGCCTTTAACATTTTACAGAAATTAAAGAAATCAAAGTGAAATTTTAAAAAATTTATAAGATTCACTAACAAAATTTATTTGTTTATTTTTTGTGTATGCAATAACTGCTAATATTTTCATGTGACCTGCACGTGGCATTTTTGGGTCAAAAATGTTAATGACATGGCCTTGTTTGGCTAGAGGCCATTTGGCTAAAATAACCAATAAAGATAAAATATGTTAAAATAATTAATAAGACAAAATGTGTTAATTGAACTACAATATACTTACTGGTGGGGAAAAAAAAAAAAAATACAAGATCAAAATTTAAAAAAAAAAAAAATTATGCCAATGCAAATTGAAAATAAGGTATAATATTGATTCAGTTCCGTTTTGTAGCTCGAATTTTTTTTGGCCCGAGTGGCTCGACTGTCCAAAACGACGTCGATTTGGGCAGTTTTTTTTCCCTCCCCTTTTCTCTCTGCAGAAGAAGAAGAAGAAGAAGAAGAAGAAGAAGAAGCAGAAGACGAATGAGGAGGAAGAGAGCTGTGTGTGAGAGAGAGATCATCATCATCATTATTATCATCAACATATCATCATCAACAACAACAACAAACAACATTACATCATCTTGGCATCGGCAACATATCATCATCAATAACAAACAATACCACATCCTCTGTTTTTTTGAAGATCAAAAATCAAACTGAAAAATCCAAAAATTAAACCCAAAAATCAAAAATCAAAAATCAAAAATCAAAATCAACACATCATCATCATCATCAACAACACTTCATCATCATCATCAACACATCATCATCATCATCATTGCCGGTGATGGGTGCTCCTCTTTCTTCCCCCTCCCTCTTCTCTCTCTCTCTCTCTCTCTCTCTCTCTCTCTCTTCCTTCCTTTGTTTTAACGATATAAGAGGGAAAGAAAGAACAAAAAAAAAAAAAAAAAACTCAAAACGATGTCGTTTTAAGTATTCGAGCCACTCGGACCAACTTTTTTTTTTGGGGGGGGGGCTAAGGGGGAGGGGGTGGGGGTGAATTTTAATATATACCCTTTAAAAAGAGTGTATCATATGCACTTTAGTTATGTCATATTTTTCTTTAGTTATGACTTTTTTTTTTAAAGTTATGATATTATTTTAGTTATGACTCATGAGTTTTTTAGTTATATCTTATGTTGTATTTAGTTATGATTTTTTTTTTATTTTATAGTTATAGCTAAGAAAATTGAAGTTATCACATTTTTCTAATATACACCCCTTTAAAAAGGGTGTACCACACTCACCCCTAATTATATCATTTTTTTTCTTTAAAAAAATGAAGGGTGTGCACCATAGTGTCTCTCTTTGTTTCTTACCTAGTTTTTATTTAGGCTTCGTTTATTTTGACGTAAATATTTTACTCATTTTTTGTTGTTTGGTTAAACAAAAAGCAAGTAAAATATTTTTTAAGAAAAATATTTTTGCATCATTTTTCCAAAAATGACTTTTAAAAATTCCGTAAGTCAATTGCAATAAAATATTTTTGCTTCAAGTATCAATCAAATACCGAAAAACAAAAACAAAAACATATTTTCTATATAAAATTAATTTACAGGAAAAATAATTTTTTTTGTGTAAAATATTTTACGTCGAAACAAACGAAATCTCAATGTAAAACACTAGCTATTATATATTTATAAATTTGCACTTTGTTGATATATGTATACATATATCTATGTTGCTTGTAAGGTAAGGACTTGTTGCAATGACATCAAGAATGAGCCTGACACCTAAGGTCCTTGGGAAACGAGCACGCCGTTAAGTCAGTAGTACTCTACTGGGATGTGGCATGGGCTTTGCATTGCCATAGTTCTAGTAATCTTATGATATAATAACTAAAGTTCTAGTTGAGTGTATGACTATCTATAGTTTTCCGTATGGTTCTATCATTCAAAACTAGGTATGTTTTTTTAGTTTGTATGGTTATATAGTTGTGCTATGTTCTTTCATATGTAGTTTGACCCTCGTATGGGGAATCAAATGATATGCTTTTGTAATCAGTAATAAATAAGGTACTTATTATGTATGAGCATCATCATCTTCTTCTTTTTCTTCTTCTTCTTCTTCTCCTTCTTCTTATTTATTTATTCTTGAATCTACATATTATATAAGAGTATCTATGATTAGCTTTCAAAGTGAATCATTTACTAAGAAGTACAGACACTTTTAAAAATATGATGTATCTGTGTTGTATTCGTATCAAACTTGTTGGACACTTCGCGATACGTGTCTGATACTCTTCAAAACATGTTCCATTTTTAAAATATTTTTTAGATCTGAACACTCTTCTGATACTCATGTCTTTTACTTAAGTACACGTGTACACACATGAAACTAATTATAAGATTGAACTAAATAACTTAGAATATAATAATAAAAAATAATGTAAATTTATAAAATAAGTATTATACTATATTTGAATGAGATATTCATATATATGACTTATAATAAATATAAGAAATTATATATTTTGTGCCTATACTTTTTTTTTTTTTAATTATTAGCAAAGTGAAATTTCATTAAAAACATGAAATTAAAGGTACAAGAAGATGCAATACATTGAGAGAGATTCGGACAGTACAGAATAATACTACTGCTACTTGCACTCATACAGGCAACCCCTCGTCCTCATGATTTTTTTTTAAATTTAATTTATTTATTTTTATAACAAAAAGAACCCAAAACAAGAACAA
Organism: Camellia lanceoleosa; assembly: GCA_025200525.1. NCBI lineage: Eukaryota > Viridiplantae > Streptophyta > Magnoliopsida > Ericales > Theaceae > Camellia > Camellia lanceoleosa. Next base: position 144,947,232 of record CM045761.1, read on the forward strand.
ACAAAAAAATAATAGTTAAGAAGGATTTAACTAAAAAAAAAAAAAAGCATGAAACCCCAAAGCCAAACCACACACTAGACATTGTAACACCCAAAATCAAACTCCTCAACTCCCAAGGCACAGCCATATTACTCCCTAAGCACAGCTCTATAATGCCTTGAAATAATAACAACAACACATCTCATGATAATCAATCGAGAACATAGACATGCGAAATATTAGCCTTTCATTCATATTCCTTTACCATATAAAAGATGACATACGCGAATATACATTCATAAATCCTAAATCCTAAATCCTGAATCTATAACATATGCCTTATAGGAGTGAATTGAAATAAAAGGTAATACAGATAAGTTTATGCCTTAATAGTTACATCTTTTTAAGACATTGCTTGGTTACAACAAATGGATCAAGTCCAAAATAATTAAAAAGCCCGAGGCTTGTACAAAAGATAATTACAACAAAAGAAACAAAAATGAGCCTTCAGCTCCATAGTCCTCTTAAGCTAAGTCCTTAGTGGAGGTATATCATCAGCACTTGAAAGTTGTTTTCGACAAAGCACAACAGAGATACTTTAACACTAAGTTTGCAATTTAATGAAGTCATAAGGTGAATGCATATGCATATAGTTTGCCAAACATTATACTTTTCTATTTCAAAACAGTGCAATGCCATCATTATTATATTTCAATTCATGAAAATACTCTTTTACATTAGAAAATAGGGTAGTGGATATAAAACAATAGGAATCTCTAGGTACATGTATGCCAGTAGGCTATAGAAGCATTACCAAACCCATTTTACTGGTATTTACCTGAAAGATCAACACCTAGCTGCGCAGGTTTCTGAACTTTCACCAATGACACACAAGTTAACAATATAAACCACAACCACACCCCTTAACCAGATTTACCAAGACACAGACCTTTTTTTTTTTTTTTTTTTTTCAAAACAATACATTTTCAATAATTAAATATGAGAGAATGTTTAATGCAAGATGTATGAGTAATTAGTTTCAATTAACTTAATCGTTATGCAATTTCTACAACAATTAAATCTATCCTCCATGAATAGCCCAAAATAGATATTTCTACTCAATATATAACTTTTCAATAATAGGTATAATCTCATAATAATACATATCTAACTCCACTCTTATCATCAACAGATGCATTTTTCCATATCTTTTCAAAAACCCAACATCCTTCATTTTCCTTTCGTAAATCAAACATCAATAATTTTCAAACAAAACTTCATTTATTTCAAAGAATCACATTTAATGAAAGATCCTCTCATAATTCAACACAAGCCATCAGTATACACACTTCCACAACCCTTCTCAAACATTTATTTGAAAAACCCCTCTTTTATATTTCACAACTAAATCTTAGGTTTAACCTAAAATTTCCAAATCACTAATCCTTTCTATGGAGCAAATAACCAAGCTAAACATCACATTAAAGGTTGAAGAAATCCCTACCTTAAGAGTAGAAGAGGAAGAGAGTAAAAGTGAAACTTTGATGGAGTCGAAAATGAGATCTTCTTCAATTATAATGAGACTTTCAACGAGCTCTACCTTTTTCTCCAAGGAGAAATAGTAGAGAAATCAATGGATGATGGAGTATTTGAAGTTTTAAGCAAGAACTAGAGAAAGAGGGGGGAAAAATTAGGGTTTGGGAAGTTTTAGAGAGAGAGAGAGGAAATGAAAAAGTGATTTAGAAACCCATTTTCCTGAATTGATATACATACAGACCGCTCGAGCGACCAACCCATCGCTCGAGCATCAAATACAATAAGTGACATCACTTGAGCGACAAAAACATCGCTTGAGCTCACAATGACCCCCTTCCAGAAGTTTTGCGAACTGGAGAGACTGCTTGAGCGCAAGAAATACCGCTTGAGGGAACAACACCCTACTCTCAGAAGTTTTGCAGACTCATAAAAATACTAGGAGATCTCAAAGACCGCTCTAACGACCAAAACATTGCTCGAGCGAATAAGAAGAAAACTAGACAAATTCCAAATAAAAACTAGCTCCTAACCTATTTTAAACACAACTAATAACTCAACTCAACTACCAACAAGATGACATAGTGCATAAACAATAATTAGAAGTATAGAATCCCAAATCTAAGAGCATAAAATAGGTCGGGACTAAATCGGAACCGTTATAATCTTTTCCTTAAGAAATTTTATCCTCGAAATTTAAATCAAGCAATAGCCATCGGATCTTAATTCTGTTGACCTTCCACAATAGTAGTAATGATAAAATTGAGTCCTCCAATACAAAACATTACAATTCAAATTCCCAAAACATTTACAATGTTTACATATTACAACATGAATAAAATTTTCAATATAAGTCTCAAATATCAACAAACAGGTCCGAATACTTCTCACGGACATCCGCCTCATGCTCCCAAGTTGCCTCCTCGACTCCATAGTGTCACTATAACACCTTAACCAATGGGGTAGTCTTGCCCCCTCAAGACTTGATCCTAATTATCTAGCACTTGAATTTCCCTCTCTTCGTACGAGACATCCTCATCTACCTTTAACTCGGTCTAATCCGGCACGTGTGAAGGATCAAGGTCATATTTTCAGAGCATACAAATATGAAACACATCATGAATTCTAGAAAGTTGTGGCGTCAACGCCAAACGATAAGCTACCTCTCCAATTCACTCTAGAATCTTAAAAGGCCCAATAAATCTAGGAGACAACCTCCTGCTCTTCCCGAATCTCATCAAACCCCATCTCGGTGATATTTTTAGAAATACATTATCCCATACCTCAAAAGACAAAGGCCTCCTCATACGGTCGGTATAGCTCTTCTGACGGCTCTGAGATGAAACCAACCTCTTACGAATAAGCGCAATCTTCTCTATCATTTTCCAGAATAATTCTAGACCTAACATAGATGCATCACCCACCTCGGCTTAATACACAGGAGATCTACAAGGTCGGCCATAAAAGGCCTCAAAAAGTGCTATACCAATGCTCGCCTGAAAACTATTATTGTAGACAAATTCCACCAAAGACAAGTCCCTCTCCTATAACCCCTTAAAATCAAGGATGTGAGCTCGAAACATGTCTTCTAAAATTTGAATGGTGCATTCGGATTGCCCATAAGTCCGAGGATGATAGGCAGTACTAAGGGTCAATTTAGTACCCAAGGCACCCTGTTGGCTCTGTTACGACCGAGCCATAAAACGTGGATTCTTATTTGAAATAACAGTCATTGGAACCTCGTGAAGTCGTACTATATCTCTAACACACAGATTGACAAGGTAGTCTATCGAGCCACTTGTACGGATAGGTATAAAGTGTGCAGATTTGGTTAATCGATCAACTACCACCCATACGACATCATTAACCTGTTGAGTCCTCGGAAGACCCATAACAAGGTCCATCGTGACATGTTCATACTTCCACTCTGCTATAGGCAAAGGTTGTAACAAACCTACTGGTCGTTGATGCTTGGCCTTTACTTATTGACAAGTAAGGCACCTCGAAACAAATAAGGCTACATCTCTCTTCATCTCCTTTTACTAAAATTGGCGACTAAGGTCATGATACATTTTTGTGCCTATTGGAGTACCTCCTCTCTATAAGACTCTAGCACACGAAAAATCAGTCTAGATACCTCACACTTGAATCGGAATAAACATTCAAGCCTTTCTCTACCTTCTCACTAGATATTTTTTTCTCAAATAGATTCCACTTTGCGATCACCCCATTATGTTTCTATAACTCGACTCACTAGAGTAGGTTGTGTAACTATTGTGAACAAAATAGCCAACTCAACAGACTCACCAAGATATAAGTCAAACTCACCCATTATACCCAACATCTCCCATTCTCAGATGACGATCCTAGCTACACTTCTTATAAATTTCCTACTCAAAGCGTCAGTGTAGACACCCTATTTTTGACCGCCCTTAAGACTTGGGCGCCTCAGGTTGATCACTCGATGATGAAAGATACACTGTCCAATCGCTTAATTTTTTTAGCAAGAAGAGCTTCTAATTCCCAACCTTATACCCTGTTTTTGACCAAAACTATTTTAGACCTTAAAACCCTTTCTTTCAAAATATTTTTGAAAATATTTCTACAATGTTCTGATGCTTGCATTTCATTAAAAATTGTATTTTTCAGTAAACTGAGTAAGGACAAAGTGGAAATAAATGGAAGAGAGGTGACCTCTTTGAAAAATCTTTCAAACCTCTTATTTATAGGTTTGGAGTTGAAGAAAATTGGAGGAGAGGGAAGAAAACTAGTTGGGGAAGAAGTTGGGCATAAAATCGTTGAGAGAGAATTGAGTAGCCTTCACTAAATCAGGCCTATCTCTTTGTACACTTAGACTTTATTTTTGAGGCCACCACCATTGGAAATTGGACTTCTGGGGCTTCATTTTAGATTCAAGAATCTCCTAAAGTCAAGTTCGGATGAGGGAGATATAGCCGTTTGAAGTTAGGCATCAATCCGGTTAAGATAAAAATGAGCAACCTTTACTAAAACAGACATATCTCTTTGAACACTTAGAATTTAGATGTGAGACTACCACCATTGGAAAGTAGACTTCCAGGGCTTCAATTTAGACTTAAGCATGACCTAAAACTGAGTCCGGATGAAAGAGATATGTCTGTTTGAAGTCGGGCTTAGAAGTATATTTTTGGTGGCCGGCCGGCCACCATTGGTGGTCGGCAATTCACACTTCTGGCTTGCCAGCCGCTAGTAAAAAACACAGATATTTTTGGCCAGCTGTCCCCCAAAAGCTCCAGCTGTTCCAGGCTTGATATTTTTGACTCGAGGGGCTATTTTTCTATATATAGAAGGCATTCCTTCATGATTTAAGATTACAAAAAATCCTTAAGAGCCAAAACTTCAAATTCTCTCTCTATCTCTATCTTCTTGCAACCTATACACCCTCTCTCTACACTTCTTAAACCAATATTGGAGCTCTTCTTGTTGAGATTATTGAGTCCAAATTTTAGCCCTTGAGAGTGAGAACTTGTTGGTTTGTGAACAAAAGAGTAACCTTGCTTCAAGAGGGATAATTTGAGCATCTCTACACTACTTCTCTCCCATCTTTTCTTGCTATTTTTGAACCATTTTTGGACTGTTTCTATGGGCTGAAGCTTGTAGTTTAAGGCTATTAAAGGTAGAGGGGTTAACCACCCTTCTTTATACCTATTTTCCTAAGCCTTTACACTTGTGTTTTCCAATCTTTCATCAAAATTTTTTGAGCTTTTTACTACTGATTTTTAGAGGTTTTTAGAGGCTAAAAAAGTGGCTTTTAAGTCCAAAAAATGGAGGGGTTAGCCACCCCTCCTTTGGCTTGTTTACTAGCTTAAATTGCTCCATGTTTTAACTTATTATTTTAGCTACTTTTGTCTTCATTCCAGCACATTTTTGTACTATTTTTGGGCTATTTTTGGATTGTCTAAACTCTGAAATTTTGGGCTGAAATTTGTGGTTTAAGGCTAATAAGGGTGTAGAGGTGGAGGGGTGGCTCACCATTCCTTCTACTTAGCTTCCAAGGCCTTTACCCTTGTGTTTTCCACCTTTACATTATCTTTTTTTGAGATTTTAAACACTGTTTTTTAGAGTCATTTCAGTGGCTAAAATCATGTTTTGAAGTTCAAAATTGAAGGGGTTAGTCTCTTCTCCTTGTATCTTGTTTACTAGCCTAGCGTGTGCCATGTTTTAGCATATTAATCTAGCTTTTTTTTTTTTCTTAATTTTAACATGTTTTAGGATTGTTGTTAGATTGTTTCAACACTGTTTTTAAGTGTTTGTTGCATTTGAGCTATGTTTTGTATGCTTGTAGTGTAATTGTCCTCATGAGTTTGGTGTTTTAGGCCTTAGACGCTATCTTATTTGAGTTGATTGCATTTATTTATGGCTTTTCATACTTGTGATCACACTTAATCACCTCTGCAATCTACCTCCTTTCTTGGCTTTTGTTTTGCTTTGAAAGTGGTTTCAAACTATTTGTTTGTTTAAGCATGAGATTGAGATGTCATGCTTAATGGTTTAATCCCTTTAGGGGTTCATTACCAACGGTATTATGTTTCTTTCATGTCCAAAGAAACTCTTGGTTTGAGCCCTCTTTCCATTAGAGGACTTAAATTCACCCATTGGACTTAATGAATTAAAGGATGGTTGGTAATTAAAAATGAAGTAATTAAAATGGGAATAAAATGGTGCAAGATAAGAATTTGCTTTGTGTTCAATCGGCTATTAATTGAACACATGGAAGCGTGGGCCATTTCATACTCATTAGTGATGAAATGATTCAAATTTCCAAGGTGATTACTTCCTTTGTTCAATTCATGAAAGGGAGGAGGTTAGAGTCTTATTTTGTTGCATTTATTGAAATTGCACACTTTGGTTCATAAGCCATCATGCAATGAAATTACTTGAATTGGTGGTTTATGGACCAAGTTTTGTCTCTCCTTTGATCTGTTCATGATAAGGAGGGATGAATTGTGCAAACAAACCCTTGAGAATACCCTGTGCATGCTCTGTTTGTTCTCTGTTGCAGCAAGATGAACTGTGCAGCAGTGGCTAGTAGACCACTTTCTATGGCTGGCAAGCCCTCACTTTTGGCCGCCAGCCACCAATGCAAAATCCAGCAGTGTGTTTTTTGAACAAAGCAGAGACATTCTGGAAGTGGACAAAGGTGTAAGTGTTCTATTGTGCAACAAGGGCTTTTTGGAAGCAAAACAGTGGCCTTTTCGAATTGGAAACTGCATTCATGCATGAGTCTTCCATCAATCCTCGGGAACCGTGTTGTATATATTAGTGTTGTGCTTTAAATAGTGGCTTTGTACTTAATTAGTTAGAATAGCTAATTCGTTACGTGTTGTAATTATTTTAATTAGCTAGAATAGTTAATTACTTCGGTTTGTAATAATTAGTTAAGTAGTTTAGCTATTTATTCATTTGTTTTGTAATAATTAATTAACTTAGCTTAACTAGTTAGCTGGTTAGTTTATTCGGACTCTCCTTTGTGAGAGCACAATGTAATAATGTGTATGTCTTCCAACCCCACGTCTTTCTCCCTTTTATTTAATTGCTTACGATGGTTAGTTTAGGAGCATCATGTTTTGTTGAACATACTCCATGTTTGCATCCACTTGTATTGTATACACCTAGGCTCGATTGATCATTCTAACTTGCATTATTAGTTTAAATACTTCTTTGAATACGTGTTTAGATCGCATGTTATCAAATCAAATATATGCCACATTAGTAGCCGAGCCTATTAGTTGCATATCGCATGCGTATTAGTCATATTGCATAGTTAGGAAACATATATTTTCTAACTTATTTCTCTTTTGGTTTGGAGTACTAGGTGAGCCTTTACTCGCTTTAACATATCGCATGTATGTGATTGTTGCCATGTCTAGCATGCTTGCCATGAGGCTAAATACTTAAATGATAAACTGTTTTGAATGCCTGTGGATGAAGGCTGGTTGCTTCGATTGGAATAATTTGAGTAATTTTCCTATATGATCGCTTTTTCAAGTGGTACATATTCGAAACAATTTTCAAAATGAACATGAATCAAGCGTTCCAATTCTTGCAAATTAGTCTATACTTGTGTGTGAGTGCATCACATAGTAATGATGGTCTAATAAATCGAAACAAGAGCATATAATGTAAAATAAGATTCATATCATGATTAATAGAGGTTGATCTTTGATCGGGCGGGAGTGCTCAATTCATGACATTCCCCTCTCGTACCTAAGTTCTCGAGCTGAGACAATCTTAGTGATGACATGTGGCCTTTAGCATGAGTCATGGATTTCTAAATTTTCTCAAAAATATTTAGGTGGCGACTCAGATTTGGCAAAATAGTCTATTTTTGGCAATTTAATTCAAAATCAATTTTTTAAAAGATTTGCTGGATTGGAACTCTTTGGTGTTTATCTATTTCACATTGCACTTATGAGATTAGATCCAGAACTGCGGGAGTCCCATACTGTAGGGCTTATCCGTCTTCCGAGAGGGGGCACGAAAAGTCGAGCTACAGTCGGCCACTACGATGGCCTTCCCCCGATGATAGTGTAACTCAAAATCATAATCCTCCATAAACTCCATCCACATCCTCTACCTCAAATTCAAGTCCTTCTGTGAAAATAGGTATTTTAGACTCTTGTGATCAGAAAGCACTACAAATCCCTCCCTGTATAGGTAATGCCTCCAGATCTTTAAGGCAAAAATCACCACCGCTATCTTTAGGTCGTGAGGATAGTTTCTCCTATGTGTCTTCCATTTCCATGAATCATACACTACCACCTCCCCTTCTTGCATCAATACACAACTCAAACCTTCCTGAGACGCTTCACAATAACCTGAATAACTTAACTCTCTCTCCAGAATAGTCAAAACTGGAGCAGTGGTGAGTCTAACTTTAAGCTCTTGAAACAACTTTTCACAAGTCTCACTCCACACAAATTTAATTCCCTTGTCAATCTAATCAATGGTGAGGTCAATCTATAGAAATCTTTCACAAAAAGTCATTAGTACCTGGCAAAGCCCAAAAAACTCCACATCTCAAAGACATTCTTAGGTCGTTCCTAATCTTGCACTACGTCTATCTTGGATGAATCTATAGTCACCCCTTCCCTAGACATTACATGGCCAAGAAATTTAACTTTACTAAGCCAAAACTCACATTTCCCAAACTTAGCATATAATTGGTGTGTTCTAAGCAACTCAAACACAACCCACAAGTGTTTCTCGTGTTCCTTCTTGGAGGGTGAGTAGACTAGGATGTCGTTGACAAAGACAAATATGAATTGGTCTAAAAAGTCACAAAAGATTCGATTCATCAAATCTATAAATGAAGTCGGTGCATTGGTTAGCCCAAAAGGCATTACCAATAACACGTAATGGCCATAACGCGTACATAATGCCATTTTCTGAATATCCTCCTCATTCACCCTCAACTAGTGATATCCTGATCTCAAATCAAGCTTTGAAAAACAATGAGACCCCTTCAACTAGTTAAACAAATCATCTATTCGCGGCAATGGGTACTTGTTCTTAACAGTTACCCAATTTAACTTTCGGTAATCAATGCATAGTTGTAATGTGCCATCTTTTTTCTTAGTAAAGAGAGTTGGGGCTCTCCAAGGCGAAGTACTAGGGCGAATGAAGCCCTTATCTAACGAATCCTTATCCGCACTTTTAACTCACATAACTGGGCGGGTGCGAACCTATATGGTGCCATGGAAATCGGAGCTGTGCTTGGTGCTAAGTCAATTGGGAACTCAATCTCTCTATGTGGTGGCAACTATGTGAGATCCTCCAAAAAACATCGATACTCTCAACTACCCTTGGTAATTCACTTTGGATGATACTACCCTTATCGGCTACCATGATGGTAAAAAAGAAACTCAACTCTCCTAGACCTTTAAGGTCATACAACAAAGGAGTAGGATTATTACTCCAGTCACACATGAAATAGAAGTACTCTCATGATGGTATATGCACCAATACCCTTTTACGATGGCAATCTATCGAAGCTCGGTAATGATTCAACCAATCTATATCCAGAATTACGTTGAAAGCATTTATATCATGAATAATAAAATTGGAAGAGAGTCGGTGATCTGCAACCTCAATCTCATATGAGCGGCATATTCAACCCAATGCTACCCTATCCCCAATAGGTGTCTCAATCCACAGAGGAGACTCCAACAGTTCAAACTCCAAACCCAAAGTGGATGTAAAAAAAGATGATACAAATAAATAAGATACACCAATATTAATTAACACATTGGCTGGTAATTATTTCGGCGTGATAACAAAGATACATACGCTCAAGGCCTTTGATCTACCTGCTCACCCCTCGGAGCATAGGCTTGAAACACGCATTGAGTCGACGTGGCCCCCTGATTGGCCCTCGAGGCCTGTGTTGACTATACTGGCTGGTGGTTCTGTGTCTGTCTCGAGCTAGACGCACCAGATGTGCCACCAAATTGAGGAAAAAAACTTCTCAAGTGTCTTGACTGCCCACACTAATAACAGATAGGCGATTAACCCCTTCTCTGACTCTGGCTTTGAGGATGAGCTGAAGGCAGTGTAGACCATTGCCTTCCTCCTCTCTATGGGCGAATTGAAGACTTGTGGCCCAATTGACCACATTTAAAGCAAGTGAACCTACCTTGATTAACTCTCTTTAACCTCGAACTCATTATAGGAAAGGTGGATCTAAACTGTGTAGCCTACGACTGCTATGGGGGGAACCCCTTTACCTTTTGTTGTCCCTAATGTTCCCTTAAACATCACGACTCGTCTGTTTGGAGCCTCTCATCCGTTCCTCCTTTGTTTGGATCATGGTCTCTAAGTGGGTTGCCTACTCCACAAGATGGCCATAATCCCTAATCATTGATCGAGCAACCTTGAAAAGGATCCCAGTCCTCAATCTCTTCTCAAACTTGATGCAACGACATTATTCAGTTGCCATAAGTTTTGGTGCAAACCTCGATAAACTGGTAAAAGCCACCTTAAACTCAGCTACTGGTGTGTTCAACTGTTTGAGCTTCAGAAACTGCTCCCTCAACTTCTCTTTTGCTGTGGGTGGTAAAAACTTGTCTTAGAAGATAGTGAAAAAAGCCTCATAAGTCACCCCAATACGTCCTCGTGCATACTTCCACCATTGACCTGCATCTTGCTTCAGCTGGAAAGACGCCAAGGTCACTCTCAATCCATTGTCCTCGATGCCAAGCTTCTCGAACGTCTTCACCATCTGTTTAAGCCATTCCTTAGCCTTCAATGGCTCTTTCGAATCCCTTAAAAACTCATTCAGATTAGATCGGAAGAACTCCATCTTTAGAAAGAATGGCCTTGTTTCTGCAACATGGGCCTAGACTTGAATCTCAGCCTTGAGAATGTCCATAGATTCCCTCAACGCTCATGTCATTTTGTGAGCTAAGGCACCCATGGCTTGCTGACTGGCTAGTTCAGCCATATTAGCCTGACTAACTCCCTCTTCTTGTGTCAAAATTTCATTCTAGTATCGACACCTTTTGTCGCCTAGGCCTACCATGTTTACCACTACCATGTTATCGCCTTGACATTCTAATAAAAGTACACAATAGTTTAGCACATTTGTAAATATACGAAGCTAATTCACTCACATTCTAATACAAAGGATATAAATTAATTCATTCCATATAAGCTCGAGTCACGTAATCACAAATGAATTCCTTTTCAGATAATTAATTGTTTCATGACATTACTAGAGCTCCAGTTAGAATAAGTAGTGATCAAGTGCTCTTCTAATGTGTCTTCTAAAAACTCATAGAAATAATCTGTATCTTAGAAAACAAATCCCATACTCATATAGTTACATAAACATGTTATCACATAACATACCAAATCTACTTCTAACATTATCTAGTGAGTCAAACCCATTGTGGCAAAAACCACATCCCACGATCCCAAAGTATTCAAACCCGGTAGCTCTGATACCAAGTTGCAACGCCTTGAAATAATAACAACAACCCATCTCATGATAATCAATCGAGAACATAGACATGCGAAATATTAGCCTTTCATTCATATACCTTTATCGTACAAAAGATGACATATGCGAATATACATTCATAAATCTTAGATCCTGAATCTATAGCATATACCTTAGGATTGAATTGAAATAAAAGGTAATATAGATAAGTTTATGTCCTAATGGCTACTTTTTCCAAGACATTACTTGGTTACAACAAATGGATCAAGTCCAAAATAATTAAAAAGCCTGAGACTTATACAAAATATAATTACAACAAAAGAAACAAAATGAACCTTCAGCTCCACGGTTCTCCCAAGCTAAGTCCTTGGTGTAAGCATATCATTAACATCTGAAAGTTGTTTTTCACATAGGGTGAGCTAAAGCCCAGCAAAGATACTTTAACACTAAGTATGAAACTTAATGAAATCATAAGGTGAATGTATAACGATTTCGGTTTAGACCCGACCCATTTCTTGCTTTTGAATATGAGAATCCACGTCCTTAACTATTGTTTATATCATTTTCATCTTGTTGCTAGTTGAGTTTGGCTATTTGAGAGTTATGGTTGTGTTTAAAATAGGTTGGGAGTTTGTTTTTCAAAAGAGTTGTTGCCCAGATTTTTGCCTGTTCACTTGAGCGGTCTTTCTTGTGCTTGAGTGGTCTTATACAGTTTGCAAAACTACTGGAAGTGAGGTATCTTCGCTTGAGCAGTCTTTCTTCTTTTGTAGGTTTGAACTTCTGGGAGGGAGTCATTGTCCACTCGAGCGGTGTCACTTATTGTGTCTGATGCTCGAGCGGTCTGCGCATATTTCAGTCCAAGAATGGGGCATTTTGTGTCTTTTACTTTGAGGTAGGGATTTCTTCAACCTTTGGTATGATTTTTACCTTAATTATTTGTCTATTGAAAGAACCTAGTGATTTGGGGATTTTGGGTTAAACCTGGGGTTTAGTTTTGAATTGAAAAATAGGGGTTTCCAAATGGGTTCTTGAGAAAGGTTGTGGGATTGTATTTATGATTGAGATATGTTAAAATGGTGGATTTCTTTACTTAAAGTTGATTTTCTAAGTAAATGGAGGTTTTTGTTCTAAAATTATGGATATTTGATTTGTGAAAAAAAATGGAAAATGATGTTGGTTTGGTAAGAATAGAACAATGTATACGTTGATGATGATGGTGGAGTTGGATATGTAATATTACTTACATTTTGAGAATGAAGAGATTATATCTGTTGTATAGAAATATCTATTTTAGGCTATCGGTAGAGGATAGCTTTGATTGTTGTAGAAATTGTATGAGAATTAAGTGAATTGAAACTAATCATTTATACATCTTACATTGAACATTGTTGCATACTTAAACATTGTAAATATTTTGTTTTGATAAAAAAGTGTTAATACCTTGGTGAATCTTGTTAGGAGGTGTGATTGTGGTTGTTATGTTGGCCTGTGTCATTGGTGAAAGTCTAGAAACCCGCGTGGTTAGGTGCCGATTCTTTTGGTTAATACCGGTAAAATGGCTTTGGTAGTGCTTGAATAGCTTACTGGTAGATATTTACCTAGAGATTTCCAGTGTTTTGTATCCACTGTCCCGTTTTCTATTATAAAAGGATTATTTTCATGAATTGATATATATAATCTGGCATTGCATGGTTTTAAGATGGAAAATGTAAATTGTTTGACAAATGGCATGTATATGCATTCACTTTATGACTTTGTTAAGATTTATATATTGTGTTAAAGTATCTCTATTGGGCTTTGGCTCACTCTATGTAGAAAACAACTTTCAAGTGCTGATGATATGTGTGATACCCCTGTTCTGTAGTGTGCTAATTGGTCCTTAATACGAATGTGATTATGTGTTTTGATATGATTTTGTGAGCCATTATGTGAAAATATGTGGTTTTGAATTCCTGTTTGTTCATTGTAGGAGTATCTGTTTGATTATCTGCTTTGGAAATTAAATTGAAGGCCTTATCGGCTACAAAACCCGAAATTGATTGCGCCATTGTGATTAGCGTAATTTTTAGAGCCTACGGTGAAATTTAATTGGAAATTGATTCGGATTAGATTAAATCGATAAAATTAATGAATTAAGTGCCCAATTGTTTAACATTAAAATAATGGCTTAGTGGAGCCATATCAGGGCCATACACACCCTCATTTGTTTCCTTTGACTTTAAAAATCTGAGTTTGCAATTGTGAGATGGAAAGGGCCGGCCATAGTGAGAGAAGGAGCTCAAAAATTGAAGTTTGATCATTTAAGCTTGGTGATCTTGAAGGCACACTAAAGAATCAACCATAGATTGCGGAGATTAAAGCTCCTTGGTGAGTAATCTTGTAAATTTAGAGTTGATTGATGATCAAGAACATGAATGTAATTGAGAATGATGAAATTGAATTGGTTTTGTTGAATTGAGGCTTGATATGTGCATGTATGTAAAGAACACCTATGGAATCACAAAATCTAGCATGTGAATTGTAAATTTTGAAGGATTAGAAGTGTAATCCCACATGCAAGCATGTTTTTGTTGAGTTTCATGGGAAGGAGCACTAGTTGCATCATTAGAAGTGGAAATGGAAGTCAAATTGGGCATGCATGTTGTTTATTTAAAATGGGAACCTTGAATGCATGAGTTGGAGTTAATTTTGGGGCATGCATATGGTTAATTTGTGAAATTGGGTTTCCTAATGTTGTAATCTTGCATTAGTATCATGTTAGCATGTGTATATGTGAGATTTGTGTCATAGCATGCAAGAAAAATTGATTGAATGTCGAAAAGGAACTCAGGGAACCATTCTGGAAAACCCAAAATTTATGGTGTCTGCTCGAGCGGGGGAACCGCCGCTCGAGCGGGGAATTCATGCTCCTAGCATATTTTGCAGACATGGTGCCCGCTCGAGCGGGGAAGTTGACGCTCGAGTGGGGAGCTATGTAGATAGGCATTCCGCTCGAGCGGCAGAGTTCATGCTCGAGCGTGAATTTGATATAACCAGTACTTTTGTAGGCCTCTTGGGTCCACTCGAGCGGGGAAATCCACGCTCGAGCGGGGACCCTATTTTCTAGAATTTTGAAAATGCATTCTGTGTTCTGTTTTCCATTCCCTTTCACTTGTGAACACTCTTAGGCATACATTGAGCATTGTAATTGAGTTAAAAAGATAAGAATGAAGCCTAAAGAGGAATATGTGAATTAAAGAACGGATTGAATTATTTGTGACCCTTTTGTATTCAAGCTCTAGGGCAAATCCACAAGCCGATCACTGTGAGTAGTATCGATATTTTGAAGCTCGTCAATTGTCCAATTGCTTATTTCCTTATAAGTTTGCTAGTTTGAATTATGGAACAACCGATTGATAAATGATTGTGCCGAAGGCCGATTGATAAATGATTGGGCCAAAGGCCGATTGATATAAATGATTAGGCCGAAGGTCGATTGACATGAATGATTGGGCCAAAGGCCGATTGATAAATGATTGGGCCGAAGGCCGATTGATAAATGATTGGGCCAAAGGCCAATTGATATAAATGATTGGGCCGAAGGCCGATTGACATGAATGATTGGGCCAAAGGCCGATTGATAAATGATTGGGCCGAAGGCCGATTGACATGAATGAATGGGCCAGAGGCCGTTTTGACATGAATGAAAGTTTGAAAGGCCTAAAGGCCAGTTTGATACGAAAAGTATGAATGGGCCAGAGGCCAGTTTGATAAGAATAATAAGTCTAAAATGAATGATAGTCTGACACGAATGGAAGATAAGTGGGCCAAGAGCCAGTATGTTGGAACCATAGTCACTTGACTTAAATTGTGTATGTATATGATAAATGGAAATATGAAGGGGGCCCAAGGCCGTTTGAAGCATGTTGTTTTACATATTGTTTGTGTATCTTCTTTATCTGATATTATTCACTGGGCTTTTGCTCACGCTCATTCATGTGTTTGTAGGTGAGCCAAGAGAGGTCCAAACCCAGACTCAGTGAAGTCAGTTCGGAACAACTAAGGTTTTGAGGAGTCAACCCTTGCGTCTTACGCACGAGACATGTCTTTGCCTTTTCGTTATGTATTTATATTTTGTCAGGTTGGCGAAGTCTTTGTTTGTGTCTGTATATAGTTTTGTTTTGGCTGACTTAGATTGAGTGATCTTGTTTGTACAGAATTCTTATGTTATTACATTTTCGGATGTGAGTTATTAACATATGTACGTAATGATGCGCATATAAGCACGGCTCTATGGACAAAGTTTCAAATTACTTCCGTTTGGCCTCCTTCAACTCTGTTAAAATACGTTTGGTTTGGTTTGAGGCCGTAGGTAATCTCATGATTACTGGCCAGTTATGTCCTTAACCCACGGGGGCGGGTTCGGGTCATGACAATATGCCTCCCCCAAGGACAAAACTTGGGAGGACTTGAAGCCAAGAGTTTCTTTTGTTTATTTGATGTAATTATTTTTTTATAAGTCTCGGGCTTTAATTGTATTAGCCTTGGGCTTTAATTGTATTGAGTTGAACTCATTTTGATGTATCCAAGCATCGACTCGGAAAGATGTAACCATTAGAGCATATAATCACTTGATTTTACTTTTATTTTAATTCATGTATTCTTGTCATATGATATAGATTCAGAATTTAGGATTTATGAATGTATAACGCATATGTCATCATTTGTATGATTAAGTTTATAAATGAAATATAAGATGTGATGTTATTGATCGATTGTAAGTAATATTATGAGATGGGCTATTGTTATTGTTTTGAGGTGTCACAACTTGGTATTAGAGATATCAGGTTTGAATACTTTGGGATTGTGGGATGTGATTTTTACCACAATGGGTTATTTTGCTAAATGATATTAGAAGTAGACCTGGTATGTTATGAAATAACATGCTTATGTGACTAAATGAGTATGAGATTTAATTTATGAGATATTGATTGGATCTACAAGTTTCTAGAAATCCTATTAGAAGAGCACTTGATCATTGCTATTTTTAATTAGAACTCTGGCGATATTACGGAACGGTCACTA
Organism: Camellia lanceoleosa; assembly: GCA_025200525.1. Lineage (NCBI taxonomy): Eukaryota > Viridiplantae > Streptophyta > Magnoliopsida > Ericales > Theaceae > Camellia > Camellia lanceoleosa. The sequence goes on from CM045761.1 coordinate 144,963,787, forward strand.
TCTAGAAAAGAAGTTTGTTTGTTTTTATGTGATTAGGTGCTTATGTGGAGTGAATTAATTGTTGGCCACCGTATTAGAATGTGAGTGAATTAGTTTTGGCACATTTGTAAATGTGTTAATCTATTGTGTTACCTTTATTAGGATGTCAGGATGCAGATGTGGTGGTGATAGGCATGGTAGGCCTAGGCAGTAGGAGGTGCCATTACCAAATGATATTCCGGTGCAAGAGAAATGAGTTGGTTAGGCCAACATGGCCGAGCCAACAAGTTAGCAAGCCATGGGCGCTTTGGCACGTGAAATGGTTGGAGCTTTGTGGAAATCTATAGACATTCTTAGGGCTGAGAATCAAGTCCAAGGCCATGTTGTTGAGATAGTGCCATCTTTTTTGAAAAAAGAGTTTCTCCGATTGAATCCGAATGAGTTTTAGAAGATTCGAAAGAGCCATTGAAGGCAGATGAGTGGCTTGAGCAGATGTTAAAGATGTTCGAGATGCTTGTCATCGAGGACGATGGTTTGAGGGTGACCATGGCATCCTTCTAGCTGAAGAGAGATACAGGTCAATGGTGGAAGTATGCACGATGGCGCATTGTGGTAACTTAGGAGGCCTTTGTCAATGCCTTCCAGGACAAGTTTTGCCTTCCACTGTTAGGGAGAAGTTGAAAGATCAGTTTTTGAAGCTCAAGCAGGTAGGTAATGTTCATGTTCTTCCCTACTTTTAGAGTAAATTAAGATATCATCAATAAACACAACGATAAATTCATCGAGGAATTATTTAAACACCCTATTCATTAAGTCCATAAACGTTGTAGGTGCATTAGTTACTCCAAGGGGCATTACCAAAAACTCATAGTGTCCGTATCTAGTTCTGAATACAGTTTTCTCTACATCTTCTGTCTTGACCTTTAATTGGTGATACCCGGATGTCAGGTCTATCTTAGAGAACACTTGTGCTCCCTGGAGTTGGTTAAACAAATCATCTATTCGAGCTAACAGGTATTTATTTTTGATAGTTACTCTATTCAACTGCCGGTAATCTATATATGATTTCAAGGACCTATCTTTTTTCTTAACAAATAAAACTGAAGCACCCCAAGGTGAAGTGCTCAGTTGAATAAATTTCTTGTCTAACAATTCTTGAAGTTGGCTTTCCAATTCTTTTAGTTCAGAGGTTGACATTCGGTATGGGGTTTTTGAAATTGGTTGTGTCCCGAGAAGTCCCAAGGACAACATCAATAGTAAATTCAATTTCTCTGTTAATCAAATCTCCAAGTAATTCATTGGGAAACACATTAGGAAACTCATTAACTACAGAGATGTTCTCAACATTAGCATGATCAACGGTTAAAGTCAAAACACAACATAAATAACCTCGACACCCTTTTCACAACAGTTTACTAGCTTTTATAAAAGAAATTAAATATGGTGGTGGAACTACCCCATTCACAGCAAAAACAAATTCAAGTAATCCCGGAGGTCAGAACACAATAGATTTGTTTACACAATCAATAGTAGCATATTATTTTGTCAACCAATCCATGCCTAATATGCAATCAAAATGATCAATACCCAAAGGCAACAAATCAACGTACAATGTCATGTTGCCAATCATTATATCACATGCCGGATAAATATAAGTGCATATCGTAGAACCCCCAGATGGTGTAGATACAGATAGTAAACAGTTCATAGATTCTAAAGGCCTAGTTAATTATTGAGAAAAAGTATGCGACACAAATGAATGCGTAGAACTAAAATCTATTAACACATGGGCATTCTGAGCACATATAGAGATTGTACCTGATACCACTGTTTTCAAAGATTCAGACATTGCCAGGCACAAGTGCGAAAACTCTATCTTGTCTCAAAGGTTTTCTCCCCGCATTAGTTCTCATGTTTGTTCTTGATCCAGGAGCAGATCCTACTGAACTTGCTGGAGGACTATTAGCATCGTTGAATCTCAGCGGACAATCTCTAATCATGTGGCCAGTCTTTCCACACCGGAAATAAGCACCTGATGCATGGTAACATGTGCCTTTATGCTTTCTTCCACATTCAGGACAGTTTGGAATAGATCTACTACTCTGACTAGAGCTACTAGAGGATAGCGTGTTTTGCCTTTTTGAAAATGACTGACCTTTCTTGAAATTGAATCCAGGTCTTTTACCTTTCCATTCAGTTATTGGAGTTGAAGCTTGTTTCTTTGCTGCTAGAATGGCCTCTGCCATTAATGCTCTATCAAGTATTTCTACATATGTGGGCAACTTCAGTACGCCCACTCGGTCATACACATCTAGATCTAATCCCTCCTCAAATTTTCGAGCCTTTTTGTAATCTGTGTAAACCATATGAGGAGCAAATCTGGCCAACTCAGTGAACTTAGCTTCATACTCAGCTAGGAACATCTTCCCTTGTTTAAGTTCTTGGAATTCAAAAACCTTTCGATCCCGGAAGTACTAAGGAAAATACTTGTCATAGAAGATCAAATTGAAACCATGTCATGTTCCCATTATTAGTTCGGATCAATAACCACTATCTTCCGGCTTCATCTTTTAGAGTATAGGTGGCCAATAGCACTTTTTGAGTCTCGAAGCAGGGAAACACTTCAAATAATTTCTCCATTTCAAGCAACCATGTCTCTGCCTTCAATGGTTCAATACCACCTAAGAAAGTTGGCAGTTTCATCTTCACAAACTTATGAGTTACGTTTTTGACGTCATTGTTATTTGGTTCGACTTGAACTGGAGGGGGTGGTAGAGGCAGAGGTTGTTGTCTTTGTTGTTGTATCATTGCTTCAGTTAAGGCTGCAAGCATTTGTTCCATTCGGCCCACGCGAGCCTCTGAGGATTCAGCTGTACCGTTACTTCTTGTATTTTCCATTTGCTATAGATAATCAGAGCACTTATAAACATAGAAAAATAGTCCATTTCACAATGTTCAAATCATTCAATCTCAGTGCATTCATTTCAATTTCATGTGTTCATGGTTAGGTTCAGTTTCCACATTTATAGAAAATTAACTCACACTCACACATGCATATAAGATGTTCCTAAATCTTTTCTAGGACACTCTATAGCTTATATAGACTCATGTACTGTATAACACGTGCTCTGATACCACTCTGTCACGATCCAAACATGCCCCTATAAGTTTAGCGTCGTAACCGACTAGTAATCCTTGAATTACTAAAGGCCTCTGAACAAAATAACATATAATTAGGGGTTGTGGAAGCAGATATACAAAAAGTATACATAGTCTATTGAGTTGTGCATGCATAAATGGGACATATAATTTTAAACTTTAATAACACTTATGTGATATCATATATATATACGTTAGTTGTGCACCACTCTCATATATAGATAAAACAAAAGTGGGACTTAGCCTAATTTACAGATAAACAGAAGTTGTTCTATGCTAAAAAGAAGACAAAGTCTTAAACATAAGTCATTTAGACTTGACCCGCTCACAAAAAGAAACCTCCTCGGAGGCATAACGGTTGGCTGACAAAACTGAGACACCAGGTCATCAACTTTGAGCCTGGTCATGTGCTTGGTCACTTACATACATAATATAAATAGTGAGGGGAAGCCTAGTGAATAATAAAAGAGTAAATGATTTACTGTATGATGTCCTATAGTAGATTTCAAAATTAGAAACAAATTCAAATTCGCATACTTGACTAGAAATCATAGCAATTAAATGTGGTATATCCATTTAACTGTCATATCATATCGAATTTGTATAATCGGTACCGACGACCACATGGGTCCACATCTTGTGCACAAGTAGCCATGGTATTGTTACCCCCAGGTAAGGGCCACGTGAGCATAGGCCTTGGTATTGTTACTCCCGGGCAAAGGCCACATGAACATAAGCCACGATATTGTTACTCTTGAGCGAGGGCCACGTGCATATTGGCCATGGTATTGTTACCTCCGGACGAGGGCCACGTGAACTAAGGATGCCACAATACATTTCAGAAAAATGGACATTCATTCATAATTCATAAAATAGTATTTTAGAAAACAGATCATATAATTTTAGTCAGAAAATACTTATAATCAAACATAGCTTTACAAAGTTATTACTCACAGACGGCTTCGGAAGCAGACAGACAGAGCAGACAATTCAAAGAGCTTACGGCGCATGACCTGTATTAACATAACAGTTATATCCTTGAAACACACATCCGGATATAACCTAACTCATTACATTTTGTTCTTAGTGTGTTTGTAAGTTTTATCCTCATTATTATGTCTTAATCTTAGCCTAGGAATGCTTAGGATGCAATGAGGATGCCAAAACATATTGTTTAATACTTAGCTAAACATGCTGAAAACAAGATTCTCGCTCGAGTGTGGTTTTCTTTGCTTAAGCGGATGGTAAAAGATGTGAGTGGCCACTCGAGTGCAACTTCCCTTGCTTAGAGCAGTCTGTAAACTCTGAAAAAGTACTAGTTGTTTGATTTTTCTGCTCGACGCACGCTCGAGTGTGAGACTGAGGTCTTCACTCGAGCATAACTCTTATCGCTCGAGTGATCTGAAAAATGTGACAACTTCTGAGAGCATGCAATATACGCTCGAGCCAACTTTCTATCACTCGAGCGGAGGTTCAGAACACAGAGTGGTTGCTTGAGTGCAAGATCTGTCGCTCGAGTAGAGAAGTAGAATTCTGGAATTTTCAGATTGCACTCCCAGCTCAAAATTCAAATTTAACACATTAAAACTCATCATTTAGGGCCAAAACTCAAGAAAACATTTAGAAACTTGAAGAATATCATGAATTGAAGATCATTTTGCAAAAATCAAAGCCTAAAAGCATGTCAATTGTGCAAAGCAAAACTCAAATCTTTGAAAACATAACATGCATGTAATTCTTAACTTCAAAGCTTTCAAAACATGCACAAATGAAGTATTAACGTACAAAACTACAATGAGCTTCCATAATTTAACAAAATAGGTCCTTACATGTAAGAATTTGTTTGAAATCAAACTCAAAATGCTATGATATACGCATGTATTTATGGAATTCATCTATTTAAGCTCAATTCTCATGTTAATTCGCTTATCACACTTGATTTCATGTGGAAAACAACTAAATTACAAATTAGAAGATAGAAATTCTTACCTTAGAAGCTTAATTGTGTCCTAGATGTCTAAATGGTTGAGTCGTTTAGTTCAACACCTTGAATTTTCTACAATTCTTCTTCTTCTCCTTAGATTTCCAAACTCAACTCTCTCTCTCTCTCTCTCTCTCTCTCTCTCTCACGTTTGATGCCTTAAGAAGGAAGAAAATGAGAGTGTAAAGTATATACAAAGGTCCACTAGTGCCTTATATAGGCTTGGATTAAAGAATTCATTAATTAAGCTTAATTAAGCACTAATTATTCTAATTATTTCGTTCCGAATCAAATTTCAATTAAACCTACCACAAAATTCTAAAAATTTCAATTAACACATAAACCAGGTCAATTTCATGATCGAATGCTAATAAGGTTTTCAATTTACAAAACGAAACAGTAACACAAACAGATATTTTTACGATAAACAGATAGAAATACAAATAATGTAACACATATGCAAATAATTCAGAATTTCTTCTTAATTACTTATTACCATCCTTTATCATGGTTTAACGGTTAATCATGGGTCGGGGTTGTTACATAACTGGTAAAGCATGGTGCTTGATAGAGGTTCTGTATTCCTTCTCGAGTAGCACCTGGAAAAGCATGTGATTTATTTGTATGGCTTGGTAATGGGGCAAGTTGTTGAATTGTGAACTTTTATGGGATAATTATAATGAGATCTGTGTGTGAATGAAATAAATCGAAATTGGAGAGTTGAACCATGTAAGTGAGATAAGAGGAAAATAAATTGATTTGTTTATACGATTAGTTATGTGACATGTGTTGTAACATATATATATATATATATATATTGGAGCTATGTGAATTAGGGTAGGGTGTGGGTTCGTTGTGAATTAAGAGTGGGGTGTATGACTATTAGTAACGCATGTTTGAAAAAAAAAAAAAAAAAAAAAGGAAAAAAAAAGGTAAGAAGATAAAAGAATGAGTTTTCTTTAAAAAATTAGTGGATTTTTATGAAGAGGTATTACCTATGTGTATTTTAGTTTGATTATAAAAGCCACATTATTTATCTATGTATCACTATTTAGCATTCATATATATCTATTGATCTTATCAGTGGGAATCATTATAGATCCCTATTGGGCATATTTGTTCATCCCATGCTGTTTTATCATTTTCAGGAACGGAGTCGGAAAAACTGATTTGAAGACCATGAACTTTGTTGTCTTTTATGAGTATTATATTGTAGAGAATAAACACTACAACAAAATGCACGTTTGGCGACTAAAAAAAATTTAGTTGCCAAAGGTTGGGGAATTGGTGACTAATAATTTTTTTAGTCGGCAAAAGTAAAATACTTAGTTACAAATTTTTTTTTAGTCGGCATATATTGATTATTGGTGACTAAAAAAAATTTTAGTCGCTAAAAATTCCAGAATTGACGACAAAAAAAAAATTTAGTCGCCATGTATTGAGTTTTGGCTACTAAAACCATTTAGTCGCCGAATGGAAAATAAAAAATTATTTTTTATCTTTAGCGACCAAACTTTGGTCACCAAAAACTTAGTTTCAGCGAAATTTTTTTTTTTTTTAGTCGCCATATATTGAATTTTTGGCTACTAAAATTATTTTGTCACCGAATGGAAATATAAAAAATTATTATTTATCTTTGGCGACCAAAAGTTTGGTCGCCAAAACCTTATTTTCAGCAACCAAAAACTATCTTAGTCGCCAAAAACCAAAAATTTTTGGAGCCAAACATTTCAAATTTTGGAGGGATTTTATAAAATGAATTGGCAACTAAAAATATTTAGTCGGTAATGGTGTAATATGTATATATGGTTCCCAGACAACAAACCAGCGCCTCTGTTTCTCTCTCTCTTCAGTGTTTCTCTCTACCTCTGCCTCTCCTTCTGCCTCTGCCTCTCCGCTGCTCTTCTCCTCTCCTTCTCTCATCACCGTTCCACCAGTCGTGCCTCCGTCGCTCCTCCTCATGGTCGCCGACAACTGGAGCACCGATTGCGAGCGAGCTCTCTCTCTCTATGTGCAGTTCGCATATTGACCCAAAATCTAGGTTGGTGATTAGGTCTTCTTCTACACCATTTTTCTCAGTATCAATAGAACCATCACTATTTTTCTTCATTGAAACCATTTCCTGTATATAATCCAAAAGATAAGTGTAGATCTAGTCGCCTCGAATACCCATGGGAATCTCAATGAGCAGATTGCATAGCTCATACAGTGCAAACCCTTGTCCGAGTCTGAGGTACCTCTCTGTCTCTCTCAAAGTTTCCATTTTGAAAGCTCTCTCTTTCTTTCCACTTTCCAAGAAAATTTCCAGAATCATCCTCACGCCCCTCTCTGTTTCTTCCTCTTCTAGTCTTCTTTGTGTGTATATATATATCCATATATATAAATCAAAACCTATTAAAATCTAATTGCTCGTTGCCCCCCATAAATTGTTGGTTTGGGAAGTTGTTATGGCTTTTCAATTTGTTTGTTTGTTTGCTTGTTTTGTTTTGTTTTTTTTTTCTTGCCTTCGAACTTTTTGATGAAATGTCTCTTAGGCTTCTCAAAAATCTAATCTACTTACCTGAGCAGTGCTTGTGTCCTTGCATTGAATTGTTATGGTAATGTGGCTCAAGTTAAGGGTTAGGATTAAATGTTTTACTAAAATAGACTATTATTAAATGTTTTACTAAAATAGACTATTTTTTGAATGGTCATTACTTTGGTATGCCTTTTCATTTCCGCTCTATATAATTATTTTGTACTTGGTTTGAGAATAAAATGAGAAAAGTTGAATGATGGCTTTTTGCCAATTATTGGAAGGTCAAGTTGAACTTGACAGCATAGGTTATGTGTTGGTGAAGGGGGGTAGTGTAGAAACTTCCGTTGAAGGTGTATTTGCAGCTGGAGATGTACATGTAACACTATTTCAAAACTTGATTAATTTTTGCTTCTATTGTATGTTTTATGAAAATCTCCATCTGCTTCTATTCTATGTTTTATGAAACTCTCTAGGTTCATTATGTGTCACTTACTCTGCTTTTTATGCACTTCAAAATGGATGCGTTTACCTATTTTGGTACTAATATTCCATCAGTACAGGTGTAGAACAAGTTAGTTTTGCCTGCTGTAGGGACACTTGCCCAATTCATATATTTGATTGAAGAGATGAATAACATCCTAGTTTGATAAGAATTTTAAGGATACTCTTTGGGTTTTGTAATGTAACTAGTTGCTCTAAAAGCTTAACCTATTAGGAAATAAGCCTAACACATTTTTAAACTCTCACACCCTCCCTTTATTTGTGACCCCTTATCTAACATGAAGATACAAATTAACACAAGCTAAACTGACACATTGACAAACATATTATAAGGTACAAACAAATACAATGATATTTAAACGTGTGATGTCTAGAACTAAAGCTCTCAATATATATATATATATATATATCAAGCTCTTACATATTTGTATTTGTCAATGAACTTGTAATTATTTGAGACTATTTTGTATTTCAGTTTCTTGATCTTTGTATAGGACCATGAATGGAGGCAAGCCGTAACTACAGTTGGTTTAGGATGCATTGCTGCTTTATCAGTTGAGAGATATCTTACTAGCAACAATCTCCTTGTTGAATTTCACCAGGTATTCTCAATTCTGATTGTGTTCTATTTGATATGTTCTTCTCTCTTGGATATATTACCTGCTAATGTGTCATGTTATCTAATAGCAAACTAATTTGTAGCTCATTAATTGGACTAATATCACACAAACCACTTTGATATTACACATATTGTCTTCCGTCCTAGACAAATTGGACATGAGCCGCTAATCCGTGAAACTGGTGAAGTTCCTATGCCTACAACAGCTGGCCATCTCAATGCAACCGATAGTGCTTGATACTCAACTTGGGTGCCCGGTGCCAATTGTGCAAAACATGACTGGGCTACTCAGATGATTTATTCACCATCTTGAACCAAAATAGTCATAGTGGTCATCCTTCTATTGGTTTTCTATGCCTTTCAGCTTGAGCTCTGCAATAGTGAGAAGGATTTTGGCACACAGAAGAATTAAGATTAGGCATTGCAAGTGAATCGTTCCCCGAGGCATAGCCCTTTTTTTGGATCTCCCTAAATTAAACTTGATAACACAGTTTGGATATGTGTTAGCTACATAAAGACTAGCAAAAGCTGAGGTTTACTTGTTTTTAGGCACACAAATGCTCTCCATTTTTTATGTGTGTACATATATTCTAAAGAAAAATGTCATGCATATTCCTTAGCTTAAATTTGGTCATTCTTAGTGTCACGACCCAAACCCGGCCCTATGGGTTTAGCATCAGAATCGCCAAGAATCCGAGATTACCAAAGGCACCGCCAATCGATATCTGATAAATCTGAGTTCGAGCTGGCGGAAGCCAAAAGCAAGAAAAACTAGTGTCCATAGAGTCGTGTTAATCAGTATGCCAAAACATTTTTCATACATTTATGCATTCAAACCGGTCAAGATACACAATCATTCTGAGACATTCAAGCGGGGACTTGATTCCTCGCTTACAGTCTTGATAAAGCAGTCTATCTGAACGCATAACAATACAAAACAGTAAGGAGACCTATGGGGACACAAAAACACCCCAAGCCATGGCATGGCGTCTCGGAACCTCACAGTGAGGCACGAAGGCTGGCTGACAAAACTGGGGACCAATCCCACGCTCCTAGCTTCTGTCTGGCGGCTGAGCACCTACATATATATATAAACAGTGAGCTAAAGCCCAGCGAATAACATACAGTGTAAAGAGGTTATGAATGACTGTCCTTCTGATAATGAAATCAATTCATTATACTCTGATTTCATCAATCAATATTTCAATCAATCGGTCATATGTGGTACATCCATTAGCCTATAAACAAGAGGGTCCAAAGGACCGCCTTGCGCACCCAACAATAATGATGGCCATCAATCAAGATGGTTCCACAAGGAAACCGACAGAGCTCAGAATACCAATAACAAGGTGCTAAGGATGCCACAATACTTCAAATACGGACATACATTCATTCAATAAACAATATCAATTCAATAAAGCGATTCGATTCAAGAATCAAAATATAACCATTTTGAACATATCTTTACACAATCTGCTACTCACGGTGATTGGGCTATCAAGAGCTAAAGCGCGTCCCGAGAGTCAACCCTAAACAGTCAATCAATAGAACACACACTAAGTTTACAGTTGGAAAGGATGATAATTAAATCTCTAAATTCCCTCGGTGTGGTTCTATGTCCAAATCCTCATTAAGATGCTTTAAACTAGGCCTAAGAATGCATAGGATGCGATGAGGATGCAAAAATACAGTTGGAAGGCACTTTTCAAAAGTTGCTGAAAACAGGGGTCTCGCTCGAGCGAGCCTTCCTCCGCTCGAGCGAGGTTGCAAAATCAAAGGCTTCGCTCGAGCGAACAATCCTTCGCTCGAGCGGTCTGATGGAACAGTAAAAATACTGGATGCTCAATTTTTATGCGCGATGCTCGCTCGATGCTCGCTCGAGCGAGTTTCCAAAATCAAAGGGTTCGCTCGAGCGAGACTTCCTTCGCCGGCGTCGATGAAACAAAAAAAATCTTGGATGTTGTTCGATTTTACGCCGAGCCACCAATCCTTCGCCGGCGGGGCTCGAGGAAAACGTTGGTCGCCGGCGAGAATCCTTCGCTGAAGGAAGAAGCCAATCTGGAATTTCGGTTGCCTTCCTAGCTCAAACCAAGCATTCTCAACTCAATTCTCGACCTCTTGGGCTCAAATTCTGGAGAATACATCCCAAAACAATGTATAACAAGTTTCAAAAGCCAATTTATGAATTCAAGCCCCAAAGGTGAGTCAATTAAATCCATTTCCAAAACCCATTTTCAAGAACAAGTTTAAAACATGCAATGCATGAGTTTTAAACCAAATTCAAGTTTCAATCTTGCTCTTATTGAGCTCCAATCTTTGAAAACAATGTGGAAAACATGGATTATGATAAAAACATGGACATGCATGTATGATTCTCCAAGAATTCAACTTCAAAATGTGCCAAAAGACCATGCATGCAACATTCAAGCTTCAATTCACCTTTTTATGAGCAAATTCATGCCTTGACTTCTCTATAACCATGATTCATGCAAGATTAAGCTCAAACACTAAAATAAGAAGATGAATTCCTTACCTAGAGTGTCAATTTCTTGCCTAGAAGTTCACTTTAGCAATTTATCCTACCAATCTCCAAGTTCTTGAGCAATTTCAACAAATAGGCTTAATTCTCCCACTCTCCATCTATTTCTCGCTTGTTGGTCGGTTAGAACATGAAGAAGAGCTGATCAAATGTTTGCTAAGTGTGTAATAGGCTCAAGTATAATATAAAACAATGGGTCCACTCACATGGCAATTCGGTAATTAAGCCTAACTTTCAATTAATCAATTTTTAATCTAATTTAATCATTCCTAATCAATTTTCAGATAAATATACCATAAAATCAGAAATATTCTACTGAGTCTAAAACATCAAACGGTTTCTAAATCGGCCGCCGATAAGGCCTTCAATTAACAGTTTAAACACATAAACGCAAACAGATAATATCATACACTCAACAGATGCAACACGCAATTCAATAGACAAACTTATTCAGTTTCAGTTTCAGTTTCATTCAGTTTGTTCAGTAGTTCATCCAGTTCACTTATCAGTCATTAGCGGTCCAGTTTAGCAATAATCAGTATTTAATTCAGTGGTTATTCAGTAATCGGTACGAGGGTTGTTACACTTAGTGTGGAACATTTGAGGAAAATCATAACTATAGGTTCATTTGAGCTGTAGAAGACCAAGTTCTTATTTCAGTTAGTCACTTTCACTTGAAAGTGGGTATTAATTTTTGGAATATTATTTTAGTGAATGCCATATTATAAAGTAGGTGAAAACTGTAGTTTTATGTGAATCTCACTATTTTGTGAATTTTTTTAACAGCCTAAGACTGAAGAGGTTAAGAAGGAACTCACAAACAGAGATGTACAAGAGGGTTTTGACATCTCTATCTTTTGGGTGCTATTTGCTTGTGAAGACCCATAAGGGTAATGCAAAGATTTTGCATTATATAATTTTCTTTTATAATTTCAAATATGCCAATGCTATTCGGTCAATACTAATGATTAATTTTTTTTTACAAATATTTTTGGCATGGAATTATAGATATTCCTTTTTTGTCTATGGAGGACATGGTTTTTGTACTACTTTTTACTCTGTATGAAATTATTATTTTCAGTTGGAATATACTGGATTTGTGTAAAATTTGACATTAAAAATTATTCTCTTTTTTGGATGGTTGTAAGTGAAATACGTGTTGTGGAATGGGTGATAATATGTATGTATTGTTTTGTTTGTATACTTGTTACAGGTTGCGTAGGATACATACAGGTTGTGAACAAATTAATTAAAATAAAAAAATATAAAATGATATTTTTGGCGACTAAACAATTGGTAGCCAAAAAATAGAGTTAAATATTTTTAGTGACTAAATAATTAGTAGCTAAAAAAAGAATTAAATGGAAACAAACCTTTTGGTGACTAAACATTTAGTAGCAATTTAAAAAAAAGACTTTAGGCGACCAATGATTTAGTAGCCAAAATAAATAAATAAATAAAGTTTTGGCAACAAATATTTTAGTAGCTGAAAATGTGACGTTAAATTTAACTGTAAGCTTTTGGCGACTAAATAATTAGTCGCCAATTTAACCTTTCAACGACTAAAGTTTTTTTTTTAGCCAATATCTTTACTTTTGGTGACTACTTGTTTAGTCGCCAATTTAGGACTTTCGGTGACTAAAAATGTTTTAGTCACCAATACCTTCGCCGACCGTCTTTCCGCGACCAAGTTGGCGAGCAAACTATTTAGTCGGGAAAACCTTTTGGCGACTAAAAATATGAGTTTTGGTGACTAAAAATTTAATCGCAAAAAGTGCAATTTCTTGTAGTAAAATGAAAGATGTATTGTAGTGTTAAGTGTTGTGATGTAATTATTTGTGTTGTACATTCCAATGTAAATCTTGACATGTATTATTGTTGCAATAATTTTTTGAGAAAGAACATTTTCTATTTATTTAAGTGTAACATTATTTCTTTACATGTTATGCAATTATTTTAATTAAAAATTTTGATAATGTATTTGGATAATAAAATTAGGCATGACATTTATTTATAGAGAAGTGAAGTGATTGATGGTAAGGGATTGAAGAGCCTTAAATGTTATTAGATTCTACGGAAAGGGATTGATATTGTAATTCATTGAAGCATTTAATTCTAACTATCTTGTTAATGGTTCCTTAAGTTAAGGCCCAGAGGAGCTTCAGAAAAGCGACACTTAGGGATGACAACGGGTAGATTATTATCTGTCGAATTCCCAGATCCCACAAATATGACCCCCTACTTTCGACCATATTCGATCTGCAATACAATAAAAAATTTAATAATAATATTAATTTAATAATTAACATTAAAAAATATTATTTATAATTAAAAAATATATTATATATTATACATATATTAAAATTATATTATATATGTAACATAATAAAAACTCAATAGATATTATATATATATATATTCTATGAAAATTCAACAATATATTATGCACATATTATATATATATGTAATACTATTGTTTATTTATTTGTATATTTGTGAGTTAAGTAGGATTTGGGTAAAAAAATATCCTCTTCCATCCCCAACTCGAATCCAATTAGATTTGAAAAAAAAAAATTTCAAATTTAATCTTACCTTATTCAACCCCTCCCAAACCTATTAAGGTCGGAGGAGTTGGAGACTCGGCGAAACGGGACATTTTGCCATGCCTAGCTGCATTGTTTATTTTTGCCAATTCAAATGAGTGTACTTTTTCCCCCCCAAGATCAACTACCCCCCCCCCCCCCCCCCCCCCCCAAAAAAAAAATGTCAACAATAAATAGTTGGAAATAAGCATAAGAAAAAATTAAAGTCACTTTAATGAGTACGATTGTGACATCAATCTCAATTAAATTTCTTACTCATACGACTTATAAAATATTAGTGGGATAATTATACTTTTTATCCTTATACTTTGATTTAAAATTTATTTTTAAGTAATTTGATTTCTATCCTTTAAGTTTAATTTAATTTGGTCTTTCCGTTTAAATTTTGTCTACTTGTATGGTTTAGAAAATTGACAAATGTCTACATATTGTTAATATTAACTTTCAAATTGGATGAAAAGATCAAACTAAAACCACTTAAAGAGTAGGGATCAAATTGTTCAATTTAAAACTATAGAGAGTGAAATTTGAATCAAATTATAAGAATAAAAAATGTCATTAACCCAATATTTTTTTAGGTATAACATTTACTTTTTTTTATTGTTTGTTCTGTTTTGTTTGTTGATAGAGAACATGACCTACTAGTGGTAGGTAGAAGAAATAATTACAAAAAAAAATAATGATAAATATTATTTGGTCTCATTTTTATTTTGGGATGTCCCAAAATGATAGTCCTATAATTAAAAAATCAAAATAAAAAATATTTAATTTTCCAAAACTATCCATTTTGAGTAATTATAAATATATTAAAAATTTAAAAAGATAGAAACATTAGTGAAAACATATTATAAAATTTAAATTTAAATATAATCATTACTTGTCTTCTTAAAAAGTTGAAGTCGGTAACAAGACCACCAAATTGAGACTTAGGAAATAATAGTAATTATAATTTTTTTTCATTAATATGTAATAGCTTTTGACGAGTAGCACTGAAGCTTAGCAAGACCGTTACAATAATCTCTATATCACTTCCTTCTCTTGCATTTGCATGCCGATCGCCATCTGTGTAAACTTTATTTTCTTCTCTCTCCTCACGCTTGCCATTCGCACCGAAGCTTAGCATAAAAAAACCAAAAAAACAGAAAACAAAAAAAAGTTTGATTTTCTCCTATATGAAGACAGACAATTATCATCACTACCCTCAAAACCAAGGTTTTAAAGCGCGGTATCGGGTAACGTAACGGTATTGATTGCGGAGTATCGGTATCGGTAGTATCGATCGGTACATATAGAGAATTGGGTGTCGTAGTGGTAAAATTTTAAAAATCATTTCAAAGGTTTTTCAACTTTTTCTTTTCCGTACCGGTCCGAACTGGTGAGTATCGGTCTGTCGCGGCTTGTGTAACGGATACAGGGCGATACGTACCGGGACTCGGCCGATACTCCTGCGATTTTCAATCTCAGTGGTATATCGACTTGTATCCGCCGCGGTGCCCCATTTTTCCGATACATATCGGCCGATACGTAATGTATCGGCCGATATTTAGAACTATGCTCAAAACCCAACACAAAATTTTCTTTTCCAATTTTTTTCAAAGTGTTATCTTAAAGAAGAGAATGGAGAAACTATCACCCTCTCCTTCTGTTGCCAAACTTGAGGGGCAGCCCTCACTTGAAGAGCCTTTAACTTTGTCCCATAATTGTTTTTTTTTTAATCCAAAGTTTTGGACTAATTTTTTTTCTTATAATGTTTTTATGTTATAGGAGGCTGCCATGAAAGTGATAAATTCCCATACCAGAGAGGAAGCTGAGAAAATTTTTACGGCGGTAATGCCCCTCTCTTTCTTGAACTTTTGATATTATTATTCACCGACACAGTGTTGGATATGCCAACAGCCGTGCCCTTGGTTGTTAAAAAAATATAGTTGCCCATATAAATACAAATCTTGCGAAAGAACTATTTTAAAAACAACAACAACAACAATTTTGTAAGAACAATCGTGTTTGTAAAACAATTGCAGAAAAAAAAAAAAATTGTTGGTAGCAAAGCTGGTGGTGGTAGAAATATATATTAGCCACAATTACTAATGATTACTAGAAAGCCAATTTGATTAACAAATATATATTGGCATTTTTTTAGACCCAGTTAAAAGCCATTGGATCCAGCAATGCATCTGTGTTAGAGTTAGAGGGGTTTGGCTGGATCTTAGTTGTGGGAAAATAAAGGCTTAATCTTCTCCATCCAAGGCACCATTAATTAATATTTGGTGTACTTTATCATTGATGTGGCACTTAATTGGGTAATCATATCTCAAATATATGGAAATCATTTCTAATTGCTAAGAAGAGATTTACTATTTTTTAGCTTTTGGGGGGATTTCTGATCGCATCTTTAGAAGGGCTATACTCTTGTAATCTTGAGTTTTGGATTTTTTATTTTATTTGTTTTCATAAGTTTTGTTAGTTGCTTTGCTTTGGAATGAAACTTTTAACTTACCCAAACAAAAATATAGGTATTTACTATTTTTTTTTTTTTTTTTGGTTCTACGTTTATGCGGGTAGTTTTGATAATTGCTTCTCAAATTTTCTCTCTAAATGGCCTTTTAGATTTGTGAAAGAATATATATAATCATTTTTAATATGTATTTAGTTAGGTTTTCTTCCCCTTTAAGTAGTACAAAAAATTACATGATTACTTCTTGACAAAACTTTAACATGTTTCAATTTATGGAATCAATTTATTTTTGATTTTTTATAATTTTTTTAATGTGGGTAAAATAAGCCTTTTTCTTGTGGTTTAAATAAACTAGTTGTTACTATTGTAATGGTTTGGCCATTTATTTATTCTGCTTTGGACTAACTTTAATTTATTTGCAATTCTACTAATGTTGCCATTAATTATCTATACAAATTCTAATTTTGTCATATTTTTTTTATGATTTATCAATTTCTTACACTCTTTTGGACTAATTTTAGTTAATAATGCAAATCATAGTTTTTGTTGAAATTATTAGATACTTTACAATCAATGTTGTCGATAAAAATCTTCATTTGTGTCATATTCTCAGTTATTAATTTGTCATACTCTGTTGGACCAAATTTTGATTCCACCTAGGACTAACTAATTTTGTCCTTTTCATTGTGAATCTACATTTTTGTCATAATTTTTCTAAGATTCTTCAATTACACCGTCATCAAAACCGCTACTAAAGAAATCACTTTTGCGTAAGAGTATTTGCAACAGATACCAATCATTACTTTTGCCATTTTTTCTTAAGGTTGATCAATTTTCCGTATTTTTTACATAATATTTGGTTCTATCTATTTAAGATTTAATGAAATTTGTTGTTATTGATGCAAATCTTTATTTTTGTCTTACAGTTTTAGATATTTTTTAACTATTGCCAAAACTAAAATTACTATTAAGAATTGTTAGTTGATTAAAATATGTTAACTGAACTACAAAATACTTATTGGTGGGCACAAAAACAAAATACAAGATTGAAACTATTTTTTTTTTTTTTTTAAAAAAAAATCTGAAAATGAAAATTGGAAAAATGGTGTATTGATTGGTTATGCTTCCTATTGCTTCTTTCGGTGTGAACACATATTTTTGTTACTTGGATCAAAATTTTAGTACAATACAATAAAACCGCTCATCTGCTATGTGATTGCCTTTTTTCTAACCTAATTTTTATTCAATGTAAAACATTAGCCATATATATATCTATATGTTGCTTTGTAGGGTATGGAACCTGTGATACTAACACCAAAAACGAGCCCAGCATCGAAGGTCCTTGGGAAGCGCACACACCGTTAAATTAGCAGTACTCCGATGGGATGTGGCATGGACTTTGCATTGTCATAATTCCAGTAATCTTATGATATAATAACTAAAGTTCTAGTTGGTGTAAAACTATGTAATCAATAATAATTAAAGTACTTATTATTATCTATTATGTAAAACTATGTATGTTTCTAATTTGTATGGTTGTATAGTTGTGCTATGTATTATCATATATAGTTCGATCCTTTGTATGGGGATCAAATGTTGGTAATCAATAATAATTAAAGTACCTATTGTATAATAGTATTTTCTTCTTTTATTTATTTTTTATTTTTTGTATTGACATGTTATATAAAAGTATCTATGGTTAGCTTTGATGGTGGATCATATATTAAGAAGTACAGACACTTCTAAAAAGTTGGCATATCCATTTCACGTTCATGTTAGACACCGACACTCATTAGACACTTCTCAACACGTGTTCGACATTCGTCAAAACATGTTCTATTTTTTTAATTTTTTTTAAGATCCTGATACTCTTCAGACACTTGTGCCCTTTACTTAAACACGCGTGTTCACCTATTAGACACAAATAAAACTAATTATAAGGTTGAATTAAATAACTTAGAATATAATAATAAAAGAAAAAAAGAGAGATTTAGTCTAACATCCCTCTCCAACTTTTAGGAATGGGAGAGGTCCACAATTATTTTATTTTATTTTATTTTTTTGTAGCCTAAGGTCCCGTACCCACACTCATATATCACACACACTCTCTTCTCTCTCCTTTTTCCTCCTCCAAATGCTTTATCACATTTGAGGACTCGCTCAACAAAACACGAGACAAAGCAAACTCTACTAGGGTTTCGAAACCAGTGAGCAATGTCTCTGGTTCTAAGTTTATTGTAGGATTGTAATGTACGTAGATCGAGTACTATCTGAAAGTTTTTTTTTTTTTTTTTATCAGCAAAAGAAGGAAACTTTATTGATGAACTAAGAGAATAATACATCAATAAAGAAGAGGAGAGAGAGATGGGCACCAAAGCATTATAGCGAATCAAACTAATCCCAACTAGGTAGACACTGATAAGACCGCTCAATCATATGCTAGCACAACATCAAGGGTTGGTGAGAGACCAATCACAAACAC
Source organism: Camellia lanceoleosa (assembly GCA_025200525.1). Classification (NCBI taxonomy): domain Eukaryota; kingdom Viridiplantae; phylum Streptophyta; class Magnoliopsida; order Ericales; family Theaceae; genus Camellia; species Camellia lanceoleosa. The sequence continues at coordinate 144,982,623 of CM045761.1, forward strand.
AAAACCAACCACACCCAAGAAAAAAGCTAAACAAACAAACCCCAAAACAACAAAGACCAAGACACCACCCCTGCTACACAGCAACAATAGATCATAGCAGACTAAAGCAAAACAGATCAAAACAAATCACAGCAACAAACAGATAACAATGAGACCAAAGGCAAAACATGTTACAACAAATCACAGCATACAAATCAGTGCAACAAATTAGCTAAACAGACAGCAGCACAATATATAGCAACAGCAAACAACAGCAAACAGATCATAGCCGCAAATCACCTCCTCTGCTTCACCCACACAGGCCCAGCAAAGCACTATAAGCAGTGCACACAGACTCAACAAAGGAACTATAAGTAGCTTCTAACTTGTTGCATATTGTAGACAAACTCATCCACCCCATACCCTTGCCCAAATGAATGTGCTTTCATTCAAATGGCCACTCTAAATTTAATTAACTCACAAAGGTCATCACTAACGGGCTGCAACTCATTGAACAAGCAGTGATTCCTGCATTTCCAAAGGGACCACAAACCAACAATCAAAATTGATCTCTACAGTTGTTTCTCCCTTTCTTGTAAGTCCAACCTATCCACTAGTGCATTAACATATTTACTGAACTAGGGGAGGCTCATTGTAAACCCTACCACTTGATTATGGTGGACCATACTTTCCAAGCAAAGGGGCAGATCAATAAAACATGATTAAGTGATTCAATCTCCGCATAACAAAACACACACTCAGTACTTACTTCATCACTTAAGATACCAATTCTATATAAATAATCTGAGGTCTTTAACTTCCCTTTCCAGACTAACCAAGAGAGAAATTAGGCCTTAGGTGGAGAGGAATGTGCGATCAAGTTAGGAATTTTTAGAATAGGACCAGTAGATGATTCACACTAGATGACAACGCCTTTAACTCTAAAAATACCTGCAGGATCAGCTTTTCACAAAAGACTATCTTTAGAATCCAATCTCAACTCAGGACCCTCTCCAAGAACATCATGAAGTCTTTGTAATTCATCTTCCTCCCAAGCCAATAATGGTCTTTTGAAGTTGAATGCCGAATTGTTTAGATTTTGAGACCTAGACCATCGCAAAAACAAGGATATGTCTCTTTCCACTGATAAGTAGTATAATCTAGGAAATTGGGACTTCAAAAAACTGGTGCCCATCCAATTATCAACCTAGAAACTAAGTCTTTCACCATTGCCAATCTTGATTTCAGTATTGTGCAAATAATGGTTGAACATGCTGCTGTTAGATTCATTAACAAATAGAATGTCACTCCACAATCTTGAAATTATTTGCCTCCACATGAAAAGGAAACGATCTACCCCCCTCTGATTTGTACTTACTGCATATGAGTTGTTTCCATAATGAGTTATCTTCCATCCCAAATCTCCACCACTACTTAGCAAGCAAGCTATTGTTTACAATTCTTAAATCCCCAATCCCCAACTCTCATTCCTTTTCATCCTTGGTTAAATCATTCCATTTCACCAGGTGGACTTTCTTCTTGACCTTAGAGTCTCCCTACAAGAAAGCTGCTTGAATCTTATCAATCTTTTTTTCCATACTTCGAGGCAACCTAAACAGAGACATGTAATAAGCAGGTAGTGAGGATAGTACAGAATTGATTAGTGTTACTATACCTGCAAAGGACAACAACCTCCTTTTCCAATCTGTTAGTTTTTTCTTAAATTTTTCCACCATAGGCTTCCAAGTTGCTCTTCTTGATGGATTAGCCCCTAATGGCAATCCAAGATACTTCAAAGGGAGCTTCTGGCAGGTACAATTCAGTCTTAAAGCAAAAGTTTGCACAATATCATCAGGAATGCCTACACCACATACAAAGACTCCTATGAAAATTGATCTTCAACCTAGAAATAATCTCAAAGCATTTGAGTACTCTCTTCACAATTAAAACTTCAGGCCACTCAGCTTCACAGAAAAATAATTGTGTCATCTACAACCTGAAAATGAGAGATATTAATGCCATTGAACCCAATAGTTATCCCTTTAACCAAGCCCAACTCTTTTGCTCTTGTAAGTAATAAGTTTAGGCCTTCAGCCACCATATTAAACAAGAAAGGTGATAATGAATCGCCTTGCCTTAGCCCTTTTTGAGGACAAAATTCAAGAGTTGGGAAACCATTTACCAACACAGCGACTTTAGCTGAAGAAATGCAGGTCTGGATCCAATTCACCCACTTAGCACCAAAACCAAGATTGGATAGCATTTGGATAAGAAAGTTCCAATTTACTGTGCCATATGCTTTTTGGAAATCCAACTTCAATATCAAGCCCTTACATCTAGATTTCTTCCACCAGTCCACCACCTCATTAGCTATCAATACACCATCCAAAACATTCCTTCCCCTTAGAGATGCAGATTGGGCATTATCTATAACAACAGGAAGAACTCTTTTCCGTCTATTGGTGAGAACCTTGGAAAGAATTTTATATGTGGAGTTTATAAGACTAACAAGCATGTAGTCAAGGATGCTTGAAAGGTTGTCTTTTTTTTGGGACCAAAGTAATGAATGAACTATTTAAGCCCCCAACCAAACTGCTGTTGATATAGAATTTCTGCAGGAAAGTGAGGATATCACCTTTCATGAATTTCCACCCTTTTTGGTAGCAAGTCATGTTAAACCCATTAGGACCAGGTGCCTTATAGCGACTCTGATTTTGATCTGTCACTTGTTATATTTCGGACTCGGGTTTTTATGGTTTTGAATGTTAATTCATGTCTTGTTTCCCTTGTCTCCCCTCTATTTTGGTTATTGGATTATAGTTATGCGTTTAGAACAGGTTGGTTGCTTATTTTTCCAAACCTTTGTTGCCTAAATTTTTACTCATCCGCTCAAGTGGCCATTTTTGCGCTCGAGCGGGCTTTACAAACTCTTAGTACTTTGCAGGTCTGCAAAACTACTGGGAGAGTGATTTCTACGCTCGAGTGGATGGGCGCTCTAGCGGCTTTTTCTACACTCGAGCGTTGCTTTGTTGTTTGTAAAATTTCTGGAAGTGTGTTTTCTGCACTCGAGCGGCGAATTTTTGCACTCGAGTGGTGAGCATTCATTGTCTCTTGGTCCTCGAATAGCCTTTTTTGCACTCGAGCAGAATAATTTATTATGTCTGATGCTCGAGCATCAAATTTCCCGCTCGAGCGGACTGTGCATATATCAGATCATGAAAATAACATTTTATATCACTTTTTCATTCTTCTCTTTCTCTAAAACTTTCTAAAAACCTAGATCTTGACCCTCTCTCTCTCTAAAACACTATTTTCCCCTACATTTTGGCTTAGATCCTTTGGGTTCTCTACCCTAGTGCCTTTGAGAAAAAGGTAGAGCATCTCTAGATCTTCGTTTTGATCCGAACAAAGTTAGATTTGAGCATCCTTGGAGTTTCACCTTTGCTTTGCTTGGTCATCTAACTTGAGGTAGGTATTTTCTATACTTTAATATGATTTTTAACTTAGCTATTTGTCATTGTGTAACAATGGTGGGATTTGGGGATAATGTGAACAAACCTAGGGTTTGAGTGTAAAATGGAAAGAGGAGTTTTGATAAATAAGGGATAAATGATTGTGGGGTTTGAAAATGATGTTGTATGAGATCAAAATAGTTGATTTTGCTACTTGATTGATACTTGAGGAAAGAGGGGATTTGCCCTAAAATGATCATAATATTTATTTTGTATAAGTAAATGAAATTGATGTTGTAAGCCTAAAATTGAACAAGTTTTGAAATAAATAGTGGGTTGAGTAGATGATACACCTCATCTTTGGAAATTTTGAATAAATTATCTGTCATGGAATTTTATATCTGTTTAGAAATAAGCTGTATTGGGCTATTGGTGGAGGATAGCTATGATTGTTATAGAAATTGCATGAGGATTAGGTGAATTAAAACTAATCCATAGTTCATTATCATTGAATATGATCGTATTTAAATACATTGTATATGTACAATTGTTTAGGAAGAGAAATGGGATATACTCTATGTATGATTATGTATTTAAATACATTGTATATGTTTGATTATTTGAGAGGAGAAAGATGATGGACTCCACTGTTTGGGAGGAGAAAGGGAATGGACTCCATTATAATTAAATTAGCCGGAGTATCCTGGGTGAAAGTCCCGAAATTTATACATGGGTGCCAATCCCGTAGACGAAATTTCCGTAAAATGGTAGATTGAATTGTTTGTGTGTTAATGATGTAATTGTAGAACTATTAAGTTGTAGTTTCATTTGGGTTATTGAGAAATAATGAAATTGGCTCATGTATTGAAATGAATTGAATGAAAATGGATTAAGATTTGGATTTGGTACCTTATGACTATATAAAATGTGAATGTTTTGTCACAGGTATTGTTTATGCATATTGTACTTATACCTTTGTTAAATCTCATATATTGTGTTAGATCATTTCTACTAGGCTGTGGCTCACCCTATTTGGGAACAACATTTTCAAATAATGATGGCATGTCTCCACCAAGGCAATAGCATTGGAATGACCTTTGGGAAACAAGAGCTTCTTTGTGTTGTTTCACTTTTTGTAAAGCCCAGGGCTTAAATTGTATGAGTTAGTCTCATTTTTGTTGTAACCAAGCCAAGGCTTGGAAAGGTGTAAGCCTATAAGGCATTTATTTATGTTAAACTCTTTTGTACTATTAACTCTATGAAATGAAAGAATGTTACACTTTGATTCATGTAGTTATTTATTTATATTTTAGTTGAACCTATGGTTATATTTTTAGGGTGTCACATGCCTTGTTGCCATCACAATCAATAACTGTAGCCCAAATTTCATTTTCAAAAAATTCTACTTCCGAACTATTGAAATGTTGGCTCTGTTGGATCACTTCAAATGGGCCCATTAGCTTGGGTCTATACTGCCATTGTTCATTAAAGCTAAACCTGAAGTAATTATACATAGCTTGTTTCACCTCCATAGGATGCTAAGCTCCTAATATTTTTGAATTAGAGAGACAAAGACGCTGCAATTTCAAGCAATGTACAGTGTATCGAGTGATGTCGAAAGCCACGAAACATCAGCCCAAAGAATATTTCACCATCGTTGTCTATGTTATGGGCCTGAAACCTTCGCCATTACATCGAATCTGGTGTTGATCTTGGTTCTAAAGCCTTGATGGGTCTATATTTTCTCCAATTCTTTGTCATTTGGTTGATCAATTGTGAAACTCAAAAACCCAATTTGCAGCACAATAACATGATTGAATTTGAATAGATGATGTTATTTCACAAATTTGACTATTATAATAGTGTTTAAATTTGTGCCTTTATTTGAATTTATTTGTCTATACAAAAACAATGTTGTTGTGATTTTCTCAGTGTAATCAATGCCATGGAATTGGAACCAGCTTAAGGTGGATGGGGTTTTCGAATATATATATATATATATGAATACGATTGTTATGTGATTTTGTCTATAATTTTCTCTTGTATTTGAATTTTCTCTTATGACATTAGATTCACTTTACTTTATGTGCTTGCTTAATCTTGTTGAAGCTAGTAGTTTGATTGAGATGAATTACTTCACAATTTCTTTGCCATTAGTTTGATTGAGATGAATTTTCTCTAGCATTTCAATTTATATTGCTTGTTTGATTTTCACTGTTTAGTTTTCTCCATGTGATGAATTTTCTCTGAAATTTGAATTTTCACTGACCACAATTATAATCACATTAATTTATGTGCCTTGATTGATTTTCTCTAACATCTAAATTTTTTTTGACCTACCAAATTATGTTGCTTGTTTGATTTTCACTGATTAGTTGTCTCATTGTGTGTAACTTTCTCCTTGAGATGAATTTTCTCTGAACATATTGGATTCACTTTACTTTATGTGCTTTCTTGATCTTGTTGAAGCTAGTAGTTTGGTTGAAATGAATTTCTCTGTAATTTCTTTGCCATTAGTGTCTTGATTGATTTTCTCTAACATCTGAATTTTCTCTACCTCGATTGATTTTATTGGTGATTTTTTGGGATGTGTAGTGTTTCGTAACGTTTACGTTTTTTTTGTTTATGTTTACAAAAATTTTATAAACTGATTTTTGTTTATTTTTAGAAAAACATAAATTACAAACACGTTTGGTTTGGACAAAATATTTGAAAATTTTTAAAAACATAAACTAAAAAACATATTTGTTAAGGCCTAAAATATTTATATTTATGTATTATTATTTATGACAATAAGATCATACGCATTATAATAAGCATCCATAATAACCATATTAATATAATACCAACCATAGATAAATTTAATAACCATGTTAATAATGTTCATAACAACTAACATACAAACCATAATAATAATATCACCATCAACCACATGAAGCAGTAAAGCCAAATATAGAGAGAGAGTGTTTGAAAACCTAGAGAGAGAGAGAGAGAGAGAGAGATCAGTAAAGAAGAAGAAAAGGGTAGCGAGACCTCCTCCGTTGTTCGCCGTCGCCGCTCCCGTCACCACCGAAGAGCTAAACAAGAAGAAAGACTGAAATCGATCTCAATTCGCAATCCAAACACTGACCTTGCAATCTTAGTCAACAGATCTTTATATCTCTCATCGTCGTCACCGTTTCCGTCATTGATCTCCATAGCTACCGTCTCTGTCACTGATTTCCTCTATCATGAAAGAACCGATCGTCGCTTTCTTCATTTTTTTCACAGCTTCAGGTAGATTGAAGGGGTTGTTGAGAACAACACAGATGCCTGAGACAGAATCATGTCGAACTTTGTGTTGCATCAGAAATAACTCAGGTGTATGAAGATCTAGGCCAAGGTTCTCCTCCAACAAACTTTCTCTATCTACAAATAACCCATTTCTCTCTCTCTCTCTCTCTCTCTAGAGATTTCCATGGGGTTTCCATAAGTTACAACTCTTTGAAAAAGAGGACAGAAAATTGAAAAACTTGCTTCTACGCAGATTCGAACCATGGTCTGCCTTATGCAAACTCGAAATTACTGTAGCTCTGCGTTTTTGGTTTGTTTAAAAACCAATGTAAACTCATTTTTTGAGTTTTCAATTTGTTATCAAATTTACAAATTGAGAGCACTGATTTAAAAACCAAAAAAATTACCAAACAAGTTTTTGTGATAATTTTTAAAATTTTTGTAAATATAAACTAAAAATGAAATGGTTACTAAACAAGTGTTTGCTGTTTTTTAAATTGTAATTAGATTTTGTATTTTAAATTCTTTGATAAACTTACCATGGTATTTTCTTGTAAAAATTATAGAAAAATTGGTTTATGAGTAACTCAATTTTTTTTGGTTTGTTCAAAACACAGAGAAAATTGTGAGCACATTAGACAAAATTGGTCGAAATACAAAGAAATTTGTGAGCAAACTAGAAAAATTTAAAAATATAGAGAAATTGAGAAAACTAGAGAAATTTCAAACCAATATCTCTGTGTTTTGAAATATCTTTGCTTTAAAATTTCTCTCTAAAATTTGTGGGATCCCAACTACTATGAAAATATTTCATGCCCTTTATACTACAAAATCTTAATATGATGGATCTTAAAAAAAATTCCAAAAAAAAAAAAATGATGTAAATTTATAAAATAAGTATTGTATTATATTTGAATGCTATATTGATATATACGACATCTAATAAATATATAAAATTATATATTTTGTGTTGTCCCTCACGTGTTGTGCCTTGGATTTTTTGAAAATTGATATGACACCATATCGGTGTCGTATCTAGAACGCCCCAAAAATAATTAAACAAAAAACGTATTACAGGTATTAACCAGAAGGCTCGGCACCTAACTAATGCCAGTAGGCTATACAGGTACTACCAATGCCATTTTTACCGGTATTAACCAGAAGGCTCGGCACCTAACTGCACGGATTTCTGGACTTTCACCAAGGATACACAGGCCAACAATAATACCATAACAACAACTCCTACCCAGATTCACCAAGGTATTCACTCATTTTTCTCAAAACAATATAAATTTTCAATGTGTTAAGTATGCAACAATGCTCAATGCAAATGGATAAGAAATTAGTTTCAATTCTCCTAATTCTCATGTAATTTCTACAATAATCATAGCTATTCTTGACCGATAGCCTAAAACAGATATCTCTAAATAAATAGATAATTTCCAATAAAGATATACTCTTAAAATTTCAAAATAGGAATGATAATACATATCCAACTCCACCATCATCATCATCATCATTCCAATTTCACAAAACCCAACATCATTTTCATTTCCTTTTTACAAAACCAAATATCCAAGATTTTAGGGCAAAATTCCATTTTCTTTATAAATCAATTCCAATGATAAAAATCCATCATTTCATCACAACCCAACCATAATTACATTCTCACAATCATTTCCAAGAACCCATTTAAAAACCCCTCTTTTGATTTCAAAACCAAACCTTAAATTTTATCCAAAATTCCCAAATCACATGATTTCTTTGAAAAGATAAATAACCATGTTAAAAATCATACTAAAATGTAGAGAAATCTCTACCTCAAAACTAGAAGGCAAGGGAGAGAGTGAAGAAACTTTCACTAAGCCAAAAATCAATTTTACTCAGATCAAAAGGAAACTCTAGGCAAGCTCGAACGACCAGACACAATAACTGAGATTGCTTGAGCGAACAAAGTTACCACTCAAGCGCACAATGACACCCTCTCAAAAGTTTTGCAGATAGAGACTAATAGCTCGAGCTCAAAAAAGTTCACTCGAGCTAAAAGCACTACACTCCCAGTAGTTTTGTAGACATACAAAAGTATTGGAAGTTTGAGAAGACTGCTCGAGTGCAAGAAAGTTTGCTCAAGCGAACAAGCAGAATTCTGGGCAAGGACTTCTTTGAGAAACAGACTCCCAACATGTTCCAAAGGCAACAATGGCAACCAAATAACCAAACTCAATCAAGAATAGAATGTATAAGGGTATGAACAACCGTTTAAGATAAGAAATCCCGAATCCAAAATAATAAACAGGTCAGGTCTAAACCAGAATCATCATAGTATCCGTGTCATGTTCGTGCTTTCTTAGATCATATATATATATATATATATATGTTGAATTCTCCAATTCTAAACTTCAAACTACTTTGGTTGTAGTATTTAAAGCCATACATCAACGTAAATTTCACAAAATTTGATTTTTAAAGTAGTGGTTTAGGTACAACTTTACGTTTTCTTCTACACAATAAGATTGATTTGTATAAGTCTTTGAGCTTTGTATACTTGTTTATGAACTTGTTTATGAATGTCTTCATTTAAGCATAATGCTATATGACCGTATTTGTTTGTACAAAAAATTTGTTTAAATTTTTGTATTCCTGGTTATCATATGTCAGCTACTTCCAAAGATAGAATCAGGAGAAGACTATGTAGGGCCATAACCCTCTTCTTTCTATGAAAATTTTTGTTTTCCATGGCACTTCTAAATATATATATATAGAAATTATTTTATAAATAAAATAGCCTCTTGGTATAAAAAATATATATCTCATTCCTTTTACATCTTGCATTCTTTTCTATTTTATACCAAAAAATTCTTAAACCTATTAGAAATTGATTATATGATATTTGAATTTTTTTATGAGTATATATAATTTATGTATTGTATTGTACATGCATGTGTGTTTATCTATATAGTGAAAAAATATTATTTATCTTTTGGTCTCTGAGATAATGAAATACTAGTTCCGTCCCTCCTCCTCTCTCTCTCATGAGCTTACGAGAGCACACTATAGACACCCCATTTTGACTGTCCTCAAGACTTGGACGTCATCGTTTGAACACTCGATGATCATCCCTGTTTGTGTTCGTCTTGAGTTCTCAGAGGTTTCGGCTACGCGCCTTGCCTTGAGACCTCTCGACTTGTGTTTTTGCTTCTGAGGGCAGGGAATGGCTTGTTGGCCACCCCAACACCTCACCGGCCATGGCTTGAGGCCATCGGCCCTCTTTTCTTGCCACCGGCCATTGGTGATGGCCGGTCAGCACTTTGTTTGGTCGGCCGACCATTAATTTGGCCGATTGACTCCTTTTCTGGCCGAGACCTTTTTTTGAGGAAGTTTGAACCTTTTGAACCCCCTGTTTTAGCTTTTTGAGGAAGCTTGAACCTTTTGAACCCTTGGTTTTTAGCTTCTCCAAGAAGCTTGAACCCTTTGCTCTAGCATCTCCAAGAAGCTTGACCCTTTTTAGCTTCTCCAAGAAGCTTGACCTTTTTAGCTTCTTAGAGAAGCTTGAACCCTTCTAAGCTTTCAAGAGAAGCTTGCACCCTTTGCCTAGCTTCTCCAAGAAGCTTGGCCCTTTTACCTTAGCTTCCCTTAGAAGCTTGCCCCCTTTGACCCTTTTGCCTTAGCTTTTCCAAAAAGCTTAAGCCTTTTGCCTTGCTCTATAAATAGAGGGCCTCTCCTCCCATTTCAAGGGTTGAAAAATCTTATATATAAGATATATATATATATATATATCACTCTTTCTCTATATCTCCCTCTCTCTCTCTACATTTGTGTGGGTTAGAAGGTTCAAAAGGGTCTAGTTCTTGCACCTTTGCACACCAACTCTTGGCCTAACACCTCCATCATCAACCTAAGGATCTTGGAGGCCATTTTTAGAGGCTAAGGGACTGTTTTGTTGGACCAAGAAGCTGCTGTCCCCTCTTGGCTACAAGGGTAATCTCTTTTCCTTCTTTATTCACTGTTTTTGCACACACTTTTAGCTTATCGTGCAAGCATATTTGGGCTTTGTCATAAATTGAAAAAAGTCTTATTTTGAGCTCATTTTGAAGTTTGTTTAAGATCAATTTTGTGTTTGGGGTTGTTTACCCCCTCTTAGGGCTTGTTTGGCCCCATTTTTGTGCTATTTTGGTGAGCTCCGAGACCACCTTGTTTGGGCCTCCTCACCACTGAAATCTTGAGGGATTTCAGTGGTGAGAATGGTGGTTTAAGGTCTTAAGAAGGAGAGGGCCATCCCCTCTCCTTGTTGCCTTTAATATGTGCATTTTAGCCTCATGTGTGAGCACCATTAAGTTCATGTTGGCCATGTCTTAAGTGTTATTTGTGCTTATTTTGCCATGATATAGAACTTTTTTTAATTGGTTTAGACACACCATGCTTGCTTTGCATACATGTCTTGTAATGCCATGATTTGCCTTAACATGTGCCTAGCGTTTGGACTACCATGCTCACGTATTTTGGCCAAGCTTTGTGAAGCTTTTGTGTTTGCTTTAGCATGCTTAAGTTTGGTTTTTGGTTGTTTTGATCGACCATAGCATGCTTAGTATAGCCACCTTGCATTTTGGCTTGTTAGCCTTAGGTGTGTGAGTATGTAGCATGCATTACTTGCATTATTTCAGTGGTTTGGAACCACTTACCATGTTATTTCAGTCCTTATAACATGCCTATATGCTTGCATTTGATGCCCTTCAATGTGTTAAAGGTTGTGCCTTATGCTCCATGAATGTGCCTCTTTGAATGCTTGCATATTTAGACCATAGATGCCATCTAGGTGCGTCTTTAGTTTTGTTTAGGTCTGCATTGGATCTATTTTAAGTCCCCATTTTAAGTCCCTTAGCCTTGTGAGGCTTGGTTGACTTAGCCTTGGTTTAAACCTCCTTGGCTTACCTTAAATACTTGGACCATTATTGCATGCTTTGCTTGTTTTGATTAGTTGGTTTGGCACCTCTCTTTCATGCAATTTTAGAGCTTATAATGCATGCCATATATCCATGTTTAGCCTCTTTTAAGTGTGCTTAGAAGTTGCTCTTTGTGCCTAAGTGATGGACCATGTTTGCATGCATGCTTATATGTGCATTTGGCCTCATTTCCTTAGTTATTGACCCTTTGTTTTGGGCTTAGTATAGAGCTGCCCAAATTAGTTTAAGTCCATTGTTCGTATGTTGTTGCATGCTCACCTTGTGTGTTGTTGCATACTTGTGTGTTGTTACATGTTTAGGTTATTTAACATGTTTGCTCCATGTGTGGTTGCATGCTTGAACATCCACATTGCACTTTGCATGCTTGTTGGTTTGCATTGCCTCATGCCTTGCATGCTTGCTTGCATAGGTTGTATGCCTAGTATGCATTGTGCATTTCATGTTCATGTTGTATACTTAGTTCACGTGTCTAGGTTGCATTGCATTGGCATGCATGCTTTGCCACTTGAATTGAGTATGATAGAGGTTGAGCTCATTGTTTGTTTATGTGCATTTCATTCTACATTGAAAATGCATACTTGGTTCTTTGGGCCATCACGCATTGAAATCTTGCGATTGGTGGTCCGAGAACCAAAACACCCCTTTGAGTCATGAATATGATAAGGGGTGTGATTGGTGCATACATTGCTTTGTCATGCTATGTTTTACCCTAAGCTGCTATCAAAAACAAATTCTGCAGGAAGATTTGGCCAGCCGACCATCTTCACCACCAACCGGCCATCCATAAGTGGCCGATGGATTAATTGTGGCGGTGACCATTATCCATGGCGGTGACCAATTCCTTCACCGGTGGTGCTCCACATTCAGAGAAGCAACCCTAAGATTTGTGCAGTCTTTAGAGAAGGATAACAGTCAAAGCAGAGGCAACTTGTGCATGGCAGTGGCTTTCAGCGCGCATTGCATTCGGCCATCTTCCCGAGGCTGTTTACTACTTTCATTAGATTAGTTAATTTGTTAATTAATTAATTGGTACGTAATATTGAATTAGCTTGTAGGTTAATTAATTATTATTCTTCGATCCCTCGGCGAGGGCAAATTTGTAATAAGTGTCGGTGCGTGTGTGCATGCCTTCCATCCCCCACTTCTTTTTCCCTTTTACTTACCTGCTTTTAATGGTTAGTATTAGGTCATATTTAAATTAGCATCGTTATGCTATGCATGCGTGCATTCATTCATTTGTCTTGCAAGCACCGGGCTCAGCGCATAATGCTAACTGCATTGTATTTCAAATTCCAAATTGAATACGTGTTATTTTTAGCATCTCACATGCCATCCTAGGATTAGCCGAGCCTATTCTAGTGACATTCTATATGCGACACATTAGCCATGTTAACATGAACTAGGATCATGCATATGATTACTAACTAATTCATTGTTTTGGCATGGAATACGATGTAAGTATTTATGCTTTAGCATCTCGCATGAGTGTGAATGCTAACATGACAGCATGCTTACCATGTGGCTAGTTGTTTATGTGATATTACTGCCTGAATGCCTGTGGGTGAAGGTTGGATTATTTGAGTTGGAACAACTCGTTGAAATCCGTATTTTAGCCTACTTGCGAGTAGCAAATTTCAAACCATTTCCTAAACAAAACGGATATGCAATGCTTTGTTCCAAATTAGGCGATCTAGTCTATACTTTTGTGTTGTGCACATCACATAGTAATTCTAGCTAATTAACGGGAATAAGAACACATAACGTTTTCAAAATCGAATATCATGGTTAGTAGAGGGCCACCTTAGGATCGGGCGAGAGGTGCTCATAGCTGACCTTCCCCAATCGTACCCAAGTCCCGGAGCCGAGACAACTTTGGTGATGACAGACACGTGGCCTTAGGCAATGAGTCAGCGTTTCCTAAATTTCCCCAAAATAAAATATTTAGGTGGCGACTCTGTATCTGGCAAAGCAGTCCATGTTTGGCACTTTTTTCTAAACATCTATTTTTCTAAAAATGATTTGGGATTTGGACTCTTTGGTTTGATTAAGAAGTGACACAAATTGAGTCCGAACTGTAGTGAGGCCCAAGGGCGCGTCTACACACACATACATACTAAAAGAAGATGGAAGAGAAGGAAAAGAAGAAGGAGAAGGGGAGAGTTTTGGTGGAACTTCTATATAACAAATTTAAAATCAATAGGTTGTCATTTGTTTTCTAATTGAGTAATTATGATTTGTTGAGAGAGATTGCAAGAATTTTTTATTTTTCCTTTGCAAAATTGTCACGTGGGGCACATGTGAATATCATTTATAAAAAATATTAATAATTTTTGTAAATTGGAGTAGAAAACAAAATTTAAAATTAAAGACAATGTATTATAATTGAAACAGGAGAAGCCAAATTAATATATAAGGCAATTTTTCTTTAACTAAATGTAAATTTCATTAGGTAAATATCAAATCAAAAAAGTTTTAAAAAAATAATTACAAATCAATGAATTTTTTTTAGAAATATTAATAATTAAAATTATAAAATTTTTTCATCAATATGTATTTTTATTTTTTATTTTTTTTTATAATTCCATTGGGATGTATTTACTCTATTTCATTTTGATTCCTTATAATTTTAGTGAAATTTCACTTTGATCTTTGTAGTTTCAATTATAAAAATTTAATTCACACACTTTCAATTGTATTTCAATGGTATTTTTCTTTCAATTGCCTTTAACATTTTACAAGTAAAAACGATACGTGTGAAATTGGAGGAATCAAAGTGAAATTCTAAGGAATTTATAAGAATCACTAACATAATTTATTTGTTTATTTTTTGCATATGGAGTAATTGTTAATATTTTCATGTGAGTTGCACATGGGTGTTCTTGGGTCGAAAATGTTAATGACATGGCCTTGTTTGGCAAGAGGCATTCGATTAAGATAGCCAATAAAGACAAAATCAACTAAAATAGTCAATAAGATAAAATGTTACATCAAACTCAAAATCATTTTACTATTTCTTTCACCACCATCAAATTAACTATTAAAAAAAAAAAAACAAAAACAACTATCATCCCAAACACAACTTTTTTCGCCAAGCTAAAATAGTCAAAAAATCAACAAAAATAGTCTATTCCTAAATGGCGCCATAAGAAGCCCATTAGTTGTAAATGTCTAACTCAAACAAGAGGGAATTACATACATTTTTTTTTTTACACAATCATGGAGGGTTGCAAGTCCACAACTTTTCACTTACAGCCCATCACACACATATGTTTTTGTAATTTTTTTTTTTTTGTCTCACTGTGTCATAATTCCTATTTAAACAAAGGGGCCAGGGGTGCAATTTGCACTAAAATTAACAAGCCTCTATCAACTCAAAACGATGTCTTTCTGAATTTTCCTTGCCTCATTGTCTCCCTCAAAAGGCCACGCTCACTCATCACACAATCGTCACATACTTGGCTACAAATGGGAAGCTTAATAGCAAACCCAAAATCCCTAGGCCCCTACTACAACCCTCCATGCTCCTAAACCCACCAAATTGGCGCCCTAGCCCTCGTAGTCACCACCTTCTTCCTTACCAGACTCTTCAGCCAACCCTCACTCACTACTTCATGCAAACTTCTCATCTACTGTCGATCATGTTCACAAATCCCAAGACCTCCTTCGCTCCAGCTATATGTTTGTCAACCAACATATCTATATATATTCACTATTTTGATTTTGATTTTTTTTAATACAATGTTTTGGGCTAATTTTTTCTTATATTGTTTTTATGTTACAGGAGGCTACCGTGAAAATGATCAATTTCCATACAAGAGTATCTTAGCTCACTAAAAAATCATAAATGACACTTTATTGAATCAAAAGTTTGTTTTTAGGCAATAAAATATTTTTGTTTCAAGTGTTAACCACATACCAAAAAACAAAAACAAAAACAAAAACATGTTTTCTGCATAAAATCAATTTAAAAGAAAATTAAGATTTTTGCGTAAAATATTTTACGTCGAAACAAACGAAGCCTCAATGTAAAACATTAGCCATTATTATCTATGAATTTTTATTTTGTTGATCAAAAATATATATACCTATATGTCACTCGTAGGGTATATGGAACCTGTTACAATGACACCAAAAACAAGCCCAGCACCTAAAGTCCTTGGTAAACAAGCACACCGAAATGAGCACACCATTAGTCAATAGTACTCCAGTGGGATGTGGCATGGACTTTGCATTGCCATAGTTCTAATAATCTTATGATATAATAACTAAAGTTTTTCCGTCACGCCTCAAATTTCATTACTCGAAAATATTACCAAAACCTTTAATTCAAGTCCATTTTATTAAATACATTTATTATTACAAATAACCATTTTATTGAGTAATAATCATATTGTTCTCTCTCGAATGAATACAACCATAATACATGTCAATATTCACATTGAATTACACATAAATCTCTTATTTACACTATGACTTGTAAAAGAAAATAAACTCTTCAAATCCTCAATTAAGCGTTCTGTTCTTGAAAATGGTTAAAATAAATGGGATGAACCACGAAGTCCAGGGAATCTTCACGATTCTAAACAATAAGATCCCTAGATACATGCGATCATGAATGCTAACAAGTGATTCATATATAATAAAGATGCTCTACCATATTCAAAAGTACAATATATATATATATATATATGAATACCATTTTCATAAAGAAATCCACGAACAACTTTTCAAAGAAAATATTTTCTTTTGTTTACGTATGATTCTAGTATAGTTTTCAAAAGTTTTTACGAAAATCCCTTGTTGACATTACCAAGAAGTGTAATTATAGAAAGAATCATTCTAATATAAGTCATAACAAACCATTACCCATTATAACCACATTAGATGAATCTACACAATTCCATATATTCAACCTTACACCATTATGATTATTTACTTCCCATTATCACAATCTGCGTGTAGATCTCATTATAATCGTTTCACAAAAACCAAATATAAACCGGCTCCATTACAAGCCACATCATCGCACTACCATGCTTTACCAATCACGGTAGGAAAGAATCGGAACCTCACGCTTTACTAGTCACAAGCTAGAAGAAATCACGGAACCTCGCACTTTCACACAAGTTGAAAGGAATCGGAACCTTTACACATCTCATTAGCCCACATGCTTTACCAAGCACTACTCTGGAAGGAAGGCGGAACCTTTATTAAGCGCCATGCTTTCTTGGCTCAAATCTGACGAAGCAGACCCCAAAGCAACATCCAAATCCATCAATTCCTCAAGTCATTCCCATTATGATTTGTGGGCAAAACCAACACATCATTCATTATTTTTGTTACATATTAGCTCAATTACATGTCCACCATATAATAAGGATTCATTACATAATAAGTACACATCATGTTCCACCACATTCTCTATTATTTATCAAGTCATTAATTGTTACAATTCCAACCAAAAAAAAATAAATAAATAACAAAATTCATTGTTTTAATCACAAAATAATCTAACAACACATCCACAAAAAATATAATGGCTCATCTTTCGAAGTATTCACACTTCTTGTGTTCCAATTATGTCTTTACTTTTCCTCATTATCATCAAGTCTTCATACTCAATTCCACCAACAATAATCATCATAAATTATCCAAGATTAATTAATTTAATTACCATTCTTAATTTCTTTAACCTAACCCTCATATACAATGATCATCTTCCAATCATTAATTGTCATTATTTATACTCAACTAAAAAAAACACAAACTAAAATTCATGAATCTATTGTCAGCATAAGCATTCTTAATTACCAAAATAAATACTACAACTAGGGTTAAGCATAAATTAGGGCTTTTTACTATTCAACACAAAATCTTATTCCAATAACCCAAATATTCCATATTCTACTTAAATCATCAATTCAACTTCCAAAATTTAAAAACCCTAACTTCCTTTACATGCTATTTTGAAAATCTCCTCAAAATGAGAATGTTATGCAATAGAAACAACCACTCATCTATCCACAAGATAATATTGAAGAGAAGCATTGAAAATCCCTACCTTAAGCAAGAAGAGAGAGAGAAACCCAAAATTTTGACTTCAATGAAAACACGATCCGCTTGGATAAATAGAAAGCCCTTGGTGTGCTCTTCGTTTTTGTATAAGGAACATGGTATAGAAAATAAGGAAAAGAGATAAAAACCAAGCTTAAAAAGGTAAAACACTCAACAATGGAGGAAAAAGGGGACAAGAGAAAGAGAGAGAATGAATAAAAGTTAACCAAAAAGTGACTTTTAAACTTTCTGGGATTCGGACACTTAAACTCGGCGAGGAAAGCAACGGCGAAGAAAAAAGCTCCCAAAATCTTTGAAATTTCTTGTGATTTAAACGAGTACAACTTCCTTAAACTTTAGCGGACTTACTTCTAACCAGATACACAAAGTTCAAGCAGGCATAACTCTCTTATGCGGACCCAAATCGAAACTCAGGAAACAAGCTTTGACCTCATCCAAATTCAAAGTGTGGAAAAAGAAAAGAGCAAAAAGAATGATGTTGTTCATAAGACAATTATCCGAATTAAAGTTTTTGGTTAAATCGATTTTATCATTATGTTACCATCTCAATCGGTATCCCAAAATAAACCCAAGAGGCTTCAAGTATAAAAATAAAAGTGTTGAAGAGCAATCCCATTAATCCAAGAAGTATGAAGTGTCACAATCTCCCCACCTTAGGAAATTTCATCCCGAAATTAGAAAAAGAACTAAAACTAAAAGCGAACCAACCTAGATAGAATACAACTCTTGACTTAACACACTTGGGATATATTTCCAAAATAAAATAAGAGTCAAATCGAAATCCTTTCGAGACCCAATGGTAAGACATCATCACCAACCAAAGGCTAGACTCAAACTCCAGATAGTTTCTCGAATTCTGGTTCAATACCTCGGTGCCCCAAAGACACCTAAACAAAAGAATCACATGGAAGAGATTACAAATAGTCTTCAATTAGTATACTAATCGAAATCCAACAGACAAGGAATGACATAAACCTCTAGTAATCCCAAGAACAATAATAACTCCCCAACCAACAATAACACGGACAATGACCATCACATAACCAAAACCCAATTTTGAAGAGGAAGAAAAACACCATTACACTACACACCCAGCAACAATGGTGAAAACAATTGACACTACAATGCACGGTCCAATGCAAAATCTCATATTACGTCATAATTAATGGTAAAATAATGAAAATCGTTCATTAACATACTTAGTTCAAGTCTTTAACATTTAGTTTGACTGTGCCATCCTAGGCCACAACTCAGGGAAAAGAAATTTTCATTTTTCCACATCCGTCTCAACATTTTCCCGATAAATTTCAACCATCACTAAATAACCTCCGCAACCCATTCAGTGACATCACAACACATTTTCCATACACACTTATATTAATAATGAAGAAACAATTAAGGTGCATTTCTTGAGTAACATAAGCATACCACTTCCCACAAGTTAAAAGTCTCCCTATAATTACAAATTTCAATACTAACAATCAATGTGTACATTGGCACAAGTGTGCTTACAACAATTTACATTCAAACAAATTTGTTTTTCCTCAATTAAAGTAGTTTCACAAACTCACATCAACAACATATATACATGTTTCACATACCACTTGAGGTACTATATCAACCTTATCTCTATTATCAGGACCAAAGCAAATCCCAAGATAATTAGGCACCAATTAACTTCAAATATGTAGCAGCTCGAAATAAATACAATAACTCATCCATAATATCAATAAATGACAATAACGATAAAGTAATTATCTTCCATTAAATCGATTGAGTTTACAAAAAGAAACATATCATTATACATTCATAATGCGGCCCTTAGCATATGTTGTGAACAAAATGTAAAGTGGAAATTATCACAGATAATAAATGCCCTAAAGGCTTATAACTTTCCAAGATAATTCTTGGTTAAAACAAAAGTAGACTTTAGGTCCAATACATTCAAAGCCCTTGTCTATACAAAATGAACATAACAAAAAGAAAGCTCTTGTTCCAAATCCTCCCAAGTTGTTGCCTTGGCGGAGGCATATCATCAACACGAAATGTTTTTCTCACATAGGGTGAGCCAAAGCTAGTAGAAATAATCCAACATAATAAATGAATCTTAACAAAGCTATAAGGTGAAAGCAAGTGCAATGTTACGTACCAAAACATTTTATGTAAGCTTTCTAAAATCATGCCATGCTACATTAATATCATAGTTCATGAATCCTTTCTTTTGCAATGGTAAATATGGCGATGAATCACACTTCTAGAATTTCAAAATAATACAACCTTTTCAAAAATTTTGTTAGGAGGAAATAGTAAATTGGGACCTAAATAAATATGCGCTATAAAAGCACTACTATTGCCATTTTGAAAATTTCATCACGAATCGGCACCCATGTATACAGCGGGTTTTGGGACTTTCACTCTGGGCCTCGGGCTAACTTAGTTAAACATTCCAATTCAAAATTTCGATTCACCATTTTTCTCAAAACAATACACATTTTCAATGTATAAGTGTGAAATAATGTTCAATGCAAATGAATGAGAAAATAGTTTCAATTCTCTTAATTCACATGCAATTTCTAGAATAATCATAACTATTCTCCACCGATAGCCCAAACAGATATTTATAAATAGATAATTTATATTCAATAAAGATAAACTTTCCAAATCTTAAGAGGTGAGTGATAATACATATCCAACTCTACTATCCTCATCAATACCAATCCTATCTCACATTTCTAACACCAATTCCATTCGTTTGTACAAAATAAACATTTGAGACAATTAGGGCAAAACCCCTATTTTCTTTCAAAATATATTCTGAGTATCTAAATCAATAATTTTATCACAACTTAACCTTATTTCCACTCCCCTAACCATTTTCAATACATCCATTTAAAAACCCCTTTTTTGATTTTAAACTCAAAACCCTAAGTTTGTCCAAAATCCTTCAAACCATGAGATTGTTTTATAAAAACAAATAGTTAAGTTAAAAATCATAAAAAAGTGTAGAGAATCCCTACCACAAAGTTAGAAAGGCAGAGATAAACATGGATGAAACCCAACTCTATTCGGATGAAAACAAAGCTCTAGGTGAGCTCTACCTTTTTAACAAAGGGAGTAGGGTGAAGAAATCACTAGATCTTGGTGCATTTGTAGAGAGAATGTGAGTTTTAGAGAAAGAGGGTCTCAACTTAGGGTTTTGAAATGTTTAAGAGAGAGATAGAGACATGAAAAAGTGATGTAAAATGACCAGTTTACAAACTAATATACGTACAGTTCACTTGAGTGTAAGAGTTGTCACTCAGTGACTAAACACAATAAGTTGTTCCACTTTCGAGTACAAGAAGATTCACTCAAGCAGAATACACACTCTCGGTGGTTTTGCAGCAGAGTCGCTCGAGCAAGAACACAAACTCCTAGTAGTTTTGTAGACTGCACAAAAATACTAGATGTTCCTAAAGATAACTCGAGTGCAAGAAACTTCACTCGAGCAAAGGAACAAAAATCTGGGCACAAAAGTTTGAAAAATAAGCTACCAGCGTGTTCCAAGCATAATCAATACAACCCAAAGCCAAACTTAAAGAGATATAAGGGGAAACAAGACACAAATAACCATAAAAAACAACGAAACTTGGATCCAAAACATACAAGGAGCCGGGTCTAAGCTAGAAAAGCTATAAAATAGCATTTATTGAAACCATCAATTGCATGTCAAACCAAAAGCAGACTAAACTAAGCCAAGCCAATCCTTAAGTCCCACAAAGGGAGGCGACTACAAGGATCCATCTTCTTTACGACTTAATCCAATTTACCAATTATCTACTCTGACAATTCAAATGTCAACACACATCACTTCACATCTCACCATTCATAATCAGCATAATCATCATCGTTTATCATTCTCATGCAAATAGGGCCAAGAAGTTTATAATGCTCTACCTCCCCAAGGAATTTACATCAACTTTGAGACAAGTTTTGCAGAGCCTTACCACTACACATAGAAGAATTAAAACTCATAAAACCCTCCAAGACATTTCCCAACTCATCACCATGCTCACATCTAGGTTCTAAAGTGACAATGTGTCACTCCAAACTCGGATATCACTAGTCGATAACCATACAATTACCAACACTTACATGTTACCTCGCCTTTGTTTACTGAGGTGGAGCATCATACACCCTTCTGCGTTTCTAGAATCTAACTAGACTTCTAGAATATCGTTACACTAGCACCATTTCCCATAGTTCCCTCATTCTTGTGCCAACATAGCAACACCTATTTCAAATCACACAAAACATTAAGTCACCGCACAATACTCACTACTAGGAAACATAACCCATATTTCCTCCAAGAACCACTTCTAGAATTTCTTCATACTCATGAACCCTATACTCGAATCTTTGCGAACTCCTTTACACACAACCACTTTGCTTATGGCAAACATTACACCGACACCACCTTCACATTATGGATTCAGTTCTTACAACCTCTTGAGTAACTAGAACCAACCTCATCTTGCACTTACTTTTCACAAGTTCTTTAATTCCATTCAATGAGTCAGCATACTTCATTGAAATAGAAATAGCTACACAACATAATATTAAGGTACAATTCCTTGTGGCGCTTCCTAACATGAACAAGTTCCAAAGTTTAATTACATTACGATGACACAATTGGGTTCAGCGATCACATACACATACATATGCAACACTCATGGGCACAAAGCTTTACATACAAAAGAAATTACATTACAATGCCAAAGTACAAAATGTCACCAAAACCGGCATCACTCTCATCCTTATTTGGATTCTTGAGACAAATTCTGTCCATGCAAGAACAGCGATGCCTAACATGGCCCGGCAGTCTACACTTGGAGCAAAATGGTGGCCTTCTGCTTGCGATTGACTTGAGGAAACATGAGTTTGACATGATCTCCATCCAATGAACTCAAAGAGGTAAAACTTGGTTCAAATTGAGACTGCACTTAAGATTGAGATGTTGTTCTCCTTTGCCTCCGACTAGGTTTGGCGTGCTCTTGAGCTATAGGATTCACCAATATGGATCTTTCTCCTTTATACTGACTAGCCTCAAGATTGGTGGCCTCCACGTGCATCGCCGCTTCTACAAGCATGTGATAGTTCCTGTGCATACACCCCACCAGTTTCCATCGAATATCATCGCATAACCTCTTCCCAAACTCAATGCAACGTCGCTCTTGCGTTGCTACCAACTCTGGAGCAAATCTAGACAAACTGGTGAACTTCGCCTCAAACTATGCCAGAGGTGTAGACCTTGGCGCAACTCCTAATTGTTTCCTCAATGTTTCCTAAGCTAAAGGAGGAAGGTACTTGGCCCAAGGCCTCGGTAAATCTTGATCCAATTGGTGCCTCACGGTAGGGTTTACATACTTCCACCAATAACCAACCTCTCCCTTCATAAAAAAACTACGCTAATGCCACTCTCAATCCCTCATCCATGACTCTAAGCATATCAAGAGTCTTGGTGATCAATTCTAACCAACTCTCTTGCTTCTAATGGTTACGGCCCTTTTATGAACTTGATTGGTTAAAGCCAAGAACTCCTTAATGATCTTGAGAACACGAGCATCATCTCCTCATTGCAAGTTAAAGTCTCCTTACAACTATTACAATCTCACGTTTAATCTCTTCTTCCATAGGCGATTGCTCACGGTATGGGTACTCTTTTGTTGTGCCCATATCGGTATCGATCCCAACCACGAGCTCTGTTAGCTTGCCTGACATCTATCAAAGACAACAATCAAACATCAATTAGCAGTACTCTAACCCTTTCCCGGGACACTTACTCTTCCTCTTGAGACACAAAACCAACATAACATATAATCATAGAGCACATAAATAGTTTTAAATAGCAAACCATGTAATTGAATCAAGTCTACAAGAATAACCACTTGTCCCTAAACTTTCAAGGAACTTTCGCCGGAAACCACGTTGATCGAGCGTTTCCAATGAGATCTCAAGCAAGTTAATCGGCTACAAGCATTATCCTGAAACTTAACATCCTTACACAATGCAACATACAATGTCTTACACCTCATACTTCCTACGTGCAAACCTCCTCTCCAAGCTAAGTCAACCCATTGTGGTAAAACCACTTCCCACGAGCTTAAGGTTTTCAAAACCGATTAGCTCGATACTAAGTTATCGCGTCCTAAATTTCATTACTCAAAAATATTACCAAAACCTTTAATTCAAGTCCATTTTATTAAATATATTTATTATTACAAATAACCATTACATTGAGTACTAATAATATTGTCCTCTCTAAACTCTTCAAATCCTCAATCTGGCATTCTAGACTTCATTCCTGAAAATGGTTAAAATAAATGAGATGAACACGAAGTCCAGTAGGAATCTTCCCTGATTCTAAATAATAAAATCCCTAGATACATGTGATCATGAATACTAACGAGTGATACATATATAATTAAGATGCTCTACTATATTTGAAAATACAAAATATATATATATATAGGAATACCATTTTCATAAAGAAATCCACGAACAACATTTCAAAGAAAAGATTTTCTTTTATTTCTATATGATTCTAGTATAGTTTTCAAAAGTTCTTTATGAAAATCCCTTGTTGACATTACCAAGAAGTCTAATTATAGAAAAGAATCATTCTAATATAAGTCATAACAAACCATTACCCATTACCCATTATAACCACATTAGATGAATCTACACAATTCCATATATTCAACCTTACATCGTTATGATTATTTAGTTCCCATTATCACAATCACACGTGTAGATCTCGTTATAATCGTTTCACAAAAACCAAATATAAACCAGCTCCATTACCAAGCCACATCATCGCACTACTATATTTTACCGATCAAGAGTCAGAAGAAATATGGAACCTCACGCTTTACCGGTCAAAAGTCGGAAAGAACGCGGAACCTTTACAAGTCTCATCAGCCCACACACTTTATCGGGCATTACTCTGAAAGGATGGCAGAATCTTTATTAAGTGTCACTCTTTGCCGGCTCAAATACGGTGAGAAATGGACCCCAAAGCAACATTCCAATCCACTAATTCCTCAAGTCATTCCACATTATGATTTGTAGGCAAAGCCAACACATTGTTCATTATTTCTGTTACATATTAACTCAATTACCGTCCACCATATGATAAGGATTCATTCACATAATAAGTACACATCATGTTTCACCACATTCTCTATTATTTATCAAGTCATTCATTGTTACAATTCCGACCAAAAAAAATAACAACATTCCTTTGTTTTTATCACAAAAAATCTATGACACTTCCACCAAAAATATAAAGGCTCATCTTTAGAAGTATTCACACTTCTTGTGTTCCAATTATGTCATTACTTTTCCTCATTATCATCAAGTCTTCATACTCAATTTCACCATACAATAATCATCATAAATTATCCAAGATTAATTAATTTAATATCAATCCTAATTTCCTTAACCTAACGCTTATATACAATGAGCATCTTCCAACCATTATTTGTCATTATTTATACTAATCTCAACAAGACATAAACAATTTCATGAATCTAATGTTAGCTTAAGCATTCTTCGTTACCAAAATAAATTCTACAACTAGGGTTAAAGCATAAATTAGGGCTTTTTACTATTCAACACAAAATCTTATTCCCATAACCCAAATATTCCATATTCACTAAAATCATCAATTCAACTTCCAAAATTTAAAAACCCTAACTTCCTTTACATGCTATTTTGAAAATCTCCTCAAAAATGAGATTTTATGCAATAAATTACCACCAATTTATCCACAAGATAATATTGAAGAAGCATGGAAAATCCATACCTTAAGCAAGAAGAAAAAATCTGAAATTTTGACTTCAGCGAAAACATGATCGCTTGGATAGATAGAAAGCCCTTAGGCGTGCTCTTTGTTTTGTATTGGGAACATAGGGTGAAAATGAGGGAAAGAGATGAAAACCAAGCTTAAAAGCTTGAAACACTCAACAATGGAGTAAAAGGGGGACAAGAGAGAGAAAGAGTAAGAGAGAATGAAGAAAAGTTGACCAAAAAGTGAATTTTAAACATGTTGAGTTCGAATACTTCACTTGGCGAAGAAAAAGCTCTCAAAATCTCTAAAATTAAGCTTAATTAAACTCGGCGCAACTTTCTTTGCTCGGCGAACTTACTTCAGCACAAATACACAAAGTTCAAGCGGGCATAACTCTCTTGTAGAACTTTGTTTTAGGTTGTTCTTGTGCCCAAATCAAAGCCTCGAAACAAGCTTTCCAATGGCTCGACCTCACATCCAAATTCAAAGTATGAAAAAAGAAATGGGCAAAAGAGTGATCACTATTAAGTAGGACAATTATTTGAATCAAAGTTTTTGGTTCAATTCTATTTTATCATTATGATACCACCTCAATTAATATCCCAAAATGAACCCAAGAGACTCCAAGTATAAAAATAAAAGTGTTGAGCAACCCATTAATCCAAGAAGTATGAAGTGTGACATTTCACTATTTAAAAAAAAGAAAAAAAACTAAAACTAATGTTCTACTTGGTGTGTATGACTATATATATAGTTCTCCTAATGGTTCTATCCTACAAAACTATGTATGTTTCTAATTTGTATGGTTATATAGTTGTTTTATGTCTTTGTCATATATAGTTTGATCCTTTGTATTGGGATGAAATGGTAGATTTGATATTATATATGAGTGTCTTCTTCTTTTTTCTTTTTCTTTTTTCTTCTTTTTTCCTTTTTTGAATTGACATATTATATAAGAGTATCTATTATAACTTGATTTTGGTTTAGACCAAACCTATTAATGTTTTGGATTAGGTTTCATTATAGTATATGATTGTTCATGTCTTGTTTCTCCTTGTTCCTCATTGAGTTTGGTTATTAAAGTGTCTTGGTTGCAATTGGATCAAATTGGTAGCTTGTTTTTCAAAAGCCGTTGTTGCCCAAAATTTTGTCTCTTAAGCTCAGCGGCACTTCCTAGCTCAAGCGGTCTTTGTGAACTTGTAGTACTTTTGCTTGAGGTTAAAAGATCTCTTTGGAGTTAGCATTCTTTGCTCGGCGATCTTTCTTGCACTTGTGTGGTGTTAAGCTCAAGCGGTGCTTTTTGTGCTCGGCGGTAGTCTTCTATCTACAAAACTTCGAGAGTTTGTATTCTCGCTCAAGCGATCACACTTTTATGTCTAGACAATCGAGCAACACTTCTTGCGCTCCGATTGAAATTTCTTTGGCGTGTATCAAATAAAATCATTTTTTTGAGTCACTCTTTCATTTCTCTCTCTCTCTCTAAACGTGTTAAAAATCTTAGATCTGGTGCTTCTCTCTCTAAAACTTACCTTCTCTCTACAAATGCACTTAGTTCCATTGATCTCTTCACCCTAGTCTCCTTAACAAAAAGGTAGGGCACATCGAGCTTTCTTTCAATCTGAACAAAGTTGGTTTCAGTGTCCTTGAGGTTTCTCCATTTTCCCTCTCTCTTATCTCCTCTTGGCTTCAAGAGGTAGGGTCTATTTCAAAACTCAATATGAGTCACGATAGCATATTTGTGATGTATTTTGTTATTTATATTTGGTAGTCATTTGGTTGATCTTGAAATGTTATTGTGGCTTGAGGGTTTGTACAAGTTGGGGTTGTTTGATAATGATTTGGCTATTAAATCCATTTTTGGTAAACAAACCGCATTGATTTTCTAAAGAAAATCTCAATTTGTAGAAAAACCTCAATGATATTGTTTTGGGAGTTAGAGTTATTTTTTGGTAAGTGGTTTTGGTCGGAAGAGATAGAAAGAGAATGATTGTTGGATTTTGAAATAATGGGGGTTATTACTCTTTTGAAAAATATATACGCATTATTATCTTTAACCATTGCATTAGTGATAATTGTTTTATTTAATCGATTGGAGGATATCATTGAAGAAATTTGTGTGTTAGAAATTGCATGTGGATTAGAGCAAATTGAAATCATTCATATCTTGGAGCATAGTAATGGATTTTCGAAATTGAAAGCTGCATGTTGATGTTTTGGAAAGGGTTTGGAAATTCTCACATTACATTTTTGAATATTGCATTGTTTTAGAAAAATAATATTTTTTTGAAGATTACATGTATTATACTATTGAAAAAGAAGAGGGTAAATGTAGGGAGCGAGAAAATAGTATATATCAACTTAATGGGCTAGCTTAAACAAGGCGCCAAGGGAGCCAAGCCCCATTGAGGCTTATTATTTTACTTCCCATCTATATAAAAAAAGAAGGCACCTCATGGCATATAGTGTCACGATCTTTTCTCTGCACCTACAAGCAACATTCTTTACTATCTATACTTTTCATTTCATGGATTCTTCATCGCCGGAGTGTCCTCGTACCGGAAAACATATTTATCTCTTTGCGAGGTTTAAGGAACTATCTTTGTTGAATCT